>CM040426.1:152266205-152896205 GCA_022702705.1 Papilionanthe hookeriana x Papilionanthe teres
TGATACCTCCTCAGAAGTTTTCCCCAATGTGTGGTATGGAGAATATGATTGTCTATGATTTGACAAAAGGGTGAGTAGGATATAGGGAAGCTGAGAAATCTGTTTGGTGCCTATGTCAATCAGGTTGCTCAATTACTTGTTACCCCTCACAGG
The DNA here is from genome assembly GCA_022702705.1 of Papilionanthe hookeriana x Papilionanthe teres. Lineage (NCBI taxonomy): Eukaryota > Viridiplantae > Streptophyta > Magnoliopsida > Asparagales > Orchidaceae > Papilionanthe > Papilionanthe hookeriana x Papilionanthe teres. The sequence goes on from CM040426.1 coordinate 152,266,359, forward strand.
AAAGACACCATCTACTGGAAGTTCAACTCCACTGATTCTATTACCAAGCTGCTCTATAATAGATTACATACTTTCCCTAATTGTGAGTGGGCTAAATACATTTAGCATAAATATATTTCTCCCTCCATCTCATTTTTCTTGTGGGATTTTTTCTTTCCCATCTTCTCATTGATGATATTTTAAAGCTTAAAGGGTTGAGAGTTGTGTCTAAATGCTATCTATGTCATCTTCATGAAGAGGATGCCTCACATTTATTCTTTGAATGTGCTTTCTCGAGAGCTGCATGGAATATTCCTGGTCTTACTTTGGGGTCTCCTGGCCTCAGCAATCTAGGGTGTGCCTTTCATTTAAGTTTGGAAATCATATTTACATTTTGATCCAAGATTTTTTAGGTTTCCTCTTATTGTGCTATGGTTTATTTGGACAACTAGGAATAGCTGTAAATATACTTCCTCCTCTATCTCTCCTCAGTTAACTGCGAGTTAAGTTATTTCTTATTTTTCTAATATGTACAGAAGCTCTTGTGTGGGAACTACCTCTCTTAGCATGAAACCTCTTTTAGTTTGATGGTCTACCCCACAGAGGGGTTGGGTCAAGTTTAATGTGGTTGGAAGCTGGGTATCTCTGGGGGTTCAGGCAGGGGCGTCTGTTGTGATTGCCTTGGCCACTCCTTGTGCTTCTTTGCCTTACCTTTTTCTGGCGACTCCCTGTTTGAGGCTAAAATGCATGCTATCCTTCTAGCTGTGCAGGTGGCCAGTATTTTTACTTTTTCTTGTTTTATAATTGAGTCTGATTCTCAATCAATTTATCAGATTTTCACAAAGCACACCCCCCTCCTTAGAACATCATTGGGATCTTTAATAGGATTGAACATCTAATTTCTTCTCACAGTCTTCAAATGCAGGTGAGTTTTATCTTTAGGGAGGGCAATGCCCCTGCTGATTGGCTGGCTACGCTAGGGCTATCTCAGTTGTTGGTGGATTTGGCTATCCCTAGGCCACTTCAAATCTGCTCAATGGGGATTTATTTAATGTTCCTTTTATTTTAAGATAATTATGGTTGATGGGGGTTTTTTTCTTCTTTTCTGCTGGAGTTTGTCGGCATATTTTTAGGTTATGTGTTGTATTTTTGAAAAGAGAGTCGCCTACAAAAATTGTCGGCGAATTTTAATTTAATTTAAATAAATAATTTGAAAAGTGGTATTTGATTTTGAAAATAATTTTGAATTTGAAAATTTTAAGATATGAAATCAAACTGATCTCACATCCCGAATAGTTTATGTAAACGAGCGCCGCACCACAAACCGTGTATCTATCCCGAAGAATAGACACACTGCTTGATAATGGGGCTCGATTAAATAAACTAGAAAGGTTTGTGACATCCGTTTGGTCTCGCGAACCAATTTTATAAGCCGACAAATTCCCTCGCTTAATATGAAACTATTAAACAGGGTTTATATTACTCGGGTTCTTAAAGTTCCCTATAAGGGCAAGCCCCTATAGTTAATTACATCTTAAGTGACGGGAATCACCTAAGAAAACTCTCGATAATAATCAATAATTTCGCTCTCAAGAATTTCAAAGTTTAAGTTTTCAAGGGGTCGAATTTTGGAATTTCAATAGGGAATGGATCAAATTTGGAACATTTTTATTTTGGAAATTCAAAGGAAGAAAAGTAGGAGAAATTATGGATTCGAAGTGAACTTCGGTAATTTCCCGACTATCCTATTGTTTGGCTTGGATTTAGGAAAGTCCTAATGTTTATTTAATGTTTTAATCTTGCCAATTTTAATTAATTAGGGCTTATATTTATATGATAGAATCATACAAATTGCCTAGAAGATATGAGGGTTTATGTCGTATCGGACGACTACCTCGGAATCCTAAGACCGGTTAGGGTTTAATTTGCAATGCAAATGCCTAACGAAGAGTTGAGGATTTATGTTGCACTAGGCAAACTACCTCGAAGTCCTATGGCTTTGTTATTTAATTCTAAGAAAGTTTTGTCAAGTAGGTTCAAGTTTTGCCGACGACGATGGCCGTGCCGCCCACCATGCTCCGAGCTCCTTGTTGTTGCGGGGTTTTAGTTTTAGAAATCATAAATCAAGAGATGAGAGAAGTGTTCTGGTTTAGAGAAGTCTTAATTTCCAAGTGTTCTTTATGTTTTAATTAAAACGAGATCTTAAAGTTGATTAAACGGTAACCGATTAAGATCCCACGGTTCCGTCATCCCGCACCGTTATTTTCATCGAATTCACTTAGTCCAGATGAATTTGCTAAACTCAACTAAATGAGTTCCGCACTTTCATTTAGACCGTGGGAAATCCCGTTAGCAACACGTGGGTTACATCATCCGAGGTATTCCCGATCATTCAACGAGACGTTTTAATTTAGTTGTAATTGTAGTTTTGTGTTTTGTTTGTGATTAAATTTTGAGTTGTCTTATATTTTGAAATGTTGTGGAGGTGAATTTTATCTTGTAGTGTCTTTTAATTTAGTTATGGGTTTCAGTTTTGGTTTCTGTCCTAAAGGTGTGGGTTTTCATGCAACTGTTGTTTATCATGCAAGAAAAGTAAAGTACAGTGCATGTAAGTAAATTGCAATAAAGTAAATTGCAATAAAGTAAAAGCGTACCCGGAGGGTCTTCTCGTCATCCCAAGCTGCACTTAAAACACAGTTAGAATATTTAAGCAAGTTCCTAGGTAAAGCTAAGGGAAAGGTTTATGGTTTTCTACCAAATTCCTAATCCTATAGCTAGTCATTTCCTATGACGTCTAGGTTCTCATGTGTTTAGTTTGAGGACGATTTTCTTCATCGTGAGAATAATTAAGTTCAATCGTTCTTATAAATATCCTATCATATTGAGGAAGTGCTTAAGAAGAATCTTAAACATCTTTTCAATATTTCTAGGATTGTTTCAAGTCCAAATGGATTTAATTGTGTAAATGAATCGATCGTCCGGGGTTTTCAAGTTTTGTTTACTTGCTCAGTGAACTAGGATGTTTGAATATCCTTATAAGTGAAGTGTCACTTCATTTGATGTTCTATTTAGGAGTTATGATAACTAAAGCTCCTAAGGGCAAAATGATATTTAATGATTTGTGATTCAAATTTAAGTTCAAATTAATGATTTAAGTTCTGGAATAGTGTTCAAGTTATTTTAGATTTATTTCTTCATGTCTTAAGTGAAGTTATTTAATTCAATTTAATTTAATTTAATTTAATTTAATTTAATTCAATTTAATTCAATTTAGTTTGATTTGATTTAATTTAATTCAGTTCAATTTATTTGATTTAATTTCTTAATTTAATTTAATTTAATTTTTAATTTAATTTAATTTAATTTAATTTAATTTATTTAATTTAATTTAATTTATTTAATTCAACTTTTAATCTTAATTTAATTTAATTTAATTTAAAATTTTTGAAAGAGTTTAATGATTTAATTTTAGTTTAATGATTAAGTCTTTTAATATTTTAAATTTGAGTTATCATTTTAATTAAGAGTTGAATATTAATGGGATGATTAAATTTAGGGATTTTTAAATTAAAGAATAAATCTCTTCCTAATAATATCCCTATTTTAATAATTCCAATTTTATTATTCTTCCAAATTCAATTAATTATTTAATTAAGGTTTAATCATTTTAAATTACTTAATGGGTTTCTACCCTTTGATTATTTTTAATTTCAATCATCCAAATCAGATTAGGATCAAATATTTTACTTGTTAATTTTTATTAAACCTAAAGTTTTAATTAAGGGTTAAAATTTTAATTACCATTTTGCCCTTTAAGCCTAATAATTTCATAACTCACTAAATTGAACTCAAATGAACTTGAAATTTTTATGTGACTTCACTTATGTGTCAATAAAGACATGAGAGGAGAAAATGTGATTTTTCTGCATTTAATTTATTTATATAATTATTTTTAGTAGAAAATAGGAATTCCCAAAGAAAATTCAATGACATGACCAAGGGAAAGTTTCTGTCCTTAAGAAAATTAGGGGACATTCCTAATGACCAGAGGACCACTTGGACCAAATTTTGTAATTTTTTGAATTATATTTTATTTATTAGAATTATTTTAAGTTCTGGAGTATTAATTAATTTAAAAATAAAATAAATGTTGAAAAATAAATTTTATAATTTTTAAAATTCTCTCTGATATCAAGGATTCCAGAGAACCAAACTTCACAATTTTCTGATTTTTTCTTGATTTATTATAATTATTTTGGTGAAAATGCTAGAAAATATATTTTTTAATTTTAAAATTACCCTAGAGCTTTAAAAATTAATATTTCACTAAATAGACCTAGGAAAAATATGGGACTTGTTCCTAAGTGATTAAAATTCAAAATATGACATTTTGGTGAATTTTATTATTTTTGTGATTTTTATTATTTTTTAATTATTGAAAATATTAAAATAATATTAAAAATCAACTTTTTTAGAAAATTGAAATTTTAATTTTCCTGAACTCCCCTGATATCAGAGAGACTCCAAAACCAATTTGGTGAATTTTTGAAAGATATTTTGAAAGTTATGAATTTTTAAAGTTTAAAATGGCTAAGTGGCTTAATCAACCCAATTAGTGGGGCTAACCAAGTCCAATTGACCTCAAATTTTTATGATGGGTTCCTCTGATCCTAAAGGTCAGTGGAGAATTGATTTCAAGTCAATTTGATCTATGGTTAACTCTAATTAATTAGAAACCTATTTTGGGTGTTTAAGCCAATTAGGGTTAATCTAAGTGAATTAACTCAAATCCTATTTTTCCTAGGGTTCTCTGGTCATAAGGAACATCACCAAATTTTCCTAAGATTTATTTCACAATATGCTGATTTTTGGAATTAAAATACTTAAAATAGCAACATGCATTTGAAAAATCAATAACTTTTCATAGGGATGGCCTCTGACTTTGGAAAATTCAGGGAATGTTCCCAAATTCAGAGGCTTCAAAAGCCCTATGGTCTCATGCCATGGTGAATTGTATGAATGCATGGAGAATTAAATGTATGCAGAGAGTAAATAAATTACTAAAAATAAAATACTGGACAAAATTGAATGATTTCTTTTCCACATTATTCTCCTCTGTTCACTGAGCAAGAGGGTATTTTTATTTTATTTTTATGATTTTTCTACACAGAGATATGAATTTTCAAAGTTTAGGGAATTTAAATAAATAGGAAAATACCCTATTTTTCTATTTATCCACGCGGCGCCGCGTCAACCTCGGCAGCTCCGAATGCACACGCGGCGCGCTCCCATTCGACGCCGCCATCTGAGTCGCCAACCCGGGCCCCGCGGTTCTCGTACCGTCTCCCGGTCCGACGCCATCCGAGCCGTCCGTCCGCGCGTGTATTAAATGGACGGCATCCGTTCATCGTCCCCAAGTGTCCTCACCCGAGAGCCGTCCACACTAAATCCTTAATATCTCACTCGATACTCAATGGATTTTCATGTTCTTATGCTCTATGGATTCGTCTTAAAAAGACGAACACATCTATACGGTTATCATGCATTGAAATTAAGGCATTTGAAATGGAGAATCTCCAGAAGCTCGGGATGAAGAATTAATTCATACCTTAGCTCTGAGAGGTGAAGCCTCGATCAGAGATGCTTGGCACGTTCGTTGGAGCTGCAGGAGGCTAGGGATGAAGCCTGGGGATGTGGTGAATTGCCTAGGTGTGATTTCCACCAAAGCTGATCACAACCTTTGGAGTCTGGAACAACCGGGTGACCTGGAGATGGGGCTTTTATCGGTGGACACCTTCCCTCGACTCAGTGCGGGTGTAGGACCAATCAATTTGGGGATTGGCTCACCGTGGAGAAGTGTCCTGGTTTTGGGTGAAATTTCAACTCGAAATCGAGCTCGCGAGAGAAGAAATGGCGGGGGATCTCACCGGGGATCAAGTGCTCGTGTGTGGGGAGGAGTCCGGAACAATTTTGGCGAAGTTTCGAGTAAGGTCCGGTTCGAGCACTTTTCATGGCCGAGAAGGTGAGGGGTTTAAATCAGGAGATGTCGGAGGGCCTCCCGGGGGGAGTCGAGGGCCGGGATCGACTGCTCTCGGCATGTGAAGAACAGCCCATGGTGGCCATTTGGAGTGGGGCGGCTCGGCAGGATGGAATTTCAAAGCTCGGCTTCTCCCGAGGTTTCGGGCATGGTGTTTTCCGGCGACCGGGTGGCCGTACGGCCGAGCATGGGTCACCCTCGAGGTCGGTGGGTCGGTGGTCGGGACTTGGTGCAATCAATCGGCAAATGCCATGTGTAAAAGGCTTGGATTAGAATGGAATGGGAGAGAGCTTATTTTGGCTCAAATTGGTCAACCCCTCCACTTGGGCTAGGTGCACCACCCAAGGCTTGGTTTTGGCTGAGGGAAAAGTGATTTGGCTCGAGCATAATCGGTAGGGTCAAGTCACCATCCAAGCACAATTAGGCATAAGCATGGTTAAGGGGAATCATGGGAGTGGTTAATCACCTTTAGGAATTAAGGAAAGAGCCTCCTCCTTTTGCCCAAAATGGCATGGTGACATGTAAAGAGGCTCTCATGGCTTGCATATGGCTTGTGCATGGCTCCATGGCTCCATTTGGCTTGGGAAAAGGTTGGGTCAATTTCATAAAAATGGGTTTTAAGAATTTTGGATATTTTGGTGTGAATTTGTATGGGGCTTGATTTGGAATTGTTTGATGATGGAATTATAACTTAGGGAATGGCTTTGATTAAATGGATGGCAAATGGAAATGTCATGTGGGCTTTAGGGCCAAATTTGGGCTTTTATATTTGGTGGAAATGGGCTTTAGGGAGATTTAGGGAAGTGGGCTTTTAAATTTAAAATGGATTTTGGGATGAAATTTTGGTAAAGGCTTGGGCCAAATAATTGTTGAGTTTGGTTTAGGGATGCTTCATGAGTGGTTTGAAACAAGTTTGAGGTGATTTGGGTTTGAATTGGTAAGTGGGCTAAGGTGGGTCAAATTGGGCTAACTTGGGCCAATGTTGGGCTAGAGTTGAAATTGATGTAAAATTAATGTTGGGAAATGTTTATGGGAGTGTTTCAAAGAGGTTTTGGCTTTGTTTAGGTTTTGATTTTGGGATTTGGGCTCATTTGGGCTAGGTTTGGGTTTAGGTCAAAAATGGGCCTTTTAGCTTTGGGTTAAATTTGAGTGGGGTTTGGATCAAAGTTTTGGGCAAATCATGTTAGTGTTTTGTTTATGGGGATGTCAAGGAAGGTTTAGAAAAGATTTGGGGTTAATTGGAGTTGAATTGGGTGAGTTTGGGTTAGGTTTGGGTCATAGGTCCAAATTGGGCTTTAAGGCCAAAAGTGAAATTGGATCCCAATGTCAATCAAATTGGGCTTGTATTTGGTCTAGATTGGTGTTGGGGATGTTTAATTGAAGTTTAGAATTGAATTGGACCAAAATTTGGGTCAATTGGGTAGGTTTGGTTTGACATTGGGTTTACTTTGGGTTAAAATGGGTCAAATTGGGGGTTTTGACAAAAGTGGGGTAAATTGACAAAATTGGCCCATGGTGTAGTTGAACAAAATGAAATTGGGAATATTTGGGATTTTCTGGAATTTTCTGGGAATTTTCTGAATTTTTGGATTTTTGGGTCAAGAGGGTATTTTGGGTATTTGGAAGGTATTGGGGGTATTTTTGGAATTTTTGATATTTTTGGATATGGATGATCAGTTTGAGTGATGTGGGAATGTTTGGGATTGATTTTGGAGAATTTTGGGTAATTTGGAAACTTTTTGAGAAATTTGGGCTATTCAGGGCTTTGGGTAGGTTGGCGGGTGTTGGGTCCCGGGGGGTCAAAAATCGAAAATTTGGGAAATTGAAGATTGGGTGGATGTAAGTGAAATGAAATCATTTTTGTTGAGCCATGAAGCCATATCAAGCCCACATGAGCCATGAAGGGACTCATTTGAGGCATTCACCATGTTGTTCCTAACCCTCTTAGCCAGGGCTTAGGGGTTAAGGACCATCCATGTGAATCACCTACATGAGTCAGGGAGTTAAGTTGGGTAAGGGTGTGTTTTAGGAGGTGTATGAAAGTGTAGTGCATAGGTGTAGTGTATGTGTAAGTCAGCCCTTTACCAGACCAGGCCACCCAGGGCAGTCCTAAGGCCAAAGAGTCCTATAGGAACTCATCCTTTAAACCTCCACATTTGATTTCAACCCTCTAGGTGATTAGGGGTCTATAGTCAAGTTTGTGGAGTTTGCAGGGAGTTAAGAAGTGGTTTGAATTTCTAAAAGGTGGGTCCCAATTCTAGTCCTCTAAGATAGTCAAAGGAAAAGCCTAAGGCTAGATCCTAAGTACTAAAGAGAAGAAGAGAAGACCTCATCAAAAATGAGGTCAACAGAGTTTGGTTTTCTGTTTGGCCTTTGTAGGAGTTATGTACTCTCTTTTGCTAGATCAGGTTTCTTTTGGGTTTTGATCCTTGGATCAAGTTGGAGATTGCTACTGTTGTGGAAGATATTTTCTTTTGGGGAGCGCTTATCTTCTTTCACCTGTTGGAAGTGCATCAGCCTAGTTTAGGCTGATTTTGGTTCTCTTTTTGCTATCCACATTCATTGATTGCTTTTCTTGTAGAGGATTCCACCTGAGAACTGATTTAAGTTGTTTTTATGTTCCAAAATTTCTATTGGCTCTTATTTTGTGTTTTGGTGTACATGCTAATTTTGGGTATACTTTTTCTCTTTGGTATACTGGTTACATGTAATTTTGGGTTTTCAATACCTTTTTTTCCTTTTCATTTTTTGTTTTGTGTGGAGTTGTAATGTGGAAAGAGGAACTCCTAGGACTTTAATGTATTTATTTTTTATTTTAGATGGGGATCCACTTTCCCTACCTTATTTTCTACTTTCAAATTATATTAACACGTAGGGGGCTACAAGATTTTCTTTCCTTAATATATATATGTTGTAACTTCTGAAAATTTAGTGGGAGTGCAAGAAGATGACAAGTACGTGATGCGACTTTTTTATATGTAAGAATTTATGACCTCAGATTTCTATTTTTGTAATGATTTTGTAAAGTCATAATTTCAAACGCAAGTATACGTATCGTATCAAGTAATACAAGGCTCTAATGGAGTCCCGTTTATCGATCCCACGGGGAAGCGAGGTAAGTGGTCCTTAGTCAAATTCTAGTCTACTACTAACAGTCTTAGTTTGGTTTTTCTAACAACTACTCCTAAATGCAGATGATTATATGTAAGAATAATAACTACTCCCTAATGCAAATATTAATACTAAAGATAACCCTTTTTGGGGAAATTGGTTTGGTGAATTTTGAGATAATAAAAACTACTATTCTCATGTAAAGAATTGGGTAATGTATAGGAATGTGATACATTAAATATTGTATGTGCCAAATAGGAGCAATCCTATTCTTTACCCTCTTCCGAGTACCCCCTATTCAAAGTGCTATAAAGAATATTGGCAAATCCTAGGCTTAGTCTCTAAATCCAAGGTTAGGCTGGGAGGATACTGGCTGCCACTTCAGAGCTCCCACTTCCCTTCACCTGAAGGGTAACCCTAGCTTTAGTTACTAAACATCAGGACCAAATTGGCGATCTCAGCCTGTCACCCTGAAACCTCTAATTCATCGCCCATGAACCCATATTTCTCTATTTATTTGCACTCAATCCCCATGAACTACGTAACTCATTCATGGACATTAAATGTGGTTCCACTTTGTTGAGAATTACACCGCCCTTTTGAGACAACGAATTTTAACAATATAACGGGCCCATTTTGTAATGCAAATGAAGTGCAAGTAAAAACCATCACATTTATAATTAAAAAAACTTTTAGCAAGCATCCCAATATCCTAAACATGAATCCTACTCATTGCAAAGAAAAGTAGAGTGAAAACAATGACATAAACTTCTTATGTCACTATTTCCAAACAAGAAGAAAGAGAAAGACATCACAAAAAGAAAACATGACAGAAAACTTCATTTCAAAGCAAATCCATAAAATAAGTGTTTACAAAATTATAAGATAATGGAGAACACAATACTTAGCTTTTTCCCCTTGAAAGAAAAATGAAAATCTCTCCCACAAAGTCTCCCACGGATTCATGCAATGCTAGAACATTCCCTTACATATTCTCTCAAAATCCTCTCACCAATTTCTCCAAAAAGATAGAAATCTACATTTATACTCCTATTCTAAGATCTCTAATCATTCTTCACATTTTCCCTATCATTGCCCTCATTTTTTGGCTTCAAACTCGGTTTAAAATAGTGTAGGGACGAATTTCCCAAGAGGTGCATGAAGAAACCTTCCAAAAAGCATCCAGATTCGATTTATATGGCCAAAAACCGCCCAATATCACATCCCAACCGTTCGGACTGTTGCCAGCGCTGAATAGGGTGCTGCCGGTGCCCTATTTTGGTGGTCTCGGGTCTGTGGCGCCGCCGGCGCCTGTTTGGGCGCCCCCGGAGCCCATCCTGCGTAACTCCACCATTTTGCTCCGTTTGCCTCAGTTTCAGCTCTGATTCACCCTGTTTCAGTTGCGTTGCGTTCCTAACAGATAGCCCTATGAAATAAGCATAAAACAACCTTTTTTTAGAGTGTAATCTCATTCAAAAATATGCAAGAAGTGTAAAAGATATTAAACATAGAAAGACTTATCGAAATGTGTCGGGCCAAAATTTACGTTCTTGCTCCTTTTTGCTCCAAATTGCACCATTTTTGCTTTTTTTTGCTCCAATCACCATTTCTTATACCTAAAACCAAAAAACATACAAAATACCTTCCTTTAAAGTGTAATATCATAAAAAATGAGTAAAATTATATAGCAAAAATCGTACATATTTTAGGTGTGTCAATACCCCCAAACTTAACTGTTACTTGTCCTCAAGTAACACTATAACTTTAAAAATAAAATATGTAGACTTGTGGTTGTGGGTTTCAATAGAGTTTCCTATAATTTCATCTCAGAAATATTATAGTATAACATAGGAGAAATTCTTGCAAATCAACCTAGGACTAGAGTGTAAGAATATCTCATATTCAACTTAGGAATCCTGGTTTTCTATTTACTTCAAAAGTTATTGAAAATTGTCAAACTACAGATTCATAGAAAGTATAAAAATGGAATTTAAGTACCTTATCTATACCAATTTAACCAATACCTTTTGAAATAAGAATAAGCTTAGGATTGTTTTTATGTCTTCTCATTTAAAAAGATTTAAGTGAAATCAATTTTTGATTAAGCTTCCCCTCAAGCTTCTCCTCACTTATTTCTTTTCTTTTTTTTCTTTTCTTTCAGGATCATTTTCAATCTCTTTTTTTCACCCTTTTTTTTCTTTCTTTCGGGATCATTTTTAATCCTTTTTTTTTTTACTTTTTTTATGTGAGGATTACTATATTTGGATAGGCCTTTAATAATTTTGAATTTCACTATCCTTTCTCTGAAATCCAAAACTCAAAACTTTCATTCACTTTTTATAAGTGTAAGTATTAGTTTGAAAAAAATTTTCAATAAAAGCTCAATTCTCATTAAGTATAAATCTAAGAATTTTAGCTTTTCAAATATTCAACTCCTTTCTACCATAAATAGAAAAATCATTTTCCTAAAGTTTCCTACAAAATATTTAACTTTAGAACAGTTTCTTCACATAGGATTTTAACTAAGTTATTTTTCTAACATTCCTAAAATCAAAATTATAGTAACCTAAAGATAACACCACAAACCACTAGTCATTTTAAAAGTGATATAAAATTAAATATAAACTACTGAGGACAAATAAAGTTACATTTTAAAAATTTTTCTTCCCCCCAAACTTAAATTTTATAATATTTTGCAATTAATTCCATAAAATGTTGTAGGAAGAAAAAGTAAAAGTTGAATCTACTTACTACTACGAAATCCTATCAAATTCATATACATGCATAATCAGGATAGAATGACTGTAGGAGAAAGTAAATCTAACCTAAAACATGCTTGCAATAAAATTACGCTAATAGGAAGTATTTTCACATTAAATTTTTATTTTTCTTCCTACCCCCAAACTTAATTTTTAACATATATAGCATTCAATACAGAAAATATAAGTAGGAAGAAAAACAATTTAGAAATTCCATCTACCACAAATGTCTATCAATCCATTTATAAGTATTCATTAGGACAAAACAATATGCAGCAGAAAATAAATCTAAACTAATCATGTCAGAATGAAATTCACTAAATAAAAGTTTAACTAGCATAGCAGGTATCAGCAAGGGAATATAAAATTGTTCTTTAATTATTATATAAAATTGTAACCCAAACATAAAGACACATAAGATAAATGATGTTAATTCTTCCATTAACTCGTCACATCACACTGATTTACTTCCAATTTCTAACGGAATCACTAACTAATAAATCAGGTACATTTTAAAATGATTTTATAGATTATAATATTAAAGATAAGATTATCCCTCATAAATTAGTTCCTAGGCACCATTCTTAGGCATCATATAATCTCTATAATTAAGCATATCTAATTGTTATAAATTGTAGTGCAAGATCATCCATAAGTTATTCATCAAATAGGTTCATAAGTCCTATCAAATGAAAACAAAGTTAGAGAAATGATGTAACAAAATTGAGATGAAGCTGTCATTGTTCAAATTCAGGATATCTCTTGTAAAACTCAAGTCCGAGTAAGACCTGAGTTAAAGTGAACTCGTCAATCCAACTACTACAAGAGTTAAGAAATCACCTCCCTCATGACAAACAAAGATCAAATCAACTACAAACAATCCAAACATCTACCAATTAATAATCAAACTTATCAATCCATAATGACACATAAAGATCAAGTCAATCTACTCTAAAGCAAACACCATACAACACGAACCATCATGACTCTCAAGCACACTAAATCAAAGCACAATGATAACTAGGGTTGCCTCCCATAAAGTACTTGGTTTTAACGTCGCGGGCCCGACAAAATGATTCCTCCTGGATCAAAATTCCAAATAAGTAATCTTCGATCAATCGCCCAATACTTTTCAAATCCAAGAATTCCTACAAAATCCTCAAATTGTAATTTTTCATTCAACTCTTCCTTTTCAGATGGATTTATATCATTGTTCCTCATATTTCTTTCTAGATCCAATATTCTTCTATTGATTTTCTGAATTTACATATTAATATCATCCTTGAAATTTATAAGAAATGGATCTCTATAAGATAATTCAAGATCTTCCAAATTTTGGATCGGATTCTCTCTAGATAATTCAGATTCAGGATCAAATTATTCTATGTCACTCTTCTGTTTCAAGTTATCTTCCAATTCTTCCCCTTTATAATTATTAAATGATGGAGGATCTATCTTAGTTGAGAAAATAGGTTTTTCTAATTCCTTAGGAATTTATTCCAATGGTCTTCCAATATCCTTATCCTCTTTACTCAACTCAAAAGTTTTTTGAAATTTATCCTCCTATTCTCTTCCAAGTCCTAGTTCAATAACTTTATCTTGTTCATCATTCAATTCAGGTTTTTCTTGTAATTGAGTTAAATATGAAGATATAAAGAATGGTGGTGTAGATGAATTCCCTAAATAGGCAGGCTTTAAAATTGTATGGGGTATATCCATCTTAAGTTTATGATATTTTTCAACAAATGGAATTACAAGTTCACTATTTTTGGAAGCTTCCATCATTTCACACCTCTCTTGAACATACATACAATCTTCTTTAGATAACATTTTCAACTCATCATGAAAATCCATTCCGACCTCATCTGTTATCTTACTCTCAAAACTTTCTTGGAAATGGTCTTTACTTAGATAATAAATTTCATCCATCCAAAAACATTCATCATCTTTTCTCTCAGTTGGAAATTTCATAGTCTTCAACACATCAAAAGTGACTTCCTGGTCATTAATATTCATAATCAACTCTCCTTTTTGCACATCTATCATAGTTTTTCCTGTAATAAAGAATAGTTGTTCGTTATCATTCTCTTTAGGTTTGATCTCAGTGTTGCTAGGAAGTGTTCCTTTGGATCTATTGCTAAGTGAATTAACAATTTCTCCCAGTTGATTCTCTATGTTTCTAATTGCAGCATTTTGACTTTGCAACTGGTTTCCCATTTGAAATACCACTTTGTCTATAGACATCTTCTTATCCTCAAATTGTTTATCAATATTAGATTCCAGTGGATGTGAAGGCCTATATCTTGTGTTACCCTACCTATTCCAACTTTCATTAGAATTTGCATGATTGTTTTCCCATTGTTGGTTTCCACCCTTAGTAGTATGATTCCAGTTAAAATTAGGATGGTTCTTCCAACATGGGTTGTAAAAGTTAGAATATTGGTTGTTTATGGTATTTAAAGTCTCATATAATAAATTGGAATCAATCATACGCCCTAATGAACTTTCCACACTTACAGGAGTAAATTGAGATTGGTTCATTCCAAATTGGTCCAACTTCCTTGATATTGCAGCAACCCGAGATGCAAGAATTATAATCGCATCTGTATCATGAAAACTAGCTACATTTTTATGATTTACCCTTGCAGAGGGCCATTGAAATTCATTTGTAGTCATTTCTTTAATTAATGCATACGCTTCATCAAATATTTTTGACATTAATGAACCACCAGCAGCAGCATCAATAATGGACCTAAGAGATCCTACTAACCCATTATAAAAAGTTTTAATGATTAACCAATTTGGCAGAGCATGATGTGGACACTTTACTAGGAGTTCCTCAAATCTATCCCAGGCTTTGTATATTGATTCCCCTTCATACGGACAAAATGAGATAATATCGTTTCTAAGTTGAGTAGTCCTTGAAGGCGGAAAATACTTAGCTAGGAATTTCTGAGTTAACTCCTCCCAATTTTTAATAGAACCAGGTGCTAATGAGTATAACCACATTTTAGCCTTATCCTTTAGTGAGAAACAAAAAAGTCTTAGCCTAACAACATCGTCTGACGTGTCATTATAACAAAATGTAGCACAAAGTTCTAGAAAACTAGATAAGTGTAAATAGGGATCCTCCGAAGGAGTTCCCCCAAAACTGGTTGTTCTGCACAAGTTGGATAATCACTTGATTTAGTTCAAATGAGTCAGCTTCTACAACAGGGTTTTGTACACTTGAGTGAATTTTATCTATCGTAGGATTTACATAATCCCTCAATGATTTATGATGATTTTTCAAGTTATTATTTTGAATGTTTTACATTTCCATTTCTAGTTTTTCAAGTCCTTTCTATTTTTTATTTTTTTCCATTTTTCTAACTCGGGATCATAAGGCACAAGTCTTACAGATCCTTTATTTTGCAAACGTAACACAACAAAAAATACATTAAGAATAAAATAAGTAAAACGAAAAATATATTCAACACAACAAAACATTTTCACAAACACCTTATTTTTCACACAAACAGTTTATTTTTCACAACACTATTTCATACAAAAAAAATACTTTTCACACAAAAACAATTTTATGACACTAAAGTTTTCCAATTCTAAGCCTAATTACTTCAACTAAAATTCTCCTAAAATTCCTACCGAAGCTTCCCCGAAAACGACGGCAAAAACTTGATGCGACTTTTTATATATAAGAATTTATGACCTTAAATTTATATATTTATAATGATTTTGTAAAGTCACAATTTCAAACGCAATTATAGGTATTGTATCAAGTAATACAGGGCTCTAAAGAAGTCTCGTTTATCGATCCCACAGGGAAGCGAGGTAAGTGGTCCTTAGTCAAATTCTAGTCTACTACTAACAGTCTTAGTTTGGAAGGTTGATATAAGTGGTTTTTCTAACAACTAATTCTAAATGGAGATGATTAAATGTAAGAATAATAATTACTACATAATGCAAATATTAATATTAAAGATAACCCTTTTTTTGGGAAATTGGTTTGGTGAATTTTGAGATAATAAAAATAACTATTCTCATGTCACAAATTGGATAATGTATAAGAATGAGATGCATTAAATATTGTATGTGCCAAAAAGGAGCAATCCTATTCTTTACCCTCTTCCAAGTACCCCCTCTTTAGAGTGCTATAAAGAACATTGACAAATCCTAGGCTTAGTCCCTAAATCCAAGGTTAGGCTGGGAGGATACTGGCTGCCACTTCAGAGCACCCACTTCCCTTCACTTGAAGGCTAACCCTAGCTTCAGTTACCAAATTTTAGGACCAAATTGGGGATCTCAGCCTGTCACCCTGAAACCACCAATTCGTCGGCCATGAAACCATATTTCCCTATTTATTTATACTCAATCCCCATGAACTAAGTAACTCATTAATGGACATTGAATACGGTTCCACTTTGTTGAGAATTACACCGCCCTTTTGGGACAATGAAATTACAACAAATTTTAACAATACAACGGGCCTTTTTTGTAATGTAAATGAAGTGCAAGTAAAAACCATCACATTTTTAATTAAAACATCTTTTAGCAAGCATCCCAATATCTAAACATGAATCCTACTCATTGCAAAAGAGAAGCAGAGTGAAAACAATGGCATAAACTTCTTATGCCACTATTTCCAAACAAGAAGGAAGAGTAAGAGAAGGACATCACAAAGCACGAAGAAAACACAATAGAAAATTTCATTTCAAAGAAAATCCATAAAATAAATGTTTACAAAATCATAAGATAATGAAGAACACAATACTTAGTTTTTTCTCCTTGAAAGAAAGATGAAAATCTCTCCCACAAAGTCTCCCGTGGATCCATGCAATCCTAGAACATTCCCTTACAGATTCTCTCAAAATCCCCTCACCAATCTCTCCAAAAAGATAAAAATCTACATTTCTACTCCTATTCTAAGATCTCTAATCATT
The DNA here is from genome assembly GCA_022702705.1 of Papilionanthe hookeriana x Papilionanthe teres. Lineage (NCBI taxonomy): Eukaryota > Viridiplantae > Streptophyta > Magnoliopsida > Asparagales > Orchidaceae > Papilionanthe > Papilionanthe hookeriana x Papilionanthe teres. The sequence continues at coordinate 152,283,185 of CM040426.1, forward strand.
CTCCATGTTTTCCCTATCATCTCCCCCATTTTTTGGCTTCAAATTCGGTTTAAAATAGTGTAGGGACAAATTTCCCAAGAGGTACATGAAGAAACCTTCCAAAAAGCGTCTAGATTCGACGTATATGTCCAAAAACCACCCAATATCACATCCCAACTATCCGGAGAACCACCGGCGCTGAATAGGGCGCTTCCGGCCCCCTATTTTGGTGGTCTCGAGAGTCTGGTACTGCTAGCGCTGGTTTGGGCGCCCCCGGCGCCCATCCTGCGCAGCTCTACCATTTTGCTCTGTTTAGCTCCGTTTCAGCTCTGATTCGCCCCGTTTCAGTTGCATTGTGTTCCTAACAGATAGCCTTACAAAATAAGAATAAAAATAACCTTTATTTAAAGTATAATCTCATTCAAAAAAATGTAAGAAGTATAAAAGAGATTAAACATAGAAAGACTTATTGAAATGTGTCAGGCCAAAATTTGCTTTTTTGCTCATTTTTGCTCCAAATTGCACCATTTTTACTTCTCTTTGCTCCAATCTTCATTTCTTGTATCTAAAGCCAAAAAACATACAAAATACCTTCCTTTAAAGTGTAATATCATCAAAAATGAGTAAAATTATATAGCAAAAATTGTATATATTTTAGGTGTGTCAGTACGCATTTATATTTTGCAATTTAATTATCATTTCCTTTTATTTTACTGCATTTTCTTACCTACATTTGCTTACTTTACCTACAAAACTCAAAATAAACTTTCAAACTGAACAAAAACCAAATTGAAATTGAAACTCAAAATAAAATTGCAGACAAAACAAATTTTCTTTTTAAAATTAAACAAATTTTTAAATAAAAAAACAAAATAAATGAACGAAATTAATTCACCCTCTTTAGATGATAGGGAATCCCTCGAAGGAGACAACCTGCAGTTGCTAACAAGATTTCCCCGGTCTGGATGGATGTAATATTTCATTTTAACTAAGTGAATCCGAAGAAAATAGTGGTGTTAGAATAAGGGAACCGTGGGATCCTAATCAGTATCGCTTAATCAACTTAAACTTTCCCACCATAAGACATTTGAACAACAACAGTTGCAATAACAAAACTGTACATACCATCTTAAACATCTTGAAACTTTTTTGAACCTCTCGAACTTCGCACTTCAAACTTGAAATACTCTGCAACAAGAAGCCTGTAGTATGTAACATGGGTAGCATGCAGAGGACATGAAGAAAAACATCTTCGAGAAAGCAAACTAATCTACAACAGCAAGCTCTTTTCCTAGAATTAAACAACAAGTCATAGAACTTTGAGGTTGTTTACAACAAAAACAACAACAACAACAACAACAACAAAGCCTTAATCCCACTAAGTGGAGTCGGCTACATGAATCCTTTTCTCCATTGTGTTCTATTTAGTGTCAAATTTTCATTTAATTCTAATAAATTAAGATCATTTTTTATGCAATAAGCCCAACTTTTCCTAGGTCTACCTGTGCCTTTCTTAACATAAGTTGTTTTTAAAACATCTACTCTCCTAATCGGATCATCAGGTGGTCGACGTTTAATGTGACCAAACCATTTAAGGCGACTCTCTCTAATTTTATCCATCACTGGTGCAACACCAACCCTATTACGGATATATTCATTTCGCATTTTGTCTCTAAGTGTAAAGCCACTCATCCACCTAGTAATTCTCATCTCGGCAACACTTAACTTAACATTATGCTTCTCTTTTAAAGGCCAACATTCAACACCATAGAGCATTGAAGGTCTCAACACCATCTTATAAAATTTTCCTTTCAGTCTAAGCGGTACTTTTATATCACACAATAGGCCGAACACATTCCTCCACTTCAACCAAACAACCTGAATTCTACTATTAACATCCCCATCTATATCACCATCGCTTTGAACAATGGACCCGAGATATCTAAGTCGTTCACACCTTTTAATAATTTGATCACCTAAAGTTACACGTCTATCACTAGACCTACTATTACTAGAATTACATTCCATGTATTCAGTTTTAGTTCTACTCAAACGAAGACCTTTAGACTCCAATGTAGACCTCCATAATTCAAGTTTTTCCCAGACTTTTTCTCCTGTCTTATCCACAAGGAGGATATCATCAGCAAAAAGCATACACCATGGTACATCCTCTTGTAAAAGCCCAGTAAGACCATCCATAAATAAAGCAAAAAGATACGGGCTTAAAGCCGATCCTTGATGTAAACCAACAGAAATAGTAAAATATTTGGTCAATCCTCCTTTAGTTCGAACACTTGCAACAGTTCTAGCATACATATCTTTAATGACTTGAATATAAGTCATATCAACACCTTTCTTCTCAAGGACTCTCCAAAGAACATCTCTAGGAACCTTATCGTAAGCTTTTTCTAAATCAATAAAAATCAAATGTAAATCCTCCTTATTATCTCTATCTCCATCAAACCTCTCAATAAATGTATAGCTTCCATGGTAGACCTGCCCGGCATAAATCCAAATTGATTATGAGAAACCTTCGTAATACGTCTTAACCTATGTTCAATTACCCTCTCCCATAATTTTAAAGTATGACACATTAATTTAATTCATTTATAATTTGCACACCCTTGTGCTACTCCTTTATTCTTAAAAATGGGGACCAAAATGCACTTTCTCCACTCCTTAGGCATCTTTTTACCTAGTGTGGCATAAATCGTCAACTGATCTTTTAGGCCTTTGTACAACCCTATTGTATATGTAAGCCCTAACTCGTTTTAGGATTCTGAGGTCGTTGTCCGATGTGACATAAATCATTCTATTTTATAGGTTATTATATGATTTGTATCATACAGATGTAAGCCCCAAATAATAAAATTGGCAGGATGAAACATTAAATAATCTCTCTTCAAAATTGAAGCCAAACTAAAGGATAGCTTGGTAGGTCACCGATGTTCTCCCCAAGATTTGTGGCATCACCAAAGGATAGCTTGGATTCCATAATAATTGTTCCCATTTGCACCTTTCCCAATCGTTATTTCTCATGTCCGACCTTGAAAATCCAAAACTTTTGAACTCATGAAGGTACTATTTCCTGATCATCAATGAGAGTTTTATTAGATAACTTCAGTTGCTTAAGATGTATTTAACTATATGGGCTTGCCTTTATAGGAAACTTTAAGAACCTAGCTTAATGTAAACCATATCTAGTTTTCAAGATTAGGTAAGGGAACTTGTTAGTAAAAAAAAATAGGTTTCACAGACCAAATAAATTTTATAAATATTTTAGTTTATTTAATCGAGCCTCATTGTTATTAATTGTGTCTATTCTTCAGAGTAGATGCATAGCTTGCAATGTGGTGCTCGTTTATTTAAACTATCAAATATATGTGATCGTTTTGATCTCGTATTCTTTAAAATTAAAATATTACTTTTCAAAACTATATATATATATATATATATTAAATATATTTTAAACTGGGAGGCAGGATTCTTATTTCAGCGACCGACAACTTCCAATTTCTAATAATTTAACTACTGACAACTTCCGGCGACTCCGCTGGGGAGTAGTTTTTCTATCCATTTTGATCAGGGATATTTGCCTTCATATGTTGGTATTGTATCGATGTACCTCATAGGCCAAATTACCATTGATGTGATTTGCCCATTTCTTTCTTTGGAAAGTACAATCGACTCTTCTTGATTCTAGGACCATCTGTTTATCCACCCTTAGACAGAGAAGTTCAGGAGTCTTTAGGGTTTTCCCTTTTGTGTGGGATGATACACCTAAAATATATAGTGTTTTTAAGCACATTTTTATACCTATTTTTTAATGATATTGCACTTTATTGGAAGGTATTTTTATGTTTTTCTTGTAGGTGTGATGAAAATGAGTGATTGTGATGAAAGGAGAAAAAAAGGATCAAATTTGGATCCAAAAGTTGAAAGGTGTGCAAAATTAGCCTTGGTACCTAAGCGCCAGAAGGCTGACGCATAGTGCCACACCCTAGAGTAGAGTTTTGAAGAGAAATTTTGGTGGGAGAAGTTGGAGAAAAGCTTGAAGTGGTTTAAGGGAAAGAGGAAGAAAGAGAGCCTTCTTCTCACCATATTTTCTTTACTTTTCTACTTTACTTTATCATAGTTTGTATTAGAATTTACGAGAGTCAATCCATAGAGTTAGGCACCAACCTCTAATGAGTTATCTAGTGGAAAGCAAAAGTTTTAGAGGAACTTTAAGAGTCTTGTGGAGAGGATTTTCAAATAAGTTTTTATCTTTAATTTTACATTTGGTTTTAAAGAAAGACTTGTTGTGTTTTCACTATATTTTCTTCTTTTAAATCAAATTGTGTGTGTGTTTTCTCCATGAGTTCTGAGTAGTTTTCTTTACCTTTTTCCTTTCAAATGAAGAAGTAATTAAATGATGGAAGGAAGTTGTGTGAACTATAGATGTTTAATGTTGAAAGAAGTTGTGATGATTCTACTACCTTTCACTTCATTTACCTCTTGATTTGACTACTTGAGATGTTAAATTTTGTTGTGAGAACATGTAAGAATCAATGCGGTATTGTCTCAATCAACAATTAGAGTGAATCATATGCATTTATATGGGTGAGAATTGTAGTCCATATATTTGAGTGCAAGTAAATAGGGAGATATGCTTTTTAATGGGGAGTAAAATTATAGGACTTTAGAGTGACGGCTAAAGTCCCCTAAATTAGTTTGATGTTTTAAATTTTATTATGAGATGTTAGCCCCCAGGTGGAGGGAATAGAGGGAACTCTAGAATGAGCGCTGGTATCTTCCCTACCTAACCTATCTACAAAATTTCAAAACTTTAAATTAACCAATGTTCTTTATAGAACCAAGTAAGGGAAAAGAATTTAATTGTTTCTATTTGGCACAACACATTTAGATACTTCCACATTAAAATTCCATAATTATTGCTGATTCATTGAAAGAGGAAAAAAATATTTTATTCTCATTGCTTTCATATCATTTTTATAGTCTTGTTAATTTTAGTTGCTTGCTTTACTTTTTCTTAAAAGAAAATTTCAAAAATAAATTTAAAACTTTCTATCTTAAAACATACTTTACAAAATCATTTTGAAAAATAAAAAGTTATTTTTCTGCTTTCTTTAAAATTTTAGATGTTTCCCTGTGGGTTCAATATCTCGGGGCTTAATCAAAAAATCCTATATTACTTGATAAACGATACATATACTTGCATAGAATCTCATATTATAAAATAATTAAAATATATTTCTTATTTACTTCAGAGTCAAGTTTTTGGCATCCGTTGCAAAGAAAGAGATATTATCATTGAAAAAATATAAATGAAAAACATAAGCAAAAATATTCGGGGATCAAGTTTTTGGCGCCATTGTTGGGGAAATTTATTGAAATTTTATATAAAAAAAATTAAGAACAATGAAAATTTTTACTTTTCCTTGCCTTTTTTAGTGTTTTTTGTTTTGTTTTATTTTATTGTGTATGCCTAGTTTAGGTTCTGAAGGGCTTGTGCCTTACGATTCTGAATTAGATAGAACTATCAGAAAAATAAAAAAAAATTAAAAATACTAAAAAATATAAAAATATTCAAGAAATGTCAAATCAAGAAAATCAAAATGTTAACATCCATGAAGAATTCAGACCTTTAAGAGATTATGTTAACCCTACAGTAGATGAACTTCATGGTAGTATTCAACACCCTGTTGTAGTTGCTAATTCATTTGAACTTAAATATGCTAATATCCAATGGTATCAAATAATCAATTTGAGGGAGCACCAACTGAAGATCCTAATTTACATCTTGCCAATTTTCTTGAATTTTGTGCTACTTTAAAATACGATGGTGTTTCGAATGATATTATTAGACTTTGACTTTTTCCTTTCTCACTAAGGGAAAAGACTAAGATATGGTTAAATTTGTTAGCCCTTGGATCTATCAAAACTTGGGGTGATTTAGCAAAAATTCCTTGCTAAATATTTTTCACCATGAAAGACTGTGAAGCTTATAAATGATATTACATTTTTTTGTCAATTTGAAGGTGAATCCATATATGAAGCATGAGAACGATTTAAAGATCTCCTAAGAAAGTGTCCACCTCATTCAATACCACATTGGTTAATAATTCAGACTTTCTACAATGGATTAGTTGGATCTCTTAGATCTATTATCGATGTCGTTGCTGGTGGTTCATTGATGTATAAAAAATTTGTTGATGCTATGCTTTAATTGAAGAAATGACTACTAATAATTTTCAATGGACTTCTGAAAGGTTAAATCCTAAAAAGGTAGCCAATATTCATGAAAATGATGCGTTTGCGATGCTAACAAATCAAGTTTCTGCAATTTCAAGGAAGATAGACCAATTTGGGATGAATTTTTCTCAGCCAATTGCCAATATTAAAGAAAATTCATTAGACCAAATGGTTGATTCTCAAACTTCACCAAAAACTTTGAATGCTATAAGTAAGCCTAATAACCCATATTCCAATTATTATAAACCATGTTGGAAAAAACATCCAAACTTTAACTGAAATACCAATAATCATGGTGGTAGTAATCAACAATGGGGGAATAACCAAGTGAACCCATTGAGGAACTGGAAAAATCAAGGGAATAATAATTATAGACCAACCTATACTCCAGATTTTAACAATACTTCACAATTTAAGGAGAAGAAGTTGTCTTTTGAAGAAGTGGTGTAACAAATGGGAAATCAATTGCAAAGCCAAGGAGCTTTAATCAGAAATATTGAGAATTAATTGGGAGAAATTGCCAATTCATTAAGTACTAGATCCCAAGGAATGCTTCCTAGTAATACTGAAGTAAATCTAAGAGACAAGAATAAAGACCAAGTAAAAGCACTTCAACTGAGAAGTGGAAAAGAGTTGGAAGGTAGAGTTCAAAAAGAGATTAAAGTGGAGAAAGAAGGGATTTAAGAACCAAAAGAGGACGCTCTGAATCATTTAGAAAGACCTATTTCTCCACCTTAGATTGATTTAGAAAAGCCATTGCCTCCATTTCCTCAGGGACTCTGACAACAAAAGTTGGATAAGTAATTTTCAAAGTTCTTGGAGATATTTAAGATGCTTACAATCAATATTCCATTTTCTGAAGCCATAGAACAGATGCCAAGCTATGTGAAATTTATGAAGGATATTCTCAACAGAAAAAGGAAGTTTGAAGATAATGAAACTGTTGTACTTAATGAGGAGTGCAGTGCAATAATTCAGAAAAATCTTCCTGAAAAACTTAAAGATCCTGGTAGTTTCACAATTCCATGTGTGATTAGAAACAAATTTTATGGAAAAGCTTTATGCGATTTAGGTGCAAGAATTAACCTTATGTCATTATTAATTTTCAAAAAATTGGGATTAGGAGAAATAACCCCTACTACTGTAACTCTGCAATTAGCGAATTGTTTGATCAAATGTCCTAAAGGAGTTATAGAAATTGTTTTGGTGAAAGTTGATCAGTTTATCTTTCAAGTTGATTTTATTGTGCTGGATATAGAGGAAGATAAAGAGATACCTACAATTTCAAGGAGACCTTTCCTAGCCACAAGAAGAGCAATGATAGATGTGCAAAAAGGGGAATTAACGATGAGAGTCAATGACCAAACTGTTACATTCAATATTTTAAAATCAATGAAATATCTTGTAAGAAGTAAAGATGATAAATGTTATAGGATGGATGTTATCAGATATTTGAGTGAATGACATTTCAAATCAACTTATAAAAAGAAATATGACAGTGAAGAAATGGAACACGAGCAAGAAGAGGAATTACAACATCCTGAAGAATTTCATGAGAAAGATTTAAATTATGTTCATGAAAATTTTGAATTGTTGGACATGAATGAAAAAGATGAATCTTTTGGTACAACAATTGAAAAAAATCCTGAACTTGATTTAAAGTTGCTTCCTAATCATTTAAAGTATGCCTTTTTAGGTGATTCCTTAAATTTTCTAGTTATAATTTCCTCTCAATTGACTGAAAAAGAAGAAGGGAGTTTTCTTGAATTTTTAAAGAAATACAAGAAAGCATTTGGATGGACAATAGCTGATATTAAACGAATCAGTCCTTCAATTTGTATGCATAGAATCCTTTTGGAAGAGTATTGCAAACCTCAGGCAGATCCTCAAAGGAGATTAAATCTTATCATGAAAGATGTTGTGAAGAAAGAAACTTTAAAGTGGTTGGATGCTGGAATTATCTACCCTATTTCAGATAGTGCATGGGTTAGTCCTATTCATTGTGTTCCTAAGAAAGGAGGAGTTATTGTGACTATTAATGAAAATAATGAAATTATACCAACCAGACAAGTTACAGTGGGCGAATATGCATTGATTATAAAAAATTAAACCTTGCCACAAGGAAAGATCATTTTCCACATCCCTTTCTAGATCAGAGGTTGGATAGACTAGCTGAGCATAAATACTTTTGTTTTCTGAATGGATATACTGGTTACCACTAAATACAAATTGCTCCTGAGGATCAAGAGAAAATAATGTTTACCAGTCCTTATGGTACATTTGCTTTTAGAAGAATGCCCTTTGGTTTATGTAATGCCCCTGCTACATTTCAAAGATGTATGATGACAATTTTCTGTGATTTAATTGAAAAAGGAATTTAAGTTTTTATGAATGACTTTTTAGTGTTTGGAATTTCATTTGAATCATGTTTAGAACATCAATCAAGAGTTTTGAAATGCTGTGAAGAAACTAATTTAGTCCTTAACTGGGAAAAATGTCAATTTATGGTAGTAGGAGGAATTGTTTTAGGACATTGTATATCAAAAAATGGTATGGAGGTAGATCCTGCAAAAAATCAAGTGATCTCTAATTTACCTTGCCTAACAAATGTAAGGGGAATTAGAAGTTTTCTGGGACATGCTGGTTCTACAAGCATTATATTAAATACTTTTCAAAAATTTCAAAACCTTTATGTTGTTTACTGGAAAAAGATGTGATTTTGATTTTGATGATGAATTCCTAAAAGCTTTTGAAACATTAAAAGAAAAACTAATCACTGCACTTATTATAGTTTCAACAAACTGGGAAAAACCTTTTGAATTAATGTGCGATGCTAGTAATTATGCTATTGGATCTGTTTTAGGTCAGAAATATAATAAGATTTTCAAAGTAATTTACTATGCTAGTAAAACTCTTAATGAAGCTCAAGTTAATTATACCACTACCGAGAAAGAGTTATTAGCTATAGTATTGGCTTTTGATAAATTCCGATTATATTTAAGTGGAACAAAATGTGTGGTGCATACTGATCATTTCTCCATTAAGTATTTAATGAAGAAGAAGGATGCAAAATCGAGACTGATAAGATGGATTCTTCTGTTGCAAGAATTTAATTTTAAGATTGTAGATAGGAAGGGTGCTGATAATGAAATTGCTGATCATCTGTTCAGGCTTGAAACAAAAAAATCCTCTGTGATGCTAAAGAAATCAATGAACATTTTCCTGATGAAAAATTGTTCACTATTAATAAGTGGCATGTTCTGTGGTTTTCCAAAATTGTAAACTTTATTGATCAGTAATATTTTATCCTATGGTTTGACATAGCAAGAGATGAAGAAATATTTATCTGAAGCTAAAACTTATTTTTGGGATGACCCATTTTTATATAAACAAGGAAAGGATCTGATCATTCAAAGATGTGTGCCTTTAGAAGAAACTTATGAAATTATTCAAAAATGTTATAATTCTAATTATAGGGGACATTTTGGAGTTGATAAAACTACATATAAAATCTTACAATTTGGATTTTATTGGCCTATAATTTTTAAGGATGTTAATGCTTATATTAAAAATTGCGATCGAAGTCAACGTATAGAAAATATTTCTAGAAGAAATGAGATGCCCCTCAATTATATGTTAGAAGTTGAAATATTTGACATTTGGGGATTAGATTTCATTGGACCATTTATACCATCTTTCGGAAATACGTACATTTTGATAGCAGTAGACTATGTATCCAAATGGAAAGAAACTGTTGCTTTACCTCGATGTGATGCTCAAAGCATTGCAAAGTTTTTAAGAAAGAATATATTTTGTAGATTTGGAATACCAAGAGTAATCATAACTGATGGGGGGAAGTCATTCTAGAAATGCGATTATGGAAAAACTTGTAAAGAAATATCATATTAATCATCACATTGTTACTGCTTATCATCCGCAGACAGATGGTTTGGTTGAATTACCCAATCATGAAATTAAAAGAATATTGGAAAATACTGTTAATCCAAACAGAAAAGATTCATCAATCAAACTAGATTATGCTTTGTAGGTCTATAAGACTGCCTACAGAACTCCTATAGGAATGTCTCCACATAGGCTAATTTTTTAAAAAGCTTGTCATTTACCAGTTGAACTTGAGCATAAAGAATATTGGGCTATTAAAGAGTTCAATTATAATTTGAAAGATGCTAGAGAAAAGAAATTATTGCAATTAAATGAGCTTGAAGAGATAAGGAATTAACCTTATGAAAATGCTAAAATTTATAAAGAAAACATGAAGTTGTGGCATGATCGGAAGATTCTTACTAAAAATCTTGAGCCAGGGCAAAAAATGTTGCTATATAATGCCAGATTAAGAATATTTGCTAGAAAAATTAATTCCAGGTGGATGGGCCAATTTATTGTGATGAAAGTTTATTCCTATGGAGCTGTGGATATTCAAAATCCTAAGACTGAAAAAATATTTAAAGTTAACGGTCATAGACTTAAACATTATTTTTCAGTCGATCAATCTAAACCTGATAAGAATCTGATGTTACATCACTCAGAATAAGATCTGGGTATGTCAAGCTGAAGACGTTAAACCAAGCACTTTGTGGGAGACAACCCATATTTATCGGTGTGCTTTGCTTTACTTTTGTTTTTTGTATTTTTTTGGTTTATTTTTTAGATTATGTGGAAGTATTTTGAAGTTTATATGCTATTGCAGTGTTTATTTAGACCTTATTTGATGACTTAGAGGAGACAGAATCAAGATTTGGACATTTAGCAGATCTGTACTAAATGAGCATTGGCGGTTATGCGCCGCAGGTTGGCGCTTAGGCGTCGGAGATAACAAAAATGTGAAAAATTGGGTTTTAGAAACCTAAGTCACGGGGAAGTAGATTTGGGAGTTTTTTGGGAGTTTTAACACATCTACGGTTAGTTTTAAGGCTTCATAGGTCTATAAAATGGCCCTGAATTAAAGAAATACTTGCCCAGTTCTTAATTTCATACTTGAGTCTAAGAAAGAGTATTTTGAGTGCAAAAATGTCTTCTTAGGAGAGCGAAGTTAAGTAAAAAGAGGAATCTAAAAAGAAGAAGTTCATTAGTGAAAATGTGCAAGAATTATTCAATGGATTTCTGACCGTCAGTATTCAAGGAATTGTAGAAAAGCTTACGGAGATCAAGGCTAACGTGGCATTAATCGAAGGTGGCATTAATCGAAGCAAAGGTCAATGAAACTAATGCACATTTAGCGCACATGGGATGACAACTCAAAATGTAATTCAGTCATACAAGTCATGTAGAAGAAGCAAATAAGGCGATGTTTCTGAAAAACAAATGGTTAGAAGAAGAAGATGTGAGAGTTTTTAATCATCACCCATTTTATCAGATTTACATTTCAGATGGTTCAAATAGAAATAATGGTTATTCAAGATATATTCCACCTACTAGAGATTGGAATTAAATTTAGTGTAGTCTTGTGATTTTATTTTCTATGTTTAGTGTTTTGTGTTCGTGAATTATGTTTGTATTTTGTTGCACTGTAATTGATGTTCGTTACACCTTAATGATGTAAATTTGTTTTTAATGATTTGAGTTATGAACTTATATGTTGGGGAATTTCATCCAAGGTGTTTGGATAGAAATTTTTATAGTTTGTATTAAGTGTGGTTTGTTATTAATGAAATATAAGTTTGTGTTTGTGTGAAATTTGTTTGGAATCGATGAAAATTTTAGTGTAATTTTAGAGTATTAGAAGAGTTTATGGGGGAGAAATAATTATTTGAAGTGATTAAGGGGGATTAACTAAGTGTTTTAGTGCAATTAAATTAATTGTCAAAATTTGGGCACTGGCGGCTAAGCGCCAGATCTCTAGGCTATGCGCCGAATGCTCTATGCATAAGAGCCAGTTTGCAAAAACCGGTTTTCTACAGTTAAAACCCCAAAATTTGCCATTTTAACCCTATCATCACCTTCAACCTCTCAAATTCACAAAAAAGGAGCCTAGGGCATCACTAAGCTGGATCATTTTAGAGCCTATTTCAACGAAATTTGTTGAATTTGAATTCCCTATGGCATGAACACTTCTCCTAAGCAAAAATTTTTTATTTTCACCATGTATTTTGAGTACATTATAGAAAAATATGAAAATCACTATTCATGGTGAAAATTTGAGATTAAGTTTGAGAAATTGCTTGGATTTAGTGGAAATTACATTTGGAAGTTAAGTTAGCAAGTTTAGTTTGATTTTGGAATTTATGGTGAATTTTTTGTGAATTTTTAGAGATGGCTCCAAAGTCAAAGCGCTCGAAAGAGAAGGAGAGATTTGATTCCAACAAGTTTGTCAGTTCTAGAGCAGAGGATCGATACGTAAACGACCTATCGTCTCTTAAATTAATTCCATAATGAATTTTTAGCAAGCCAGGAGGAGATATTGAGGAGATGATTGCTAGAAGGAATTCGAGAAATTACTGTTGCTTCTCTGTTGTTGCTATTGTTTCTGTAGTTAGAGAGTTTTATGAAAACTTGCCAGCAGTAGAAGACAATTTAGTGATGGTTAGAGGTCAACAAGTAGATTTTTTTCCTGTGGTAATTAATACTTTTTACCGATTGCCCGCTGAGATTTTTTTTATGCCAATTATCATCCTTCTGAGGGAGAGTTAGATGAGATAATGTATTTTCTTACTAATGGAAGAGGTTCGTGGAAGATAACAAATAATATAAGAGTAAATTTTCAAGCCTCTAAGTTGAATACGACTTCCAAAGCATGACATTACTTCATCTCATCTAAGTTGTTGCCTTCCAGTCATGTCAGTGAAGTTATGAGAGAGAGAGCTATTCTGCACCATTGTATTCAGCAGGGAAAGGCTATAGACGTTGGAGATATTTTTTTTATTATATTCTCAGCTGTGCCAGAGCTGTTACTACTGGAGGTATGGGATTTCCTTCCCTAATCCATTCTATTTGTGAGCAGTCTGGTGTTAAGTTTGAAACATGGGAAGATGTTCTTCAGCCACTTTGACCTATTACCAGTGTAATTGTGAACACTCACACTGTGCATTCAGAGTTTGGCTGGAGAGGTGGATCTGTTAGAGCTTCTAGTGCTTCTGCTTCTGCTGCTTCTACTTCTCATGCTACTACTTCACATGCATCATCCTCTAGAGATTTAAAGACTGGATTATTAAGGAAGATTTTAAAGAAGGTGAGTTTACCCGAGAGCAGGTTAGAGATATGGATGGAAAGGTAAAAAATATTGAGAGATATATTGTAAAAAATGATGAGTATGAGGAAAACTATCAGCAGTGTATGGATAGACTGGTTAGAGGAGATCACAGTCTTTGAGATGCCTCCTCATCCTTATTTTATACCTTATGTGCCTTCTAGAGATTGGAATGAGAGTGATGATGATGATGAGGATGATGATTTGGATTTTTTTGTTTGTTGAGTCTGCGATGCTACTTTTTATGTTTCTGTTATGCTTAGAATTTTTATTTGATGTTGTATTTTAATGTGAACTCTGATATATGTGGTTTGAAGTTGAACAGTTTTTGTTAGGCATATTCAGATATATCTGAGTTGGATTGATGTTTTGTGATAGTTAAGATATATGTGATGTTTTGTTATGATTTGTTTGTGGTAGTAAATGTTTTGATGTAGTTATAGTGTATTGTGTTTTTACTAGTGAACTATTTAATTCCAAAAACTGTTTGGAAATTAAAAACACTATTAAAAACTATTATTTAAATTGCATGTTTAAACCTTTCAAAATGTGCTACCATATATTATCTAGTATTGTTGTGATTTTAGTTATGTTGAGTTGGGGTGTATTTACTTTGAAAACCTCCACTATTGTTGAAGTACTTCGAAATTTTCATGAAAAATTGAATTTGATTTCTTTTTACTCCTCTTTTTAAATTGTTATACTTGCATGTTTAGGTAATGAAAATTCCTGCAAGCATATTATTTTAATTTTTCATTCTTACCCATTTATCATTTCCTATGCTTAAATGTTTAATCCTAACTAAAATTTTAAAGCTTGGGGGGAAATTAAAAACAAATTTGCAAAAAGTAAAATTTTATTTATTCTGAAGAATACTATAAATAAATTTGATTTTTGATTGAAAATAATTATGTATATGAAGTTATATTAGGGAAACAAAATTTTGAATATAGAAATGAGTAAGAGAATTTAGTTAAAATTTATAGTAATGATGAAAATTTTAACGTTAAAATTTTCTTAGTAAAGAAATGTTAAATGTATTTAAATTATCTTTAGTAAGAAATGCTGTATTTTTGGAAAAATAGAATATTTGACTTTTATTTTTCAAAACTGAAATTTCTTTTATTGAAAATTAATTTTCAACACTATTATTATGACTTTTAAGTGAAAGATATATATCAGACCTTTATTTTAAATGGAAAGGTGGAATTCCAAATCATTAAACGCCTATCCAGATATAGTAATCCTTGCCACACAAAAAAAACTAATAAAAAATTGGTTCCATACTTAAAGTTTAAAATATAAGTTTTGAGAAAATCTAAAGCTTAAGATTATAATATAGTTAGTAAAATTATTTTCAAATAAAAATTTTTAAGTGAGGAAAATAAAACATTTAAATCCTATATTTTGAAGAACTATAAGTATTTCTGAATTAGATAGAAACTTATATTTTCATTATCCTTTACTAAGAACTTTCTAAACTTTAAGTTGGTCTCATTTACTAAATCTTTTTCTAAATTGAACTATTTCATTTCTAGAACAAAATTTTGAAACCGTCCTAAAAAAAACTCATTTACATAATTTTCATGCTTAATTTTTATATAATTATAGTGTCACTTGAGGACAAGTAACATTTTAAGTTTGGGGGATTTTGATACACCTAAAATATACAGTGCTTTTAAGCGCATTTTTATACATGTTTTTGATGATATTGCACTTTAATGGAAGGTATTTTCATATTTTTCTTGCAGTTATGATGAAAATGATTGATTGTGATGAAAGGGGCAAAAAAGGATCAAATTTGGAGCAAAATTTGAAAAGTGTGCAAAATTAGCCTTTGGCGCCTAAGCGCTAGATGGCTGGCACATAGGTGCCACACCCTAGAGAAGTGTTTTGAAGAGAAATTTTGGCGGGAGAAGTTGGAGAAAAGCTTGAAGTGGTTTAAGGGAAAGAGGAAGAAAGAGAGCCTTCTTCTCGCCATATTTTCTTTACTTTTACACTTTACTTTATCATAGTTTGTATTATAATTTAGTAGAGTCAATCCTTAGAGTTGGGTGTCAACCTCTAAGGAGTTATCAAGTGGAAAGCAAAAGTTTCAGAGGAACTTCAAGAGTATTGTGGAGAAGATTTTCAGAAAAGTTCTTATCTTTATTTTTACATTTAGTTTTAAAGAAAGACTTGTTGTGTTTTCACTATATTTTCTTCTTTTAAATCAAATTGTGTGTGTTTTCTCCATGACTTCTGAGTAGTTTTCTTTATCTTTTTCTTTTCAAATGAAGAAGTAATTAAATTATGGATGGAAGTTGTGTGGAGTATAGATGTTT
Source organism: Papilionanthe hookeriana x Papilionanthe teres (assembly GCA_022702705.1). NCBI lineage: Eukaryota > Viridiplantae > Streptophyta > Magnoliopsida > Asparagales > Orchidaceae > Papilionanthe > Papilionanthe hookeriana x Papilionanthe teres. The sequence goes on from CM040426.1 coordinate 152,298,947, forward strand.
AATGTTGGAAGAAGTTGTGATGATTCCACTACCTTGCATTTCATTTACCTCTTGATTTGGCCAATTGAGATGTTAAAATTTATTGTGAGAACATGTAAAAACCAATGTGGTATTGTCTCAATCAACAATTGGAGTGAATCACATGCATTTATATTAGTGAGAATTGTATTCCATATATTTGAGTGAAAATATATAGGGAGATATTTTTTTTAATGGGGAGTAAAATTAGAGGACTTTAGAATGACAAGCTAAAGCCCCCTAATTTGGTTTGATGTTTTAAATTTTGTTATGAGATGTTAGCCCCCAGGTGGAGGGAATAGAGGGTAATCTAGAGTGAGAGCTCGTATCTTCCTTGCCTAACCCATCTACAAAATTTCAAACTTGAAATTAGCCAATGTTCTTTATAGAACCAAGTAAGGGTAAAGAATATAATTACTCTTATTTGGTACAACGCATTTAGATACTTCCACAATGAAATTCCATAATTATTAGTGATTCATTGAAAGAGGAAAAAGATATTTTATCCTCATTGCTTTCATATCATTTTTATAGTCTTGTTAATTTTAGTTGGTTGTTTTACTTTTTCTTAAAAGAAAATTTTTCAAAAAAAAATTTAAAACTTTCTATCTTAAAAAATACTTTACAAAATCATTTTGAAAAATAAAAAGTTATTTTTCTGCTTTTTTTAAATTTTAGATATTTCTCTGTGGGTTTGATATCTTGGGGCTTAATCAGAAAGTCCTATATTACTTGCTAAATGATATGTATACTTGTGTAGAATCCCATATTATAAAATAATTAAAATACATTTCTTATTTGCTTTAGAGTCAAGTTTTTGGCATCCGTTGCAAAGAAAGATATATTATCATTGAAAAGAAATATAAAGTGAAAAAAAGTAAGCATAAATATTCGGGGATCATAGAGTTAAACCCCCAATAGGTGTGTTGGTGAACAAGTTTCGTCACAGCCAGGTGCGTTGTGAAGATAGTCCCGCACACGGTCCTATACTTCACTTTTGCTTCATGTTTCTAGGAATCGATTTGCCGTTTGCAAATTGAGCCAACTCTTTTACGTATTTTAATCTCCAAAAACTAAAATTGTTCAAATCTATAACAAAAATGAAAATACTCTCCAAAAAATTTGAAGAATAAAAGAACAAAACAAGAAAAATTAAACACTTGAAAACAAAATAAGAAGAAATAAAAGTGGTGTACCCAGTTCACATAACAACCTTTATTAATTTGTAGTATTTGCAATATGATTACAACGTGTAAGACATTGCTAAATTTTGGAATTTTTCTTGAATCGAATGTTTCAATGTGGACCCCAACACTCAATTTCTCTTGCAACATACCCACCAACCGTGAACCCCGGCTCATAGCGCCCACAATTCAGTTTGGGACTGGCTTCAGCGAGTTTGAAGTTATGCTTGGCAAAGTCCCGTTCATCATTGTGAAAGTCCCCTGCCCAGAAGTTCAAGAACCTTCCACTGAGTTGAACTTGAACTCTCACCAAGACTTCCCTTCCACTGATAAGGCAAAGGTTATAGCCACCCCCATTAAGTAAGTCGCTGCTACACCAAGTAGGATTGTTACCCCTACAAGCACTGGGTTTGCTGTTTCTGCACCAACCTTCCCGTCTGCTAAAGGGAAGGAGGTTTTATATGCAAAAGATTCTGCTGATGCATCTCTTGCCCCACCATTAGTGTTCGAGGTTGGTTTCAGTTCCAGAGTTGCTCCGCAAACTAGGTCTCAAAGAAGGAACCACAGCCTCAAGACTCTGAGAGCCATCATGGCTCAAGCTACCAGTCTGCCTGTCATTGAAGAGATTCCTCAGCAGGAGGAACTTAGTGTGTTGGAGACTTCTCCCCTTCGAGGGAGTAGGTTCCACCCATTGACAGACATTAGTGGAGATGAGAGCTTCCATAGGATTGCTACTTCCTTACCACCGCTTCATGGATGTAATGAGAAGAAGGAAAGGTCCACTCGCATCACTCGAGTCCGCACTATCTTTAAAAGGTTAGCCGACAAAGAAATATTTTCTATTGCCAAATTGCTTAAAAGAATGGGTTGCGCAGTGTCACCTAAGATGAAGGATGAGATTTTAAAGAAGGACAAGCCATCCCGTCAGATAGAGAAATCAGTAGAAGCACCGCTAGCTCGTATTCGCGCTAGACTCCGTTTAGGGAAAGGTGTTGAAACCATCACTACAACTAAAGATCCTAGTACCATTGCCCCGACACTTACAAAGAGCAGATTAGTAAAGTCCCGTCTAGGTCCGACAATACCATCTGCCACCAGTCATGAAGAGTTCCCAGGGAATGGCAATGGGAGAGAACCATTCTTTTCTGTACCTGGTCTGCACCCTATGGAGCACACTTCTCCTCATCACTCTGATGTCCCCGCTGAGACACACTATCTCAAGGCGCCAACTTTAAAAAAGAAAGTGTGGTTACCAAAGGTTGTTGAACCAGTACACTTTGAGAAGTCTGTGGATCATGTTCTTAAAAAGGACCATAAGTCCAATGTCCCCCTTGCCACTACGCTGTCGCTTTGGAATCTGTTGCAGAAAGGAACAATGTTTAGGAAAAGCCTACTAATCTCAAAAAGATTAGAGAGAAAGCAGTCGATGATAAAGTTTGAAAGCTCATAGCTGAGATTTCAAAGTTAGCAAAAGAACGAGATTAGATGTTGACAATGGGGATTTCTAAATATTGGACTACACGAAAGAAGAATTTTGTAGATCAATGTCTTCAAGGCTAGAGCAACATCATCTGCACGTGATGCTCCACCTCATAATAAGGAGAACACTGTGGATGAGCTTCCAAGGGACATTTTGTTAAGAGATGAACATATCAGTCGGTTGGAGAAGAGAATGGATGAGATGGCTGCCCCATGACCGCCATGACCACATTACATGGATAGTCACAGTCATGACCGGTAGCGTCCCTAGAAGTGAATCAAGTTGAGATTATTCACATCATAGATGAAAGAAAAGAGGTAGCTTCTTCTAACAAAGATTAACTGCTAAAGAAAGATGTCATTCAGAACATATTACCAAAAAATAATATCAAACAGTTGATCGAGCAACAGGTCCGATAGGCCTTAGCTCAATCTAAGCAAGGTGCATCAATTTCAAAGGGTAGACCCTAACCAGAAAAGTTTGATGTCATACCTTATCCCAAAGGCTTTGTGCCCTCGACCTTTAAGACTTTTAACAATATAGGGAATCCCCAACAACACATTGCGCACTTCCGGGCAAGTTGTTGCAACATCAGGGGTAACGAAGCATTTTTGTTCCATCAGTTTGTCAGCAGTTTGTTGGGTGTTGCATTTGATTGGTACACAAAATTTCCCAACGAATCAGTCAAGATTTTTTCATAACTGTAGAACTTGTTTATGAAGAGATTTGTTGGTGCTTAGCATCATGTCACCATAGGAGACCTCATGGTGGAGAGACAAAGATTTGATGAGACATTGGTGGATTATATTTTGAGATGGAGGAACTTAAGCATGAAGTGTGATCCTCAATTGCAAGAAAAATACACAATTGAGATCCTTTTTAAGAGTATCCATAGTCTGGTAGCCTTCATGCTTAAAGGGCTTACTATCAAGTCATTCGAGAAGTTTCTCAGCAAAGCTAGTAGCCTACAAGAGGAAGTCAAGCATATGGAATCCCTGGAAAAGACCGAGAAGCCCAGATCGACGAAAGCATTTGAAAAGAAGTTTGAGACAGTGACAAAGGTCAACAAAGGCAAGCAGCTGATGAAAATTCAGAGCAAGCATCCTTGCCAAGGTTATTGACGACCGAGTACAGATAGCTGACCTCGAGCGGTAGTACGGTCGGCCTTTGCGGCGAGTACACTCGAACAGCGGATATGGTTGTTGACCTCAATTTTTGATGAGGTCTTCTCTTCTTCTTTTTAGTACTTAGGATCTAGCCTTAGGCTTTTCCTTTGACTATCTTAGAGGACTAGAATTGGGACCCACCACTTAGAAATTCAAACCACTTCTTAACTCCATGCAAACTCCACAAACTTGATCGTAGACCCCTAATCACCTAGAGGGTTGAAATCGAATGTGGAAGTTTAAGGATGAGTTCTATGGGACTCTTTGGCCTTAGGACTGCTTACTGAGTGGCACAGTGCAGTGAGGGCTGACTTATACACACACACTACCACTTATACACTACACTTTCACACACCTCCTAAAACCACACCTATACCCGACTTGACCTCACGACTCATGAAGGTGATTCGCATGGATGGTCCTTAACCCCTAAGCCATTAGCTAAGAGGGTTAGGAACAACATAGTGAATGCCTCGAATGAGTCCTTCATGGCTCATGTGGGCTTGATATGGCTTCATGGCTCAACCAAAATGATTTCATTTCACTTACATTTACCCGATCTTCGATTTTCTAAATTTTCGATTTTTGATCTCGGGACCCTACACCTCGCTTTGCCCAAAACCACTTGAAATTACCCAAATTTTTCAAAATTCTCCAAATCACCCAAAATTCCTCAAAACCAATCCCAAACATTCCCACATTACTCAAATTGATCATTCATAGCCAAAAGTACCAAAAATTCCAAAAATACCTCCCGATACCCTCAGAATACCCAAAATGCGCCTCTTAGCCAAAAAATCCAAAAATTCAGAAAATTCCCAAAAAATTCCAAAAAATCCCAAATATTTCCAATTTCATTTTGTCCAACTACACTATGGGACAATTTTGTCAATTTACCCCACTTTTGTCAAAATCTCCAATTTGACCCATTTTAACCCGAAAGTGAACCCGATGTCGAAACCAAACCTACCCAATTGACCCAAATTCTGGTCCAATTCAATTCTAAACTTCAATTAAACATCCCCAACACCAATATAGACCAAATCCAAGTCAATTTGATTGGCATTTGAACCGATTTCATTTTGGACCTTAAAGCCCGAATTTGGACCCATGACCCGAACTTAGCTCAAACTCACCCGATTCAACTCCAATTAACCCCAAATCTTTTCTAAACCTTCCTTAACATCCCCACAAACAAAACACTAACATGATTTACCCAGAATTTAGACCCAAACCCCACTCGAATTCAACCCCAAGCTAAAAGGCCCAATTTTGACCTAAACCCAAACCTAACCCGAATAAGCCCAAACCCCAAAATCAAAACCCAACCAAAGCCAAAACCTCTTTGAAACACTCCCATAAACATTTCCCAACATTAATTTTACATCAATTTCAACCTTAGCCCAACATTGGCCCAAGTTAGCCCGATTTGACCTACATTGGCCCATTTGCAAAGAGGTCGAAATCCGACCCCATTCAAACCCAAATCATTCCAAACTCATTTCAAATCACTCATGAAACATCCCTAAACCAAACCCAACAATTATTTGGCCCAAGCCTTTACCAAACTTTCATCCTAAAGTCCATTTTAAAATACAAAAGCCTGCTTCACTAAACCATTTTAAAAGCCGATCTTCATTAAATTTTAAAGGCCCAAAATTCATACAAAGCCCATATGACACTCTTCTTCATCATGACTTCAATTAAAACCATCCCTAAAGTTCCAATCAAATATGAATTTATTCTAAATCAAGCTTCATGTTAACCTCTCATACATTTATCAAAAATGCCAAAATCCATTTTCATACGAGTAAGCCGAGCTATGTGCGAGCCATAGAGCAAGCCATGAAGCCATGCATGAGCCACATGGAAGCCATGAAAGCCCCTTTACATGTCACCATGCTATCTTGGGCAAATGGAGGAGGTCCTTTCCATTTTCCCTTAAGGTGATTAACCATTTCCATGTCTCCACTAAACCATGTTTAATCCTAATTGTACTTGGATTGTGACTTGACCCCACTAATCAAGTCGAGCCAAATCACTTTCTCTTCAGCCTAAACCAAGTCTTGGGTGGTGCACCTAGCCCAAAAGGATGGGTTGACCCAAATCAAGCCAAAATGGCCTCTCCCCCATACCATTTTAATCCGAGCCCTTTACACATGTCCATGGCGATTAGTTGCACAAACCTCCAACTACGACCCACGACCACGAGGGTGACCCATGCTGCCGGCCGGCCACACAGGCCGCCGGAAAATGCCATGGCCGAGACATGGGAAGGAGCCAAACATTGAAATTCCACCTTGCTTGAGTTGCCCCATGCCAGTGGCCATTGCGGCTGTTCTTCCCTTGCCAGAGCGGTGATCCCGAGTCCCTAACTCCCACGGGAGAGCCTCCGGCCTCTCCTGATTTAAACACCACCCCTCTCGGCCATGAAAGAAGTGCTTGAACCAACCTTAAGGAAACTGCGCAAAATCATTCCGGACCAGCTCTCCACACATAGAGCATTTGATTCCCACTGGATTCCGGCCCGATTCCCTCGAGTGAGCTCGATTTTGAGTTCGAATTTCAGCATAAAACCGGGACACTTCTTCGCGGTGGACCCGATCCCCGAATTGATTGATCCTACACCTTCACCGGATCGAGGAAGAAGTTTACCGGCAAAAGCCCCCTCACCGGGCCAGCCATTGCTTCCGGCCTCCAAGCTTTGTGATCGGGCTTGGTCGAAATCTTACTAGACGATTCACGGAGTCGAGGACTTCATGCGGAGCTTGCTTGGACCCGATCGAAGGTGACACAGACTCTCGGATCGAAGCTTCACTTCTGCGAGCAAAGGTATGGACTCACTCTTCTTCCCGAGCTTACAGAGATTCTCCATTTAATTTGAGTCGATTTAAATACATGTTTACCGTATGGATGTGTTCGTCTCCTCGAGACGAATCCATAGAGACATAAGAACACGAAAATCCGTTGAGAATCGAGTGAGAAATTAGGGTTAGAAGGTTGACGGTCACGGGTGCACACCAGTCGTAGACGATGACCAGGAGCCGTCGGATCGAGCGTGTATTGAGTGGACGGTCTGGATTGAGCCGGACAGCACGTTGGTACGTGACCCGCGGGGCCCTGGATCGCTGAGTCGGATGGCGGCGCCGAATTAGAAGACGACACGCGGTGCTTCGGAGATGCATAGGTTGAGTTGGCGCCGCGTGGATAAGTAGGAAATTAGGTTATTTTCCTATTTATTTAATTCCCTAAACTTCAAAAATGCATAACTTTGTGTAGGAAAATTAGAAAAATAAAATAAAAATCTCCTCTTGCTCAGTGAACAAAGGAGAATAATGTGGAAAAGAAATCATTCAATTTCATTGAATATTTGATTTTTAATAATTTATTTACTCTCTGCACATTTTCAATTCTCCATGCATGTATACAATTCACCATGGCATGAGACCATAGGGCTTTTGAAGCCTGGGAACATTCCCTGAATTTTCCAAAGTCGAGGCCGTCCACTATGAAGAGTTATTAATTTTTCGATCCTAGGTTCTTATTACGAGTATTTTAATTCTAATAATTAGCATGTTGTGAAATAAATTCTAGGAAAATTTGGTGATGTTTATTATGACCGAGAGGACCACAGGAAAAATAGGTTTTGAGTTAACTCGCTTGGAATAACCACTAATTGGCTTAAACACCCAAAATGGAGTTCTAATTAATTAGAGCTAATCACACATTAAATTGACTTGAAATCAATTCTCCACTGACCTTTAGGATCAGAGGAACCCACCATAAAAGTTTGAAGTCGATTGGACTTGGTTAGCCCTATCGAATGGGTTGATTAAGTCGTTTAGCCAAATTTAAACTTTAAAAATTCATAACTTTCAAAATCCTTTTCAAAAATTCACCAAATTGGTTTTGGAGCCTCTCTGATATCAGGGGAATTTAAGAAAATTAAAATTGTAATTTTCCAAAAAAGTTGATTTTTTACATTATTTTAATATTTTTAATAATTAAAAAATAATAAAAATCACAAAAATAATAAAATTCACCAAAATGTCACATTTTGAATTTTAATCATTTAGGAACAAATCCCATATTTTTCTTAAGTCTCTATGATGAGATATTAAATTTTAAAGCCCTAAGGTAATTTTAAAATTAAAAAATGTATTTTCTAGCATTTCCACTAAAATAATTCTAATAAATTAAAGAAAAATCAGAAAATTATAAAAATTGGTTCTCTGGTTTCCTTGGTATTAGAGAGATTTTTAAAAAATATAAAATTCATTTTTCAACCTTTATCTTATTTTTAAATTAATTAATACTCCAAAACTCAAAATAATTATAATAAAAATAATATAATTCAAAAAATCACCAAAATTAGTCTAAGTGGTCCTCTAGTCATTAGGAATGTCCCATAATTTTCTTAAGGACAGAAACTTTCCCTTGGTCATGTTATTAAATTTTCCTTGAAAATTCCTATTTTTCATCAAAAATAATTATATAAATAAATTAAATACAGAAAAATCACATTTTCTCCTCTAATGTCTTTATTGACATATGAGTGAAGTCACATAAAAATTTCAAATTCATTTGAGCTCAATTTAGTGAGTTATGGAATTAGTAAGCTTGAAGGGCAAAATGGTAATTAAAATTTTAACCCTTAATTAAAAAACTTTAGGCTTAATAAAATGAAAGAGTAAAATATTTGATCTTAACCTGATTTGGATGATTGAAATTTAAATAATTAAAGGGTAGAAACCTACCAAATAATTTAAAAATAATTAAAAATAAACCTTAATTAAATAATTAATTAAATTTGGAAGAATAATAAAAAAATTGGAATTATTAAAATAGGGATATTATTAGGAAGAGATTTATTCTTTAATCTAAAAAAAATCCCTAAATTAATCACCTCGATAATATTTAATTCCTAATTAAAATGATAATCCAAACTCAAGATTTAAAATACTAAAGACTTAATCATTAAATTAAATTAAAATTAAAACATTTAAACTAAATTCAATCAAAATTTCAATTAAATTAATACTTTAACAATTAAATTAAATCATCTTTAAAACATAAAAAATAAAATATTAAATTAAAATTAAAATAAAATTAAATTAAGTTAACTTAAATTAAATTAAATTAAATTAAACCACATTAAATTAAATTAAATTAAATTAAATTAAATTAAATTAAATTAAATTAAATTAGATATAACATCACCTAAGACATAAAGAATTCAAAAATAAATCTAAAACAACTTGAACACTATTCCAAACTTAAACCCATTAATTGAAATTAAGTTAAATCATAAATCATTTGAACATCCATTTGCCCTCGAAAGCCCTTGTTGTCATAACTCCTAAATGGAGTGTTAAGTGAAGTGTTACTTCATTCATAGGATATTCAAATGTCCTAGTTCACTGAGCAAGATAACAAAACTTGAACTCCTGGATGATTAATTCATTTGTATAATTAAATTCTCTTGGACTTAAAATAATCCTAGAAATATTGAAAAGATGTTTAAGATTCGTCTTAAACACTTCCTCGATATGATAGGATGTCTATAAGAACAATCGAACTTAATTGTTCTTTGATGAAGAAAATCGTCCTCAAACCCAAAATACAAGAACCTAGACGTCATAGGAGGTGACTAGCTATAGGATTAGGAACTTGATAGAAAACCATAACCCTTCCCTTAGCTTTACTTAGGAACTTGTTTTAAATGCTTAAATATTCTAATTGTGTTTTAAGTGCAGCTTGGGATGACGGGAAGACCCTCCAGGTATGCTTTCATTTTATTGCAATTTACCTTATTGCAATTTATCTAATCGCATCGCACTTACCTTTCTTGCATGATAAACAACTGTTGCATGAAAACCAAAACTTTTAGGGTAGTCCCTAAAACTGAAACCAAAACTAAATTAAAACTCATTACAAGATAAAATTCATCGCCACAACATTTCAAAATATAAAACAACTCAAAATTTAATCACAAACAGAACAACAAAACTACAACTACAACTAAATTAAAACGTCTTGTTGGATGATCGGGAATACCTCGGATGATGTAACCTACGTGTTGCTTAACGGGATTTCCCACGGTCTAAATGAAAGTGTGGAACTCATTTAGTTGAGTTTAGCAAATTCATACGGACTAAGTGAATCCGATAAAAATAACGATGCGGAAGGATGGAACCGTGGGATCTTAGCCGGTGTTGTTATAATCAACTTTAAGATTTGTTTTAATTAAAACATAAAAAACACTTGGACTTTAAGATTTCTAAAACAAAACACTTCTCTCATCTCCTGATTTATGACTTCTAAAATTAAACCTCTGCAACAACAAGGAGCTTGGAGCACGGTGGGCAGCACGGCCATCTTCGTCAGCAAAACAACTCTACATCAGCTAAACATTCCTAGAATTAAACAACAAAGCCATAGGATTTCGAGGTAATTTGCACTAGTGCAACATAAATCGTCAACTCTTCGTTAGGCATTTGCATGATCATGTCATGTAAATTAAGCCCTAATCGGTCTTAGGACTCCGAGGTAGTCGTTTGGTACGACATAAACCCTCACATCTTCAAGGCTATTTTCATGATTTTATCATACAAATATAAGTCCTAATTAACTAAAATTGGCAAGATTGAAATATAAGATAATATTAGGATTTCCCAAATCTAAGCCAAACAATAGGATAGTTTGGGAAGTTACCATGATTCTTCTTGGATCTTCAGCTTCTCCTACTTCACTTCCTTTGGACTCCTAAAATAAACTGTTCCAAATTTGATATATTCCCAATTGAAATCTCCAAAACTCAAATCCTTTGAAAACCTTAAACTTTGAAATTCTTGAGAGCAAAACCAGCTGATCATTATCGAGAGTTTTCTTAAATGATTCCGTCATTTAAGATGTAATTAACTATAGGGGCTTGCCCTTATAGGGAACTTTAAGAACCCGGGTAATATAAACCCTGTTTAATTCATTTATATTAAGCGGGGGAACTTGTCAGCTTATAAAATTGGTTCGCGGACCAAACGGATGTCACAAATCTCCTAGTTTATTTAATCGAGCCCCATCACCAAACAGTGTGTCTATTCTTCGGGATAGATACACGGTTTGTGGTGTGGTGCTCGTTTATATAAACTATTTGGGATGTGAGATCGGTTTGATTTCATATCTTAAAACTTTTAAACTTAAAATTACTTTCAAAATCAAATGTTATCTTTTAAACTATATATTTAAATTAAATTTAAATATAAAAAATTCGCCGATAATTTCTGTAGGCGACCCCCCTTTTCAAAATAAAACACATAAATCTAAAAATTCGCCGACAATGGTTAGTAGTACATTCAGCCCAGTCAGTACTCCTTCTAGTAGAGGACATATAAAATAGATGATAGGCAGAGTCCATCAATAGAGATTCAATCAAACAAAATTTTCTCCCTCAAGGACAACGCCGTAGCATAGATGTTTTGCAATTTGATGGAGAAGCTCGAGTTCAAACTACCTGAGCTAAAGAAGCCAGAGGAGGTTGTTAAGAAAGATCAACCCAACTACTTTCCGTAATACAGATTATGTGGACACACCATAGAGAATTGTTTAAGCTTCAATAATTAGCTCGAGAGGAAATATAAAGAAGGAAACATAACAATCCCAAAAGAATATTTAAAAGAACCAGAAAGAGGTTCTGTAAATATGATTTCGGTTAAGCTTATTAGTCTGATAGATCCATATGTGAAGGAGGAAGTATGGAATACAGTTTGGACCAGATCCTCCAAGAAGATACTGGATCAGAATCAGCGTACTTCTGAGTAAGCTACCTCTCAAAGTATACTACCTGCCAAGTCGAAGATGGAGATCAAACCGGAGAAGCCGCCGCAACTGAAGACAAATAAGAAGGACATGATGGATGAGATAGATATTGATAGCACGAAGGCTAGTATAGTAGTTGCCCCCGTTAGATTGGTTGTATTGTATTTGGGAGAGAAATCCATCAAACCTTTAACTCTGTTGAGAAATATATATTTGTACTCAACCCTATGGACTACATTCTCATCCATAGAATTAAATGTGATTCCCACTTTATTGTAGAACTCATAGCTCTTTTGAATTTTATGTTTCATAACAAAATTTAACATTTAAATTAGCCAGATTGAAAACTAAATGAAGAACGAAATGTAAAACTATCACAAGTATTTAACATTTAAGTAACATATCTAATCTATCTCTTCTTTTACCATATCTCATTGTATGGATAAAGACAAATAAATCTACACAGAATTCATGTGGAAGATATAAGAAAACATGAATTTTATATATAAAAGAGAGTTTATACAATCACAACTTATTTGTAACCCTTTCCCAAAGCAAATCCATTGAAGTTCCTTTGATCTCTTTTTCTTCTTAAAATAAGACACACCAAACAATACTCCACAAACTTTTTACTTTGACTCCTACGACAACCTTACACTAAAACTCCAAAACTCCACTTAATTTCCCTCACACACACACCTAACACACTTTTTTCTTGAGTTTAATGCACTCTAATACAATGTAGGGATGAATTTCCCAAGAGATGCCTCTAGCAACCCTCCAAAAGTCATCTGAATTCGTCGATTCTACGAAAAATTCACATGTAACCATCCTGGGAGCCGTCGGTGCTCTGGCCCTGTTAAATGGTGTCGTTGGCATCAAGCCGCGCTTCTAGTTTTCTACTCTCTAAATGAGGGTGCTATCGGCGCCCAGCCTTGCTCCGTCAGTGTCGAGTGCTAATTTTCCAAAAATCACCTCATTTAACTCTAAATTTTGTATTTTTTTCTTTTGCTCCAAATGCCAAAAATCAACTTACCTATAATAAAACATGAAAAATACTTTTATTTAAAGCGCAATATCATAAAAAATGAGTATAAAATATAGGTGAAAAATCTAACATATTTTTTGTGCATCAAAATCACCCAAACTTAACTGTTACTTGTTCTCAAGTAACTTTTTTACTACATGAAAATTATGACTCATGGTATTGAATTTATCTTTATAATTATTACAATTTTTAATTCATAGATATAATATCAAGACCTTTACATTTGTTTTAATGACTTAGGTCAAAATATAGGTAAGAGTATTTAGTAATCAAGTTTAAGGGTTCTAGTCTTCTATTCATTTCAAGAAAAAGTGCAATTTGTCATATTAAGAACACTTAGAAAAATCATATGAAAAAGAACTCTCATGAAGACACTATTAATGAAGACACTAACACATCAATATAAATCTAGAATAATGGTTAAGTCCTTTCCTTCAGGTTAATTCAAGTGAAGCCAACTTTTGATTAGGCATCATCTCAAGCTTCTCCTCACATATTTCTCTTTTCTTTTACTTTTCAATTTTTATTTTTCTTTTCATATTTATGAATTGTTTTTCAATCATTTCTTTTCTTTTCTTTCTCTTTTTTTTATGTGAGGATTATTATATCTGCATAGCCTCTAATGATTTCTAACTTCACCAACCTCTTCCTAAAGTTATAACTCATTACGTTTCTTTCTTTATGCATTAATATCAGTATAAATATTACTTCATAAAGTTTCAATCCTTCTTTTTACATGTAATCCTAACACTCTTAACATTTCAAAAATACCCTTTCCTTTACTTTAAAAGTAAACTATAGCCTTATATTCTTATTCTAAATATCTTAACCCTAATGTTAACATCCATTATTAAAACTTAATTCTCAAATCTACTATAATATTTGAATAAAATTAAAAAATATAACTTTATAAAGTTAAATTCTTACCAGAAATCATATTTAAAATAGTTTTAAAAATTATTGTTCATTTGAGGACAAATAAAGTCTTTCTCCCCCCCAAACTTAAATTTTTCAATGTGTAACACTTTATAAAAGTAGGAAGTAAGAACAAAGAGTACAAACATTTGTGTACCTGGTCTTTCATTTATTTTCTTTTCAAGCTATACAGAGATTAATTAAGCATTCATAACAAATATAGAAAGAGTGCTAAACATGATATATCGAAGATTTGCAGAGTAAAAAGGCATTTAAACTTAAACTAAACATTTAACAGTAACATGAAAACATAAAATAGTTCAAATCCAAATATAAATGAACAATCTGAAAGTAAACACATCCATACACACCACAGAGTCTCACCAAGCAATACAACATCAAACAAATAAAATTTCCACAAAAATAATACAACAAAAAAAAAATAAAAGTAAACCACTATAAATAATCACTACCTTCTTGCCCTCTTCTTCTTCTTCTTTTTCTTCTTCCATATCCAGATCTTGCTGCTGATACGGAGTAAAACTGGGCAATTAAAGAATTCAAGATTAGGATCACCCCTCATGAATCTGACCATAGCTTCATTACAAGTAGCATAATATTGCATTTTCCTCACCATAAAATCATCACTATATACATTTCTTGCCTCCAAACCTTCAATCTTATTCTGAACTGTCAAAATATCTCCTTGCTGGATCACAAGTTGTTCCATAATACCATGAAGAGTAGGAAGACCAAAAGTAGATGGAATATCAAGACTGCTACTCCCAGATATCCATCCAACATGAGATTCATAAGTCTTAATATTAGCCCTTCCAATAGGATTTAAAGGCATAACCTTTTCTTCATCCTTTCCAAAGTCAACTCCTAATTTTTTACATAGAGTGAGAACCAGTGCAGGATGCTCTAAAACACTAGTAGTTTCACCCATAGCAATAGTATAGATATTTTGATAAATGATAGAGCCAATATTAATCATTTTCATTTGTTGAATACAAAAAGTTAAAATGGCTATATCTCTAGTCACTTCGCTATGTTGATAAGCAGGTAATAATCTTCCAGAAATGAAATAGTGCTACGCTTTAGATGAAACATTTAACTTTGAAGTAGAAAAATTTACCTTTTGATTGCGCTTCATCTTCCAAACTCCTTTTGCATCAGTCAGATAAGCAATCACTTCATCTAAAGAAGCATCAGTAGCATTGAATCTGATGTACTCACAAAATGAAACCCTTAATTGGTATAAAGCATTGATTCAATCCGGGATAAACTCTACAATTTTTCCTCGTACATAAACAAGATCCTCTGAAGTTTCCCTCAGATTAGCATCGAACTCTCGCACTATGCTAACAATAGCCTCGACAATAAAGTAGGAAAAATTTTCCTAATGCCATCAACAATCACCTTTTCAACGACTTCTTCTGGACTTTCGAATGCCTGATCCTAAACAATCTTCTTAGCTAAAAGTAAGGTATTGTAGTGGTATTGAGCTTTATTGAGCTTTTATATTCTCAGATCTCTTATCATCAAAATCTAGCTTCCTATTCCCTTACTCATTCTAGAGCCATGGTAAAATCTATAAAAATGCAAATAAACTCAAATAAATTCAAACATAATATTGTGGTAGACTCTAAAGATTATTCTAATGGGTAATAACTTTCCACCATGGATTCACTCAACGTTTTCTCAAAAAATTTCAAAAATTTTGATCTCCAAAATGTAGGAGTAATCTATGGTGAAAATCAAAAATTTCAATTGCAAAGTAAAGCTCTTACCAAGAGAAGATGAAATCCAAGTCCTTTTCCTCTTCAAATCACCTCAAATCCAAGTAAAATCAATGCCTAAAGGGATTCTTTGGCCTAGTCTAGAGGCAGAAGATGACTAAAAGGGGTAAAAATAGCTTTACCTGAAAATTTTTTGAAGTATTTAAGAAAATCTGGAGTTTTGGTCTTTGGGCGCTGTCGATGCCTGTCTCGGCGCCGTCGACGCCTAGAGCAAATTTTCAAATTTTCATGAATTCATCCAATTCTTAATCACAACATCAATTAAAATGCTTTATTAAGCATTAATTTTCATCAATAAGTGGTATATTAACAATAATATTCACAAACAACACAAAACTTAACAATTATATATGAAATTCAACACTTACAAGAAAATATTCCAATCCACACTAACACAAGTGTTGCAAGCCACACAACATAAAAGTTCAACGTCGAAATTAAATCAAACACCCTCAAATTGAAAACTAAACAATGAACACTCAATCAAAGCTTAAAGTGTCTTAAATCTAAAGCAAATCCATAACAATTACATATAAAAACATGTAAGTCAATTACTAGAAATCCAGTCTTCAGAGTCACTACTCCTCGTCGCATCAGTACTACCTTCCCCTCCAATGTCTCCCTTGATTTTGTTATGCATATAAAGGTTGCAAAAAGATGGGTATGGAAAGTCATCAGTAGAATCTTGGTTGATCCAAGAATTCTTCTTAAACATATGTATCGTACCATCTTCAATGTGTCGAGTGTGATCAAAATGTTCATTCATCCTCCAATCAAGATGATCAAATAATTCAGAAATATTATTAATTGCATTCATAATATTCTGAACTTCCTTCTCTAATTTCTTGACCCTTTTCAGAATAACTTGCAAACTATCAGGAATTAAGAGCCGTAAAGGTGATGAATTCTGAGATGGTTGATCCATAATAATGTTCATATCATGTTCCTCCCCATTTCCCTATGTACTTATAATAATCAGATGGGTCCATGGGCTTAAAAGGCAAAAGAACTTTTTCCCAATGTTCATAAGGCACTTGTGACTGACTATACAGTAGAAATATGGTAGAAGAATGTCCCAACCCATAACTAGATCTAGGCACAATTAAGCCCAAAACAGATTTCACAATTATAGAACTGATCCACCAATATTTATGCTTACGATATTTATACGAATTGATACAACTTTTTAATGATATTATAATTTGAATCCTACGTAGGCATACGTATCATTATCAAGTAATATAGGACTTTCTGATTAAGCCCCGAGATATCAAACCCACAGGGTAAGTGATAAATAAAGAAAATATTATTTAGCATAGAAAACAGAAAAATAACTTTTTACTTTTTAGAAAATATCTTACTTAAATTAAAGATAATATTCTAAGAAATAAATTTGATTCTTTTTGTTAATTTTTATAATTTGAAAAGAAAGTAAACAACTACTTTAACTAAACTTTTGTAAAATGAAAACTAATGCAAATGAAATATCTTTTTCCTTAGTATGAATCAATAATAAGTCATAGAAATTATTGTTGTGGAAATATCTAAAATGTGTTGTGCTAAATAGGAGCAATTATATTTTTTACTCTTATTAGAGATGCTATAAAGAACATAGGTTAATCTACTGTTTTAAAAATCTTGAAGACGGGTTAGGTAGGAAAGATACTAGCTCTCACTCTAGAGTTTCCTCTATTCCTTCCACCTGGAGGCTAACATCTCGTATCAAAACATAAACAATAAATAAAATTGGGGGCTTTAGCCTGTCACTATAAAGTCCTCTAATTCTACACCCGTCAAATTATATCTCCTTATTTATTTACTCTCAATCATATTGAGTACATTCTCACCCATATAATCTCATATGATTCTTTCCAATTGTTGACTGAGACAATACCATAATGGTTTTTACATGTTTTCACAATAAATTTTAACACCTTAATTAGCCAAATCAAGAAGTAAATGAAATGCAAGGTTTTAAATCATCACAACCTCTTCCAACATTGAAATCCTATACTTCACACAACATACTTCCATAACTTTATTACTTCATCATTTTCAGGAAAAAGATAAAGAAACCTCCTCAGAATTCATGAATAAAATACAATCACAACTTCGTTTAAAAGTAGAAATCATAGTGAAAACATATAAAGTCTCAATTAATAACCAAATGTAATAACAAACATAAAGACTTATCTGAAAATACTCTCCACCAAACTCTTGAAGTTCCTTTAAAAACTTTTCTTTCCCTTACAATATCCCTTAGAGGTTGGTGACCAACTCTAAGGATTATAATTATCACTTCTAATCCTAATATAAACTGTAATAAAATAAAGTAAAAATGGTGAAGTGGAGTGATGTGTTTCTAAAATAACTCCCTAACATAAACCACAATATTAAACATAAACCACACCCTTCAACAAAAATAATTTTTCTGATCTTCAAGTCCTCTTTTTATAATTTTTCAATAGATGTCTTCGTATCTCTTCAAATTGTGTCCAGATTAAACGTATTTTCTAAGAGATGCATCCATTCAAGAGTATTTTGAATTGAATTTAGCGCCAATAAGAAGTTACCCACATTTTTACCAAGAGATGCCTTAAATACCTCTTAAAAATGGCATCAAAATTTAAATAACTCCTCTTTAGTATCTGCCTGTGTGTAAGCGCAGGGTTTCCAGAGCTTAGCTGTAAGCCTTCTGGCGCGTAGGCTCCAGATTTTGGTGCATAGCCATGGGGCCTTTGGCCGTAAGAGCGGGTTCCCGCGCTTAGCCGCCACAGATCACTTTTTTAATTTTCTTCATTTTTGCTCCAAATTTAATACTTTTTCACTCTTTTCACCACAATCATCCATTTAATCATACCTGTAATAAAAATACACAAAATATCTTCCATTAAAATGCAATATCATAAAAAAGAGGTATAAAAATATGTATAAAAATATGTATATATTTTATGTGTATTAAAATCCCCCAAACCTGAAATATTACTTGTCCTCAAGTGACACTATAATCATATAAAAATCATACAAGTAAATTATTTGATGAGTTTCTTTAGGAGTTTTTTTTAAATTTTTTTCTAGAAATGTAGTAGTCCAATTTAGAAAAAAATTTAGTAATTGAGACCAATTTAAAGTTTGGAAATCTCTTAGGTAAAGGTTAATGAGAAATATTAGTTTCATCTTATTCAGAAATACTTGTAGATTTCTCAAAATATTGGGCTTAGATATTTTATTTTCTTTACTTAAAAATCTTTTCCAAAAATAATTATAATAAGTATATTATATTCATAAGCTTCAAGATTTTCTCAAATATTTTACTCTAAAAAAATCAGGTGTGGAACCAACCTTTGATTAGGCCCTTAATTCCTCAAGGTTCTCCTACCTTTTTACACTCTTTTTCATTTTTCTTTACTTTACTTTTATTTTTTCTTTATTTATTTTTTCTTTTTTTTTTATAAGGAAAGGATTACTCTATCTAGACAAGCCTTAAATGATTTTGAATTTCACCCTTCCTTTCCTAATGCATAAGGTAGATATATATCTTTTACTTAGAAATATAATAAAAGATTTGAAAATTATTTTTAATAAAAGAAATTTAAGCATTAAAAAAAAGTTTAATCCTTTTATTTTTTCAAAAGTACAAATTTTCTTACTAAAGATAGTTACAAAATATTCATCATTTCTTTACTAAGAAATTTTTAACTTTAAATTTTTCATCCTTACTATAGATTTTAACTAAATTCTCTTACTCATTTCTATATTCAAAAATTTATTTTCCTATTATAACTTCATACACATAATTATTTTTCAGTAAAAAATAAATTTTTTGTACATTTGAGAACAAATAAAGTTTTAAGTTTTTGAAAATTATTTTTCATTCCCCCCAAACTTTAAAATTTTCATTATAATAAAAAATTTAAGCATAGTAACAAGATACATGTTAGGAACAAAAAACTATAAGTATTGAACTTGCATGAATTTTTTTAATATCTTAAAAATGCAGGTATTTAAGAAAATTGAATGAAAAAAACTTGATCAAATTTTTAAACTTTTTATTTTATAAAAGAAATTCAAAAGTCTTTTAAAGTATTGGAGGACATAGAAGAAAATTCACACACACTTAAATAGAAATCCAAAACTATGACATATATATGTTAGTAAATTGAAAAGTTTAAATATGAAATTTAATTAGTGGATTTTAATAGCGTTTTAAACCTTCCTAAATAGTTTGTGGAATAAGTTCTTCACAAATAAAATACACTATTAATTCACTAACACATTTACTACCACAAAAACATTCACGTCACATATCACAAACATACAACATCCACAACTATAGTAAACACAAACTAAAGTGTCTCAACAACTATTACAACAGTCAAAAAAACATAGAGAAGTTCACTTAGCAACCACAAATGAAAATAAACAACACAACAAAATAAATAAATGTCCACACAAACATCGCATAACATAACATAACTCAAATGAAATATAAATCCTAATTATCATCTTCCTTCTCTTCATCATCCCCTTCGTTCCAAGTGCGAGTAAGTACATATGGGCTAAATTGTGGATGAGTTGGTAGCACAACACTAAAGTCACCTCTGAGAAATCTATCCATGTAAATGTGATAATTCACCTAATATTCTCTATGTCTCTGAAGATATTCCCCAATATGATATATTTTCCCCTCTATATCATGCACTCGATCTGCAGTATAATTGACATTATCTTTAATCTTATTCAAAAGTTCAGTCTGTGAATCAGAAAACTGACCTGCAGATGCCTGAGATGTGGAAGCACGAGATGTAGATGCAGCAGAAGCAGATGCACTAGAAGCCCTGGAGAATCTTCCTCTCCACTTAAAAGTGAATGCTCAACATAATTCTTCACATTCTATCTAGTAATAAGCTTAAGAGGCTGAAGGACCTCTTCCTAATTCTAAGATCTAACACCAGCCTGCTGACACAATGAATGTATAAGGGAAACAAATCCCATACCTGCAGTGTTCGCAGCTCTGACATAATTCCAGATATAATCTTAAATAATCATTCCAATGTCGATCATCTTCCCCTGCTAAATACAGTAGTTTAAAGTAGCTCTTTCTCTAGTCACCTCACTCAGATGATTTGTAGGAAGCAACTTGGATGATATGAATAATGCCAGGCCTTAGAGGTGGCATTCAATTTTGATGCAGGGAAGTTAACTCTTCTATCATTAGTAATTTTCCAAAATCCCCACCTATCAGTCAAAGCAGAAAAAATCTCATCCAATTCTTCCTCAATAGGATTATAATTTGAATAGAAACAAAACGTACTAGGCATCAATAGGTAAATTTTGTTTATTACCTCAGGAGTAAAATGTACCAGCTGTCTTCATACCAAAATAAAGTTCTCTTCTAACTCTGGGAGGTTTGCATAGAATTCCTGAATAACAGAAATAACAGCCACCGCAGTGAAAAAATAGAATATATTCCAAAGGTGACTTATAATCATGTCTTCTATCACTCCGCCTGGTTTATCAAATTCTCGCTCCTGGATCAGTTTACGTGACTGTAAGGCTTGAAAGTAATGATCTTTAACTTTAAAACTAACAAACTTGTCAGAATTGAAAGTGGCTCTCGCTTTGCATCTCTTTGGTGCCATTTCTAGAATTTGTATAAAAATTACCATAAATTTCACATTCAACTCAAAATCACTTAACTCAAATCCTAAAGGAATGAATTACTAAATCTAAGTAAGTTCTAAAGCTTTTTCTCAAATTTTCACCATGAATAGTGATTTTTAGATTTCTCCAAAATGCACTCAAATTATAAGGTAAACATCAAAAAATTTTACTTAGGAGTAGTGCTCTTACCTCAAGAAGATCAAATCTAACAATTTTCACTTGAAACGGCTCAAGAATCACAAATGTAGGTGATGCCCTATTTCTCTAAGTCACGAACGCCGATGGTTGAAGATGACGGTGAGGAAAAATTTGTACATTCTAGGTTTTTAACACCTGAAAACCAATTTTTACGAACCGACATCTAAGCGCGAAAGCATGCCGCTTAGCCGCAGAGCTCTGGCGCATAAGCGCGGGACTTGGCGCTTAGCCACCTACTCGTTGTTTTCAATTTTTTTGTTAAATACACATTCTCGCTCCTTTAATCAACCTTAAATTGTTTGAATAAGTATATCATTACATTCTAATCTTCGTATCTCCAGAATTACACTTCTATAGATTAAAAACAATTCAACACAATTTTTAGACAAACACAAACTTTTTACTTAATACAACACATACAAATTACAAGTACAAATTATAAGTCTCTAATCCAAGATATTTGGATAAGATCTCATCTTTTCTACTCACAATAAAATACTTCAACTAAACATGAAACACAAACTTAAACATAAAACACAATTTTTAACACACAACATATATAAAAATTAAACACAAATCAATTAACATGATTAATTTAACACAAAACACAAATAACTAACAATTAACACATTATAGAAATTAATTCCATTCTCTAATAGGTGGACTATATCCTTTGTTAGTTCCATCTGAACCATTTGGTAAATAGATTTGATAGAACGGGCGATGGTTGAAAACTCACACTGAATCTTCTTCTATCCACTTGTTCTTCAAAAACATCGCTTTATTCTCTTCTTCAACATGATTGGTATGACTAAATTGAATTTTTAATTGCCACCCAATATGTGCTAAATGTGCATTAGTTTCATTTAGCTTTGCTTCAATTGATGCAATATCAGCCTTGATCTTTGTAATCTTCTCTGCTATTCCTTGAATAAAAACGACCAGAAATCCGTTATATAACTCTTGCACACTCTCACAAATTAACTTCTTCTTGTTTGCATCCTCTTTCTTCTTAACTTCACTATACCAAGAAGACATTTTTAACAATTAAACTCTTCTGTAAGGCTCTTAGGATAGAAATTTGGAACTGGATGAATTTCCTTTAATGTGGTCCCTTTTTATAAAGTTTAGATAGACTATAACTGTCCTCTCACGTTTGCAAACCACTAATTAATGTGCCATGCAAATTCCCCCATGATAATGGCTTCTAGAACCTCATCTTTTACATTTTTTCGTAACTCCGGCGCCTAAGCACCAACTACGGGTGCTTAGTCACTAGTGCCCATTTAAGCACAGGTCTGCTAAACGTCTAAATTCACGTTTTAACTCATCCAAATTATAAATAAAGTTCTCATTAATCTCCACTAACATAATATAAGCAAAATACTACCATATAAATCCTACTTTAAACACACAAAACAAACTTAAAGCAAAGCACACCGATAACTATGGGTTGCCTCCCACAAAGCGCTTGGTTTTACATCGTCAGCTCGACATAGCCAGTACTTATTTTGGGTGACCCAACATCATATTTTCATCAATTTTAAGTTTATCTACTAAGAAAGAAGGTTTCAATCTATGACCATTTACTTTAGATATTTTCTCAGTTTTAGGATCTTTAATATCCATAGCTCCATAAGAATAAACTTTTATTACAATAAATAAGCCCATCCACTTAGGCTTAAGTTTTCCAGAAAATAATCTTAGTCTGGCATTATATAGCAAAACTTGTTGTCCTGTCTCAATATTTTTTTCCGGAATCTTACGATCATGCCACATCTTCATCTTTTCTTTATATATCTTAGCACTTTCATATGATTCATTCTTTATCTCTTCAAGCTCATTTAATTGTAATAATCTTTTCTCACCAGCATCTTTAAAATTATAACTAAACTCTTTAATAGCCCAATATGCTTTATGCCCAAGTTTAACTAGTAAACGACAAGCTTTCAAAAAATTAGGCTATATGGGGACATTCCTATTGGAGTCTTGTATGCAGTCCTATAAGTCCAAAAGCAAAATCCAGTTTGATTGACCAATCCTTGTTGTTTGGATTAACAGATTTTTTAAAATTCTTTTAATTTCATGATTGGATAACTCAGCCAAACCACTTTTCTGAGGATGATAAGCAGTAGCAATTTTATGGATGATATGATATTTCTTTACAAATTTCTCATTAATTACATTATTAAAATGACTTCCCCCATCAGTTATGAATACTATTGACATTCCAAATCTACTAAATATATTCTTTCTTAAAAATTTTGCAACACTTCGAGCATCACAGCGAGGTAAAGCAACAGCTTCTATCTATTTAGATACATAATTTACTGCTAACAATAGGTATCAATTTTTGAAAGATGGTATAAATGGTCCCATGAAATCTAATCCCCAAACGTCAAATATTTCAACTTCCAACATATAATTGAGGGGCATCTCATTTCTTTTAGAAATATTGCCTACACACTGATATCGATCACAAATTTTAATATAAGCATTGACATCCTTAAAAATTGTAGGCCAATAACATCCAGTTTGTAGAGTTTTATATGCAGTTTTATCAATACCAAAATGTCCCCCAATATCATAATCATGAAATTTTTGAATAATGACATAAGCTTCTTCTAATGGTACACATGTTCGAATAATAAGATCATTTCCTTGTTCATATAAAAATGGGTCGACCCAAAAATAAGTCTTAGCTTCAGATAAAAATTTCTTCCTCTCTTGGTATGTCAAACCATAGGGTAATATGTCACTAACAATAAAGTTTATAATATCTGCATACCATGAAACACACCACTCATTAATAGTAAACAATATTTCATCAGGAAAATATTCATTAATTTTTTTATTAAAATAGAGAGATTTTTCATTTTCAAGCTTGGAAAAATGATCACCAATTTGATTATCAACACCCTTCCTATCTACTATTTCAAAGTTAAATTTTTGTAAAACAAAAATCCATCTTATCAGTCTTGGTTTTGCATCCTTCTTTTTCATTAAATATTTAATATCAGAATGTTCAATATACACAAAACATTTAGTTCCAATTAGATATGATCTGGATTTATCAAAAGCATATAGTATAGCTAATAACTCTTTCTCAATTGTGGTGTAGTTATGTTAGGTTTCATTAAGATTTCTACTAGCATAATAGATTACTTTGAAAATTTTATCATGTTTTTTCCCTAAAACAACTCCAATAGCATAATCACTAGCATCACACATTAATCAAAAGATTTTTCCCAATCTAGTGAAACAATAACTGGTGCAGTGATTAATTTTTCTTTTAATGACTCAAAAGCTTTTAGGCAGTCTTCATTAAAATTAAAAATGACAACTTTTTCCAATAACTGGCATAAAGTCTTGGCAATTTTTGAAAAGTCTTTAATATAAAGCCTGTATAATCCAACATGTCCCACAAAAATGATAATCTCCCTTACATTTGTTTGGTAAGGTAAATTAGTGATCATTTGAATTTTTACAGGGTTGACTTCCATACCTTTTTATGAAATTTGATGTCCTTAAACAATTTTTTCTGCTACCAAAAATTAGTATTTTTTTCAATTAAGGACTAGGTTTGTTTCTTCACGGCGTTTAAGAGCTTTAGATAGATGTTCTTAACATGATTCAAATGAAATTCCAAACACTGAAAAATCATCCATAAATACTTCAATTACTTTTTTAATTTAAATCACAGAAAATTGTCATCGTACATCTTTGAAATGTAGCAGGGGCAATACATAAACCAAAGGGCATTCTTCTAAAAGCAAATGTACCATAAGGATTAGTAAACATTGTTTTCTCTTGATCCTAAGGAGCAATTTGTATTTTGTGATAACAAGTATATCCATTCTGAAAACAAAAATATTATTCCCAGCTATTATATCCAACATTTGATCCAGAAAGTGTAGTGGAAAATGATCTTTCCTTGTGGCAAGATTTAATTTTCTATAATCAATGCATTTTTGTTATCTTGTAACTGTCTTGTTGGTATGAGTTCATTCTTTACAATAATAGTTACAGATACTCCTCCTTTAATACAGTGAATAGGACTAACCCATGCACTATCTAAAATAGGGTGAATAATTCCAGCATCTAACCACTTTACAATTTCTTTCTTTACAACTTCTTTCATAAAAGGATTTAATCTCCTTTAAGGATCAGCCTTTGGTTTGCAGTCTTCATCCATAAGAATTCTGTGCATAAATATTGAAGGACCAATTCCTTTAATATCAGCTATGGTCCATCCAAAGGCTTTCTTATATTTCTTTTAAGTTTCAAGCAAACTCTCTTCTTCTTTTGTAGTTAATGTTGAGGAATTATAACAGGCAAAGTTGAGGAATCACCTAAAATGACATATTTTAAATATTCAGGAAGTAACTTAAATTCAAGTTCAGAACATTCTTCAATTAATGAACTAAAAGATTCATCTTTATTTGTCATGTCCAACAATTCAAAACTTTCTTGAAACATAATTTAAGTCTTCCACAAAAAATCATCAGAATATTGTGTTTCCTCTTCTTGCTCTGTTCCAACTTTTCACTTTCATATTTCTCTTCATATGTTACTTTAAAATGTCATTCACTCAAATATCTCATTGCATCCATCCTCAAACATGCATCATCTTACCTTTCGTAAGATATTTCATTGATTTTGAAATATTAAATGTCACAGTTTGATCATTAACACTCATAGTTAATTCCCTGTTTTGCACATCTATCATTGCTCTTCCTGTAGCTAGGAAAGGTCTCCCCAAAATAATAGGTATCTCTTTATCTTCCTTCATATCAAGCACAATGAAATCAACAGGAAAGATAAATTGATCTATTTTTACTAAAACATTTTCTATAACACCTTTAGGATATGTTATCGAACGATCTGCTAACTGCAAAGTTACAGTAGTAGGGGTTATTTCTTGTAATACTAGTCTTTTAAATATTGATAATGGCTTAAGGTTAATGCTTACACCTAAATCAATAAAGCTTTCCCAAAAAATATTTCTCCAATTACACATGGAATTGTGAAGCTACCAGGATTTTTAAGCTTTTCAGGAAGTTTCATCTGAATTATTGCACTACATTCTTCACTAGGTGCAATAGCTTTGTTATCTTCTAACTTCCTTATCTGTTGAGAATATACTTCATAAACTTCACATAACTTGGTATTTGTTCTAAGGCCTCTGCAAATGGAATTTTAATTGTATGTTTCTTAAAAATATGCAAGAATTTTGAAATTTCTTATCCAAATTTTGTTGTCGAAGTCTCCGAGGAAATGATGTGGTTGCTTTTCTAAATCAATTCTAGGTGGAGAAATAGGTCTTTCCAAACCTTTCTGAGCGTCCTCTTTTGGTTCTTCATTCTCTTTTTGAACTCTACGTTCCAACTCTCTTCCACTTCTCAGTTGAACAGCTTTTACTTGCTCTTTATTTTTATCTCTTGGAATTATCTCAGTATTACTATGAAGTGTTACTTGGGATCTATTACTTAATGAATTGGCTATTTATCCTAATTGATTCTCAATATTTCTTATTGTAGCTCCTTGACTTTGCAATTGATTTCTCGTTTGTAACACCACTTCTTCTATAAATAACTTCTTCTCCTTGAATTGTGAAGCATTGTTAAAACCTGAAGGAAAAGTAGGTCTATAATTATTATTCACTTGGTTGTTCCAATTTCCCAATGGTTTTACTTGATTGTTCCCCCATTATTGATTACTACCACCCTAATTATTGTTATTCCAGTTAAAGTTTGGATAGTTCTTCCAACCTGGGTTATAATAATTGGAATATGGGTTATTGGGCTTTTTTATGGCATTTAAAGTTTCTAATGATGTTTGAGAATCTACCATTTGGCCTAATTAATTTTCTTCAATAATTGAAATTGGTTGAGAAAAATTCATTCCAAATTGGTCTATCTTCCTTGAAATTGTAGCAACTTAATTTTCTAGCATTGTAAAAGCATCATATTCATGAATACTGGCTACCTTTTTAAGATTTACCCTCTTTGAAGGCCATTGAAAATTATTTGTGGCCATTTCTTCAATTAAAGCATAAACATCATTAAACTCTTTAGACATCAATGAACCACCAACAACTGCATTGATAATAGATCTAAGAGATCCAACTAATCCATTATAAAAAGTTTAATTATTAACCAATCTGGTAACGAATGATGTGGACACTTTCTTAGGAGATCTTTAAAAATTTCTCATGCTTCTTAATTAGATTGCCCTCCAAACTGACAAAAAGATGTAATATCATTTCTAAGCTTTGCAGTCTTTGATGGTGGAAAATATTTAGCAAGAAATTTTTGTGATAAATCACCCCAAGTTCTGATAGATCCAGGTGCTAATGAATGTAACCATATTTTAGTTTTATCTCCTAATGAGAAAGGAAAACATCTAAGTCTAATAACATCATCTGAAACACAGTCATATTTAAATGTAGCGCACAATTCTAGAATATTGGCAAGATGTAAATATGGATCTTTAGTTGGTGCTGCCCCAAACTGATTATTAGATACCATTTGGATAATAATAGGTTTAAGTTCAAATGAATTAGCCACTACAGCAGAATTTTGAATACTACAATGAAATTCATCTACTGTATGGTTAGCATAATCTCTTAAAGGTCTAAATTCTTGATGGATTTCAGCATTTTGATTATTTTGATTTGCCATTTCTTGAATATTTTTATTTTTTTCTGTATAATTAATTTTTTTGATTTTTCTTATAGTTCTTTATAATTCATAATCGTAAGGCACAAGTCCTTCAGAACCTAAACTATGCATACACTATTATAAAACACAATAAAATAAAATCACACAACAAAAACAATAAGTTCCTAAAATAAATCTTAATAATTTTAAATAAGACTTTCAAAAGTAAAAATTAATTTTTCTTAAAATTTTCATTATTTTTATTTCTATCCCCGACAATGGCATAAAAAACTTGATCCATCGATATTTATGCCTACGATATATATATGAATTGATACCCCTTTTAAATGATATTATAATGTGGATACTACACAAGTATACATATCATAATATAGGACCTTCTGATTAAGTCCCAAGATATCGAACCCACAGGGAACGTGATAAATAAAGAAAATATTTTTTACTACAGAAAAATAATTTTTTACTTTTTAGAAGAGATCTTACATAAATTAAAGATAATAATCTAGGAAATAAAATTCTATACTTTTTGTTAATTTTTATAATTTGAAATGAAAGTAAGCAACTACAACTAAAAATTTTAAGATGAAAACTAATGTAAATGAAATATCTTTTCCTTATTATGAATCAGTAATAAGTCATGGAAATTATTGTTGTGGAAGTATCTAAAATGTGTTGTGCCAAACAGGAGCAATTATATTCTTTACTCTTATTAGAGATGCTATAAAAAACATAGGTTAATCTAGTGTTTTAAAAATCTTGAAAACGGGTTAGGTAAGAAAGATACTAGCTTTCACTCTAGAGTTTCCTCTATTCCCTCCATCTGGGGGCTAACATCTTGTACCAAAACATAAAACAATAAATAAAATTGTGGACTTTAGCCTATCACTCTAAAGTCCTCTAATTTTATGTCCATCAAAATATATCTCCCTATATATTTCCACTCAACCATATGGATTACATTCTCACCCATATATTCTCATGTGACTCTTTCCAATTATTGACTGAGACAATACCATAACGGTTCTTACATGTTCTCACAAAAAATTTTAACATCTTAATTGTCCAAATCAAGAAGTAAATGAAGTGCAAGGATTTAAATCATCACAACTTCTTCCAACATTAATTCCTATACTTCACACAACATACTTCCATAACTTTATTACTTCATCATTTTAAGGAAAAAGATAAAGAAAACAACTTAGAATTCAAGGAGAAAATACAATCACAACTTGGTTTAAAAGTAGAAATCATAGTGAAAACACAAGAAGTTTTAATTAAAAACCAAATGTAATAACAAAGATAAAAACTTATTTAAATCCACTCCACAAAACTCTTGAAGTTCCTTTGAAAACTTAGCTTTCCCTTACAATATCCTTAGAGTTTGGAGCCCAACTCTAAGGATTCTAATTCTCATTTCTAATTATAATACAAATCATAATAAAGTAAAGTAAAATTAGTGAAGTGGAGTGGTGTGTTTCTAAAATAACTCTCTAACATAAACCACACTCTTAAACATAAGCTAAACCCTCTAATAACAATCATTTTTCTGATCTTCAAGTTCTCTTTTTATAAATTTCCAATAGGTGTCTTCGTATCTCCTTAAATTGTGTCAAGATTCAACATATCTTCTACGAGATGCATCCATTCAAGAGTATTTTGAATTGAATTTGGAGCCAATAGGAAGTTACCCATGTTGTTACCAAGAGATGCCTCAAATACCTCTTCAAAATGGCACCAAATTTAAATAATTCCTTTTTAGTAACTGGCTGTGCGTAAGCGCGGGGTTCTGGTGCTTAGCCGCGAGCCTTCTGGCATGTAAGCTCCACATCTGGGAGCATAGCTGCGGTGCCTTAGCGCGTAAGCGCTGGTTCCGGCACTTAGCTGCCACATATCACATTTTCAATTTTCTTCATATTTTCTCCAAATTTGATACTTTTTCACACTTTTCACCACAATCATCCATTTAGTCATACCTGTAAGAAAAATACACAATATACCTTCCAATAAAGTGCAATATCATAAAAATAAGTATAAAAATGTGTATAAAAACACTAATTTAGGTGTATCAAGAACCCACATCAATAGGTTTTCCCATTTGAATGCAATAGTTTAGAATCGCACTCTCCTTTGTAACTTTACTGATTTTCATAGTAGGGGGTAACTTTGAAGAAATAAAGAAATTTCATTGCTTCGACACAGGATTCAAGAGGGTAGAAGAAAAACTTACATGTCTGTTATCAATTGTCCCCTAATTTTTACTTTCATCAGTCAAGTATGGATAGACTTCATTCAAGATATCTCTTGTGGGGATGAAATTTGTGTAGTGAAAAATTGGAACTCTTTTAATCATAAACATATCATTTATCCTAGAAGGAGTAAATGGCACCCACCTGCATCAAACATATATGACTGCTTGGTTGATTCCATGAAGATTTGCAAAAAATTCTTTCACCACAGGAACGATTACCGCAGTAGTAGTGTAGCATAGTACTTCCCAACGCCTTTGCACAATTGTCTCTTCCACTGGAGTACTTGGATTACTCAGTCCTCAATTCACGAAGCCTCTTTCCTTGATTAGTCTCTTCTTCATAAGAAATTTGTCGTAAAGCTTTTCGGCCTTGAAATAAATGAACTTTCTTCTATTGAAAATTCCATATCTTGATGTATTTTAGAATTGGAGGCCATGGAATTCATCAAATGGTGAATCTCTTTACATTTTTCTATCCAAAATGGCTTTAAAAACAAGTTTAGTGAGTTATTTGGGGAAGAAATATGCAAAAAACTATCAAAAACCACCAAAATTCACTTTTTTAATGAAAAAGCCCATCCTAGTAACTGCGGCGCCGTCGGTGCCACAATTGGGCACCATCGATGCCGTAATTGGGCACCGTCAGTGCCCATTCTCTGTAAGATGGCTCCGTTAGTGCCCATCTAGGCACCGTCGATGCCTAAAGCAAGTTTTCTCACCGATTCATTCTTCGTCCAATTAAATTCCAAATCTTACATTAAATCCAATAATTGACGTATTTTATGACATAAAAGAGTGTGTAGGACATCAAAGAAATATTAAATTCTAATATTATCAACAATAACAACCAAAAAAAAGCAAAATAACAAACATAACTATGGGTTGCCTCCAACAAAGTGCTTGGCTTAACGTCGTCAGCCCGATGCATCCAATTTTTACTCAGAATGACTCAACATTAAAACCTCTTTAAAATGTGATCTTTGCCCCTCTTAATAAGGTTTTAATATGTGCTCATTAACCTTAAATATATTCCCAGTTTTTGTATCTTTAATATCAGCAGCTCCACAACGATAGAATTAATAACAGTAAAGAGTCCTAACCATCTAGACTTTAGTTTTCCCGGAAATAATCTCAATCTTGTATTATATAACAACACTTCTTGTCTAGGTTCAAATTTTTTTCTTAATATCTTCCGATTATGTTATATCTTCATTTTCTCTTTATAGATTTTAGCATTATTATATGCTTCATTTTTGATCTCTTCAAGTTTATTCAGTTGCAATAATCTTTTATCACCAGCATCCTTTATATTGAAATTAAATTCCTTAATAGCCCAATATGCTTTATGTTCCAATTCTATTGTCAATTTACATGTCTTTCCAAAAATAAGTCTATATGAGGACAGTCCTATAGGAGCTTTATAAGCTGTCCTATATGCCCATAAACCAACACTAGCCTTGCAGATCAATCCAATTACTTGGGATTTATAGTTTTTTTTTTAATTCTTTTAATTTCATGATTTGATACTTCTACTAGGCCGCTAGTCCAAGGGTGATAAGAAACTGATAATCTATACAAAATATTTTATTTTCTCACCAATTTCTTAATTCTCTTGTTTGTAATATGGGATCCCCCATCAGTGATGATTACTCTCAGCATTTCATATCTTGTATAAATATTTTTCATTAAAAATTTGAAACACTCTGACCATCACATTTAGTTAAAGTTATTGCTTTAATTCATTTTGAAACATAGTCCACACCAATTAATATATATAAGTTTCTAAATGAAAGAATAAATGGTCCCATAAAATCTAATTCCCATACATCAAAAATTTCAACTTCTGATGTATAATTCAGAGGCATCTCATTTCTTCTAGAAATATTTCCTACTGCTGACATTGATCACATGTTTTAATATATTCATTAACATCTCTAAAAAGAGTAGGCCAATAAAATCCAGATTGTAAAATCTTATGTGCAGTTCTATTAGTCCCAAAATGTCCTCCAAATTCAGAATCATGACATCTTTGAATAATTTGTTCAGTTTCTTCAATAGGCACACTTCTCCTCATAACTAGATCCATACACCATTTATATAGATATGGGTCATCCCAAAAGTAAAACTTTGCATCATAAATAAATTTCTTCTGTTGTTGCTTTGTTAGCTTAGATGGTAAAATATTACTCACAATATAGTTAACAATATCAATATAACACAATATATCCTTTCCATTAATACTATACAATTGCTCATCAGGGAAAGTTTCCAAAATTTCATTTAAAAAATTAGATAATTCTTTTTGTTCTAGCTTAGATAGATGATCAGCTATTTGATTATTTGATCCTTTTCTATCCACTATTTCAAAATCAAACTCCTGCATTAGAAGTATCCATCAAATTAATCTTGGTTTCACATCCTTCTTTTGCATTAAATACTTAATAGCATAAAGGTCTGTTTGCACGATAAATTTAGCCCTAATTAAATAAGACCTAAATTTATTGAAAGCAAAAACAAAGCTAATAACTCTCTTTCAGTAGTGGTGTAATTAATTTGAGCATCATTAAGAGTTTTACTAGCCTAGTATATCACTTTGAAAAATTTGTCATATATTTGCCCTAAAACAGCTCCAATTGCATAATCACGAGGATCACACTGTAACTCAAATGGTTTCTCCCAATTAGGTGAAACTATTATCAGTGTAGTGATTAGTTTTTCTTTTAATAATTCAAAGGCCTTAATGCATTCTTCATTAAAATCAAATTTCATATCTTTTTTCTAAAAGTTGGCACAGAGGCTTAGTAATATTTGAAAACTCTTTAATATAACGCCTATAGAAACCAGATGTCCTAAAAAGCTTCTAACCTCTCTCACTTGGTAGGAGGTGGAAGTTGATCCCCGATAAATATATGTTCCAAATGTATGTGCACTAAAAACTTGACACCACACCAAATATATGTGCTGATGATTTAGATATGAAAATTATGATTTTATAATATGACATACTACGCAAGTATACATATCTTTTATCAAGAAATATAATACTTTCTGATTAAGCCCCGAGATATCAAACCCACAGGGAAATATAGTCCTGCAAGGTGTCCAAAAGACCTGTGAAGAGCCTCTAGGAGATACCTAGATGTTTCACAATTCTTTTGAGCTTCCTTGAGATCATTTTGAAACCATCATAATTATTAAGTAATCTATCTATTTTATACCCTTACGCTCAGTGAGTTGGTGTTTTTAATTAACCCAAAAGACAGAGTAACTATCATTTGTTATTTCATTTAGAGATTATGTGAGTGAAAACCCCTTTAGGCAAAGTCAATTTGTTTGAGAAAATTAGCTAATTAATTTCATAATTGGGCTTGTGGTGTTTTCAAATATTTAGAATTTAATGATGTTTGCTTTTCTAAACTTCTTTTAGCAAGATTAATTAAGCCTAGCACACCACTAAGCCCTTAAAATTTTGATGGATACATTTGTAATTCTATTTGGAAAAGGTAAAATGAGTTTAATTAATATTTATGAAAATATTGGGCTATCGTGTAACATACTAAAGAGGGGTGTAAGTTAGTGGATTATTGACCTTCAAGATCAACCCATAACCCTAAGGATCGTTTTGTTTAATTATCTTCCAAATTAAAAGTAATTAGGAAAATCTAAACATTTAGTTTTGATACGACAAAATTGAAGTTGGTTTCTACCATTTGTCCATTTAATGTCTCAAACATCCAATCATATCATTCAGGATCACTTATTGCCCATTTTACCCTTTTATTAAGCATAAATATTAATTAAGGCTAAAAACCCTTAAAATTACAACTTTGCCCTTAGGGCCTTATCACTTCATAATTCCTTAAATTCAACTCAAATGACTTTGGAATTTTCATCCTACCTTACTAATGAGATAATTAAAACATCAGAGGAGAAAATGTGATTTTTCAAATTTTAATTTAATTTATATATTTATTTTAATGCAAAAATAGAGGTTTTTAGTCAAAATTCAATAACTTAATATTTTATTTTGAAATTTTTACTAGAGGTAAACCTAGACCAGAGGACCACGTGAACCAAATTTCATGATTTTTTAAATTTTAATTTAATTATTATAATTATTTTAATTTCTGGAGTTTTAATTAATTGTAAAAAATTTTAAAAGTTAAAAATTCAATTTTATATTTTTTGAAAATCTCTTTGAGGTCAGGGAATCTAGAGAAATAAATTCCATATTTTTTCTGATTTTTCTTTTAATTTTTAGAATTATATTAGTGCAAAATTAAGGAAATTCATTTTTTAGCCTTTTAAAAATTCATTTAAGCCTTTAAAAATTTAATATCTTGACTTAGAGACTTAGGAAAATTATGGGGATGGCTCCTAAGTGATTAGGAGATCAAATGTAACAATTTGATGATTTTTAATATTTTTATAATTTTTAATATTTTTTCATTATTTAAATATTAAAATGTGTTCAAAAATGAAAATTTTATAAAGATTCCAATTTTATTTTTAGAAAATCCCTCTGATGACAGAGAACTCCCAAAATCAATTTTATAAATTTTTGAGTGGTATTTTAATTATTAAAATTCATTTAAGTGCCAAAAATGCAATTGGGCTTAAGAAAATCATTTACTCTATCCCTAAAACATAGTAGACAATCATTTTTGGGTTATTTTGATTTTTATTTTATCTTAATTAATTAAGAGTTTGTTTTAGTTCAAGTTGATGATTAGTGTACATCTTAGTGATTTAGCCCATGAAATAATTATTCTAGGGTCCTCTGATTATAAGAGACCTACCAAAATTTACTTAGTAATTTTCTGATTATTATTTTTATTATTACAATTTTTTTTACCAAAACAAACACAAAAACATGAAAAATAGAGATCTCTCACAGGAATCTCCTCTGACTTTGGAAAAATTAGGGAAGGTCCCTTATGACAGATAGAACAAGACCACCAAAGCTCAAGCCATGGTGAAATGTTTGGGCCAGTGGAGAATTAAAAGACTTAAATCAGTATTTAAATCATTAAAAATAAAATATACATAAAAAATATTTCAAACCATTTCCACATTGTTCTCCTTTGTTCAGTAAGCAACAGGGTATTTTTCTTTTATTTTTCTGATTTTTCTAGGCCAAGATATGGATTTTCTATGTTCTGGTGATTTAAATAAATAGAAAATATGGATTTTTCTACTTAACCACGCGATGCTGACTGGATCCTCGGCAGCTGCTAAAGACCACGGTTCGCTCTGCCATTTGACGTCGCCATCCAACTGGATGCCACACGGCCGCGCTTTATGTACCCAATCTTCGTCCGACTCCATCTTGCTCGTCCAAGCATTACACGCGCGATCCGATGGCGCTCCTTTATCGTCTTTGACTGGTTCATCCCGAGAGACATCCACACTCAAACCCTAATATCTCAGCCTAGAATTAAACAAATCACACCGGGTTTGATCCTATGGACTCTTCTAAGCATGGCAAACATATCCATATTACTAATCACATTTTATATTAACCCTAATTATATGGAGAACCTCGAGAGGCTCGGAAAGAAGAAGGAGACAATACCTTGGCTCTGAGAAGTGATGTTTCAATCAGAGATTTTCTACACCTTCATTGGAGTCCTAAGAGCTCAGGGATGAAGTTTCTTGCCCTGGTGAATTGCCTAGGTATGAAAGTGACCAAGGTCGATTTTGAGCTTTGATGGAAGTCTGGTGCAGAGGCCTTCTGTGATGGGGCTTTGATGGGGCATTATCTTCTCTCACTGCTGTGAAGGTGTGGGTGCAGTTAATTGAGATTTGGTGCTGTGTTGAGGTGTATTGGAATGTGTCCTGGTTTTCGGCCAAGTTTAAGCTCTAAAATTAAGCTCAAGCAGTGAAAACCAGAGGAGGAAAATGGCTAGAATGGTCTTAAGGAGGTCTGGAGGAGCTTTGGTGAGATTTTGGCAGAGTTTGGTTACGAAATTTTCAGCACCTAGATTTTCACCTTAAGGGGGTGATTTTATAGCCATGGACAATTGGCTGAGCTCAGGGCCTGGCTTTGGGTGCTTTAGACCGCTTAAGGTGAGGGAAGAGTAGTGTCCTTGATCACTGAGGTGATCCCTCACTACCAAGGCTCAATTTTAAATTTTAAGGGGTATGGGGGCGCTCGGGCTGAGCTGTTCCGGCTAGGGAAGCTGGTAAGGATAGGGAAGGTGGCTGGCAGGATGATGGAAGGCAAGAGAGTAATTAATGAAGTTAATTTCCTGCCATGATGAGTGGCTTGCTTGGGGAGATGGGTTAAGCCAAAAGGTGAGGGGGAGTTGTCCTTGGTGAAGGACCTTTGGTCCATGGCTCAATGGACCTGCGTCTAATGGGTTTTGGCTGGTCTTCCCAAGGTTGGCTGTCATGGAGTTGGTTTGGTCAATTTGGTTCAATTGGGTTCAATTTAAGTGTCATTAGGTCATAGGTTCAAATTTAGGTCACATTGGGTTTAGGTTAGGCTAGCTTGGGTTTGAGCTTGAGTTCGACCAAATTGATTGAGCAATATTTTGTATATGATTGTCATAAATGGTTTAAAGAAACATTGGAGTGGTTTTGGATTGGTTTGGGAGGTGAATTTGGCTTCATTTGGGATTTTGGTCAATTTGGGGCAAGTTGGGTTAGCTTAGGTCTAGGTTGGGCTAGGGTTGGGTCCAAGGCCAATTGAAGGTTCCAAATGATCTATGAGGATGTCATAAAGAGTTTACAACATCAATTGAGTGGAAATTTTGGGACTAGGGCAATCAATTTGGAAGATTTTGGGCATATGGCATGTTTGGGTCAAAATTTGGAGTTTTTGGACTTTAAGTGGATTTGGAAGAGAGTTGGGCTCAAATTGGGAGAAAATGATGATTCAATTCAATTTAGGGGAGTGTTATGAAGGGTTTAGAATTTAAATTGGGGAGAAATTGATTGGTCTTAGGTCAATTTGGGGGATTTGGGTCACTTAAGCAAAATTGGGGATTTTGGGTTTTAACTAAAATTGAACTCAAATGTAGGTCAAGTTGGGCTTGGCTTTGGTTTATATTGGTATTAGAGATGTTGAATTAAAGTTTGGAATTGAAATTGGACAAGATTAGGATCAATTGGGTAGACATTGGATTTAATTTGGGTACTTTTGGGTTA
This sequence comes from Papilionanthe hookeriana x Papilionanthe teres, assembly GCA_022702705.1. Taxonomy (NCBI): domain Eukaryota; kingdom Viridiplantae; phylum Streptophyta; class Magnoliopsida; order Asparagales; family Orchidaceae; genus Papilionanthe; species Papilionanthe hookeriana x Papilionanthe teres. The sequence continues at coordinate 152,336,320 of CM040426.1, forward strand.
AATGGGTCAAATTGAGCCTTTTAGTTAAATTCGGCTAAATTGGTCAAATTGGGTCATGTGGTAGTTGAGAGAAATGAAATTGAGAATATTTGAGAGGTTTTGGGAATTTATGGGAATTTTTGGAATTTTGGGCTAAGAGGGGCATTTTGGTCATTTTGGGTACTTTTTGGGAAATTTGGTAATTTTAGGTAATTTTGGTCAATTTGAGTGGTAGGAAGTATTTTGGAATAATTTTTTATTTGGGTGATTTTGGAGTTTTTTGGAAGATTTTAAGGTTTTGGGGGTAGTTTGGGTATTTAGGGTATTTTAGGGCAAAGGGGTTAGGAATTTGGAATGCTTGGGCAAATTGGGATTGGTTGAAGGTGAGTAGTATGAATTTTTTAGATTAAGCCATGAACCAAGGGCCACCCTTATTTGGTCCGCTATGTGTTGGTACTAGCCAAACCCTAGCCTGAGGCTAAGAGCTTGGGAAAACCACTTATATGAGTTTCCAAAGAGTTAGGGAACAAAAAGTGGTGTGGTTTATTTAGGGTTGTGAGTGTGAGTGTGAGTGTGGTGTAAGCTCCAGACCTCCCAGGGTAGATTCTAAGGTCTGACCACCTATAGGTGACTTCCCCTGGGCTTCCTTATGTTTGGTCTCTTCCTCCCAAACTGGAGGTTAAGCATATGAAAACTCCTAGTGATGTAAGAAAAGTTTGAATTTCACCAGGAGAGTCCTATGGCTAGACCCTAGGCTATTATAAAGAGAGACTAGACCTCAACCAAAAGTGAGGTCAACATGCATATTCAGATATATCTGATTGGTTTGATGTTTTGTGATAGTTAAGATATATGTAATGTTTTGTTGTGATGTGTTTGTGGTAGTAAATGTTTTGATGTAGTTATAGTGTATTGTGTTTTTAGCAGTGTACTATTTAATTCCAAAAGCTGTTAGGAAATTTATAGTACTATTAAAAACCACTATTTAAATTGCATGTTTAAAATTTTCAAAATATGCTACCATATATATTTTCTAGTAGTGTTGTGATTTCTGTTATGTTATGTTGGTGTGTGTTTGCTTTGAAAACCTCCACTACTATAGAAATCCTTTGAAATTTTTTATTTACAAAAAAAAATGAAATGAAAACTGAATTTGATTTATTTTTACTCTTGTTTTTAAATTGTTATACTTGCATGTTTTGGTTATAAAAATTCCTGATAGCATGTTATTTTAGTTTTTAATTTTTACCCATGTATCATTTCTTATGCTTAAATGTTTTATCCTAACTAAAACTTTTAATGTTTGGGGGGAAATTAAAAACAATTTTCAAAAACTAAAATTTTATTTATTCTCAAGAGTACTATAAATAAAATTTGATTTTTGATTGAAAATAATTATGTATATGAAGTTATATTAGGGAAACAAAATTTTGAATATAGAAATGAGTTAGAGAATTTAGTTAAAATTTATTGTAATGACGAATAATTTAAAGTTAAAATTTTCTTAGTAAAAAAATGTTAAATATAGTTAAACTATCTTTAGTAGGAAATGTTATATTTTTTGAAAAATAGAAGATTTGACTGTTATTTTTCAAAATTTAAATTTCTTTTATTGAAAAATAATTTTCAACAGTATTATTATGACTTTTAAGTAAAAAGTATATATCAAACCTTTATTTTAAATGGAAGGTTAGAATTCAAAATCATTAAAGGCATATCCAAATATAGTAATCCTTGCTTATAAAAAAAAAGAGAAAAAAAAGAAAAGAAAAGAAAAGTAAAAAAAAAAAGAAGAAAAAAAAAAGAGATGAGTATGTGAAAAGGAAGGAGAAGCTTGAGGATTAAAGGGTCTAATCAAAAATTGGTTTCATACCTAAAGTTTAAAATATAAGTTTTGAGAAAATCTAAAACATAAGATTATAATATAATGAGTAAAATTATTTTCAAATAAAAATTTTTAAGTGAGGAAAATAAAATGTTTAAATCCTACATTTTGAAAAATCTACAAGTATTTCTGAATTAGATAGGAACTTATATTTTTCATGATCCTTTACTTAAGAACTTTCTAAACTTTAAGTTAGTCTCATTTACAAAATTTTTTTCTAAATTGGACTATTTCATTTCTAGAATAAAATTTTAAAACATTCATAAAGAAACTCATTCACATAATTTGCATGTTAAAATTTTTTATGTGATTAAGTGTCACTTGAGGATCAGTAACATTTTAAATTTAGGGGATTTTGATACATTTAAATATATAGTGTTTTTAAGCACACTTTATACCTATTTTTGATGATAATGTACTTTAATGGAAGTTATTTTCATGTTTTTCTTGCACGTATGATGAAAATGACTGATTGTGATGAAAGGAGCAAAAAAAGATCAAATTTGGAGCAAAAATTCTTTTAAATTTTGAATGTTTGGATGCATCTCTTGGTAGATTCATTGAATCTGGACATAATTTTAAGGACACCAAAGCAACTTTTGGAGAATTATTAAAATAAAGACTAAAAGATCAGAGAGTGGTGCCACACACCCTATACAAGAGTTTTAAAGAAAAATTTTGGCGGGAGAAGTTGGAGAAAAGCTTGAAGTGGTTCAAGGGAAAGAGGAAGAAAGAGAGGCTTCTTCTCGCCATATTTTCTTTACTTTTCCAATTTACATTATCATAGTTTGTATTAGAATTTAGGAGAGTCAATCCTTATAGTTGGGCGCCAACCTTTAAGGAATTATCTAGTGGAAAGCAAAAGTTTTAGAGGAACTTCAAGAGTCTTGTGGAGAGGATTTTCAGATAAGTTTTTATCTTTGTTTTTACGATTGGTTTTAAAGAAATACTTATTGTGTTTTCACTATGTTTTCTTCTTTGAAATCAAATTGTGTGTGTGTTTTCTCCATTAGTTCTGAGTAGTTTTATTTATCTTTTTTCTTTCAAATGAAGAAGGAATTAAATTATGGAAGGAAGTTGTGTGAAGTATAGATGTTTAGTGTTGGAAGAAGTTGTGATGATTCCACTACCTTGCACTTCATTTACATATTGATTTGGCCAATTGAGATGTTAAAATTTGTTGTGAGAACATGTAAGAACCAATGCGGTATTATCTCAATTAATAATTGGAGTGAATCACATGCATTTATATGGGTGAGAATTGTAGTTCATATATTTAGTGCAAATAAATAGGGAGATATGTTTTTTAATGGGGAGTAAAATTAAAGGAATTTAGAGTGACAGGCTAAAGCCCCCAATTTGGTTTGATGTTTTAAATTTTGTTATGAGATGTTAGCCCCCAGGTGGATGGTGAAGAGGGAACTCTAGAGTGAGAGCTAGTATCTTTCCTGCCTAACCCATCTACAAAATTTCAAAACTTCAAATTTACCAATGTTCTTTATAAAACCAAGTAAGGGTAAAGAATATACCTGCTCCTATATGGCACAACACATTTAGATACTTCCACAACAAAATTCCATAATTATTACTGATTCATTGAAGGAGGAAAAAGATATTTTATTCTCATTTGCTTTCAAATATATAGTTTTATAGTCTTGTTAATTTTAGTTGCTTTCTTTACTTTTTCTTAGAAAGAAAATATCAAAAACAAATTTAAAACTTTCTATCTTAAAACATACTTACAAGATCATTTTGAAAAGTGAAAAGTTATTTTTCTGCTTTCTTTAAAATTTTAGACATTTCCCTGTGGGTTCGATATCTTGGGGCTTAATCAGCAAGTCTTACATTACTTGATAAACGATACGTATATTTGTGCAGAATCCCATATTATAAAACAATTAAAATATATTTCTTATTTGCTTCAGAATCAAGTTTTTTGTGCCGATGCAAAGAAAGAGATATTATCGTTGAGAAGATATATAAATTGTAAAACGTGAGCATAAATATTTGGGGATCAATAGGAACCCTGAAAAATTTCTCAAACGTTAAATGGAGGCTATTCAAGTATAAATGAAATATTCACAGTTACACACCTTTTAGTAAACTTGAATAACTTTCTTCATAGAATTCTAAATTGGGAAAGGTCTTCAACCATAGGTTAATTGAATCATAAGGAATAAACGTATACAAAACTTATTTTATATTATTAATGCTCATGAAATATTTTCTATTTTAAAATTGTTCAGTAAATTCAATAATTGATGAAAATTTTAGATGAACTTGAAGTCACTTAAGACATTTTGAAATTGTTTAGAATCACATTCTAAATGTCTTAGCAAGGTTTTAAGCATTTTAGAGGTCATTTAGATTTATTATGAATTATTTAAGGAAAATTATCTTTAAAAGTAAAATAATTCTAACAAATTAAATAAAATGTTAAATTGCACAAAAGTTAACCTAACACTTTTTAACTCAAAGCACATTCATAAAAAATTATTTTGCACCATTTTGAAATATTTAAGTTAAAATATTTAAAGCCTAAAAAATTACCTATTTTGTCAATAAAATAATTCATCAAAATTTATAAAATAATTAAAAATTCTGAAAAAATAGTAATTAAGTTTCTTAGAACCATACTCACCCCTAAGTGATTCGTGGGGTCTCATAAGCTCTAGCCTTGATGTATGTTCCCAAAACAACATGCAGATGGGTCTAGTTAAATATATATATATATATATATATATATATATATATATATATATATATATATATATATATATATATATATATATATATATATATAACAAAACATTAATGATAATTCACACTTTTGACTTACGATGATCTCTTGGATGATGTAACCCATGGTTGCTAACAAGAATTCTTTGGTGTAAAGAAGTTTAACAACTCATTTAGACTAAGTAAATTCAAAACTAATAGTGATACGAGGACATTAGAATCATGGAATCTTGACCGACAATCGCTTAACATAAAATAAAATCCCCCCCTTTTTAAACATTTTAATAATAATAATTATCAATTCAAAATACACTTCAAACAAACAATAAGAACCAAGGATATGCCTCCTGAGGCATTATTTTCTTTTTCTTTTCATAGAACTAGATAGTGATACGATCAAGTAGCTATCAACCTTCAAAGTGGTCAAGACAAAACATGAAGCAAAGAATGAACCTCAACTAAACTTTTCATAGACTTAAACAACATAAAACATTAGGACTTAGAGGTGATTCCTCTAGCACAACGTAAATTCTCACACTATCTTTTAGGCCTTCGTATATTTGTTTGTCGTGCAATATATGCCCTAACCATTTTTAGGATATTGAGGTAGTTGTTCGGTACAACGTAAATCCTTTTATCTTCTTAGGATACTTGCATTATTGTAGGTCATGCAAATGTAAGCCCTAAATCTTAAATAAATTGTAGGATTAAAACATTAAATAACATTGTTTTAAAAAACCAAAGCCAAACCATAAGATAGTTTGGGAATCTCTTAGTATCTGTGACATCCATTAACTTTCCCTCCTTTGTATTCCAAAATAGTTGTTCCAAATTGAGCCTTTCCTAGTTAATTCTCCTATGATCAATCATGAAAGCTAAACTTTGAATTCTTAGAGAAAAAATCCTAATCTTAATTGAGAGATTTCTTAGGTGGATTTGGTCACTTAAGATGTAATTAATTATAGTTTCTTGCACCTATAGAAGAATTAGTAGCCAGATAATCTAAATCTTATCTAATGTTTGAATTTGGTAAGGGAATAATCAGTTGGAAATTTTGTACACCAAATAACTATCATACATTTCTATGTTTGAATAATTGAGACAATTATTGAGTGATATTCTCATCTTTTAAGGTGAAGTATTACTTGTAAAATTTTGCTCGGTTATTTAAACCATTGAATATATGAGATATGTTAAGTCTCATTTTTCAAAATTAAAAGTTTCCTTTTCAAAATTAAAATTATATATATTTAATTAAATTATTTTTATTTATAAAAAAACAAAAAATTTATTCTGGTTACTCTACAGGGGACTAATTTTTCTCTCCATCTTTGATTAGGTGGCTTTGTATTCATACATCGGTAGTGTGTATATTTCTCTGGTAAGCCCATACTACTATTCTTCTATTGATACAATTTGCTCATGTCTTTATTAAACATGTATCGTGAAGTAATTCCTCGATTCTAGAGCCATATGTTTAATCTTTAAATCAGAAGCAGTCAAACCCACAAGAAGTGTGATAGGATTAGGAGTGATGAGCAGAATTGATCGAAGTGAGCTCGTTGTGAACTAGACCGACTCTAACTTCAAATTGGGTCCTATATTTCACATTTGCTTTATTCCGCTTCTGAGTTTGACTTGTTTTTAATAGATTAGCCTAAAATTTTACTCCTAAAATCCCTTCATAAAAATTTCAAAGGAAACAAAGTTCATCAAAATTTCAAAGGAAACAAAGTTCATCAAAATTCAAAACTCGAAATTTCTAAAACAGAAAAAATGAAGAGTTTAAATCTACAAAATCAAGCAAAACCCAAAATTTAAAACAATACAAATGAAAAGAAAATTTAGAATAAAAAAATAAATTTAAATCAAAATTTACTTGGATAAGTTTCAGAAGAGACGCCTAGTACATAAGGCAAACTCACTAACTTCAGTACTTATACTGAAATTATTGCAACAAAGATAGAGCATATTGCTTAAAATTCTTGAATCACAAAGAAATGTCATCCCCAAAGCTAATCTTATCATTCACTAGAGGGTGGGACTTACCCATAGACATGAATGTTCGCTACCAAGGGTTGTCAATTAGATTTGTAGAAGATCAATGAGATTGAAGTAATAGTCAACAAAGCACCCCAAGTTGTGGTGAAGAAAACTATCGCAAAGGTTGGAGAACCTTCAACTAAGTTTGAACTAAAGTGTACTCAAAAGTTCCCTTCTCCTATGAAAGTGAAGGTTTAGATGTGCCTGTCACGTCTATCATTCTTGCTACTACCAGATCTGTCACTGCCAGTGGATTTACTATTTTGTGCCTGCTGTGGCATCACTGTTGTCTAAGGGAAGGGAGATTTAGCATGAATATGAGTCAATGTCTACCTTCAACTTTATACCATCTATATTTAAAATTGAATCTAGTTCAAGTTTTATGCAATTTATCCAGACACAAAGGAGGAATAGGAGTTGAAAGATTCTTTAGGAAAAGAGAATAAAAATTGATAAGACCAGCCCTTCTGCTGAGATCCCTCTCAAGATGAGAATCAAGTTACCTGAGACCTTACCTCTTCTCAGAGAGAGTAGGTTTTACCCCCTATCTATATAGCCTCCAGAGAGGAGAACTCATGTAAGATTATCACCACAATGCCTTCACTGCTCTCCCATGATGGCCAAGGTAAGGAAAGGATAAAGTCTACATGCTCACCTGAGTCTGTTTCATTTTTAGAGATTGGCTCGAAAGAAGAACTCTTATGTTGCCAAGATTTTGAAGAAGATGGGATTGGCTGCATCACATAAAGTGAAGGTACATATCTTAAAAAAGGACTAGTCTGCTTTGCAACCTTGTAGACCTGCCAGGAGAGTAGAAGTAACTCTTCCATGGATTTCTGCCAAGCTCCATCTGGGATACCGCATTATCACTGCTACCACTATCACTAATACTACTACCACTTCTTCGAAGCCCAAGGGACGTGTACTGGTTATGTCTCAACTCAAGCCAATAATAAAACATGTGGCCATAAATAAAAAAGACATGATGCCATGTGATGATAAGAGATCACTCAGAAGTGTACCTAGTTCATGTGATAAGGAGCATAATTCCTCTCGACACGTTGATGTCACCAACAAGAGACCAAGTCTTAAAACATCAACACCAAAGAAGAAAAAATGGAGACTTAAAATCACTCGGCCAATACCTTTGGAAAAGTTAAATCAAAAGGTATTTGAAAAACATTCTATGTTTGAGGCTCTGACTACTAGCACCACAGCCACATTAGAGCACGCCACGAATGGAGATGTTCATCAGCAGTCTCCAGTTAATCTCAAAGTTATTAAAGGAAATTCAATCGAGGTCTCTTTGGAGAAACTCAAAGCTGACATCAAATAACTATATGAAGAACAAAGAGATGGACTCGAGGTTGAATTTTATGATCTAACAGATTACATGGAGGAGGATTTTTTGTAGATTAATGTCATTGAAACAAGAAACTCATCTTCTTTGTGGGATCTTTCATCATTTGCTGAGGAGAACGTGACCAATATTCTATAAAAATTCGTTCAGCAGAAAGATGAACATAATAGTTGCATAAAGAGGAAGATGGAGGAGATGATAGTTGTCATGTCCATGCTCCAAAGTTAGTCTCGGTCACCAAACATAATATCTCCGAAGTTGAACCAGCCAGAGGTTGTGTAGATCATAGATGAAAAGAAGGAAATCACCTATGTCAGCAGAGATGAGCTACTGAAAAAGGATCCTATCTAGAGTTTAAATACTGGAGAAGGAAAAAGGTATATGATAGAAAAATGAGTGAGAGAAGCCTTGGCTTAGTCAAAGAAAAAAAAACACTGATTCTGAATGGTAGACTCTACCCAGACGAATTTGATGCAGTAGAATATCCTGAGCGTTTTTTACCACCGTAGTTCAAAATGTTTGATTGAATCGGAAACCCCCAACAACATATTACACACTTTTGAGCAAGTTGTTGCAACACAGGGAGTTGTAAAGCACAGTTGTTTGGTCAATTCATGAGCAGTCTTTTAAGAGTTTTCTTCGGCCGGTATGCGGAGCTGCCTAACGGCTCAATAAATACATTTACAGAATTGGAAAACTATTTTGTTAAAAAGTTTCCTAGAGTTTAGTACCACATCACTATAGGTGATCATGTGGTAGAGAAATAAAGGTTGGTGGAGAATCTGTTATACTATATTCTACGATGGAAAATTTTAAGCATGAATGTAAGCCACAACTCCATGACTAACATACAATAGAGATTCTATTAAAGAATACTCATGGGGGGTCGGTGGCTTTTCTACTCAAAGGGTTTACAATCAACACTTTTGAAAGCTACTCTACAATGTTAGGAGTCTTCAAGAGGAAGAAATAAAACTTAGATTTCTAGAAAGACCTGAGTAGCCAAAACTAACGAAAGCATTTGAGAAGAAGTCTAGGATTGTGGAGGAGAAATAAACTAATGCAGATACAAGCTGAATAACCTAGGTAGACCTACCAGCATCCTCAGTTGTACAGTTAGCAATAGTTTCAGCAGAGGCCTTACCAGATAGAAGAGAGACAAAATCAAACCATGACTGATCGATTGAACAGAGTATACTCTTTCAAGGATGAAGCAATAAGGAAGATGTTCCAAATTTTGGTTAATAAACCCAAGTTCATGTTGCCTATGCCAAAGAAGCCGGAGGAAGTCACCAAGAAAGATCACCCCAAGTACTGCCCATGCCACTGATTGACTAGACATACAATAGAGGACTATTTCAGTTTCAAAGAGTGGCTTGACAGAAACTTCAAGAATGGGAACATTACGATCCAAAAAATTATTTGTAAGAACCTAAAAAGATTCTGCCAATAAGGTTTTGGCTGATCCAATTGTTCAGATTGACTCCTACGCAACTGATAATGAATGGAATACGGCACGGATAAGGACTTCCAAGAAAATAATGAACCTTATTCAAACTATCAATACAAGCTTCCATACAAAGTCTGAAACTAGCTATGTTGATACGATTGATTACCTTAGAAGAGCTTATTTTTCTTGATTCTTTTTAGCACTCGGAGTTATCAGCATGTTATTTATGTGTCATTATAAGATTCCTCTATTTGTGTAAATCTCGCTCTTGAACCTTATAAATGATTCGAATAGAAGATGAATCGAATAACAAAAGGACATACGATAACAAGACAAACAAATAAAAAGAAAAAAGATGGAAGGCTTATGTATAGCTAATCATTGTGTGATAGGTCGTGAGTATATGTCCAAACAAGATTGGATTAAAACACCATAAAACACGATGTACATGAAGAGAATCTCTGCATAAGCCACATGTAATCAGAGAACCAACACAAATATTTTTTTATGGGGGCAAGTGTCTTCTAAGGGAACATATCCACTTGGTTAATTACATCCTCAGGGATACCAATGAAAACTCTTGATAGAATGAGTTTTTTTTTGTTATCATAGACCTGAGGAAATAGGTCAACAAAGGAAGGTTATTGAATGGGGGATGCTTGTATGCTTAAAAACTCTTGCCAAAACATTGAGCAGAGAACGAGTCTCTCACATCCCAAGTGGGTAGCAGCTCATTGACACATGGAGCCCGCAAAATAACTAAAATTATCTTAGAGTGGATATTGCTACACTCAAACCATGTCCAAATAGTAAGGGCAGAGGACTGATTTTTGTATCCCAAATGGGCAGTGGCTTATCGGCTTGATACGGTCAAAATGAAACCAATGAGGGCAAAGGAGCAAACAGTGCTCAATAGAAGTAGTCAAAGGAAGGTAAGAGTAATCCTTAAAAGGTAGAGGTAGCCAAAAATGAATAACATATACCAATCATTCCAAGCCACAAGGACTCGAAGTCTACCTAGTCATGAAGGTAGTCGACCCAACACACTGGAGATCCCCAGTCAACAATCCATGAATTGCATCATCCATAGGACCTCAGTAGCCCAAAGGTTGAAGGAATGAAACTTTGTTCTATGAGTACCAGCTAGAGTTCTGAGAGGTGGGACTTATACACATTGAAGTGAAAAAGAAGGGGCGAATTGCTAACTCATTCAACAATCGTCCTCAAGGGATTCTTCCTAGTAGCACCGAGGTGAACCCTAAGGAGAGGAGTTGTGAGAAAGTAAAATCTGAGTAACAGTTGGATTCGATGAGCTGACGATGTTAAACCAAGCGCTTCATGGGATGCAACTCATGGCTATCTATGTTTGTTAGTGTGTTGTGTTGTTTGAGGTGTATTATGTTTATTGATTAAGAGTGATTAATTTGTTGATGTTTGTGTATGTTTGGATTAAGTGTTGTTGTTTTGATTAAAGTGTGTCATTAGGTAGGTGATTTTTTAACTTCTCGTTATGACTAGACTTGTATGTGTTCTCTAGTAGTTGTAGGATTAACTAGTTCACTAAGAATTTTTCTCAACCGAACTCAAGGATTTATTGGAGTCATGTTGCGTTTAGACATGGGACAGGTCCATCTCAATTCTATTACTTCATTATCTAACCTTGTTTTCTTAAAAATGGTTCAATACACATGTTGAAGAGTAACATGAGGATTACTCTACACTATTCTTATTATTATTAGAGGTGTACACTTAAAAGGACGTGTGGGTACCTAAGGTTGATGCACGTGAGCCAATATATCAGGAATGATCTTTTCTTTGGGTTTGACCCTATAAAAGCATTTAAAAGCACACAGGAGATCAGTGAAGTGATTCCGTTACAAATTGGAAGTAAGGAAAGGAATAATTGACTTCATTTTTTTATAAATGTTTGTTTATGTGTTACAAGATGTGCTTACTATTTTAACTTTAAAATCAACTTTCATTTTTCCTTAATCCCTCTAACCTCAGAGAGCTCACCAAACCTTATTTCATATTTTCTCTGACTTATATTTTATTATAATTATTTTAATTAAACAAAGGAGAATTATATAGAAAATTAGGGCTTTTAGGGTTAGCATTGCCCTCTAACTTTAGAAAAAGTTGAGAACATCCCTAATCACATGATGAACAAACCCTGAAAATTTCATGTCATTATGATATTTATTTAATTTTTATGATTTAATTATTTATTGAGGTATTTTATTAATTAAGAAGTAAATACTAAAAAAATGTTTTCAATTTTTGGTTCATTAAGTTTTCTTCTGTTCACTGAGCATAGATTTATATTTCTTTTATATTTCTATTTTTTCTACACAAAAAATATGATATTTAAAAGTTATATTTCATTTTATGAATTTATTTAAATCAAAATATCTCTATTTATCTACTTAACCATGTGGCAGCCACCTCATTCTCGGCTTCTCTGAAGCTTTATGCAATGCCTTTTGATTGGTTGCTCTTTACACCTCAGCCACCATGCGTGTTTGCAATCTGGGGTCTTGTATCGCTCCACTCCACCATCTGCTTGATCTGTGCCATCAATTTTAAATACATGGGAAAGGATGGCATCAACTCATCATCCCCGATTGATTATCACCCAAGAACCATCGATGTTCTATTGTTAAGGTCTCACTCAATTCTCGACCAAATTTGATGGGGTTTATGCATAAAGCTTCATCTCAATGAGATGAATACATCTATGTTGCTAGGGAAGCATAGATTGTTGAGTGATACACCTAAAATATATAGTATTTTTATGCACATTTTTAAACCTTTTTTTTAATAATATTGCATTTTAATGGAAGGTATTTTATGTTTTTCTTGCAGATATGGTGAAAATGGATGGTCATGATGAAAGGAGCAAAATTGGATCAAATTTCAAGCAAAAAAAAATGAAAAATGAAAGATTGGGCACTGGCGGCTAAGCGCCGCTGGGCCGACGCTTAGCCGCCACAGTTAAAAATTGAAATCTAAAGGAATTTGGAGCCAATTTCAAAGCGGATGGGATGCAACTCTTGGTGGTAACTTCCATAACTTCCTTTGGGTGGCAAGTTTGAATGAAGGGGTGCATTCTTTGGTGGATACATTAAATCTGGACACATTTTGAAAAGACACCAAGGCACCTTTTGGTTTAATTTTTAAAGAGAGTCTTAGAAATGACTAAATGCTCTTCCACTTGCATTTTGAAGAGAGTTTTTACATTATTTTACTTTTATTTTGTGAGAGTTTATATTAAGAGTAAGAGTAGAGAGTAGAAAGGAGAAAAGGGTCGGAGTGAAGTCTTCTTATTCTCACTTCTTTTCTTTTTTTTAGTTTAGTTTCTATTGAAGTCTGAAGTTTATTCTGAGTCATCGGAGTTGGGAGATCCACTCTGAGGAGTAGTTTAGTGAAGTGTTAAACATTCAGAGGAACTTCTTGAGTCTTGTGGAGAGAATTTTCAGATAAGTTTTTACTTTTGTTCTTACATTTAGTTTTTTAATTAATACTTATTTTTGTTTATTGTTTTTCTTATGGTTTTTTATTTCAAATCAATGTGTTTTTGTATTTTCTTAATGCATTCTAAGTAGTTTACTTTATCTTTTTCTTTCTTAAATGGAGAAGTAATTAGTTTATGGAGAATTGTTGTGGAATGTATAAGTGTTTAAAGTTGAAAGAAGTTGTGAAGATTGATTCTGAAAACTTTGTTTACTTCTTAATTTGGCTCGTTAAGTTGTAGAATTTCTTGAGATTATGTAAGATCCAATGCAGTGTTGTCTCATAAAAGTTAGTAAGAATCACATGCAATTATATGGGTGAGAGTTGTAGTCCATATAATTGAATGTAATATTAGAAGATATTTTTATGGAATGGAGTAAAATTAGAAGATTTTAGAGTGACAAGCTAAAACCCCCTAATTTGGTTTAAAGTTTTGAGTTTTGTTATGAGAAGTTAGCCCTCAATTGGTAGGAATCGAGGGAACTCTAGAGTGAGAGACTGGTATCTTCCTTGCCTAACCATGTTTAAAATGATAAAAATTTCAAATTAACGTATGTTCATTATAGAACCAAGTAAGGGTAAAGAACACATTTGCTTCTATCTGTCACAACAAATTTAAATACTTCCATAACAATACTTTAATAATTATTACTACTTTATAAAAGGAAAGAAAAAGATATTCTAGTTATTAGAGTTTTACATACAGTGTTATTAGTTATTATAATTTTAATTTCTTGCTTAACATTTTATTAAGGAAATTTCAAAAGACAAATCAACTTTCAAAACTTTTCAAAATCAAGACATACTTTCAAAAGCTCTTAAAAAAAAGTAAAAAGATAATTTTCTGATTCCTTTAAAGATTTTCATAATTTCCCTGTGGGTTCGATATCTCGGGGCTAAATCAGAAAGTCCTATATTACTTGATAAACGATTCGTATGCTTGCGTAGTATCTCGTATTATAAAATCATAATTTTCATATCTAAATCATTAGCACATATATATATATATATCGGTGCGGGACCAAGTTCTTTGGCGCACATATATATATCCGGCGGAGTCAAGTTTTTGGCACCGTTGCCGGGGAAAAATAATTAAATTGCATTTTAAAGAGAATTAAGAAATTTTAAAGTTTTACTTTTCTTTGTTTTTTTAGTGTGTTGTGTTTTGTTTTTTTTTATTGTTGTATGCGTAGTTCAGGTTCTAAGGGACTTGTGCCTTACGATTCTGAATTAGAAAGAACTATTAGAAAAATCAAAAAAATTAAAAATACAGAAAAAGATAAAAATATTCAAGAAATGGCAAATCATCAAAATCAAAATGTAGGCATCCATCAAGAATTAAGACCTTTAAGAGATTATGTTAACCCTACAGTAGATGAACTTCATGGTAGTATTCAAAACCCTGTTGTAGCTACTAATTCTTTTGAGCTTAAACCTGCTATTATCTAAATGGTGTCTAATAATCAGTTTGGGGAGCAACAACTGAAGATCCTAATTTACATCTTGCTAATTTTCTAGAGTTGTGTGCTACTTTTAAATATGATGGTGTTTCGGATGATGCTATTAGACTTAGACTTTTTCCTTTCTCACTAAGGGATAAAGCTAAAATATGGTTACATTCGTTACCACCTGGATCAAAAAGGACTTGGGGTGAACTGTCACAAAAATTCCTTGCTAAATATTTTCCACCATCTAAGACTGCTAAGTTGAGAAATGAGATAACATCTTTTTTGTCAGTTTGAAGGGGAATCAATATATGAAGCATAGGAAAGATTTAAAGATCTCCTCGAGAAATGTCCACATCATGCGATACCAGATTGGTTAATAATTCAAACTTTTTATAATGGATTAGTTGGATCTCTTAGATCAATCATCGATGCTATTGCTGGTGGATCATTAATGTCTAAACCATTTTCTGATGCTTATGCTTTAATTGAGGAAATGGCTACTAATAATTTTCAATGGCCTTCTGAAAGATTAAATCCTAAAAAGGTAGCCAGTGTTTATGAAAATGATGCTTTTACAATGTTAGCAAACCAAGTTCTTCGTCGTATCAAGGAAGATAGACCAATTTGGGATGAATTTTTCTCAGCCAAATTTCATGATTAAAGAAAATTCATTAGGCCAAATGGTTGATTCTTCTTTTTCACCAGAAACTGTGAATGCTATAATCAAACCTAACAACCCATATTCCAATTATTATAACCAGGTTGGAAGAATCATCTAAATTTTAACTAGAATAACAATAATCAGGGTGGTGTTAATCAACAATGGGGGAACCACCAAGTAAACCCATTGGGGAATTGGAACAACCAAGGTAAAAATAATAATAGATTAACTTATCCTTCTAATTATAACAATGACTTACAATATAAAGAGAAAAAGTTATCTATGGAAGAAGCAGTATCACATATGGGAAATCAATTACAAATTCAAGTAGCAACCATCAGAAATATTGAAAATCAATTGGGACAAATTGCAAATTCCTTAAGTAATAGATCCCAAGGAATGCTTCCAAGTAATACTGAATTGAATCCAAGAGAAAAGAATAAAGAACAAGTAAAAGCAATTCAACTGAGAAGTGGATAAGAATTGGAAGGTAGAGTTCAAAAAGAAACTGAAGTAGAGAAAGAAGAGATTGAAAGACCTAAAGAGGACGCTCCAAAAGGTTTTGAAAGACCTATTTCTCCACCTAAGGTTAATTTAGAAAAACCACCACCTCCATTTCCTCAGAGACTTCGTCAACAAAAGTTGGATAAATAATTTTCAAAATTCTTGGAGATATTAAAGAAGCTTACCATTAATATTCCATTTGCTGAAGCCCTAGAACAAATGCCAAGCTATGCGAAATTTATGAAGGATATTCTTAATAAAATGAGGAAGTTTGAAGAAAATGAGACTGTTACACTTAGTGAGGAGTGCAGTGCGATAACTTAGAAAAAGCTTCCTGAAAAACTTAAAGATCCTGGTAGTTTCACAATTCTATGTGCAATCAGAGAAAGATTCTATGGAAAATCTTTATGTGATTTGGGTGCAAGCATTAACCTTATGCCTCTATCAATATTCAAAAGACTGGGACTAGAAGAAATAACCCCAACTACTGTAACTCTACAATTAGCAGATCGTTTGATCACATATCCTAAAGGAGTTATAGAAGATGTTTTGGTAAAAGTGGATCAATTTATTTTTCCTGTGGATTTCATTGTGTTAGATATGGAGGAAGATAAAGAGATACCTATAATTTTGGGGAGAACTTTTCTAGCTACAGGCAAGGCCATGATAGATGTGCAAAAAGGGGAATTAACAAGGAGGGTTAATGATCATACTGTTACATTTAATATTTCAAAATAGATGAAGTATCCTGCTAGAGGTAAAGAAGATGAGTGTTATAGGATGGATGTTATTGAATATTTAAGTGAATGTCATTTCAAATCAACCTATGAAGAGAAAGCTGAAAGAGAAGAATGGGAATATAAGCAAGAAGAGGACTTACTTGATTCTGAAGATTTTCAAGAGGAAGATTTAAAGTATGTTCATGAAAGTTTTGAATTGTTGGATATGACTGAAAAAGATGAATCTTATGGTCCATCAATTGAAAAACCTCCTGAACTTGAACTAAAAATGCTTCCTGATCATTTGAAGTATGTTTTTCTAGGTGAATCCTCAACCTTGCCTATTATAATTTCCTCTCAATTAGCTGAAAAAGAAGAAGAGAGTTTGCTTGAAATTTTGAAGAAGCATAAGAAAGCCTTTGGATGGACAATTGCTGATATTAAAGGAATCAGTCCTTCAATTTGTATGCATAGAATTCTTATGGAAGATAATTGCAAATCGCAGGCTGATCCCCAAAGGAGATTAAATCCTATCATGAAAGACGTTGTTAAGAAAGAAATTTTAAAATGGTTGGATGCTGGAATTATCTACCCTATTTCAGATAGTGCATGGGTTAGTCATATTCACTGTGTTCCTAAGAAAGGAGGAGTAAGCGTGTATTCGTTAATGAAAAGAATGAAATGATACTAACAAGACAAGTTACGGGGTGGCGAATATGCTTTGATTATAGAAAATTAAACCTTGTCACAAGGAAAGATCATTTTCCACTCCTTTTTCTAGATCAAATGTTGAATAGACTGGCTGGGCATAAATACTTTTATTTTCTGGATGGATATACTGGTTACCACCAAATTCAAATTGCTCCTGAGGATCAAGAGAAAACTACGTTTACCAGTCCTTATGGTACATTGCTTTTAGAAGAATGCCCTTTGGTTTATGTAATGCCCCTGCTACATTTCAGAGATGTATGATGGTTATTTTTGTGATTTGATTGAAAAAGGGATTGAAGTTTTTATGGATGACTTTTCAGTGTTTGGATTTTTGTTTCAATCATGTTTAGAACATCTATCTAAAGTTCTAAAACGCTGTGAAGAAACTAATTTGGTCATTAATTGGGAAAAATGTCAATTTATGGTAGCAGGAGAAATTTTTTTGGGACATCGGATTCAGAAAAAGGTTTGGAGGTAGATCCTGCAAGAATTCAAGTTATATCTAATTTATCTTACCCAACCAATGTAAGGGTAATTAGAAGTTTTTTAGGACATGTTGGATTCTACAGGCGTTACATCAAAGTCTTTTCAAAGATTACAAAACCTTTATGTCGTTTACTAGAAAAGGATGCAATTTTTAATTTTGATGATGACTACCGTAAAGTCTTTGAAACATTAAAAGAAAAATGAATCACTGCACCTGTAATAATTTCACCAAATTGTGAAAAACCATTTGAATTAATGTGTGATGCTAGTAATTATGCTATTGGTGTTGTTTTAGGTCAGAAATATGAAAAAATTTTCAAAGTAATTTATTATGCCAGTAAAACTCTTAATGAAGCTCAAATTAATTATATCACTACTGAGAAAGAGTTATTAGCAATAGTATTTGCCTTTGATAAATTTCGATCATATTTAATTGGAACTAAATGTGTGGTGCATACTGATCATTCTGCTATTAAGTACTTAATGAAGAAAAATGATGCAAAACTGAGACTGATAAGATGGATTCTTTTTTTGCAAGAATTTGATTTTGAGATAGTAAATAGGAAGGGTTCTGATAATCAAATTGCTTATCATTTGTCCAGGCTTGAAATTGAAAAATCTCTCTGTGATATTGAAGAAATTAATGAACATTTTTCTGATGAAAAACTATTCACTGTTAAAGAATGGCGTGTTCCGTGGTATGCAGACATAGTAAACTTTATTGTTAGTAATATTATACGCTATGATTTGACATACCAAGAAAATAAGAAATTTCTGTCTGACGCTAAGACTTATTTTTGGGATGACCCATTTTTATATAAACAAGAAAAGGATCTTAAAATTCGAAGATGTGTATCTTTGGAAGAGACTTATGAAATTATTCAAAAATGTCATGATTCTGATTATGGGGGACATTTTGGAAGTGATAAAACTGCATATAAAATCAATTAGGATTTTATTGGCCTACAATTTTTAAGGATGTGAATGTTTATATTAAAAATTGTGATAGATGTCAGCGTGTAGGCAATATTTCTACAAGAAATGAGACGCCCCTCAATTATATGTTGAAATTTGAAATATTTGATGTTTGGGGACTAGATTTTATGGGACCATTTACACCATCTTTCAAAAATGTTTATATTTTGATAGCAGTAGACTATGTTTCCAAACATATTGAAACTATTGCTTTACCTCGATGTGATGCTTAAAGCGTTGCAAAGTTTTTAGAAAAGAATATATTTGCATATTTAGAATACCAAGAGTAATCATAACTGATGGGGGAAGTCATTTTAGAAATGCGATTATTGGGAAGTTAGCAAAGAAATATCATATTAATCATCGCATTGCTACTTCTTATCATCCGCAGACAAGTGATTTAGTTAAATTATCCAATCGTGAAATTAAAAGAATATTGGAAAAAACTGTTAATCCAAATAGAAAGGATTGGTCAATCAAACTAGATTATGCTTTGTGGGCATATAGGACAGCTTACACAATACCTATAGGAATGTCCCCATATAAGCTGATTTTTGGAAAAGCTTGTCATTTACCTTTTGAACTTGAGCATAAAGCATATTGGGCTATCAAAGAGTTTAATTATAATTTGAAAGATGCTGTTAAAAAGAGATTATTGCAATTGAATGAGCTTGAAGAAATAAGGAATGAATCTTATGAAAATGCTAAGATTTATAAGGAAAAGATGAAGTTATGGCACGATCGGAAAATTCTTACTAAAAATCTTGTACCAGGACAAAAAAGTTTTACTGTATAATGCTAGATTGAGAATATTTTCTGGAAAACTTAAGTCCAGGTGGATGGGTCCATTTATTGTGATAAAAGTTTATTCTTATGGAACTGTAGATATTCAAGATTCTAAGACTGGAAAGATATTTGAAGTTAACGGACATAGACATAAATCATATTTTTCAGTCAATAAATCTAAATCTGATAATAATTTGATGTTGGGTCACTCAGAATGAGTTCTGGCTATGTCAGGCAGAAGACATTAAAACAAGCGCTTTATGGGAGGCAACCCATAATTATCGGTGTGCTTTGCTTTATGTTTGTTTTGTGTGCTTTGTTTGCTTTGTTTGGTTTGTTTTTATGTTTTTAGTGGTAGTAATTTGGAGTTTTTAAACTATAGTAGAGTTTATTTGACCTTAATTGATGATTTAGAGAAGTCAGAATGAAAATTTGAACACTTAGCAGACCTGTGCTAAATTGAGCACTGGTGGCTAAGCACCGTCTAGTTGGCGCTTAGGTGCCGCAGTTTCAAAAAACGTGAAAAATGATGTTCTAGAAGCCTAGATCGTGGGGGAGTGGTTTTGGAAGTTATTTTGGAGTTTTAAAACGTCTTGGGCCAATTTTAGCACTTCCCAAGTCTATAAGAAGGACATGATTTAAGAGAAACACTTGCCCCAAGTCCTATTTGCATTTCTAAGTCTTAAAAAGAGAGTTTTGAGTGCATCATGTCTTCCTGGGAGAATGATATTAAGAAGAAGCAAGATTCTGACAAGAGTAAGTTCGTTAGTGACAGTGCTAACAAGTTATTTAATGGATATCTCGCTGTTAGTATTCAAGGGATTGCTGAAATAATTGCAAGAAATTGAAGCCCAAATGACTTCAATGGAAGCAAAAATCCATGAAAGTAACCTACATTTGGAGCACATGGGATGGAAACTCAAGATGCAATTCAGTCATTCAAGGTATGTGGGAGAAGCAGATAAGGCGATGTTTCTGAAGAACAAATGGATTGAAGAAGATGATTTAAGGATGAACAATTATCGCCCGTTTTATCAGATTTATATTCCAGAAGGGTCAAATGAGAATCATAATGGTTCGGGATATAATCCGCCTAATGGAGAATGGAATTAAGAGTGCTTTGTTTTTATTTGTTTAGTGTTCTTATGTGTTATGTTTAGTGTTCATGTGTGTTATGTTTGATATGTTTAGTGTTTATATTTAAGTATTAACTAAGCCTGATGATGTGATGGTTACATCCTAGAGATGTATACTTATCAGTTTGAGATTTAAGTCTCTTGTATTTAGAGAATTTCATCCTTTATGTGTGGATATAAATTCTAGAATTGTATTAAGTGTTATGTTTGTTTTAATATAAGTTTGTGTTTGTGTGAAATTTGTGTGGAATCAATGGATATTAAATTTTGATTTGGAATATTGAAAGATTTATGTGGGGAGAAAAAATTATTCTGGAGTAATTAAGGGTGATTAACAAAGTGATTTAGTGCATATACCTTAATTGTGAAAATCTGGGTACTGGCGGCTAAGCGCCAGAGTGCCGGCGCTTAAGCACCAGATTTCGCGGCTAAGCGCCGAGGGGTTCGCGTTTAGGCGCCAGTTCGCAAAAAATGGTTCCCAGCAGTTAAAAACCCGAAAATTGCCATTTTTAAACCACCCCATCGTCTTCAACCTTCGGTTTATCGTGAAAGAGGAGCCTATGGCATCATATTGTGGATCATTTAAGAGCTGATCTCAACAAAAATTGTTAGATTTGGATTCCTTGAGGTAAGAGCACTACTCCTAAGTAAAAATTTTTTTTATTTTCACCATGTATTTTGAGCACATTTTGGAAAATCTTAAAATCACTATTCATGGTGAAAATTTGAAGAAAAACTTGAGAAATTCCTTGGATTTAGTGAAAATATCTTTTGGAAGATAATTTAGCAAGTATAGTTTGATATTGGAATTTATGGTGAATTTTTCGTGAATTTTTAGAGATGGCTCCAAAGTCAAAGCGTGCGAGAGAAAATGCTAGATTTGATTCTGACAAATTTGTTAACACGAGGACTGAGGAACGATACGCTGACGCACTGCAGTCACGTAAGTTGATTCCTGAGCATGTATTTAGTAAGCCAGGAGAAGTAATTGAAGATATGATTGCTAGAAGGAACTGGGAGAATTATTGTTGCTTCTCCGCTGTTACTGTTGTTTCTGTGGTCAGAGAATTTTATGCAAATTTGTCTGCTGCAGAAGAGAATCAAGTGATGGTTAGGGGGCACGAGGTCAACTTTTCTTCTGGGGCAATCAACACTTTTTATGGACTAACTCCTGACATGTTATGTTTTTATTCTAACTATCATCCTACGGAAGGGGAATTAGATGAGATCATGGAATTTCTGACTGACGGAAGAGGATTATGGAAAATAACAAATTATAGAAGAGTTAACTTTCCTGCTTCCAAATTGAATGCCACTTCTAAGGTTTGGCATTATTTTATCTCATCTAAATTGTTACCTTCGAGTCATACTAGTGAAGTAACGAGAGAAAGAGCTGTATTGAACCATTGCATTCAGCAAGGGAAGCCTAATGACATTGGAGTTTGAAACCTGGGAAGAGGTACTTCAGCCATTGAGACCAATTACCAGTGTCAACGTTGGTGCTTACACTGTACATTCAGAGTTGGTTAGAGAGAAGGATTTGGTAGGGCTTCTACTGCTTCTGCTTCTACTGCATCTACTTCTCGTGCTACTACTTCACGTGCTTCATCATCTACAGATTCACATACTAGTTAGTTAAGAAATATTTTTAAGAAAGTGAGTTTTACTCGTGAGCATGTTAGAGATATTGATGGTAAAGTGGATAATGTGGAAAGATATATTGTGAAACATGATGAGTATGAGGAGAGTTATCAGCAATATTTGGATAGACTGATTAGAGATGATCAGAGTGCTGAGATGACCCTCATCCATTCTACAAACCTTATGTGCCAACTAGGGGTTGGAACGAGCAGGATGATGATGAGGATGAGGATGATGAGTAGATTTGTGTTATTTCTTTTCGTTGTGGTGTTGTTGTTGATGTACTGATGTGTGTTTTGTTTAGTATTTAGTTTTATCATTGTGTTGTGATGTGAACCTTGATAGTATGCAGACTGTAGTTTGTATTATTTTTCTGTTATGCATATTTAGATGTATTGTTGTTGTTGTATTGATGTTTTATATGTTGCTTTGTGGTAGTGATGTGTAATAGTAAATGTTTTTATGTGTATGTTATGTCAAATTTTTTAGTAATGTGTACTTTTAATTCAAAAACTGTTAGGAGATTATAAACCACTATTGGGAACTTCTACTTAGGAAACTACATGTTTAAAATTTTTCAAATTCCACTATCATCTGTTATCTGTATCAGTGTATTATTTAAGTTGGTGTGTATTTGCTTTGAAAACCTCCACTACTGTAGAAGTCTTTTTGAAATTTTTACTTTTCTTTGTATAAAAATTGTTTTGAAAAACTAAATTTGATTTCATTTTACTCCTGTTATTTAAATTGTTATACTTGCATATTAGGATATTAAAAATTCCTGCAAGTATGATATGTCAGTTTTTATTTCTCACCCATGTTTCATTTCTTATGCTCAAATTTTTTATCTTAACTAAAAATTAAAGTTTGGGGGGATTTTAAAAACAAAGATTTTCAAAAACTTAGAATTTTATTTGATCTCAAGAATACTTAAAATAAATCTTATTTTTGATTGAGAACAATTATGTACATGAAGTTATATTAAGAATTTAGTTAAAATTTATAGTAATCATGAAAAACTTAAAGTTAAAATTTTCGTAATGAAGAGGTGTTAAATAAAGTTAAACTATCTTTAGTAAGAAGTTTTGTATTTTTGGATAAATAGAAGATTTGACTTTTATTCTTGAAAGCTTAAATTTCTTTTATTGAAGAGTAATTTTCAAATATTATTATTATGATTTTTAAGTTAAAGATGTATATCTGACCTTTATTTTAAATGGAAGGGTGGAATTCAAAATCATTAAAGGCCTATCTAGATATAGTAATCCTTGCCTTATAAAAAAAAGAGGAAAAAAAGGAAAAGATAAGAAAAAGTGAAAAATAGTATATGAAAACGGAGGAGAAGCTTGAGGATTTAAGGGTCTAATCAAAAATTGGTTTCATACCTAAAGTTTAAGATATAAGTTCAGAGAAAATCTAAAGCTTAAGGATAAAATATAGTAAGTAAAATTATTTTCAAATAAAGATTTTTAAGTGAGAAAAATAATTGTTTGAGTCCTATATTTTGAAGAATCTACAAATATTTTTGAATTAAATAGAAACTTATATTTGTCATTTTCCTTTACTTAAGAACTTTCTAAACTTTAAGTTGGTTTTAATTACTAAAATTTTTTCTAAATTAGACTATTCCATTTCTAGAACAAAATTTCGTTCTCTTCCTAAGAAACTCATTACATAATTTGCATGCTAAAATTTTCTATGAGATTAACTGTCACTTGAGCACAAGTAACATTTTAAGTTTGGGGATTTTGATAACCTAAAATATATAGTATTTTTATGCACATTTTTATACCTATTTTTAATGATATTGCCCTTTAATGGAATGTATTTTGTGTTTTTCTTGCAGGTATGATGAAAATGGATGGTCATGATGAAAGGAGCAAAATTCGATCAAATTTGGAGCAAAAAAAATGAAAAATGAAAATTTGGGCACTGGCGGCTAAGCGTCGCTGGGCCGGCGCTTAGCCGCCACAGTTAAAAATCGAAATCTAAAGGAATTTGGTGCCAATTTCAAAGGGGATGGGATGCAACTCTTGGTGGTAACTTCCATAACTTCCTTTGGGTGGCAAGTTTGAATGAAGGGGTGCATTCTTTGGTGGATACATTGAATCTGGACACATTTTGAAGAGACACCAAGGCACTTTTTGGTTTAATTTTTAAAGAGAGTCTTAGGAATGACTAAGTGCTCTTCCACTTGCATTTTGAAGAGAGTTTTTACAGTATTTTACTTTTATTTTGCGAGAGTTTTTATTAAGAGTATGAGTAGAGAGTAGAAAGGAGAAATTGGTCGAAGTGAAGTCTTCTTCTTCCCACTTCTTTTCTTTCTTTTAGTTTAGTTTCTATTGAAGTCTGAATTTTAATCTGAGTCATCGGAGTTGGGAGATCCGCTCTAAGGAGTAGTTTAGTGAAGAGTTAAAGTTTCAGAGGAACTTCCTGAGTCTTGTGGAGAGCATTTTCAGATAAGTGTTTACTTTTGTTCTTACATTTAGTTTTTTAATTAATAGTTGTTTTTGTTTGTTGTTTTTCTTATGGTTTTTAATTTCAAATCAACGTGTTTTTGTATTTTCTCAATGCATTCTGAGTAGTTTACTTTATTTTTTTCTTTCTTAAATGGAGAAATAATTAGTTTATGGAGAATTGTTGTGGAAAGTATAAGTGTTTAAAGTTGGAAGAAGTTGTGAAGATTGATTCTGAAAACTTTATTTACTTCTTAATTTGTTCTGTTAAGTTGTAGAATTTCTTGAGATTATGTAGGATCCAATGCGGTGTTGTCTCATAAAAGTTAGAAAGAATCACATGCAATTATATGGGTGAGAATTGTAGTCCATATAATTGAATGTAATATTGGAAGATATTTTTATGGAAGGGAGTAAAATTAGAAGATTTTAGAGTGACAGGCTAAAACCCCCTAATTTGGTTTGAAGTTTTGAGTTGTTATGAGAAGTTAGCCCCCAGTTGGTGGGAATCGAGGGAACTCTAGAGTGAGAGACTGGTATCTTCCCTGCCTAACCATGTTCAAAATGATAAAAATTTCAAATTAACCTTTGTTCTTTATAGAACCAAGGGTAAAGAACACATTTGCTTCTATTTGTCATAACAAATTTAAATGCTTCCACAACAATACTTTAATAATTAATACTACTTCATAAAAGGAAAAAAAAAGATATTCTAGTTAATAGTGTTTTACATACAGTGTTATTAGTTATTATAATTTTAATTTCTTGCTTAACATTTTATTAAGGAAATTTCAAAAGACAAATCAAATTTCAAAACTTTTCAAAATCAAGACATACTTTCAAAAGCCATTAAAAAAAAGTAAAAAGACAATTTTCTGATTCCTTTAAAGATTTTCATATTTTCCCTGTGGGTTCGATATCTCGGGGCTTAATCAGAAAGTCTTATATTACTTGATAAACGATATGTATGCTTGTGTAGTATCCCATATTATAAAATCATAATTTTCATATCTAAATCATCAGCACATATATATATATATCGGTGCGGGACCAAGTTTTTGGGCGCACATATATTTATCGGGGATCATTGAGTCTCTTCATAAAAGCCCAAACAGAGGCAAAATTTAGAGTTTTGAGTCTATACCTTTGTCCAAGAGGTGAGGCCTCAACTAGATTGGTTGAGAAGCTTTTCCTTGGTTCCACAAACCTTCTCCAAGCTTCACATTCCTCTGTGGCCATGTATATGTGTGAGTTGACCAAAGAGTAGATTGGGTTTGGTCTAGCAGTACGGTAGAGGCCTCAGGAAAAAGGGATTTTGATTTGGGAAGTGATATTGAGGTGCGTGGAAGCTTTTGGAACAATCAATTTGGAGTTTTAGTGAAGTTAATTTTGAGGCCAAAAATGCCTTGGATTTCAGTGGAGAAAGTAGGATTTCTTAGAGGGGACGGGTGGCTAAGGATGGTGGGTATAAACTTTGTATGAGTGTATTTAGGGATTGGGATGATTGTGGCAGAGTTTCCCCAAGGTTGGTGCATTTCTCTCCTTTAGTCGTGAGGGGTGGTGTATTTATAATATCAGACATTATAGTTAATTGGCCTTGGTAAGAGGTGGAAAGTGGTGCTTATGTGGAGGGACGATAGAGGCAAAGATCAAATGGGATTGAGCCACATTGGATGGGCTCAATTTTAGGTTTTCCCCCAATGGTGGCTCTCAGGTTTAGGCTTGTTGTTGGCCTTGGTGGGGTTGTGGAGCTTGGGTGTTCACTATATTGCTGAGGAAGCTAAGTGGTGGAGAATGCTGAAGCAATTGGGTGGTGTCATGTATAAATGTGTTTGATTTAAGTAGAATGGGGGGAAAGGTGGTTTTGGGTCAAACATGGGTTTGAGCCATGCAAATGGGCTTGGCTCACTCTCCATGGTGGCTTAGTCTGATGTCTAATATGTTGGTTAGTTTGACAAGTCCCAATCATGGGGATTAGGGCTTTATCATAGGTTTTGGTGAATCATGAGAGTGATTAAATTCTTTTTAAGGGATCTTGAAAGAGGCTCCTCCTTTAGCTAAAAGTTGTATGGTGGCTCATGTGTGGCTCATGCATGGCTCCTTTGCTTCCCAATTGCTTGGGAGAAGCCATATGGCTTGTCTAAGGCTTGCATAAGTTACTTGGAAGTGGATCTTGGTAATATTTTTATTTTTGGAAATATTTGTCATGAACCCAAATTTGTTCATCTACATTATGAAACCACTCACTATAGGCTTGATTTGATTTTAATGTAATGGGGAGGCTTAAGTTTAGGTAATGAAAATTTCAATTTGATTTTTGGTAAGTTGGTTTGGTCTTGGGCTTGATTTTAGTGGACTTTTAGGATCTGTCGTTATGGGTCAATGTTGGGCTTGGATTTGTTCCATGGCCAACTTAAATGAGCTTATGAATGAGGTGAATTAATGTAATGATATCAATCATGAAAGGTGGAACATAAAGGTATCAAAACAATGGCTTGTTGTTGGGTTTGAATTGGGTGCCAGGAGGGGCCTAATAGGTCTTAAATTTTGGTTTGGGGGACTTTAATGAAAATTTGGGGAATTTTGATCAGTTTAGTGGAAAAATTGTGCATTTTAGAAATTTTGATAATTTTTACTAATTGGGGTGGAAAATTGTGGAATTTAGAATTTTTAATTATTTGAGTAAATTTGGTAATTATCATAATTTTGAATGGATTAGAGGTGGCATTGATGGATTTAGCTGGGTTCGGTGGACGTTGTGTATTTGGGCAGATTTGGACAATAAAAGGAAAAAAATATTAAAATTACAATTAAAATGATGATAATATTAATTTTGTATTCATGACGGAGTATGTCACGAGATACATTGTCTTCCAGGGATACTGTCGAACCCCGATCGCTATCGGTGATCGAGTCATTAGGTTGGGAGTTCCTCTCTCCATCTTTGATCAGGTGGAGAGAGAGTGTTAGAGAATAACCATGTAATAAAGGAATAATCCTATTCACAATTGAAAGGCAAATTAATAGCAAGTAAATCTAATAATTAATAATATTGATATAGGTACCAAAAGATATTGCACTAAAATAAATTTGATATTTGGGTAGAGATTATGAAGAGCAAAATATAGAGCAGCAACAATTAGAGAACGTTTATGGTAGTCATCAATGTATTATCATAGGAGCACATACTGCATGTCATCACTTCTTATGATCACTGCATTTTCTTTCGTTAATTCACAAATAAATGATTCTTGCCAAGAAACAAACTCGAGTGTCCTCTAATTAGCATCTAATTGACAAAGTTGTGCCTATCAAACTACAGTGCATTGTTCATTGTGTTTTATAAAATTCCTTATACATGATTAGGCCAATTAAATCAAGCATCATACTCTTATTCTTAAAAAGTAGTCCATGATATAAGATAAATGAGCATCACTGAATTGACAATGTTTCTTTCCACATGTTGGGGAAGTAAAATGTGAAGAAAAATGTGAAGAGTAATACATGTAGGCTTTCACAAAGCCATCTTGAAGGCGTATTGAAGGGTTTTGCTTCCGATGCTTCTTTGTTTGTTCTATAATTTTCTCTACTTCAAGCAATGTTATTCCACTTTGTTTTGAAAATGATAGAAACAATAATGTTTTTTTTTCTATTGCTTTCAGGTGTTAAAAAAAATGGAACATTTGATCGAAACTTATCTGAGATTTTATAGTAAATCAAATTTATGCAACTGTATATAAGAATTGCAACTGATTCACCTGATAGGCTTAGGTTCAATTCAAATACTATTTTAAGCTGCAAAAGAATATAAGAGCTTCCATCGACCCTCCTTAGTTTCACTAATATAACAATTTGCTCTCAACTATGATTTAACATCATTTCATTCACTTATGTCCCATATATCAAATTGATAGTCCATGGTCGTTTCATTCATACAATTAAATCAACATAACTAAACTCTTTATTCTAACTCTACCATGTATTTATCCCCAATTAAACCATTATAACAAAAAGCCTTGCAACATTGTTGCCTTTAGTGCCTCTTGAAAAACAACATATGTTATTTATAGAACTTCAAGCTGTTGTAGATTAGTAATTGAATGTCACCAATACATTTTTTGAATAGGCTAAAAACATAATCATTTTACCTAAAGTAGTTATTCATAAGTTTAATCACTATTTTTGAAAAAAAATCTGATCATGAGGTACAGCCTTCGTGCCAAAAAGTTTTAATATTAAGAAAAATTAAATTTGAGACCCCCAAAGATATATTAAATTTGTGTATAGTTTTCGATTTGGATATCTCACTTGTAATAAACTTTCTTTTATTTTTTTATTGAATGCACAATTTTGGACTAATTTCAGCACAGTTTCACTGAATTTGTATTTGTAGCTTTTTATAAGTAATTTATTTAGACTTGAATATTTTTAGTTCTAAGAAAAAACAATTTTTTTTAAAACAAAAATATAAAAACATTTGTATAATTTAAAATCAATGTTGGTATCAACTTCAACCAATTAAGGCAACCCATTTTAGCCTCTTGATTACGAGCTTAAACTTTCAACTCAAAAATCTTTAGGGTCAAAATTTTTTATATTCAGCGTGTTTGCGATTAAATTCTCTAAAATTTCTCAAAATAAATAAATAAATAAAATAATTAAAAAAATCAACCAATTAAATTAAATTAAATATATTTTAAAACACTGTTTTTATAAGCAACCAAGTGAGCCATTTATATGATTAAGATACCTTTCATTTGGAATAGTACATACAAATGCAGGTACAACAGGACCTGAATTCATCAGCACATTTCACTAAATATTCAAAAGATAAAAAGCTGATTACAAGAACTTCACCGGCAATTTCTGTAAAACTTTCTGTTTATTTCTTTAATTATGTTTTGCTTTGTATATAAATACACACATTTACGTATACAAACAAATGAATTAAATGGTGGAATCAAGAAATGAACACCTCGAGAGAAGATTTAGCAAGCCAAAGCAATCCAGGATCGTTCCTCTTGAGCACCAAATAAGCTTCAGCAACACCAACCGCATCTACTACAACATCTTCCATGAAGCCCACCGTATTGAGAACCTCCATTGCAGCTGTTCGGAAGCAAAAGATTATCAGCTTATAACATCAAATATGCTAAAAAAATTAATAAATTATGTTATCCACGCATTGAAGATACATAATGGACATAATGTGAGGATATATAACCTTTATAATTTGCCACATTCCTCTGAAAATGTGCATTATCCTGCAAGATTATTAATAAAAGAGACGGTTGGTGGCCTCTATAAATAAAAAATCAAAAAATTTCCAAGAAAAAAGCGTACTTTTCTTATTCTTCTGAATTTTAGTTCATCTGGGTGTTCTATGATATTCCTGCAGTGAAATCACACAATGTTAGGAAGCACAAAGCCAAGCCATAAAGAACATAAATAGACCCCAGAACCAAATTCATGTTACTAGCATTCATAAGAAAACCTGATTATCTTTGAGAGTGTCTGAAGAACCAAGGAAGCAGCATGAGGAGTTAATTCAGATCTCAGTAACTTGATGGATTCTTGAATCCGAGCACAGATGGCAGCCACTGGCTCTTCAATTCTTTGCAATTCTAAATTGTCTGCATCCAAGGCACTGATCAAACCTCCTCTCACTTCATTCACACTTTCTCGTGAAACTCCTTCAGCTTCATTATCAGAATCAGTTTCTTCACTTCTTATTCCAGAATTGAAATCCATATCGCTAGTTTGTTTAGCGGCAGCATAAGCATCTGGTTCTGTTTCAATCTTCATCAGATCACTGAATTGAGTTTGAGTAAGTGCTGAATCATTTGTTTCAGGTGCTACAGGAAATTTCTTGTGCCTGCCACTTAGTGTTTCATCAGAATGAGATTCATCAATGGAACTGTCCATGCAACTATCTGGAACATCATCATCATCCTCATCTATCATGGTAATTTCCAAGGGCGCCAAACTTTCGTGTATGATGCCAGCATGCATTAGATCATGCTCAGAACTTTTGTTATCTCCAACATATTCAAGTTTTTCGTCAGCATGTTCATTGTCAAAGGAATCATTAACAGCATCCACCTGTACAGATTCATTCCGTGCTTGAAATTCCGACGAGGTACCCATACTCGAACTCATATAGCGACGGAAAGCAGCTGCTACAGAGGATGCGCGTGCGGTAGAAAACGAATTGGATCCTCCAAGCTTGTGGCCTACATCAGCAGCCTCCAAAAGGTGATCGACATCATCCTTATAATAATTTGAAACTTTGTGGCCACTTAAAGTGCGACTTCTTGACTTTGACCAATCTAGGCTTGCAGCTTCATCATTCAGCTAATAATACCAAACAAAATAGAAATTAGGATTTTGTCTCAGCATCCAGAATATGCTCAAATTATATAAAATATTACCTGCTTCTCTAGGGCTAAGAACTTAGTGTCATGTTCAGAGTGCACCATATGGGCCTGAAAAAAAGAAAAAAAATTTAATAACAGGTTTACAGATAATTATCAAAATTATAAGAGTAAGAAGCAGCGAAGTTGTGAAAAATACATACAAGTTCATGTATCAGGGTTTTCTTTATCCTTTCATATTTCCTAAATCCTTCAAGATCATCAGTCCGAAGGCGAAGAGATATTTCTTCCCCATGATTCTAAATGAAGATAAAGCAAAATGCATGCCGAGAAAATATTGTTAGTCTTCACCCATTCTCAGCCAATCAAATGCATCAAAGCTAGGTTACTTGACCATTAAGTAAAAGATTGAGACATAAAAATTTTCACCTTGTTGAATCCCAGTATGCATTTAGGACTGATACCAACATATCCAACAGGAGCCAACTCTGTCATTATCCCCACCCTCCAGCGGTGCTACAACATGACAGAGGTACCAGATGTGAAAAATGGGAAAAAGAACAACAAAATAGATTATTGCAACATAAAGATACTCATCTACCTTATTCATAATGGCAATTATTCCAGGATCACAAGCAAGAATGTGCATTATTCTCAGTGCCTTAGCAGGCGGCGGATTTAACTGAATAAAGAATAAAAATTAAGAAAATTAAATGAATTAAAGAGACCAAAAAATTAAAAAAATTATTAAATTTTAAATAAATTCAGCATGTTTTTCTCTCTTTGAGATATGTCTGATGACTAGGAGCAGAAAGTTCGGTTGTGTAAAAGCTAAATAAAAATAGCTGGGAGGAGATGAAAATTCTTGCGAAAAAACAGAAAAACTCGAAGGCTCCACCAAAATTTTCTCATGACAATAATGCTAGCAATATCAATTTTAATTTACAGATAAGAAGTAAAACTACCAACCTTAATGCCAGGCAGCTCCAGCGTGCGGAAATCACAAAATATGTAAGGACCTTGTGGAAGTTTAAGAGAATCTTGAGGTTTATATGATGATAGCTGTCTCAATCGATTGTCTTCCTCTTCAAAACCAGCTATTCTGAGGTCTGGTCTTGTGTTATTTTGCGAAACCTCTTTAATTTCATCCTCAAAAACACCCATCATTCTTATAGGCTTCCTCTGAGCAAAAAAGATAAAATAAAACAAAACAAAGACCAAAAGTTTTAGATTAACATTTTAACAAAGAGATCAAAATTACTCTTATACTAGCAGATTGTCATAACCAACAATTTGAAGAATAAAGTTGAATTTCTGCATTGAAACATTACATGTTTGTCAAAAGGCACTTTTACATGTCACGCATGTTTGATTTTGCACATAGAAACCAGTGACTATCAGTTATAATCATCATGGCTAGCCTTAAAATGTATACAAGCACAAATAGGAAATGAACGTATTTCCTCATAAAGAAATTTTTATTCAGTTATTACATCAGGACATACAGGACCATGAGCAGAAGTTTAAATTTTGACTTGAAAGCTTGACAAGTATTATAAATGCAATGTTTCACAAATTAAACATCACATTTTTCACAGAATTATCCAGCCAAAACAAGAGATTGGAAGGTCTTAAAGAATATTATTCCTTCTTATCATCAGTTTTTGGTGAACAAATAAAAACATACCAGCAAAAACTAAAAGGGCAGGTTGAAAATCTTATCTACACAGCAGTTAACTTGATCCCAACTATTTCGAGGATGTATTTGTAAATCATCCTCTATTAATTTCCTTTTGAGTGCTACATAAAGTGTTTAGCATATTTTTTTTGAATTTTAAGCAAACACCTCTAGCCATGTTATAGCAGATTTACCCATTTCTACTCCATCAAAATTTCTTTTATATCATCTTGTTGATGCAGCTAAAACCATATTGTTTTTACATTCAAAACTACCAGTGTATTTTCTATTATAATCTGCACTAGTCTTGCTCCCATCATCACCGTAATATAACCATTTCTCAATAAGTATAATCAACAAATGAAGGAGATGATATAACCATTCAAGAAGTATAATCAACAAATAAAAGAGAAACATAAAGCCACAAAAGTAGTGTACAATGAATAATACAATGGAGTATAGTTTCAGCAGTAGAGATTGTAAATAAATGGTTTAAATCTGTTGTATATTTAATATCATTAATCAATTAACTACTCTAGCCTACAATTCATAATAATCATTAGTAGCAGAAGCTTTATCATAATTAATTGGAGCCAACTTTATAAATCCTCATTTCATTATTTTTAAGAAGTGAACCCTCATCAACATTATCATATTATGAACTCCTATTTTCAGAAGTTCTAATATAAATCGTTGTCCATTCATAATTTGTGCCTCAAAACTCTTCTAGCCATATTAAATTTAATCTTTCCTTTTCTTACATAATCATTTCATATTAGTTATATATACCCATATTACTAATGCATCTTCTACCTACTAATCCCATGAGCTTATAGCAGTACCATTAATATTTCGATAATCAGTAATATAATATGATTGAACTAATATTATTGACTTAGCTTGATGTAGATTTAGGTACTAACATCATCATTACATACTACAACAACAACAAGCTTTTATCCTACTAAGTTCGGTCGATTACATAATAAATTTTATCCATTTTGTCCTCCTGAGTATCATATTTTCATTTAATTCTAATAAATTAATATCATTTTTTATACATCGTGCCCCGGTCTTTTTAGATCTTCACTACCTTTCTTAATATAAATTAAATGTAAAACGTCCACTCTCCTAATATGATCAGTGTTTAATGCTACCAAACCATCTATAAGATGAACTGGAGCTACATCAATCCTTTCTAAAAGAGCAAAAATCTGCACTAAGAAAATACACGACTTTTGAGAAAACTCATAGCTCAAGTTTACAACGCTAGCTCATGAACAAAGAAAATTAAAAACTTACAAATCAAGAAAATCAGACTAGTTAAATTAAGTTAAAACTGAGCTACATGTATTAACATTTTTTTAGTAATATTTGTATAATTTATAGATATAGAGATTATTAAGACAACCAACACATAAAAATATTTGGTCAAAATGAAATCAAATCAATAATTAATTCAAATTGATCATAATGATCATAATGTAAGATACAGGTCGTACTGAATGAAAATCCTTAAACAAAAAGGTTGCAATCAAATCAATTAGAAGTAATTAAGATAATTCAAATTTAAATTAATTGCATTGTATGATGAACATCATTCCGTAAGATCAACTTTATTTTACATAGAAAGAACCAATTAAAATATCCTTAATTAGAATAATTTAGTGCATTCAGTCGATTTATAAACTAATTTAATCAAATCATATTATAAGTATAACTCAACAATCAAAATCATAAATCAAATCAAATCA
The DNA here is from genome assembly GCA_022702705.1 of Papilionanthe hookeriana x Papilionanthe teres. Taxonomy (NCBI): domain Eukaryota; kingdom Viridiplantae; phylum Streptophyta; class Magnoliopsida; order Asparagales; family Orchidaceae; genus Papilionanthe; species Papilionanthe hookeriana x Papilionanthe teres. Next base: position 152,370,618 of record CM040426.1, read on the forward strand.
AACATAACTACAATAAAGTTCAACTTATTTTGTTCAATTTTGATTTAAAAAATTTTAAAGAAAATAAAATAAATTTTGATAACACATACCAAAATAAAATTATAATGTATAGAGATAATGACATATCAATCAAAAGTATATGTATATATATATATATATATATATATATATATATAGGATAATAGTATTTTTATTAATTCGAATTAGATATTTATTAGTGACATTTTAGTTTTTAGTTTAACTGGTATTTTTTCTAAAGCCAAAACAAAATTTTGGAATTCAAATAACCATGATTTATAAATAAAAAAAATCAAATCACCTATAATAAACTATGTTATACGGATATGGACATAGAGACACGTACACGAGACTGACGAGACACATCTATTATTGAAAAAATAGGATACTAACACATACCAAAATAAAATTATAATGTATAGAGATAATGACATATCAATCAAAAGTATATGTATATATATATATATATATATATATATATATATATATATATATATATATATATATATATATATTATATATATATATATATATATATATATATAGGATAATAGTATTTTTATTAATTCGAATTAGATATTTATTATTGACATTTTAGTTTTTAGTTTAACTGGTATTTTTTCTAAAGCCAAAACAAAATTTTGGAATTCAAATAACCATGATTTATAAATAAAAAAAATCAAACCACCTATAATAAACTATGTTATACGGATATGGACATAGAGACACGTACACGAGACTGACGAGACACATCTATTATTGAAAAAATAGGATACGGGCACACATCGGACACACCATTACAATAATATATGTATGCATGTCTGTATGTGTGTGTGTGTGTGTGTGTGTTAAATAAGTAAAATATTAAGAAAAATACAAAAAAATGCAATTTAATAAAACTAAATTTTAAAAACTAAGAGCCCATTTGACACCACTTCCATTTCAAATTTTAGTTTATAATATATATATATATATATATATATATATATATATATATATATATATATATATATATATATATATATATATATATATTAAAAACAAATTAATAATCAAATTGGGTAATATATATATATTATATACATATATTATGTTGGATTATCAAGGTTTAAGTCATCTTAATTAATTATTTATGAAGAGAAATAAAAAAAATCACTGGCTTTTTTGGCACTGAACTCTTATGTATTTACATACTTAACACCTAAATTTTGATATCTACATTTATGCCACTCAAATCATTCATATCAAATCCATATACCACTATATTCATATTCAAAAAGTGAAATACACATTTTCATTTATATGTAAGGCGACATATATGTAAAAATTAAAGTTTATGTGTTGTGTTATATATGAAAATGCATAGAAAAATGGCAGTTATGTATATAAATCTTTCTTAATTTTACATAAAAATGTTTTTTTAGTTTTAATCTAAAACTATTATTCAAAATTTTTTAATTCATTAATTTAAGACACGTGTGTCTTGCGCATATCTTGTTCGTGTCTTGCACATGTTCTGTGTGCGTCCTCTTTTTTTTAATATTACTTAAATCAGACACTTCTATATCGTGTCAGACATGTGTCGGAGCCATGTCCGTGTCTGATACATATCTGACACTGTATGACTTCTTAATTAGACTTGTCTATGCATCATAGGTAATAAACTAATCAAAATCAACCAAATATTCTCATTCTGTCTTGATCCTTCCGTTTCAAGCAATTAATACACATCCCTAATTTAATTCAATAATCAAACTGATCATAATGTACATATCATCATACCATACAATTGAGTTTCCTAAACTAATCTAATTAAGCAATTTGATTTAAGAGCTAATCAATATGAATCAATCTAATTGATTGTACTATATTATGAAGATTACATTTTAGGATCAACTAATAAGATTTGCAGCTTATATACTTAAGATAAATTGATTTTTATGAAACCCTTAATTTGTTTTAGAGTAAGAACAAATGAGAGAATAGCAAAAAGATTTTTATTGAGAAAAACTCTTGAAGCCTCCGTGAAAGAAGAATTTGTTGTGTGCAGGTGCACACCATTGATTATTTCCCTCTTTTATATAACTTTTAAACCTCATGGTTAAAGATGTAACTCTTATTTAAGTAGGCATTCAAAGCACATGCCTCCAACTAAAGCGCACAAAAAATGTCTCGAGGCTCAAACGTATGCTCAAAACTGTCTGAAGGTGTTTAAAGCAACATTTCAATCAAGTTATGCAAAAAAACTATATTATATTTAATAATTTGATACAATCGCTCCAAAGATTAAAGAATAATTAAGTATGATTACTTAACTATGCATTAATTTGTTCTTTTATTTAAATTGTATTAACTTTAATATTAATTGATATTCAGAGTAAGTAAAAAAATTATACTGATTGAAGAGTTTTTAAAATTGTATATGAGTCAAATGGTGATAAATATGATGATTAGTTTGAAAATGATGAGAACGAAGATGATGCCACTATGGATCTTAATTCCCATGAAATATTTATATTTTAAGTGAATGCTTAGAATCACACTCCATACTTTCATTTTATATCAATACTTAAGATTAAGATTTATGTTTAATAATTTATGATGATAACCTAAATCAATATACCAATGATTAATATCATATTTATGAATTATGTTAATTTTATGTGTTTTTTTTTTTTTATTTTGAGACTTGGACTCAATCAATCCCGAGGCTTACGAGCTCTTGTAGAAATTAGTGTCACTACCCAATACATTAAAATAGTAATTTATTATTTATTTAAACAGAAGAGAGACTCGGAGTGGATGTAAGCTAATAGGGTTCAACCACTATACATTGAAATGCATCTATTTACCTTGTCTTTTCACCTCCACATTTACTTTCATGCTTCTTATTATTTGTAATATAATGTAGGACTTTATGATATGAATCTAATATGTTTTGCAAGGTGATTTGAACGACAGACCAGTTTTGTTTTTTTATTCTTGAATTATAACTTGTGGAAAAGGGTAAAAAAATTAACTGTTTTCTTATTAAAGATTATAATTTTGATTTTAAATCCTTTACAGATATTTTAAAAAAGAAATATATATATATATATATATATATATATATATATATATATATATATATATTGCTTGTTAATTTTGAGAATAAAAAACATATTTTTTGAATTAGCTTTTAATTCTATCTTTAGACTATACATCAGTTCACCCTTCTTCTCGTGAGTTGCCATACATTTCGATTCGTACAAGAGTGGGTTTCCTAGAGGTTTCACCACTTGAAGTAGATATTTATACAATTCATTGATCAGTGCATGTGGAGCACACTTTTAAGTAGGATAAAAACCCTTACACAAACACACACACACAGCGTTTGCTATATGAGGATAATATGTTACATCAGTACATGAGATTCTTATTGTGAGCCTTAGGGTTACAGTTTGTGAGAGATTTCCTACCACTCGAATCATGAGAATTGGGAGAGATCGCCTACCTCTTGAATTGTAAATGTTTATCTTATATGTTCATTATTGCATTGTTTGATTTGAAAAAATAAAATATTTTTTTTCCCTAATTTCTACAGAAAATCCTATCAAATTGATATCAGAGCATTCGGTATTGGAGATCGAAGAAAAATGATCAAGCGGATCAAGAGCCAAACTTTCCATAAAGGAGCAACAGCAAGATAAATTATGATATACGGAGCGTTCGGTCTTTAGACGCAAATGTTAGGATTGTGGCATGCCATATAATTGCGAGTTAAGCTTGTTGGGATGGCGATAATGGGATCATGTCTGCCACCCACACTTGTGAAGACCGACAGGATTTTGATACTTGGGAAGCGAATGTCGGTACTCGCGGCTTACAGAGACCCAAAACTTCCATCTTCCTACTTCGAGCATGTGGACGCATTCACGATAGTCTCACGGGATCGTGCTTTCGTGACCAAAGCTAAATGAGTAAGCAACAACTGGATTACGACATTTTTTCGAACCGATGCTTGAGATACAATCGCGACACAAGCAAGCTGGAAAGCCTAAGGCGGAATCACGACTACAGGATCAAGGTAGCCGATAATAGATTTGAGCGGTACAGACAGGATTAATATGAGGTGGAGCTCGCAATACAGACGAGGTGATCCAATTAGGGATGTTAATAAGCCGAGCTTGAGTGAGCTCAGACTCAGATCATATTTAGCTCATTAAAATATACCATTGTTCGTGTTCGTGGTCGTGTTCGACTCATTTATATATCAAACCAAAAAATTAGTTCATTTTTGGCTCGTTTGTTTAGCAAGCCGAATACGAACTGTTCACGAATGAGTAATTTTGACGGCCCCAGTCACACAGTTGTATGATTTTAAAGAGCAGGGGAGAGATTTCAATTTTATAACTTATATTAAAATATTCATTTAAATAAAATTTAATATATTTTTGTTCAATATTTTTAATTAATAATTTTAATTTATTATAAATCTTTATAGCCTTATTGCCAATGAAATTATTTATAAATAAACTCAACTATTATTATATATATATATATATATATATATATATATATATATATATATATATATATTATAATTTAATTATTTCGAGCCAAAATGAGAAGAACACGAATGAACAAATTTTTGTTCGTGTTTAGCTCGTTTATATATCAGCACAAAAAAAATTGTTCATGCTCATTTGCTTAACGAATGAATCGAACGCTAGTTACTTAACGGGCCGAGTACAAGCTATTCGCGAACAAGTCATTTTGGCAGCCCTAAATCCAATCCAGTTGCGCAACGGCGATAGAACCTAGCAATCATTTACTATTTTCGATTTGAAGTAAGTCACACTAATTTACCGCCCCTCCATGATAAAAATCATCATGGGAATAATGATAGCCAAGAAAATAGATGATTTAGAGAAAGAGATGAGTTAGATTAAATTTGGGACAGAAGAAAGGTTTTCCGTCATTGATAACAAATTTGATAGCTTATAGGAGATGATAAGGAAGCTTATTAAGATGCAATCCAAGATCATGCTGACGACTCAATTTGCAAACCCTAACAAGGTTGACTGGAGTTTTCGTGGCAATATCGAATGAAAAAGAGATCGAATGTGAAAAACATGAGGATGAAAGTATCCACCATCAAGAACTACCCCCTAGGACTCCGATGGGGGGTGGAATGGAGATTTTTGATGGCGTCGATTAGGCTGCAATATGGAGAATGGGTTATGCAACGGGTCGGGAATAGCACGGAGAGAAAGCAGAATGAGGTATGGCTATGATCGAATGAGAAAGTTTCACCCAATATACATGAGGGAAACACCGCAAGAAAAGGAAGTTGGGATGCTAGGGTTAGAAAGTTGAAAATACCGATCTTCAAGAGGGAAAACACATGTGGGTGTATCAGTAGAACAACATTTTATAATAAATGAGCTAAATGAGGAAGAGAAGCTCATGTCTGCGGGGTTATGTTTGAAAGAGAAATCCCTAGCATGATTTCAGTGGAAGGAAGCAAGGTACCTGATCAGCTCATGGGAAAATTTTAAAAATTGCTTGTTGGAATGTTTTCTAGTCATCAGGAAGGAGACCTGCACAAGCAATTCTTTGCATTGACTCTGGAAGGGACTATCATGGAGTATAGGATGGGATTCGAGCTCTTGTTAGGACGGCTTCTGAAACACTATAAGAGGGGAACATCATGAAGGGTCTAAAACCCGACATACATACATCTCTTCATCCGCTGAGACTGCAAGGTTTGGAAGAAACTATAGAATTGGCGCAGTTGGTTGAAGATCATAATGCAATGGAACCGGCTAACACGAGCAGCACAAGTGGTGCGACATACCGAACTGCTACAACCACGATGATACCAAAAGCTCAAATAGTGAAAGTTTAGAGGGAGGCTTCACATAACATGAATCTTAGGTCACAATCGGGAGTGACACTCATGTGTCTTATGGAGACAGAGATTCAGAAAAAGCGAGCCAACTAATTATGTTTCCGGTATGATGAAAAGTTTACTCAGGACACCGTTACAATTACAAATTTGCACAGTGTGTGACGAGAAGGCAGAGGATGAAGTAACAGAGACAGTTGTGGTGGAGGGGAGAACACTCATTTTTACCACCTTGAGGACAATGTCTTTTGGGAGGAGAGTATTGTTATACTGGTACCTAGCCTAAGGGCAATTTAGTCTTCTATTATTAATTTTGGTTTGATATAAATAGGGTTAATATGTGTAGGGTTAAGGTTATGCATGAGATAATTGTTGTGAGTTTTAGCGCTAGGTTAGGGTTTGAAAGGGATTTCCTACCTCTCGAATTATAGAAATTGGGAAAGATCGCCTACCTCTCGAATCGTAGGTGTTTATCTTTTATTATATTTGTTCAAGATTGCATTGTTTGCTTCGGAGAAATAAATTATTTATTTTGCCCAAATTTCTATGGAGAATCCCATCATAATACTTAAGAGAGTAATAATTAAGTAAACTAAGCACATCAATATTTGTATGCAAGCCTATGAACTATGTTGTATGCAACCCAATTAAATCATTAGTAGCATGTATGTTAGATTTATTAAGATTATTACATCAGTGCAAACTCCACGGAAAGAATATTTCAAAGCCAAGAAGATGAATAGAATTCTCAGGTGTCTGCCTACGTCTTGGGATGCAAAGATCACAGCTATCTCAAAACATAAAAATAGTCGCTAGTCTATTCTTCTGACTTTGCGGATGTCAAACAAATTTGCAATGATGAACAAAATTCAAAGAAATTCTACTAAATCGACTTATTCCAATAATTATGATGTCATCTCATAATATTTATAACAATGAAGAAACAAGAAAAAAAAATACAACAGTGGACCGTTTGAAGAAATGGTCCACGAATCCTTTGCACTATCTAAAATCCACAAACTTAGGTAATGTCTTTACCAATCGTTTACCTCATGTTCGATCCACGTCATCTTTGAGTTCTGAGTCTTCTAGGCTTGAATATGAGCTTAGTTTGAATCTTTAGTCTAATGAGTCTAGCCCTCCCATTGAGAAAAGGTCTTATACTCAAGATCCATTATCCCATTATGCGTCATTAAAATCTCTCACCCAATTTTCGTGCTTTTACCTCACAATTATCGCGAATGAGAATCCTAATTTTGTGCAGGGTGATCTGAAAATCCCAAAGTGGAAGGAGGTTGTTTTTGAAGAGATGAAAACCTTTGAAAAAAATAACATGTGGGAATTGGTTGATCTACCTAGAGGAAAGACAACTGTTGGGTGCAAATGGGTGTTTACAATCAAGTATAATTTTGATGACACTCACAAGGTTCGATTGGTTGCCAATGAACTTACTCAGACCTATGACATTGCTTATTTAGATATGTTAGCTCCATTTGCAAAACTAAATTCTCTAAGGGCTCTTCTATCACTTGCAGCTAAACTTGACTGAACCCTACAACAATTGGATACAAAGAATGTCTTCCTTAATAGGGACTTGAAGAAAGAAGTGTATATGAATAGACCTCCTGGATTTGATGAGAAGTTCAGCACAATTGCGTGTAAACAAAAAAAAAATCCTTATATAGGATCAGTCACCAAAAGCATGGTTTGAGAAAATGACTATATCGCAATTAGAGCTCACAATGAAGCAACAACCGGATCACAGCGTACATAAGATTGCGAGCGCTCTAGCGATATAGTCGTGATTTGAACGTATTGGTGACAGGATTGCGACGTACAGAGACCAGAACTCTGTTTTTCTCCTCCAGCTCCGTCTTTACTACAGTCATGACCAGCTCGAGCTGGGAAAGCTCCGACGGGATTGCAACTTACAGAGACTTCGTAACGCCCCATTTTTTCATGTTTTGCAACGTCCTTGCAACACAGTCACGATTAAAGCCAACTGAGGAACGACGCATGGGGATCTGGCCAAGAACAGAGAAGAGAGCTCTAGAGCTGGAGTTCCCTAGTCATGATACGGTAACGATTCAGGCAATCTGGAAAGCCGAGGGAAGATCACGGTTTACTGCCTCATTGGATACAAACCACAGAAAATTTGAAGGATCACAGAATAGAGGAGTTCCACATTGCTCTTGATCGAAACTGACGATAGGGCTTGCGTCAAAAAGGAGTTTCACGTTGCTTTGAACAAAAATTCATGATTAGGATCTGCGACGTATAAGAATTTGAATTGTCGATTGCAAATTTAGTGCTGCTTCCAATAGTTCCATCGAACAGCGTACAAGAATTTCGGGATCTCGGCATCTAGAGTTCCACACACGTCAAACCAGCAGTCAGAAATTCTGAATCTCATGATTTTCACGTAGAGGAGTTACAAAATGTACAAGAGTAATGAAAACCAAAATAATGGATGCCTTGAAAGAAAAACTAGCAGAAGAGTTTAGTCAAATTATATCTGGAATAGATAAGAGTTTCTCAGTCATAGAATGGAGATTCAGAATCCTAGAAGAAATGATAATGAAGATTGCAGAGTCTCACACAAGCCTTCCACCGCCTGCAGTGGAATCGAGCGACGACATTTGGAATGGACGCATTTGGTAGCAATTAGAAGAATTTGTGCAACATCACTATCTCAAGTGGATCTGAGGCTATGAGATCAGGTGAAGGAATGGGAAGTGGAATCAAGCATCAACACTTGGAATAGCACAACATCCAGATGGTTGGAATGAGAGATAACAGCCAGAATGGGACGACAGAAGAAGACCAAAAAGATTTTGACCCGGAATAGGGAATCATCGTTGGTGGAACCACAACAGTGGGCTACATCCAACAACAAGGGTGCCCTTTGTTGTAGCAACCTTCTAGTTAGAAGGCAATTATGGAGTTTATGGGCATGGTCGAGCAGATTATGAGATGTGTCTGACTTATGGAAGAAGGGAAATCAATATGAGGAGAGAAAGGGAAACCCACCCCTACATCATGAGGGTAATGAACTTCGTTACAAGGGCCTTTGGAAGGAAACCCGCACATAAGAAAACTGAAAATGTCGATCTTTGAAGGATAGGATGCCTACGGTTGGTTTATTGTGTATTGAGGTGCTTTGTTGTTAATGGGTTGAGAGATGAAGAGAAATTCATGGCGGCAGCCTGTGTTTGGAAGAGAAGTTTTGGAGTCATGATGAGAACGGGATAGGTGAAGAAGAGTAGGAAAGCTTGTAAATGAGTTATTTTAACACTGCCAGACAATCAAGCAATAGAAGAGTTTATTAATTTGGATTTAGAGCGCACTAACATAATATTGGGTATGAAATGGTTGCAATACAAAAGAGAGACTAAGATGGATTTAAAACTTTTAACAATGGAGCTTCAAGAGGGAGATAGGATAGTGGCGCTTTGCAGTGACCATAATTTGTGTAAGACCCTCAACAAATCAATCAAAGGTGGTAGATAGGTTGGAGGAGAAATTACCTAAGACCCAGAAAGGGTTGAGAAGGTTTAGGGAACTAGTAAAATACTACCACATGTGCGGAAATGGTTATTGTTCGATTGCAAGACTGTGGATGAAGAAATTGAAGAAAATAACTTTCAGTAGAGAAAAGTGATGACCCGGACTTTTAAGAAGTTGAAAAATGCCATGACGAGTATGCACAGCTGATATCGATAACCCGACTCAAGCCAGTTTATGAGCGGGGGCCACGCGACTTGATCTAACAGCAGTTTTTCCCACCTTGGGGACAATGTATCTTTTTGGGGGGAGACTATTATTATGTCGGTTATGCTAGCCTAAGAGCAATTTTGTCATTTATCAGCCTATGAGAAATTTAGTCTTTTTTTTCATTACGATTTAGTATAAATAGGGCTTCTATATTTATGATTAGAGTTATATATGGCTCCCTACCTCTAGTAGGATTTGGGAGAGATCTCCTACCTCTTGAATTAGTATTTGTTTTGGGTGTTGTTTGGATTATTAAAGAAAATATTTATTTTGCCCCACTTTCTATGAAGAAATATTGGAATTTCCCATCGTGCATTTTTTTTGTTTGCGAGAGATCCCTTGATCTCAAAATGCTTTAATATATCATGGTGTAACTAAACAATGAGCTAGAGTGGCCTAGCTCTCACTTAGAATAAAAGAGAATGTTAGGTTTCTACATTACTTGTAAAGGACAGGTGCTTTCTCCATCTTGCGAAAGCTAAGAGAGATTAATGAAAGTCTCAAGATGAGGACTCAACGAATGAATATTGGTCATGAAGGTCAAGCCACAATACATCAGTTTGCATCTATTTACTCTTTACTTTTCTACATTGTTAGCTTAACTATTTAGTAACGTGTAGGGACGTGCATTAATTAGCTCAAACAGAAAAAAAATTTGAGCAAACTATTAGTTGATCTAGTTTGATTTATTTAAAAAAATGTTCATTTTTTTTTCTAATTAAGAATTATTTGTATTTTGGTTATGATTCTCTTTTAGGAAAGAACTTTAGTATTTCAATATATATATCTACACACACACAGACACACACACACACCCCAATATACATATAGATACATACAAATACAAATACACATACAGATACAAATACATAAAGATACATAGAAATACACATACAAATATAATATATATATATATATATACACACACACACACACACACACCCCTATATCTGTGCCGCATGCCGTGGCCTGTTGGTTGACGGGCTTCTCTGTAAGTCCCCTCAAGTCACGGGTTCGGTCCCCGTGATGCGGGGTTCTCGAATATATAGACACATAGCGTCAGGCCCCCACCATCATAGGGCTGTAGCGCATAAGGAAATCGGTATTTGGGCCTCTGCGAAATATCGATTTCTTATATATATATATATATACCGCAAGTCGTGGCTTGTGGGTTAGCAGAGTTCTCTGTAAGTCCCCTCAGGTCACGGGTTCGATCCCCCGTAGCGCGGGATTCTCGAATATATAGGCACATGACGTCAGGCTTCATCATAAGGTTGTAGCGCATAAGGAATCGGTATTTGGGCTGCTAAATACCGCGATTCTTATATATATATATATATATATATATATATATATAGATATATATATTGTATGTGTACGTGTTATTTGTATTTGTATGCATGTATATATATATCATATATCATGCATGTCAATGGCACAAAATAGTGTGCACATTGGCATGGCACGACATATCAAGATGGAGGGTTGCTAAATTTAGTTTAGATTTAATATTAAAAAAAAAAAAAACTACATGCATATAAATCCACAAAATGAGTCGACCTGACGCGATGAAAGTAACGAATAATGAATGTGACATTGTGTGATCGAACATGAACGGTCTCAATCAAGCTCAAAAATACACTTAACATCTTTGAATTGTGAAATTGATTGTTTAAGCATGCTTAGAGCATCAAAATTGTTTAGAAACAAGTATTTTATGATTGAAAAGAATGAACATGATGAAAATGACAAGTCGTAAGCAAGATATGCTCAATTTAAGCCCAAATCGTCTCAATCTTTGATGAAATCATTCCAACGACCTCCAATTATAAAATGTACCATGCGAACGTGTCTAGAATGTTGACTTTGCTAGGGAAGACACCCATAAGTTTCTATTTTTGTACATTTGTCGGCTATAAATCGAGGCACTCAAAAAAATAATAATATGATCTCTCAGCACATTCCCTTGCCCCGCCGCAAATGTCAATTCATACCCATGCCCCTGCCGCCCAGCTTGTCAAACAAAAAATGTGTCTTTTACTTTTTATTTTATATATTTTATATTTAAAAACTAATATTTAAAAAAAAACAATGCCTCCCCTTATCTCCCTGAAAAACTCATGCATCCCTATCTCTTTTCCCATTATTATTTTTTTCTGCCTTTCACATGCCTCCCTACTAATCTCTGACTGCGATTTTTCTCTCTATTCAAACCCGAAAGGCTTCTACACCTCTCATCTCCCACTTGTGTCGATGTCCTCGCAGTCGCTGACGCCGACCATTTCACCGGCGACCCAAAGCTCCTATATGTGTCTCTCCCTCTCCTCTCTTCTCCTTCACACGAAAATCTCACAACCACTCAAGCTCCCAAGAAAAAAAAATTCCACTGCTCCAACGCGTGAAATTCCATATCTTCGACAACTCACACACCTTCCCCTTTCTCTACCAATTCATCTCGTGCAAAGCCGGCAACACCTCTCCTCGTCTCCTTCGCTTCTCTCTCCATCTTCCTGCTGGCAACCCTCTCTGTTAGCTCATTGGCCCAAACTCCTCCATCCCAACAATCACCAGCATGTCAACCTCTCCATCTCTTCCTTTTTGACTCACAAGCAGCCAACCATGTCTGATGCCTCCTCTACAACCTCCAACTAACGAACAGCTCAACATAGGCCCATCTCACGATCATCTCTCTCAAACTACACAAAATCTCAAACAGATTTAGGCTCTGTTTGGCGCAGCTGCGAACTTCTCAGCTTTCGATTCTGGTATCTTGCCTTGCAGAAACTATCTAGAGGAAGCAGCTACGGAAAGTTGGATGTTTGTTTGGTGCAACTGTCTGAAAACAGCTGTTTCAGGAAAAATGACCATCCTAACCCTGTTTTGTAATTATATTTTAGACACTTATGAAGCAGAATTTCACTTCGAAACAGTTCAAAAATTCAGATGTCCAACTAACTTAACAGTGAGTATCGAAAGTGATAAAAGAAAAATAAGAATACCACAATTCATGAAATTCATAGTTAAAATTTTGTAAATTATCTTTTCAATAGATGATTTTTTATTAATTACATCTTCTGTTATTGATAATTCCTTTAGCTCGTGGCCTAATAACAGAAGTAAACAATACTTTATTTGAGTAATTCAAAGTTCAACTTCAGCATACTTACAAAAGTAGTCACTAAATTGATCCATTACAAAGAGCACAATTCGCATATATCCTATAACCGAAAATTAATTCCAACTGATAATTAAATCCGTTCATATGTAAAAGAGATGGTAATTAGGGGCTAGTTATGTTTCAGCATACCAAAATCAGGAAACTACCAAGAGTAATTGAGCAAGAAAAGCAAGACTCCAGGCAGGAAAATTAAGCTGGCCAATGCACAAAACTTCCAACCGCACCTTAATACCTTAAAGCATTAAAGTTTGAAAACCTAAATTTCATGATTGCAGTAGTATTAGAAAAGATGACTGAATGACATATAATTCCCTTTAAAGTTAGACAATCCAACCTGATTGGATGCGAAGTTTATGTGAGATTATGACGGGTCAACTTTGAACAAGTATGAAACTATTGTCAGCCATTATAACCAACAAAAAACCAATTCTTCAGAGTTCTATTGAAATGTTCGAATTGCAGGGTAAATGGCCTGGGTGAAATTTTTTGCATTTAGGAGGATGAAAAATTGGGGCATTTGCATACATAACATCCAATTCCGATGTGTTTACTCATCTAACGCCTATACTTTTTTTTTTACATTTACACCGCCCAAATCTTCCATATCACATCAAAGATGCCACTGTTTTAGCTTACGACTTTGCATGGATAGGTAAAGTGGTATGCATGTAAAAATTAAAGTGTAGGTGTTAGACAAGTAAATAAAAAGGCATTGAGTGGTATGTATGAAAATCTTCCTAAGAAATTTCCATGTACATAGAACAACAATTTAACACTAATTTAACAAATTTGGGAGCTAAACTTGCACCTTTATAAACTCTGAAACTGAAATAACCAAATGTAAACAGTCAGAGACTACTTTAGCACTTTACTCATTCACATGTTCTCAGTGTTGCACTATAATCTGTTGCTTTCAAAAGAGTTCCTTTCTACATATAATAGAAAGTACAACATAATATTTCTATTGATCACTAACAACCATAATTTTATCACAAATGTAAAGCCGCCAAAAAAATTCTTCTACAATAAATAGTTAACAAAAGCCACCAAAATCAAGCTCATTCCGATGCAATTGACATCGCAGCATATAATTGCTAATTTCAACTTACCTACCAAGAGATTTATGATGTAAAATAAGTCCATACTTGCATATATAAACTGCCCATCAGAAGATTGCATCTCCAAATGCCTACACAAGAATCCACTATCAATACTATTTCATGTGACTAGTACAAATGCTAATTCTAATATTGAAAGAGATCCCCAGCACCAGTAAAGCCGCAGAGCAGGCGAAGCCGCACAATTAGAGCTTCGATGTAGCCATTAGCGAAACAATTGACAAGCAACACCGAATTAAAGGCACTCACCAGGTAAGAACAACAAGGGAGCGCCCTGTAGAGGCTTCCCGCGCTCAAGCGGAGAAACCAGCAGGGCACGGCGGCCGTCTGATTTGATAACCTCCCTCTAAGCATCCAAATAATCATTCACACTTTCCGTTCCCGACAAATCATCATACAGCACCTCCAGCTTCGTTTCAACATTCAAATCCCTCTGCAACGTCTTCTCCGACGAGGAAGTGGAGCCCGACCGCCGTTGGATGCAGGGGAATAAAATGGTGGAAATGGCGAGGTAAGAGAGCGGGGGAAGAGAAGGATAGAGGCAGAGACATTAGGGGTGAAAGAGTGGGTACGAAGATGGAGAATGAGGGGGTTTGAGTGAGCGATGGCTAGGGTTTAGAATGAGGTCGTGCATGGCTGGCGACCCTTGTCTTATAGGCCGTGATCTCGCTTTCAAGGAATTGGGAAATAGAACATGCGCAAGAAGTGCTCGCTCCTCTACTTCTTTACTTATGGCTTTCTTCTTCTTCACGCCAGCTGCGTTTCAGCCTTTCTTGGTTGAGAAAAAAGAAGGCGCAGGGCCTCGCGAGATGGCTGGGTAGAAGAGGTGAGGCGTGCGCTTGGCAGAAGACGCTATGCAAGATTGCGGGGTAATATGGGGTATTGGCAAGGCGAAAGCTGGGACCGCGGGGTCAATCCCGCGGCCCGCTTTTCGCTGGCTTCAATATCGAATGGCCGCGAAGCAGCGAGCCAAACAAATATTTATCGCAGTTTACAGCCGCACAGCGTGAGAAAAGCGGCCTCAAACGGAGCCTTAGGGGTCTTTTGGTAGCATCTTTAAAAAAAAATACCAGATTTATGAAATCCAACCAAATACAAAAATGTGAGGGCTCTGTGGATCTACGAATTTTTGAATTTAAGAGTCGAAATTTTTCCTTCGATTCGGCTTAAATCCAGATTTACTAAATCCATGGTGAGGATGGATCTAATGGATTTAAGATTTTCGGATTTACTAAATCTTAACGCTAAATCCAACTTGCAGGCAAACACCCCCTTAGATCAGCCCACTTGTGGCATTTTCTATCCTTCACCTGCAGCCGACTAAAGAACATAAATAACCCGCTTTCTCACCGTCCTGAGCGCGAGTCAATCTTTGCAGGCCCCTCGCCGACATCTGCCGCCAGTTGTCTCGTTTCCAATTGAGGTAAGGTATGGAGGAAATTAGCTTTAGCAATGGTACAGATTAAACTTATCATTATTTTACTGGTTGATGAAGAAGAAACATAATGCAAAATGCCATCTGGTTTATGTCTTCATAAATGAATATGTTTATAATTAAAAAAATGCTGCCAAACAATATTATTATTGGGTATATCGTGAAACAAAGGAGAGTTTGATTATAGGGGTTTAAGTTATATTAGGCTTTAAGTTTATGTTGTGTGTGTAAGTATTTACTATAGAGTTAGGAGAGTAAAATGATGTGTGTGTGTGTGTGCATGTATATATATGGTTGTAAGGAAGGGGGGGGGGGGGAAGGGGGGGAGGGCGACAAATTTGTATGAAAGATTCATGTAGGTGTGCTAAAATAGTCGTCTCGCCGCACAAAAACTATAACGTTCGTAACTAGAACTCCTAAAATGTCTACTACAGTGCATTTGACACGTTGAGTTAACAAGATTGAGTCCTCAAGTTCGATCATTCTAATAGAGACTGGAGTTGGCAGGACTAACTTATTCATGAATGCTCAATCAAATAAATTGAACTATAAAATACGTATTTTAATCAAAATCCCTGATGATGGGTATATTCATTGCACATCTTAATCAGAGAGGAAATATTTTACAAACATTAGAATTTTAAATCATAAAATTTAGAAAATAATCAAGTAAAATTCAATCACTTAATACCAAAACCAACATTCATTAATTTTATGCAACCGTTTTTCAGGATGAACAAATTTAATGTTGACTTGAGCTCACAAAAAATCAATATCAAATTAATTATACTACTAAATTATTTTCAAAATAATCTCATGCCTGTAAAAACGTTGCCTGAGTCCTCTGTCCACATGATTTTGTTGTTAAATGACACCATTATATTATGGTCACAATTGTATCCCTTGTGTTCATCAATTGCAGTATATCATTTTGAGTTATGAAACATATGATAAATTTGATAGGACAAGAAGCTTTCTGTAAGCTAAGGTGGACTTTGATTAGTCCCATAAGACAAAAATTCAACCCAGGTCTATAAGGTTTCCTTAGCCGAAGCAACTTATGACTACTGACAATGATTCTTCTGTCAGTTTGAGTTGACTATATACGCTGGCAAAGTAGAAGAGGGATCCTAATAACCCAGGATGACAAAACAATAGGATTTTGATTGGGTGCGTCATCATTTCCCCCACAGTCCGCTCTTAAGTTCATGGTGATAAGTTTCTAAATTTTAAATTTTAAATTTTAAATTTGTTGATACTATATTTAAATCCAAATACTTAACATCTAATAACTAACCTTAATTGAAAGTGTTCTCCTGTCACTGGGAGGGGAAATTAACCATAGATGTTTGCTCCTATAGAAACCTCAAATCCCAAATCTTAAAGTCCTCGAAAAAAAGAGTGAAATCTCTGGGTAATGTCTTATCACTATCTTATTTATCTTCTAAAATTTTAAGCCGAAACATAAAACAAACTCTCAGCTAGAGTCCGGGACGTTGAATTTTTAGAGCCCACATTCAATTCTTATATATTTGCATGTTTAACATCTAAAATTTAATATTTATTTATGTGAGACATCAAAATATTCATATTACATTTTAAAAAGAAATGCACTTTTTTCATAAATATGTTTTAATGTGATTATGAAAAAAAATATAATTGTGTTGTATGAATGCAAATTTCACAACACACACACATACATGCGTACATATATGGAGCAAAAATTTTCCCACATTGTGTAGTTTGGATGAGGGTAAGCTTTGTTCACTTAGTGAAAATGATGATGAAGACTATGCTTTCTAAGGAAATAATGATGATGAAAGAAATAAGATTTATTCGACTTATAATGATGATAATAATTCTTTCAATGATCAATTTAATTGATTATGAAAATATTACTTGTAAAAAAAATTATATGCTTTTAAATTTTCAGCAGTTGAGGTATTGAGTATTTATGCAATTTTTATTATCATGTTATTTACAACAGCAACGAGCCTTTATCCCACTAAGTGGGGTCGGCTAAATGAATCCTTTTCATCCATTATGTCCTATTAAGTGTCACATTTTCATTTAATTTTAGTAAATTAAGATAAATTTTATACAATATGCCTAAGTCTTTTTGGGTCTACCTCTACCTTTATTAGCATAAGTCAAATCTAAAACATCTAATATCCTAACATGAACATCAGATGATCGACGCTTAATGTGACCAAACTATCTTGAACCACTCTCTCTACTCTTGTCTGCAACTAGAGCTACGCCAATGCATTCACGAATACATTCGTTTCGTATTTTGTCTCTAAGTGTCAAGCCACTCATCCACCTAAGAATTCTCATCACGACAACACTTAACATAGTTTTATGCTTCTGTTTTACAGGCAAACATTCTATGCGATAAAGCATTGCAAGTCTCAACGCCATCTTAAAAAATTTTCCTTTAAATATAAGCAGTACTTTTCTATCATACCATAGACTAGTGCATTCCTCCTTGAATTTTATTAATAAATCCCCATTTATAATGTCATCACTTTGAATAATAAACCCGAGATATCTAAAACATTCACATCTTTTAATGATTTGATCGCACATAGTTACAACTTTGCCATTAGATCTACTCCTACTAAAATTATATTACATGTATTCAATTTTAGATATATTCAAACGAAAGCCTTTAGACTTTGATATAGACCTCCGTAATTAAAGTTTTTTTGGAACTCTTTATCTAGTCTTATCCACAAAAAGGATATCATTAGCGAAAAACATACACCACAGTACATCCTCCTGTAAATGTCCGCTAAGAGCATCCATAACTAAAGCAAAAGGATATAAGCTTAAAATCGATCCCTAATGTAATCCAATTGAAATTGAAAAATACTTGGTCAACCCTCCTGCTCAAACACAAGTAACAACTCTAGTAAACATATCTTTAATAACTAGAATATAAGTCATATCAACACTTTTCTTTCATAGAATTTTCCAAAGAGCTTCTCTTGGAATCTTCTCATAAGCTTTTTTTTTTAAATTAATAAAAATCATGTGTAGACCCTCCTTACTCTCGCTGTACTTTTCCATCAATCTCTCAATAAATGTGTAACATTCATAACATTCATAGTAGACTTCCCCAGCATAACTCAAATTGATTTATGAGAAATCTTTGTTTATATTTTAATTTGATTTCAATCTTTGCATTATCAACAGTCAAGTATTTTATTTTTTTCAATATTAGGTTAAAGCGGAACCGAACTAAACTACATTATGACTTGATTTGATTATGTTCTACTCATGATTCGATTGATTTGATTTTTTCTATAATTTAACGTTGTTTAATTAGTTTACCAAATTCGTCAATCAATCCAACCAACCAACCAAATGTACATCCTTACATGTATTTTTTTCACTTGTTTCTTTGTGATATAATGGAGAACTATATAATATCAATCTTACATGTGTGTCGTATGATTTGAATAGTTGATTAATCCTCTTTTGATTATTGAAGCAAATCTTATGATAAACAATGGAAAAACATATATATATATATATATATATATATATATATATATATATATATATATATATATAGATAGATAAGGAAAAGCCCAAGGGCCTATTTTATTAAAGATAAAGCGGTTACGGGATCTTGATGAAGCTTGAGGAGAGGGCCTATGAGTGAAGCCTGCCCTACGATACAATACTTACGAAAGGATCCAAAGATCAGAACAGAAAAAGAGAAATAAGAAAGTCTAAGAACGAGAACGCGAAGGCAATACTCTCACTCTGTTTCTTGGTGATCCATAAAGTAATCTCTTCAGTGTTGTCCCATTTCCATGAGTAATCAAGATATCATCAACGAAGGGTATCCGAGAGCTTTTCTTCCGTCAGAAGTGTAAAACTTATCGATTTTGTTCATCTTCATCTTCTTCGATTTCTTCTTCTTCAGCTTCTTACGCTTCTCCTCTTCGTTGATTGATCGTGCGGATTGAAGCGGTGGGTCTTGCTGATGGGTATAAGCTTTGGGGTTTTTACTTCTTTGCTAAATTTTTTAGTGTATCGATCGGACTCGACGATTATAAGTAGCACTCAGGCGGTTTGCACACGAGAGGTCGCACATCCAGCTTGTTCGATAGCAATTTGTGTTGGTCATTTGACTTGTCACCGGAGGAACCTCCCCGACAGCCCTGTCAACAGAGATTATACTGTTGAGCACGTTATCAGCGTCAGATGCTACCCTATTCTCCTGAACCATGGTAGCTTCAACTCTTTGTTGGGAATTCCCAATAGCAGCTAAGGAAGGCCCGGAAGCTCTTTTTTCTTGAGAGAGGATGCAGTCTCTAACAAGTGTCCATAATGTGCCCAAACATTTTACAATGTTGGCAATAAAGAAGTATGTTATCCATCACAACTTCTTGCCAAAACTCATTCTCCTCATCTGTGATTCAAATTCGATCCACATCTGGAAGAGTGATCTCTCTCCACCTGAACCCTGGCACCATCGGGCGAAGCCCAATCAAAAGTAGGTGAATCAACTCCGAGAGGAGTCTGCAAGAGCTTGGTTGATGTTGTACAAAATGCATCGGTGTAGTACGAGTCGAAGGAAAGACCGGAAACTTGAACCACAAAGGAACGATAAGAGGTTCTTAGATGGTTCAAAATCGAAGTCCGTTTGATAATCACTCATAGGAGTGCTAGGCAATAAAAGAGATTGTTGACAAAAATTCTTGCATAATCCTCTTCATTACGTAGTCTAATGAGTAAGTGTCTGCAATCCAACGATCCGACTTCAAGCTCCGATGAAACTGAATCCTCAAAAAACTTTCAACAAAATTAAATGCTTAGGGTGACCAGTGGAATTTCTCAATTAAAGTGAACTTAACATCATCAGTGAGAACCTTCATTTCTAGAGTAGTGAAGATAACAAGCAGGTTTCTCATCCTTTTCACTTATCGGCCTAATAAAATGGCGCTCTATTTTTCCAGCAGCAGTATCATGAAAAGCTTGTGAAAAGAAAAGATGATCAAAATTTTGTTTGTGGGAGGTGTTGTCCCTGCCTACAACTCCAGCATAAGTAGACTTATCCCGCTGGGCAACGGGGGTAGAAGAGGTCGCTGCCATGAAGACAGCACAGGAAGCAGAAGAGGCTTACTGTCAAGCTTGCAATAGTCGCGGACGGACTGTAGCCACTGCTGCGAAACGAAACAGAGTGACCCGAACCTGTATCAAAAGACCAGCCGCAGCAGACTCACTGTTGCAGCAGGGCCGCAAGGAGGACTCGATGGAAACGCTGCAGCAGCACGCGGTGAAGCTGCGCACGGCGAGCAGCGAGCGAGCTCCAGATGACGCACGAAGACCGCGCAACGCCAAACGAAAACAACGCTGCACACGGCGAGCAGCGACTCGTATCAGACGCACGAAGTTCGATCTGCAGCCGCGCAGCGTCAGACGATACTGGAGGACAAGCGAGATCAGAAGCGAAGAAATCGCAATAACTGTCGCTAGGGTTCGCCATGCGGCGAAACCTTAGCAGAGCCGATCGTGGACGACGACGCCATATATATATATATATATGTATATATACATATATATATATATATACATATATACATATATATATATATATACATATATATATATATATATCGTATATATATACATATATACATATATACATATATATATATATATACATATATACATATCTATACATGCATATATATATATATATATATATATATATATATATATATATATATATATATATATATATATATATATATATATATATATATATATATATATATATCTATACATATATATACATATATATCTATATATATCTATACATATATATACATATATGTATATATATACGTATATAAATATATATATATATATATATATGTATATGTATAGAGATATATTTATGCGTGTGTGTGTGTGTGTGTGTTTCCTTGTTAAGGATTTTTTTTGTATTTTCAAATCCATTCTACTTCAAGAGAAAGGATTATTAAAATTTTATAATGCTTGCAGATTTAAAAAATAAAAAATAAATTTTATGATTTAGCTTTTAATTGTGTTTTTCAACATAACACATCAGTTCAACCTCTCTTGAGTGTATCATAAACTTCCCTACTCTCTACCCTGCACGCTAAAAAAACCAAGTTTATAATCAATTATCATACTTCAATGCTGCTCGAACATCTCTTTAATAGATTATTTTCTGCTAATTCCGCTGTAATTTTAATTCCAATATAGATATGTATGAATGTATGTATATATTCCCTTGTTAATTGATATTCATACTCAATTCCATTCCATTGTTAACCTTTCCAAAATAGAATAGCCTATACTTCCTTAATGTCATTACTTTTTCCCTACACATTTGATTTACAACAAACAAAGGATCTTTACTCATCTCCCAATCATTGCGCCCATGGATTATTAGCCTTCCACTTTAACGTTCCCACATTCTATGTAGAGAATCCAATTATACCATTTGATTCAGCATTTCCCTCTTATTACAACAATTATGTGAAGTTTTGATAAATCATACATAAGTGATTTCTTAGTCAAACCAATGTTAAGATCTTGTTTATCAAATGCATTGTGGATAAAAATGAACAATTTCAGAACTGGTTTTGCCGTATCCTCATTAAAAAGACTAAATTTCGCCAAAAAACATCAAATATGAAAATTGTTAGTTGACATACCCTACAAGCATAGATCTGGATATATATGTATGGTTAGTTCAAAAGAATAAAGACGAATCAGTGACTGATCACACTATAAATACAAGGAAGAAGCTAAAGATTACTTTCAAGGATTTATAAAAATAAATTTGCAATGCAATAGGAATCCAAGCTTAGTATCACACCTTGATAATGCCTGTTTCTTGTATTTCCAAACTTGAATTATCATCAGAAAATGGAGCTAGCAGCCTTGAACCTTTTGTGTTTGTTTGTGGAACAAGAAGCTTCAAAGTATCGGGCCTTACATTAGTTATGTCCACTAGTTTCCTCCCTAACTCCCCTACAGTCCATCTTCTGTTCACCTCCACATTCAGTTTCGTGCCCCTCCAAATTACATCAATATTCATTGTGCTTTCTTCCATATTATACAAGAAAGGTTGGGAAGTATGTTGCGGCTGTTTTTACGCTGTCAGATAAACATATTGAAATTTAATGAGATTCACTAGAACAAAAGAACTGCAAAAAAATGAAACGGCAAATGCAGAACTCAAAAAAAAAAAAAAAAAAAGTAAAAGTGTGAATATATGCAAAAAGTAAGAATACAAGGAAAATTTATAGGAACTAGACATAGAAAATACCCGAATAATGGCTCCAGTCAATGAAGAGAAAACAATCTAAAAATTGCAACGTAAATGTTCAATTACAACATTAAAGTTCAAACCTATTACAAATTAACTTTTAATTACACAAAAAAAATCAGTAAATTATTCTCTTTAAACAAACTTTACGTCCACAACAACAACAGTTCATATTTAAGTATCCACTTAAATCAATGGCCTATTGGCCTACAAGCATGGTCAAGATTCCCCTTCACAGATTGCCTTTTGGTTTGAAAAATGTACTCAGAAGTCCATAAACTAGTAATAAAACATATTACTTTCTCAATAAAATTCCCCTTTACAAGAATAAAACAAACAGCAAAAAGAGAAAAGAAAATCATAGCTGCTTGTCCTAGAACTGAAATCAGCTAGAGAAAAAAAAAAACAATGGCACCGATTTATAAATTCACATTCAAATGATTTCTAACAGAGAGTAACAGAATCTAGTAATCTTCTACCCAAACACAGCTCCCAAGGAACAACAAGAATAACCCCTTCAAGCAACTAACGGCGACAATCATATCCCAAACTAACAAATACGTACAGAAAGGGGAAAAAAACAAATATGTCATCCTTCCAAAATTACAGGTAAAATTACAGGCGAAGGGGAACAAAGAGAAGAATGCTAAAAACACAAATTTACGCAGAATTAAGAGCAGATGATGAATGAAAAAGCACTTGCAGATAATACCTTAGGGTTTGTGAGGAAAATAAAGCGTCTAGCTTCCTTATCACTAGCAGAATCCGGGAACAAACAACACCAACAGAGATTGTCGGTGAAAATAAACGCGCGAGCTGGAATTAACGATGAAGAAAGCGGGGCGTGTTGTAACTTGAAGAAGTGGAATGGTCTAGAATCGATATCTGGTAGCGTCAGCGATGACAACTACAAACTACAGCTACAGTGGTCAAAATTGAAGAATAAAATCGGATGGAGCTAATTTTATGGTTCAGTTGTAACATAACAATTCAATTTCATATTTAAAAATTTAGTATTCGATGTTCTTTTTTTTTTTTTTTGGTTCGATTTAAATATCTATTAAATAAAAATATTAATTAATAGTAAAATAAGGAAATTAAATTTATTTGAAAAATAAATAAATTTAGTATTTGGTATATTTATCAATTTATTTTATGTTAATTTTAAAGAGATGAGAATAGAGAAGAAAAACAAAAACTAAAATTTGTTAATTTTTAAATTTAACTTTAAATTTTAATTATTTTAGATTAAATACTGAATTTCAATCCGCCCCGAAGAATTGAATTGATTTTAATAGAAACATGATCAATTCGTTTATTTTGTTACTTTTATATTTGATTTCCTTCAATTTAAGTGAATAGATATATCCAAATTAATGGATTTCAACCCCCCCCCACCCCCCCTCCCCTCCTTAACAAAAACTATTACACATGGAGTCCGGAAGTAACTTTGCGTACGGATTCCAATAAAGTATTGTTAAAAAGATACTACATATGGAGTGTGGACTCAAATTAATATTTCCTTTTTTTTATTTGATTTATAGAAAAAATTAATAAAATATATGGCTTGAACTCACATCCTTGGAGAAACTATATTCTCTTTCAACTAATAAATTTTGGATCATTTTACCAAAAATGATCAAATAAAATCTACATGCATTAAGACTAAATTCAACAATTCATGACAAAGAAGATATGGATAACTCCAATCCTATATGTATGTGTTCGTAGGTAACTTCGGTTGAATTGTAGCTGCAAAAAATGACAATATATTTAGCCGCGAAGGCTTTCACACATTACACTTAGAGAGAGAGAATATAGACGTTGGAAGTTAAGAGAATAATACACAGAGAGCTCAAATATATAGCCTCAAGGTTCGGCTCTTCTCTTTTTTAATTCAGGATCATATGAGCTGGAAAGAGCTCCATAATTGTACCTTCATCTGTCAATAATTGTACTATTGTGCATCTTTCAAGCTAGAAAGGATTTCATAATTGTACCTTCATCTGTCAATAATTGTATTGTTGTGCGTCTTTTGAGCTGGAAATGATTTCATACTTGTACTATTGTCGGTGGAAGATAATGTGCATATTTTGAGCTGGAAGGTGCTCCATATTTGTCATAGTATTTCTTGCTTTATAATTGAATTCTACCTGCCTGTAGTTTTATACGTATTTATTCGATAGTTTCTTTTTTCTAACAATTGGGGCATTTATGCGACTTGTCCTTTTGCATTTTTTCACAAAATGATTTTTTGGTTTCTTTGTTAACTGCAGCATTATTTCTCCTGAGTGTGTTAATCCACTTTAGATACAGAATTTCATGCACCTTTTTCGTCGGCTGCTTGCTATGGCTGTAGATGAATAATTTATCTGAGGAGTGATAGACCCAGTTATTAGTTGCATCGATTTTCTTTGTTTTTATCCATATTTGATATAAATCTTCAGCTGTCGATCGAGAATGCAAAATTTCAGCTGGCTTATATTTGGGAGTAAAAGGCTCACTGCTAATCCCAATCTGAATAAGTGAGATGGTTCCTCCATCTGGATAAGTCTGATATATCTTTAAATATAAATTCCAGTGTTTTAATGTTTGTTGGAAGGCTTCAGTCGCCTCAATTATGGGTTTAGGTAATTCTCTGAGAAGACTGTCATCTTCCAAATAAATCATACGGATAAGTCCACATTTGTATAATTCTGATACCAATTTTACATCAGTATTACCATAAATGTATATCACTTGGGTTCTTCCAGCAGTATGGAAATAAATTTGAGGATTTATTTGTTCTTCATATAGTGATAATTGCTGTCATTCATTCACTGTATCAGTAACTTTCTTGTAATTCTCTTGGAGTATTTTGGAATAACTTGGAGTAACTCTGGAAGAGAACTCATCAGTCACTATAATTTTTTCCTCTATTTTTGGGGCTTCAACAGCCTTGCTAATAGATGAATCTTTATTTTTGCTAATTAAGAGATCTACAAATTCTCTGATCTTTTTTAATTATGAGAGAGAAGGAATTCCTTCTTCAGTATTTTCTCCGCAAAGATAATTTTTTAACTTTCGTAATTCGACGAGAACATTACTGGCAAGAGCTATTTCACATTCAATTTTCCATATTTGTAATTCCACAGTCTCTAAATAAGTATTTAATTCAAGACTGAGCTTGTCTTCATTCTCGCTTAATACATCTGTATTTTCTATTTCCATGCTTATTTCCTGCATAATTCACGAGATAAAATGTCAGCCAGTGTATTTTTACTTCCTTCAATATATTCTATATCAAAATTATAAGCAGAAAACCAACTTTGCCATCGAATGAGTCTTTTATTAGGTAGAGAGTCTACAATTTTTCCTTTTATAAAGGAAATGGCTGTTTTATTATCTGTTCGTATTAAGAATGTTTCATTTAAAAATATTTGATGTCGCAAGTATGGGATGTCCGCTCAAGCGCTATGAAACCTTGCTTGAAGCATGTGTTAATTTTCGTAGCGCGAGACATTCATTTCAGACCTCTCGGCATGTGTTGAGGGGCACATAGCCAAGGCCATTCCACCAGGCTTTGTCTTTCACTTAGATGAAGGCCGGTCAGCATATCACACCCCGGATGGCTTCAGTTGGGCCAACATATGTTGATCGTCACGTCGCGCGGGAAATTGACTTAGATTTGGCTAGTCTACCGGCAAGCTTGTTCAAATGACCCGGAACGACAAAACATACCACATGAGTGTATCCGGATGTCGATATTACTTAGGAGGACGTCCATTTTGCCACGGTTTCGCAGGCAGAATAAAAATACGTGAATTATCATTTTTTAGCCCAATTACTGAAAAGTGGCCCGAACGGCCCAGAATGACTCCGGATGACAAAACGGACCACGCGAGTGAGTCCGGGACATTGATTTTACCTAGGGGAGATGTTTATTTCGCTGCGACGACGTATACGAGAAAAATATGCGTATAATAATAATAATAATAATAATAATAATAATAATATTATTATTATTATTATTATTATTATTACAGAAAAATAAATTTTTTATCCTATCATGCAGTTACATTACTATCACACATGCTCATCTCTCTCCTATCCTATCACATGCATGCGACAAATATAATACAAAATCATATCTCTATCCTATACATTAAACTCACGCATGGATCATATCCTCTCTCTCTCTCTCTTAATAATAATATTATATATTATTATTATTATGTTATATAATATAAAATAAAAAAAAAACTTATCTAACATGTACTTAAAAAAAAAAAAAAACAACTCACGCATGCTCCATCTTCAATCCTACCATATATATATATATATATATATATATATATATATAATTAAACAAAAAAAAAGTTATCCCCATGCATGTCACACACGCCTCCTCAAGTGAATGTATCGTGAGAACAGAAAAAAATAGGATAGGAACTTCTTCTTTTTATTTATTATATTATACTATATATATATATATATATATATATATATATATATATATATATATATATATATAATTAAACAAAAAAAAAGTTATCCCCATGCATGTCACACACGCCTCCTCAAGTGAATGTACTATCTCTCCATAATTCTCCTTAAAAGGACAAAGCAAATAAAAATTATATATATATAAAAGAAACAAAAAAAATAGGAATGCGATTCTATTAAAAGAAAGAACACAGGCCTTTTTAGGAGGAAGCTTCATTCCTTGCTGTTTTTAGAGGAAGGGGGAAAAAACTCCATTTTTTTGGCTTCTTCGTGAAACAGCCCGGAGGTCCCTCTCTTTTGCTCTCGTTCTCGCGAAACCCAAGCTCCCTCCTCGTCGTCGGTTCTCCTCCTCGCTGGAACTCCCTCGTCGCCGGTCAGGGACCGCCGGAGCTCCTCCAGCTCTCTCAAGCCTCCATCCTTTTTTTTTCTCCCGTGCGAAAAGGAGCTACACGCTCTCCCTTCTGGCCTCGCCTAAGTTCACCCGAGGCTCGCTGCACCTTTGCCAAACCCTCCTCTCCGCCGGTGAGACCCGACGCTGTCGCTTTCGCTGGCCTTGTCCTGCTTGCTGGAGCTTCCCTAGGAACCCGTCGAAACAAGCGTCGCCCGCCACCTTTTCTCCTTCCATTTGGCCGGCCACCTCGAATCTCTTCTCCCTGGCAGGACTTCTGTCTCGCTGGCGTCGTATTTACGTCGGAACAAAACAGCGAGGAAAACGTCTCTTTGGACTCTTTCTTTTCATCCCCTTCGCTCTTGACGTGCACCGTCGGCGAGCAAACACTTACACCTCGCTGTTCTATATTCCCGACGACCGGACATCTCGCCGGAGTGTCCCTACTTCGCCGGACAGCGGACTTCGTTGCTTTTTATGAGGTTGCAAGGACCTCATATCGCGTGTGAAAGCTTCCTCGAGCATCATCAGGCATCTTGCAAACATCGAGGCGGTATAATTCCTTAAAACTTGCATTTTTACTTCCTAGCTAGCCATAGGTTAAAGTTGGTAGGCGTGTAGGTTCGATTGCCCACATGGGGTGCGTGCGCCAATGTGAGTTGGCGCGTCGACGTGCCTTTGTGATGGATCGTTGATTTCCTAGACGGAGCCGTATGTTAGGAATCCTGTGCGTCGGCCAATTCCTATTCGTAGTCGAGCGATTCCCTCTTTTTGCGAGCTTTAGATCTTAATCCTGCTGGGTCGGAATCTCAATTTCTCACAGTTTTGGTGCTTCTAATCTCCCTCTAAGTGATTAGTTTAGTTCGATCTTAGAGGACGGAAAAAGCTTTGTAGCTAGTCCGTCCTATAAGATCGTGGGCGTTCGTAGAGCGGGAAAAGCTTTGTAGCTAGTCCGCCCTACGAATGGTGGAGAGTTTTTCCTTACGAGAAATTGGAAGGGAGACCCTCCACACAGCCACGCCAAAGTTGGAGGCGCCAATGCTGCAGATCCAAGAGTGTCAACTTTAGGTCCCTATGTGAGATCTTTAGGACGAGTTCAACATGCCATCGAGCATTGGGGTTGTGTTGCATGTGCATGGTCCACCTTGTTGCATTCTTTTGCATGTGACCACTTATTGAATCATATTGCATGTTTGTATGAATGTGCATGTTGGTATGCTTGCATGCTGCTTCATATCCTGTGCATGTTTAAGTGCATAAGCACTATCACTTGTTTCTGTTGCACTTTTGTTCAGGCCACTGCCGTCACGGCATGCCCACCTCCGGGTCACTGCCTCCTCGGCATACCCATCCTTTAGGCCGCTGCTGCTACGACACACCCGCTCCTTTTGAGTTACTGCCTTGACGACATACTCCACCTTCACCACTTTGGTGCACCCTCTTTGCTTATTTGCATAGCTTGCATGTTTGCATGCGTGCTCGGTGAGTCTCTCTCGAGTAAGGTGTAAATCCTCTTAATTGGTATCCTTTTACTCGATGCAAAATCATTTGTAGCAGGTGTCTGCTAGTTGCATGACACCCCTGGTCCTTGGGCAGATGTAATTCCTCTTCATAGGTAGCATATTTTCACCGGTACATCTTGTTTGTGTGTCTCATGTTGCATGTAACATCCATGCATTTTGCATGATGTGTGTTCACCCTTTTGGGCACCCATTGTGATTGTCCCGTATATCGGTCGAGTAGTCACAATATGGGCTTCTTGAATGACTGCTTGTTTGCCCATTCCTCAATGGCTTGTCCTACTCGTTAGGAGAGCGACCCCGTGTAGGTCACGTTGTCTTAACGAGATTGCTTGTTTGGTTGATCCCGATGACCAATGCGAGTCAAGTCATCGGGATTGACAAGAGTATGACTGTGCTAAGAATCCAAAGGATCTAATTTGTGTCACATTTGCATGTTACAGGCTCGCATTTAATGGCCCTTACTCTAAAATATAAAATCATATATTTTCCTACTTATCACATTTGCCATATTTGTAAATTTAAGCACATAGCAAATTAGGCTGTATATGAGACCATCATTTTTAAAGTTCATCCCGAGTACACTTATTAGATCCTTTGGATCCTTCGGGTGGGGCCGGTAGGGCGACCACGCTAAAGTCATACTAAACCCAAACTTATCCCGCACTTAGATTCTAGGTTAATGCACTTTTCGTTAGATGGTGTGCTAGGCTAGAACTTAGGATGCTAGGTAGTCTTTTCGACACCTCTAGCTATTGTTATATGTTGTGTTGTCTTGTGCTAGCCATGTGTCATCTTTTTTTTCCTTTTTCGGTGTGCTTGCATGTTTGCTATGTGTGGTAGAATGTAAGGGCGATCTTCTGCAGGTGTCGTGCCTATTCATACTCACTCACACAGGTGTTATTATGAGGGAGCATGTAATAGTTTCTAAACCTTTGCTTGCAGGTGCTAATAGCTCCCCCAATTATAAGGCACAGCTTGTTATTTTCACATTGCATGGTGTGCCCGCTACCACTTGTTTTATGCAAGTTGAGTATTTATTTTCTTTTATGGATGTATTTGATAGAGTCTCTAGGCAGAGTCTGTATTGGAAATAAGGTATGGGCAGGGTTACGAGGTAGATGATGTACCGAACCATGTGACAAGGACAAGGAGCGGCGGCTCGTGGCCCGTACCTTAAGTCCAAATTCTACCCTTTTTTGTATAGATTTAGGACTGGGCATGTATATGCAGAGTCCGACCGCTTTTACTGTTTTTCCTGGATTATGTTGTCAGTCCAGCGACATTTGGCCTTTTTATTTATTCTTTTGGAGTGCTTACTTTCTTTTCTTGCATGACTTGCATGTTTGGAGCGTTTTATATTGGTTCTTTCTGTGATTTGGGGGCGCTTTATACTGTTTCTTTCTACATTTAAAAATCCTAATAAAATATTTAAGATAAATTAAAATTTAGCATTAAAATATTCAAGATTTCAAAAACCAGCATTTACTTTCCTGCATAGCCATCGGGCCGGTTTTAAAACGGATTGCATGGCATGGCTATCACCCAAGTCATATTTAATATGGCCTCCACACTTAGGATCGTGATAGATAATTGCATCATTTTCTTGCATGTCCCGAGAAGAAGCCCCCGTGCTTCTTCAACCCGACTGGCCTAACATAATTTTGATTAGACGGTTGTCTAGTGCGCTTAGGATGTTAGGAGGCTCCCCGACCCAGACGGGGTATAAGCCCTCTTGTTGGAGCATTTGCAGCATTGTAGTTGAACCTCCTCTCTTCTTTCCTTCCCGTGGCATCCTCGCCACTTTGGCAGGTGAAAGACCCATCTCTTGAAGCTCAAGCTTATAGTATAGGATAGAGTTTCCTTCCTCTAACCATAGGGCTACCAACGTCCCCCGTGGAGGACGCAATTCACAGATTGATGATTGGGGATCTCGGGACGTGTTGGGTCGACTACTTTCACGACTGGGTAGACTTAGGGTTTTAATGGCTTGGAATGACAGGTCTGTGATACCCCGCCCTGTCTACCTCTACCTTTTAGGACAACTCTTTCCCTGCTTTTGACTACCCATGTTGAGCCGTTCATTCCTTTGTCCTCGTTGGCATCATCTTGACGGCCCAATATTGATGAGTTGCCGCCCGTTTGGGATACAACGATTTATCCTCAGCCCTTATGGCCCGGATGTGCTTTGACGTATCAGGATTCTCTGTTGGGATAATATGGTTATTTCGCAGGCTCCGTATGTCGATAAGTTCGTTATCCTCGTAGGGACTGTGAGAGATTCATTCTCTACCTCGTGGTCTAACAAGAACTTTGAAATCTTCGGAGTATCCCCCTACGAAATAACCTTCTTTTGTAGCCGCGGCTAATTGATACTATTGAGTAAGCAAAACCCATTTGGATCAAGAGTATTCTTGGGTATACCCTAAGATGTAATTAACTAGCGGGATACGTCCCCTTAGGATAATTCTTGAACCCCAGAACAGGCACCTACACCTGAATCTTTGGTTATGGGTAGTTTACGTAGGTATTCTTTTGCGGATATCAGTCCAAGGTGCTTCCACCCGATCTTGTTTGGGCAGGCATGCTTGGTTTATCCTTGAGAGGTTTACCGCACGTAGGCTCTCCACGTTGTGTGTTCTCTCTTGTTTATCACTTTGTTCTTATTCAGTTCCTCTCCTCTTCGAATCACTTATTTGATTCAAGAGGGAGATTTATTCGAATATGGGAAGTATACGACGATCGACAGGCTGGCGACTCCTTCTAAAATAAAAGAGAGAAAAACGAACGAAAACAGAATGACAACTCCTCTGGGGATGAGGCTTTCTTTTCACCATTGAGTTTTTGCTCTTACGGATCCTAGTGTATCCGTAAGGACAACAACTCCTATGAGGAAGAATCAACCTCTTCTCATATATGGAGTTGTCTTGTCAGGTTTATGTATCTATTCTGGGGAGTCACTGAGGGTAGTGCACTCTCTTCCTCTAAGGAGGTTCTGCTTACACTTTTAGTGACCTAGCTTCTTTCTCGTCGATATGTCACTGTCGTGGCTTATGAGACCTTGGACTTTAGATCTGTACTTCAGCTATTATGTTTAGCAGCTTGAAGCACTTCTGTCCCTTTTTCTACCCTCGACAGATCGGTCGCTGCATTTTCGCATGCATCAATGTTATTGTACTTTATTTTGATTGGTTTTCTTTGACCTTTTTCTCTTTTCTGTTTTGTAATCGTTATCTCTTTCTTCTTGACAGACATGAAGAGTGAAAAGATGGTTACAATTGCTACTGCTGGGGGAAACACTCTTTCCTTTTCCCCAAGTGTTTTCAGTGCTCCCGAGGTTACTATCACCTTCGGTTCTTTCAAGCATCTTGTTCGGATTACCATAGGTAATTCTACGCCTGCTGAGGCATCTACTCTGTTCCCTCCCCATCGAAAGGGGAGTCGTGCATATCAAGCTACCCCCGCTGCAGTAGCTCGTATCGAGCACGCCTCTCCTGCGAGGAAGAGGCCAGCCCCCGATAGTGATGCGCTGTAGCGCCCTTCAGTTTTCTCTAGGCTATCGGGTCGTTCTACTGTGTTCTTACGATTATCTCTGCCTTTGGCAGATGAATCTTCACGCAATACTGCTGTCGCTCTGGGTTCCTCTGAGGCTACTCCCGCTCCAAAGTTGGGCAAGAGGGTCCAGAGGACCAAAAACAGATTGCTGCAGATCCAGCGACAGGACTCTTCTATTGTTCCGGTTCCAGCCCAGGGGAAATCTCTGATTCCTCTGGCTAAGAATCAGTTTGCTGCTCTTTCTGGTTGCGTAGACTATGTTCCCACCAGAATTGCTCGGAGGCGCTCCCCGCCTCGTGACACGAGTTCTCTTCGATCCACTGTCTAGTTTGACCATTATGCTACAGATTTTTTTACGAAGGAAATTGTTGGAGCAGTTACCTACATGGGAGGATAGGGTATAGTTTTTAGGGAGAAGTTCTTGGCTCGGATATCAGAAACATTCGAGCGGGTCATAGAGCAACTCTCGACTACTCCTCACCCATGACGACCGCATAGTAGGAGATCGGAGTCCTCCCATCGGTCCGCTAGGAGGTCGCGGTATCTGCGCTCTGCAGTACATACCACAGAGCCCGTTCAGGAGTCCCAAGAGGCTCCAGATATGGAGCTTGACAAGGCTATCCCGGAGCTTGGGTCTATTCCTTTTACCTCTACTTCTATAGCGGCAATGGCCACAGCTCTTACTGTATCTCCTTCCGTTAATGATAATAAAAAGAAGGGTTTGTTTGCTTATTGTTCTCCTACTTTGAGTTAGTATTCTGCTTCTACTATTTTTGGTAGCGGAGCGAGATTCGGGGTGCACCCCCGCCGATACTCCTCACACTCATACATCAGAAAGGGTTATTGCCCTCCCATGAGGAAGTAGGTCCGAAAGGCTCACACCGTTGCACCTCTTGTAGTTTCACCTCCTGTTGCAGAGGCTATTGTCTCAATCCCAGGACAGGTTGTCCTCCCAATTGATCACGACTTGGAGCTTTCTCGGATTAACCTCAAAGATGAGCCTGAATTTGATCCTGAGGATGATTTGTCCGGCGGAAAGAGGATGATCTCCTTAGAGAAGAACTTCATGATTTTGAGATGGCGAGGCACCACGTTCTCGTATGACCACTCATGGTCAAAGATCTTCTACAGATGACCCGTCACACGATCTCGAGGAGGCTGACCGTCATGAACCTGTAGACGTTCAGAATGTCCCCGCGATTGATCAAAGCGGTCCTAGCCCTGAGGAGACTATCACCCTCCTACGAGATTAGATAGCAATCCTCACCACACAGATTATTGTGTTACAAGCAGAGCGAGCAGGGTCCAGCGCAGTCTCACAACGACACAGGTAGAGACACGCTTAGTGAAACCTATCGTGCCACCTGAACCGGTGAACCATGTACCTACTACGTCTTCTAATGATGCTTACCACGAGCAAACACCTTCTGACTCGCATCTGCAATCTTTAATTGATGCGAAGGTAAAGGCTGCCCTGGCGGCTCAGCAGGGAGAGGCTATAGTGCGCCGAGGCAGGCCCTACCCTGAGGCATATGAATATATATCGTATCCTCTGTTGACCTCATTTTTGATGAGGTCTTTTCTCTTCTCTCTCCTTAGTACTTAGGATCTAGCCTTAGGCTTTCCCTTTGACTATCCTAGAGGATTAGAGATGACACCCACCATTTAGAAATTTAAACACCTCTTAACTCCTGCGAACCCCACATGCACGATTGTAAACCACTAATTCACTTGGAGGGTTAAGATCGAATGTGGAGGTTTAAATGATGAGTTCACTATAGGACTCTTTGGCCTTAAGACTACCCTGGAAGGACTTGTCTAGTGAGGGTTGACCTGCACACATTACACTTTCACACCATTCCAAATCCTAAAACCATTCATACACTAGCTTGACTTCTGACTCATGTAGGTAATTCATATGAATGGACCTTAACCACTGAGCCCTTGGCTAAGGGTTAGGAACAACATAGTGAATGCCTCAAATGAGTCCTCTCATGGCTCTTATGGGCTTGATATGACTTCATGGCTCAACCAAAGTGATTCCATTCTACTCAAACTTGATCAATCTTCATTTTTCCAAAATTTCAATTTTTGACCTCCGGGCCCTACACCCACCAAACCTACCAAATGCCTTTGAAACTACCCAAAATTTGCAAAATTGCCTAAATTACCCAAAATTCATCAAAATCAGTCCTAAACATTTCTCTCCACTCAAATTGATCATCCTTAGTCAAATATACGAAAATTTCCAAAAAAAACCCCCCATACCCTCCAAATACCCAAATTGCCCTTTTTAACCAAAAAATCCATAAATTCCAAAAATTCCCAGAAAATTCCAAAAAATCTCAAATATTCCCAATTTCATTTTTTTCAACTACACCATAAGCCAATTTTGTCAATTTAACCCACTTTTACCAAAAACTCCAATTTGATCCATTTTAAACCTAAAGTTAGCCCAATGTCAAACTAAACCACCCCAATTGACCTCAATTTTGGTCCAATTCAATTCTAAACTTCAATTCCGTATCCCTAATATCAATCTAGACCAAATCCAAGCCCAAACTGATTAACATTTGGATCCAATTTCAATTTGAAGCTTAAATCCCCTAAATTGGCCTAAACCCAAACCTAACCCAAATAGGCCCAAATCCCAAAATCAAAGCCCAACCAAAGTTGAAAACTCTTTATAACACTCCCCTAAATATTTCTCAACATTAATTTTACATCAAATCCAACCTTAAACCAACATTAACCCAAGATAGCTCAAGTTAGCCCAATTTGACCCACTTTGGCCCCTTTACCAAAAAATCCCAAATTAAACCCAATTCAACTCCAAATCATTTCAAACCTATTCTAGATCACTCATGATACATCCCTAAACTAAACCTAACATTTGATTGGCCCAATCTTTTACAAAATTTCCATTTACCAATTTGTTTTCAAACATAAAAGCCCACTTCCATAAAGCCTTTAAAAGCCCACTTTCCATCAAATTCAAAAGCCCAAAATCCATCCCCAAGCCCACATGAAACCTTTTCTTCATCATTCCTTTGATAATCCTATTTGACCAAAGTCTTAAACCATCATGAAATCAACCCATTTGTAGCATCATGACAAATCCCATCAAAGGAATCCAAAGTTTTTAACATTCCAAATAACCCTTTTCCATGCAAGTGAGCCAACCTTTTCCCAAGCCATGAGCAAGCCAAATGAAGCCATGGAGCCATGCATAAGCCATATGCAAGCCATGGGGAGCCCTTTCCACCTCACCATGCCACTTATGGCAAGAAGAGGGGAGCCTTTCCTAAGCCTTCACTAAAATTTTTTTTAACCCCATCATTGGTACACTTTAACCAAAATTGGCCACCTCACCTTGGATGGGGACGTCACCACACATGTGAGGCTGACCCAAATGATCTCACATCAGCCCAAATCAAGCCTTGGTCAGCGAACCAAGCCAAAACCATGAATTGACCCAAATTGGACCAAAAATGCTCCTTACACCCATGCCATTTAAATCCTTGACTTTACACATGGCAATCCCAAATTGATTGCACCAAAATAAAACTCTGACCTCCCCTCCACCTAAACACATATTTTGAACCCGCTAATCAACCCCCATGGCCACCCAAAGCTCCACCATAACCTTCCTTATTTAAACCCCACCTCCATGGCCAAGAGGAGGAAATGAAAGATTACCTTGGGGAGACCATGCAAAATTGTTCCCAAAGCTTCTCCAAGCATTTCTAAGCTCAATTAAAACATTTCCAATTGAGGCCTCACCTCTTGGACGAAGGTATCAAATTTTTTCTCCTCCAACCGAGCTTATTTTAAATTTCTGTAAATATTCACATGCTTTAAGTATATCATCACCATATAGATATGTGCTACTCGATTAGACGATCATTTTAAAAAAAATTCATTCAATTTCTTTGAGAAACGAGTGAGATATCAAGGTTTGAAGGTGGACGGTTTTGGGTGAATAACACTAGGAGAGAGGAGCAACAGCCGTCCGATCAGGCGTGTATCGACGGACGGCACGATGCGGTCGGACGGATCTTCATCCGTGAACAGACGCCATACAGAACCACGCTGGCCAATAGGAGAGCGACACGTGGATTGAGCGGGAAATGGATTTTTTGGATTTATTTTTGACACAAAACTTCAAAAAATCATAACTTTGCCTAGAAAACTCCAAAAAATAAAATAAAAATACTCTCTTGCTCATGAAAACGAGAAGAATAATTTGAAAGTAATTTTATTTTTAATTAATGCATATTTTATTTTTAATTAATTAAATAGTGTTTTTAATATTTTAATTCTTCATGCATGTAGGAGCTTCACCATAACTTGAAATTTTTATATGTTATTCTATGCATAATGGTTGATCTTTCTTGATTTTTCCAAAGTCAGGAAAGATTTCCATGATGAGATTTCTATTTTTCAATATTATGCTTCAGTTTTCCTATAATAATTATAAAAATTACCATGTTACTTATAAAAATCTAAAAAATTAGAGTATGTTCGCTTTGACTAGAGAAACATTAGAAAATTATCTCATGATTTATTTCAATCAAACAAACTCTAATTTGGCCAAAACCTTAAAATGGAATTTTAAATAATTAGGATTAACCACACATAAAAATAACTTGAAAATAATTCTCCACTGAACTTTAGGATCAGAGGAACCTCATATAAAAATTTGATATCAATTGGAAATGTTTAGCCCCACTAAATGAATTAATTAAGTCACATAACCAAAATTAAACTTTAAAAATTCATAACTCCAAAAATATATTTCAAAAATTCACCAAATTGGTTTTGTGGGTTCTCTGATATCAGAGAAGTCTATAAAAATTAAAATTGGAATTTTCTAAAATTTTTTTTTTAATTATATTTTAATATTTTAAATAATTAAAAAATAATAAAAATCATAAAAATATTAAAAATCATAAAAATGTCATATTTTGACTCTTAATCACTTAGGAACAAACCAAATATTTTTCCCAAGTCTCAAAGTAAAGATATTGAATTTTAAATGCTTAAAACAACTTTTAATATTTAAAAAATGTATTTTCCAACCTTTTTACTAAATTAATTCCAATAAATCAAAGAAAAATAAAAAAATTGTAAAATTTATTTTTCTGAACTCCTTGAGGTCAGAGAGTTTTAAGAAAAATATAAAATCCATTTTTCAACTTTAATTTTATTTTATAATTAATTAATACTCTAAAACTCAAAATAACTATAATAAATAAAATATAATTCAACAAAATCACTAAAATTGGTCCAAGTGGTCCTCTGGTCAATAGAAACATCTCATAATTTTCTTAAGGACAGAAACCTTACCTTAGTCATGTTGTTGAATTTCCTTTGAAATCCTTTATTTTTCACTAAAAATAATTATATAAATAAATTAAATTCAGAAAAATCGCATTTTCTCCTCTAATGTCTTAATTGACATGTGAGTGAAGTGACATAAAAATTTCAAATTCATTTGAGCTCAATTTAATGAGTTATGAAATAAATAAGCTTAAAAGGGCATAAAAAGTAATTAAAGATTTTAACCCTTACTTAAAATTTTAGGTTTAATTAAAATGGAGAGTAAAATATTTGATTTTATCTTTCTTGGATGATTGAAACTTTGGGAAATTAAAAGGGTAGGAACCCATTAATCACTTTTAATAAACCAAAAATGAAACTTTAATTATTTAAACAATTTAAATTTTGGAAGATTAATGAAAATTTGAATTATTAAAAATAGGGATATAACTTGAGAGGATATTAATTCTTTAATAAAAAAATCCCTAAATAAATCACTTCAATAATATTTAACTCTTAATTAAGATTAAAATGATAATCCAAACTATGTAAATTAAGTATTAAAAAAAATAACCCTTAAATTAAAGGAAAGCTCAAAATATTAAGTAGTTTAACAATTAAATTAAATTAAATTAAGTAAAAATTAAATTAAATTAACATTTTAACAATTAAATTAAATTAAATTTAAAATATTGAATTAAATTAAATTAA
This sequence comes from Papilionanthe hookeriana x Papilionanthe teres, assembly GCA_022702705.1. NCBI lineage: Eukaryota > Viridiplantae > Streptophyta > Magnoliopsida > Asparagales > Orchidaceae > Papilionanthe > Papilionanthe hookeriana x Papilionanthe teres. The sequence continues at coordinate 152,409,333 of CM040426.1, forward strand.
ATTAAGTTAAATTCAATTAAATTAAATTTAAATTATATTAAATTAACATCACTCAATAATAAAAGTAAAACAAATTTGAAATATTAAGACAATTCATAATTAAGAATATAAAAAATCAAACTAATCAAGATTAACCTAAAATATCTTAATTAACCTAAACCAAATCATTAAGATATATGAATAATCTAAGTGAATTTAAAACACCAAAGATTAATTTAAAATATTAAGATCACCTAAAGTATAAAGATTTAAACCAAAAATAATTTGAACACTATTCCAAACTTAAAATTATTTATTAAAACCTCATAATTAAACTAAATCACTTTAAACCATTAACTCAAACTTCAAATTAAGAATGATTAAAATTCTCAACAAACCAACTTGCCCCTAAAGGCTTTAATTATTATAACTCTTAAATAGAGTATTGAGTGAGATGTCACTTCATTCATCAGGTAATCAAATACTCAAGTTCACTGAGCGAGAGACAAAGTTTAACTAAACTCCTGGATGATTAATTCACCTGTGCAACTAAATTTACTTGGACTCAAAATGATCTCGGAAATATTGAAAAGATGTTTATGACTCGTCCTAAGCACTTTCTCAATATGATGAGACGTTTTAGAAGAACAATTGAATTTAATTGTTCTTTGATGAAGAAAATCATCCATAAACAAAACACAAGAACCTAGACGTCATAGGAGATGACTAGCAATAGGATTAAGAATTTGGTAGACAACCAAAACCCTTCCCTTAGCTTTACCTAGGTACTTGTTAAAATATTTAAATGCCTTAACATGTGTTTTAAGTGCAGCTTGGGATGACGGGAAGACCCTCCAGGTACGCTTTTATTTTATTACAATTTACTTTATTGCAATTTACTTACATGCACTGTACTTTACTTTTTCTTGCATGTTAAACAAGATTGTTGCATGAAAATTGAAACCTTCTAGGATAGCCACAAAACTGAAACCAGAACTAAATTAAAAGTCACCACAAGATAAAATTCACCGCCACAACATTCTAAAATATAAAACAACTCAAAATTTAATCACAAACAGAACAACAAAACTACAATTATAACTAAATTAAAACGTCTCGTTGAATGATCGGGAATACCTCGGATGATGTAACCCATGTGTTGCTAACGGGATTTCCCACAGTCTAAATGAAAGTGTGGAACTCATTTAATTGAGTTTAGCAAATTCATCTGGACTAAGTGAATTCGATGAAAATAGCGGTGCCGGGATGACGGAACCGTGGGATCTTAATCCGTCCTGCTTAATCAACTTTAAGATTTGTTTTAATTAAAACATTAAACCACCTCAATTTTTAAGATTTCTAAACCAAAACACTTATCTCATCTCCTGATTTTCACCTTCTAAAACTAAACCTCTGCAACAACAAGGAGCTCGGAGCATGGTGGGCAGCACGGCCATCGTCATCAGCAAAACTCGGATCTACTTCAGCAAAACTTTCTTAGAATTAAATAACCAAGCCATAGGACTTCGAGGTAGTTTGCCTAGTGCAACATAAAACCTCAACTCTTCGTTAGGCATTTGTCTGATCATGTCATGTAAATTAAGCCCTAACCGGTCTTAGGACTCCGAGGTAGTCGTTCGGTACGACATAAACCCTCGTATCTTCCAGGCTATTTGTGTGATTATATCATACAAATATAAGTCCTAATTAAATAAAATTGGCAGGATTGCAACATTAAATAATATTCTCGAATTGAAGCCAAACAATAGGATAGTTTGAGAAGTTGCCAAGATTTTTCTTGGATCCTCAACTTCTCCTACTTCTCTTCAATCAGACTCTTGAAATAAATTGTTCCAAATTCGAGCTAATCCTTTTGAAATTTCCAAAATTCAATCCTTTGAAACCTTAAACTTTGAAATTCTTGAGAGCAAAACCACTGATCATTTTCGAGAGTTTTCTTAAATGATTCCCGTTATTTAAGATGTAATTAACTATAGGGGCTTGCCCTTATAAGGAACTTTAAGAATCCAAGTAATATAAACCCTGTTTAATGCTTTATATTAAACAGGGGAACTTGTCGGCTTATAAAATTGGTTCGCAGACCAAACAGATGTCACAAATCTTCTAGTTTATTTAACCGAGCCTCATCATCAAGCAGTGTGTCTATTCTTCGGGATAGAGATACAGTTTGTGGTGTAGTGCTCGTTTATATAAACTATTTGGGATGTGAGATCGGTTTGATTTCATATCTTAAAATTTTCAAATTTAAAAATTATTTTCAAAATTAAATACTACTTTCTAAATTATATATATATTTAAATTAAATTTAAAATCTAAAAAAATTCACCGACAACTTCTGTAGGCGACCCCTTTTTAAAACACATAACCTAAAAATATGTCGACATCCTCTGGGGTTTGTCCCTCCGCGTTTCAAACATTTTGAAGGGGTTGGTAACCCACATCAGCATATAGCCCAGTTCCGAGCATTGTGTTATAACATCGGTAATAATGACACATTGCTCATTCGCTTTTTTGTCACTAGCTTAGGTGGATTTGCTTTTGAATGGTACGCCGATATACCGAACGACACCTTCAAGACATTCGCCAAGCTGGAGGATGCTTTTTGTAAAATGCTTTACGGGGGCTCAACAGCCGGTCACCCTGAGTGACTTAATGTTGTCCCAACGAAAGCCTAACGAAAGTTTAGTTGACTTTATTATTCGTTGGTAAAATTTAAGCATGAAGTGTGATCTTCCTCTCCAGGAGCAGCATGTCGTGGCATTGATGATGGCTAAAATAGAGGGACCCATTTCTGTATTACTGAAGATTACCCCTGTCAGGACTTTTGAGGAGCTGGTAGAGAAGGTGGTCAACCTGCAAGACACTGCAGGGGCTTTGGTCGTTAATGGTGATGACAAAACTAAGGGAAAAAGTATTTTTTGGTAGGCCCTTCTAGAAAAATTGAAGAGAGTTTAGCCTTGATGATAGTTGATGGTAGGCTAAAAAGGCCCGTCCTGTCCACCGAGCAAGCTTGCCCCTCTTCCCAAAGATGGAAGGGTCAGGCTTCAGAGCAAAATAAATCTCGGTCTTACTCCTTCAAAAAAGATTGCCTCAAAAAGATCTTCAAGAACCTCCTCAAATAGGGCATGCAACTTCCGACTCCACGGAAACCAGAAGAGGTGGAGAAGACTCAAGATCCTGATTACTGCCCATACCATAGGCACTTGGGCCATGTACTTGAGGATTGTTATGTCTTTAAAAATTGGCTTGAAGCCCGTTATCAGGCAGGGGAGATAGAGATCCCAGAGCCGTACCTAGATAAACCTCCTACACTAGGACCAGCTAGAGTCATCACGGCTATTTCAACCACTTCTACTTTTACTTTTACTACAACATGCGATGTTGATGTACTTCCTTTCTTTTTTGCTGATGATATAAGCTCAGAGCAGGAGCATGTTCCCTCTGAAGCATTCTGTACCACTAATGAAGAAATAAAGAAAGATGTTTCTGAGTAATAAAAAAGAGAATTTAATGCAAAATTAGACCACATTCAATTTTAATTAATGGTTTAATTTCCTTTATTTCAGCACCATTAATTCTTATAAATATGGTGCGATGAGACTCCCTCTCATTCCTAATTTGTTTCGCAACATTTATTTCTTGAGTCGGTCGACTTCCGTGTTTTAGGCGTCACAATGGATAACATGGAAAAATCACATGCTGACATTCCCAATAAGGATCGAGTTTACTCCATCTTTGGGAAATTAAAAGGACTAGACCATTCGAACAGTAAGAGGAGGAAGAAGGCCATGGTGAACAAGAGAAAGGTTGTACTCCCCTTACCGTATCAGGTAAGGTCGTTTGAATCAATCCTTGGTGTGACACAAAGGAAAGCTCAGCTGACCGGTCTGATCCTTGAACCAATCATCCAAGACCCTCATTTCAACTCGGTCACACAAATGGCATATGGTGTTCTCCCATCGCTTTCACTAGTGCTCCCTGGTGAGCATGCTTTGTCTATTACAATATCCTAGCTGAATAAGCTCTTAGTATGAGGGTCTTTGAGTTTGTTTGTGAAATTTTATTTTTAATAACCTTTTTTGCTTTATGATGACTCTTAGTGCAGATGACACGACTTTAATAAACATGAATGATGATCCTTCCCCAATAAATAGAGATGAGAGTCGGACAAAGGCACCAGTGACAATAGACCAGGCTTCAGGTGAGTGTAGTTGACTCTTGAGCAAGGATGACAGGGTTGATCCTTCTAAAAAGCCCTTTGGAGGATGCGAGGAAGTAGCTGATCAATTTCTGACATTCCCTAGGTTGCTTGCTCATCGTATGAATGAAATTGACTCGGTAGGTAAGGATCTAACAAGATGAGAAGGTGTTCGAGTTATTGGCTCATATGGTGAGAATGGAGGAGAAAGTGTTGAATATTCACCATAAGTTGTCAAATATTGGAGAGAGATCCATGTTCTTTCAGGAGCTAGCTGATCTGAGTTGGCTAAATCAATTTAGTTGTGGAGAGAAGTTCTTATATAGGAGGCTACTTCGACTGGGGCATATCTCAACCCAAGCAACATCACATTCCCTTATAAAATAATTTATCTCATACCAATTTATGAGCACTTTATTGTAATTTAAGTGTAATTTTCAGAATTCAAAATACTTTTCTTGTCCCATTTCTTGTGTTGATGTGATCCCCCAGATAACTCATTACAAACATGGCTTTCTCTTTTACCTCTATGTGATGATTAGACCTCTGTTTATTTATATATAAAATTATGTTGGTACACTTCTACTCTTTTCCTTCCTTTTGCTCTCTCGAATTTTATTATCGTTCTCTGTTTGATAGTTCCCTAGGATTCTCCACAAGGTTTCAGATTGGTCACTTCGGACGACCAATTCTGGATGCCTCAAGCTAAAGTTGAGTAGCTACAAGAAAATTGTGTTTTTGACTCTAGCATCAAGCTTTGAGTCGTTGGTCAGGTCAACTGAGAAGCTTCACTATACAACACTAATCTTCTATTCTATAAGGATCAGTTCCAATTTAAGCTTTGACTGTCACTTTGCTTCAAGTTATGCTCCATCTTTGCCAATAAAACTGCTCAGAACAAAGCTTCTGATGCTTGCGATTCAAAGGAGGTAATGGTGGTGGTCTGGGCATCCAAGAAAAATGCTCGCCCATTTATTGTCAAAGCAGTGAAGTGACTAGTACACATGGTAATTCTAGTTGGAGAGCCAACGAATTTGAAATGTACAAGTCTCATTTACTATGCCTCTCCTTCAACTATTATTTTTTAAGGATTTGGAACAAAAGAGCTAATCCTCATAAAAAGTAACATTTTTGAGGAAAGCTAAAATTTTTTTTCTCAGTTGCAAGTTCTCCAGGTGCGTAGTGACTTGATGTCGAGGGGTCTAGCCAGTGATAGGGGGGCATAGTGAAAAGGCAAGAGATAGAGCTTATCAAACCTCAGGTCAACCACTTTAACATTCCTACCATTTCCTGTGAGGGATGAGGCTAGCCTCCCTACTTTTGGTGGCTCATCATTTCTCCTATGTCAGAGCAATATGGAGATCGTTTAACGAGATCTTCTTTGGAACACCCTATCGAGCAGAGTCAGTTCAAGCTAACTAGTCATGAAGAGTTTCATCGTAAGGGAGAGGCCTTGAAGATTGACTCGGGTGAGTTGCCTCCTTTATCATCTCAATAAAAATGTAAGGGGATTGTGTTCTAATGGATTTTAATACTATCCATGGAGGCAAAGATGAGTACGTGCCCAAGTGGAAAATTTGTACTGATCAACCTCAAAAAGAAATGGAGCTCCAACTCCTCTGAGGTGGCCTGCAACCCCTCCAGGATATCTAATGAAATCTTTTCTCCCAGCTTTGTGGAGGCTCTAATGAAGGAGAGCTTTATCATCCTTAGTTGAACGATCGATAATCCTTCATCAAGTGTGTTGGGAATGACTGAAGGTTAAACAAAATTTGTTCAAAGCTAAAGAGAAGCTGAAAAATGCTAAGGAGGAGGTTCTCAGGTATCTAGAGCTGAATTGGTTGTTGATGGACCGAATAACAGTGATGAAGATAGCTAAGGAGCTCTTTTTTGTGTCAAACTCTCCTCCCACTCAATGGAGGTGGCTCTTCTTTTAGAGAAATTTAAAGAAGGGTTTTTTTTTGGCATCAATCGTATGGCAAAGGCCCCACTGGTTTCTCTTGAGTGGACCGATCTGAAGAAGTTATTCATGTTGATAATTGACTCAGAAGTTAAGGAAGGGAGGACAGGAGTGACCAAGTTGATGGCGGGTCGTCGAATGTATAGTTCTACGCCCATTTTTTATTCTTCTTTCATGAATGCTTGTACAAATAACTCGTCATTGCATTTTTAAGCCATCTTTGAACATAATGAGAAACATAATCTTCTGGTTAATTGAACCTTGTAATTTCTTCTCTTTTTTGTATATATATACCTAAGCTGGGTGGCAGTTAAGGCGAGAAGAGTTTGTGTTAGTCTCAATGAATGTCGACCGTATAATTAATATAATGAAATGATTGCAAAATTAAGTTGGTTGGTAAGGTTGAAAGGCCAGTACATTAAAGAAAGTTGTTGATTTTTAATAGGTGAATGTGATTATAATATCTAAGGTGATGTTTTATCACTCAACCCAAGTATTACACCACTCATATCCTAATCACTTGGTTAAGTCATCGCTTTGGATATATCACACCTATGCCAACCATATTAAGTGGATATTATCGCAGTCTTTGTAAAGTAACTATCTAGAATTTAAGGAATGGCTACCAGAGCTTGACCAATGTTTTAAGGTAACAAACATGGTAATTTAATAATGCATCAGATAGTTGCCCGATCGGATGTCTAGCATTGTTGGCAGATAAATCTGACCGCTTCAGTAGAACACAATTGACGTATTGACTCATGTTCTATGTGTGTCAGTTGGGCTCAATGAACCTGGGTAAACCTGATTGAGTTCGTGAGAGTTCGGTTGGATTCAACTACGTGAACCATAGTTGAGTTCCCCAAGTGTAGGTCTAGCTTGAGATCACACATTGTTAGAAAAAATTACACTTATCTGGTGCAAAATTATTCAGCAAATATATGTAAAAATAGGAAAAACTAGGAATTTAGTACAAATTTTGCTCTTACAACTCGATAGCCTATGGTTAAAATATCTTTAAGTCATCTCTACTCCACGTACGAGGTACCTCCCTTTCTCATGTATATCTTTATCTTCTAGTCCCTGAGAGTGACTAATTTGCTAGTGATGAATAGTCTGGCCCACATCTGATTGAGCTTGCCTATTGCTTGCCCACATTTTATTGAGTCAGTATTCTTCAGTATGAGATCTCTAGAAACAAACGTCTTTTTCCTAGCACGTTTGTTGTAATATCAAGACGTTCTTATTTTTAACTAGTTTCGCCTAAGGGTCGAGTCGGCAAACTTTCCTCCTAAGGTACCCCTATAGTTTAAGGGGTAGGACATTTGTTTTATAGGTCTTAGTCCTTAATTTTATCTATTTGGTACTGTCGGTCGTCAAATGGTAATTGTCGGTTGCTTTAATAATATATATATATATATATATATATATATATATATATATATATATATATATATATATATATATATATAATTTTGAAAAATAATATTTTTAATTTTAAAAATATGAGACCAAACCGATCTCATATATTTAATAGTTTAAAAATAGAACACCGCACCACAAACCATGCACCTATCCCAAGGGATAGACGCATTTTTTGATAGTGAAGTTCGATTAAATAAACGAAGAAACTTATAACATCTGTTTTGATTTGCGAAGCATTTTATGTTGATCGATAGGTTTCCCTATCTAATATGAAGAATTAGATGGGGTTAACATTACCTGGGTTCGTAAAGCTCCATGTAGAGGCAAGTCATTATAGTTAATTACATCTTAGATGATTGAAGTCACCTAAGAAAACTCTCGATTTATATTAGAGGTATTTATCTCCAAGAATTCAAAGTTTAGGATTTTCAAGGTCGGACATGGAAAATCAAAGGGGGAAGATCAAATAGGAGCAGTTATTTTCGGAATCCAAGGGAAGCAACAGATCCCGATGAAAACTTCGGTGACTTTCCAAACTATTATATAATTTGACTTCAATTTTTAATGTGATTTTTTTTTATGTTTCATCTTGCCAATTGATCACAGAAAAATACATTAAGAAATTCATATCTATTTTTGATGAAATTGCACTTTAAAGATAGGTATTTCCTTTATTTTATTGCAGAAATGAAGATTTATAAGTGATGGAAGCAAAAAGCATGAAATGGAGCAAATTTGGGTCAAAAAGGAGGAAATTCATGCAAATTGAACTAAGTCGCCGAAGACGAGATCGAGACCACCGACGGCGAGATCGTGAGGAGAATTTCTGAAGGAATTATAACTACCTCACCGACAGCGAGCCCGAGCCCGCCGACAGCGAGATCGTGCTGTTTGAAGACCTTCTAGAAGCCCCGCTGACGGCGAGGTCGTTTCCCGTCGACGGCGAGACAGTTCAAAATGCATATACATCGAACCTGGACACTTTTTGAAGAGGTGTTTAAGCACCCCTTGGACCTTTGCCTACCTTTATAAATAGAGGAAGAATTTTAGTCATTTGTGTGTGTCTTTTGTGTCTCTTTCTAGTGTCTTAAGTGTCATTTGTGTGTAATTTAGTGAGTTTGAGTGTGTTTAGTGAGTTCATTAGTTTAATTGAGTCTTATTTAGTTTGTTGTATCTAGAAGGAAAAGTCAAAGGAACTTCGAGGAGTACGCATGGGAGGAAATTAAGATAAGTATCTTTGTTTATTGTTGTTAACTTTAAATGAAATCCATGCTTTGTTTTATTCCCATGCATTCTGAGTAGTTTTCTTAGTCTTTCTTCTTGTATATGAAAATTATGCGGATTGATGAAATTAAATAGAAGCACCTAATATAATATAAATAAATTGTGATAATTTTTACTTAAAACTTAATTTACTTTCAATCCGACGATTGAGTAGTTAAAATATGTTGAATTATCAACTATAGTAAAAATTACATCCAATATTCGGGGAAGTCAAAAGCCTTGGAAGGCGGGTGCAAATAAATAGGGAAATATTAATTATCGGACTTAGAATTGAACATTTTAGTGTGACGAGACTAAAATATTCAATTTGGTCCTATTGTTTGAAGTCGAAGTGTAGATGTTAGCCCTCGAGGTGAGGGGAACGTGGGAGCTACGAAGTGGCAGCCAGTATCCTCCTAGCCTAGCCGCAGATTCAGTAATCAAACATAGGATTAGTCAATGTTCTTTGCACCTGGACCAAAGGGTAAAGAATAGGAATGCTCCTATTTGTCACAATACAATTAAAAAAATCCTATTTAAATTCATCATTCACTTAATTTTCTAAAAACAAGGAGAAGGATACTTTTTCTGAATTAATTAAATCAACTTATTTCAAGCATTAGTTTACTTTAGTTTATTATAGTTACTTTGAATTTCCGTTCACTTTATTAGTAAGTAATTCCTTTAAATTTAGGCGATAACAAATACGTTAAAAACTTCCACGTGGGATCGATAACCAGGACTCCACTAGAGCCCTGTATTACTTGATATGATACGTATACTTGCGTAGAATCCACATTATACATTAAATCATATATCTATATTTAAAGCGGGATCAAGTTTTTGGTGCCGTTGCTATAAACATAAATTGCAAACTTATTAAAAGTGGGTCACCAATTTCATTTTATAGGGCTTACATTTGCAATATACTGATCATCCAAATAGTCTGAAAGATAGAAAGAATTATGTCATACCAAACGATGACCTCAGAATCCTAAAATAAGTTAGAACTTATAGTGCACAACATGATTGTGCAAAAGCTTAATGATAAGTTAAGGATTTACGTCGTTCTAGACGAACTACCTCAAAGTCTTATGGCTTGTTGTTTATTTCTAAAAAATGGTCTTGCTGCTGTAGATCTCGTTTGCTATCTCGAAGATGTTCTCCTACATATCCTCATCATGCTGCCCACAGTGTTTGCTCCAAGCTCCTTACTGTAGTCGTAGTGGCCTTGAGGTTTATATTTATGGTTTGAAGTTTTACAGCTTTGGTGTCAGGTTTTGTTGTTGTTTTTATTCATGAATTATTTTATTTAGGGGAATTTTAATTTAATTAGAGCGACACCGATTAAAATCCAATGGTTCTCTCATTCTGGCACCATTATTTTCTTTTGAATTAACTTAGCCCGAACGGGTTGTTATGCCAGTTTAAACCGAAAAATTTTCGTTAGCAACCGTAGATTACCTCATCAAAAGAGATCCTCGTAAATTCAAAAGGAATAATTTAAGAGCATTCACTAGGTTTAAAAGTGTATTTAATTTTTTTGAAAAAGATATTTTTGTTTTTTTTTTGTTTTAGTTTTGCATGCAAAACAAGTAAATACAGGTAAAAAATGCGGTAAAATAATTAAAATGATTGCATTACATAAAATGTAAATGCGTACCTGAGCTTCTGCTACTGTTGCATGGTTAGTGTCATAAAGCATAGTATATTTGCATGAAATTTAAATGAATGGCGAAAAAAGAAAAGCAAGAAAATCTAGTACCCATAAGTAGCAAAAACCAATCGTGGCAAAAAAAAAACGAACAGGCAAAATAAAACATATAATCACATATGGAAGACCAGGACTAAGTGTAAGACATTGGCAGAGGTGGGGCCTCAGAGCTGGACTGTGTGCTTCTCGACCTTGAACAAGAGCTAACAACCTAACAACCTACAGAGGATAGTCTTAATCTCGATCAAAGTGACCAACAATGAACCTTTATAATTTTTCATCAGGGTTCTTTAATTTTTCATGCAAAAGTTGTTGTTTGAGTTTTTATGCAGAGATCTCTTTAACAAGCCAAAGAAATTTTGATACTAGTATTACGATAGGATCTTGGAATATAGGTACTCTCAATGGTAAATTAATGGAATTGGTTGATATTATGATCCATAGAAAGATAAATATCTTATGTATTCAAGAAACTAAATGGGTTGGAGAAAAAACTAAGGAGATTGATAACTTAGGTTTTAAACTATGGTATTCTGGTAAGAGTCATACTAGAAATGGTGTAGGTGTAATTATAGATAAGAGTTTGAAAGATAATGTTGTTAAAATTAATATAGTTGGAGATAGAATTATAACACTTAAGATTATTATTGATACTAAGATTTTTAATATCATAGGTGCTTATGCTCCTCAAGTTGGTTTAGATATAGGCTCTAAAGATAAATTCTGGAATGATTTAGAAGACTTAATACACTTGATACCCCTTGAAGAAAAAATTTTTATTGGAGGAGATTTAAATGGACATATTGGTAGAGTGGTAGAAGATTTCAAAAATATTCATGGTGGCTACGGTTATGGAGCGATTAACGAAGAAGGTAGAGCCATTTTAGATTTTGTTTTAGCGTATGTTATGATTGTTACTAATACTTTATTCAAGAAAAGAGATGAGCATCTTATTACTTATAAGAATGGATCTAATAAAACACAAATTGATTATTTTCTTATGAGAAGAAGAGATCGTCGAGATTGTAATGATTGTAAGGTCATTCTAAGTGAGGAATTAAGTACCCAACATCGATTATTAGTTCTAGATTTTAAGATAAAGAGTTGTAAAATAAAGAATACTAGGATTCAACATTGTAGAATAAGATGGGGGCACCTAAAAGACACAAATAAAATTATTTTTATGAGTAAAATTCAAGATTTAAATATTTGGGATGCCCATGAAGATGCGAATGCTATGTGGGAAAAATTAATTAATACTATTAAACAAGTGGCTAGAGATGTACTTGGAAAATCAAAATAAAAAGTTTCTATAAATAAAAATAGTTGGTGGTGGAATAATAATATGCAAGAAAAAATAAAATATAAGAAGTTATTTTATAAAAATTGGTTTAAATGTAAAAGCGTAGAGAACTGGGAAAAATATAAAACGGCCCGCAGGGAGTCTAAAAGAATAATCAGTGATGCTAAAAATTCTACTTTTAGTGATCTTTATAACATGTTAGATACTAAGGATGGTGAAAAATATATATATAAACTAGCCAAACAAAGAGAAAAGTAAAGTAAAGATTTAACTCAAGCAAAGTGTATTAAAGATGAAAAACAAAAAGTGTTTTTCTTAGAAAAAGATATTCAACATAGGTGGGTGAGTTATTTTGATAAACTTTTTAATGAAGATGCTGTAAGTACGATCAACCTTAGTGATCTTAATATCGTTAATAATAATAAAACTTTTCATTTTTATCGTCGCATTAGTAAAAACAAAGTTGATGAGGCCTTAAAGAAAACCAATGGGGGAAAGTCTGTAGGACCTGATGATATCCCAATTGAAGTGTGGAAATGTTTAGGTGATTTGGGGATTTCCTGGCTTACTAAACTTTTTAATATTATTTTAAAAACTTAAAAGATTCCTGAGTGGAGAAAGAGCATTTTGGTCCCCATTTTTAAGAATAAAGGAGATGCACAAGAGTGTGTAAATTATAGAGGAATTAAATTGATGTGTCATTGACCTGGGGTCGAGAGGCAGCAGGGTTTATATGATTGCGAAGCTTTATACTATATATTTTATAAATAATTATCAGAGTAAAATTAGCAATTGTGTCCCCCCTTTATCAACGCAAGTATACGTATCGTTCAAGTAATAAAGGGCTCTAATGGAGTCCTAGATATCGATCCCACAGGGAAGTTTAGAGATGAAGAACTAATTTTAGCAGATGCAATTACTATCTAGTGTACGGAAATAAAGAACGCTTATATTAAAATCTATTACTTAATTTTTAAATAGAAGATTGCAATTTAGAAAAAAGTATCTTCCTCCTTGTTAAGAGAATTAAGTGAATAAATAATTAAATTAGTTATAATTATATTGTGCCAAATAGGAGGATTCCTATTCTATACCCTTTGGTCCAGGCATAAAGAACATTGACTAATCCTATGCTTGGTTACTGAATCTGCAGCTAGGCTGAGAGGATACCGGCTGCCACTTCGGAGCTCCCACGTCCCCTCACCTGAGGGCTAACCTCTACACTTCAGCTCCCAAATGATAGGACCGAATTGAAGATTTTAGTTTGTCACACTAAAATATCTAATTCAACGCCCGATAAATAATATTTCCTTATTTATTTGCACCCTCTTTCCAAGGCTTTTGACTTCCGTGAATCTTACATGTAATCTTTACTATAGTTGATAATTCAACATATTTTAACAATTCAATTGGCTAAATTGAAAGTAAATTAAGATTTAAGTAAAAAGATTATCACAATTTTATTTAATATTTTTAGGCACAACTAATTCAATTCTTTATTTCACAAAATCTCAACAACAAGGAGAAAGACAGAGAAAACTACTCAGAATGCATAGGAAAAATAACACAAAATTTGGATTTCATTTAAAGTTATAAAACAATAAATAAAAACTTATCTCGAATCTTCTCCCCAAGCAGACTCCTTGAAGTTCCTCTAACTCTTCCTTCTTGTACAACACACTTAATTATACTTACTAATATACTCTAAAACACACTAATGCACACACAATAGACTCACCACACACTACTGACTTCCACAAGACACACTTTTCAAGCTAAATTCGTCTATATTTAAAGAAGAAGAAATATATCCAAAGGTTGGTTAAGCACCTCTTCAAAAAACGTCCAGATTCAATGTATTTGGCTTGAACCAATATTTTCGCCGTCGGCGGGCTCGATCTCGTCGCCGGTGGGCTTCTAGAACTTTGGCTAACCGCTAAAGCTCGCTGTCGGCGGGATCGCTCTCGTCGTCGCCGGGTTCCTTTATAATATATTTAAAACTTTCGGGAAAATCTCGCCGTCGGCGACCTATTTCTCACCGTCGGCGACCTATTTCTCACCGTCGGCGGGATAGTTCAATTTTCATCTCTTTTTAGTCCTTTTCGTTCCAGATTTACTTCTTTTCGATCTTTTTGCTTCCAATACCTATAAATTTTCATACCTGCAATAAAACATAGAAAATACCTTTCTTTAAAGTGCAATTTCATATAAAATTAGTATGAATTTCTTAATACATTTTCCTGAAGTCAAAATCCCCTAAACTTAACTATTACTTGTCCTCAAGTAATCTTGATACTATATAAAAGTAATGATTATTTGTAATAAAATTTTAATTCAGAAATACTATGAATTTAATTTAAATAAAATATTATAGTAAAGTTTATTAGAAAGATTTTTAGATAATTAAATTAACTCTATAGATGTAAGGTTATTTAGTCATCAAGTTTAAGATTTCTAGTCTTCTATTTATTTCAAGAATGACTATATTTTGCAATATTAAATTACTTAAGATATTCAGATGATAGAAATTTCATGAAAGCACTACTTAGTAAAATACTAATCCATATATATAAGTTCAGAAATGTAACTGAGTTTACCCTTTAGGTTGATTCAAATGAAGCCAATTTTTGATAAGGCATCTCCTCAAGCTTCTCCTCACTTACTTTTTCTTTTCTTTTCATTTAGATTTATTTTTCAATCCTTCTTTCTTTTTCAAGTGAGGATTACTGTATCTGGATAACCTGTTAATAATTTTGAACTTCACCTTCCTCTTCCTAAATTTGAAACTTGAAACATTTACTTACCTTATATGTATTTCAAAGTTTTTACTTCATTGAGTTTCAATCTTTTCTTTCTCAACTAAATACTTAAGAATTTCATATTTTGAAATATAATTTTCCTTACTTTAAATAGTTAACTATATTCATATCCTCTTATACCAAATATCTTAATCTACAAAATTAGTTTAATCACTAGAAATATTTCTTTTAACTTTCTATAATAATTAAATAAATTAATTCTAGTTTACTGAATTAAATTCATTACAGAAAATCATTTTATAATAATTTTTGAAAATATAAATTGAGAACAATTTAATAATTAAATTTTTATTTTTTTCCTCCCCCAAACTTAAATTTTTATATCTATTTATATAGGGTGAAAAGAAAATACACTGTAAATTTAAATCATACCTTCGTGCTTTAGATATTTCTCCTTTTTGAAGTTCTATAGGTTCTTTTCATCACTTAATTAACCTGTACTGTTAATAACTTTCTACACATATATAATATCAAAGAAATTTCTGGGTAAAGAAGTTTTGAAATAAGTACAACTACTAACACAATTTATACCACAACATAACACAACATCCACGTATATTTCACAAATCCAGTTTCAGAGTTACAATCACAAATTGAAATATTACAATTTAAAAGCCACACAAATTTTACTTATACAACAATATTAAAATGTCTTACACAACATAATAATCAAAGTTCATAAACTAAACATCAATACTGAATCTAAGAAAACAAACAAATAATCACATAACATAAATACCTAAGCATAGAATCTAATCATCAACATTAAAATCCCAAACTACATCCTTGTCTCCTTGTTCAGCAGGTGGAGTAGGCTGGTGTGAGTATAACGGGGGCACTCAGGAAATATAACATCAAGCTCTCCTCTCCGATAACGATTCTCAGCATCATAGTAGGCTATCTTAAATTCAGAATGTCTCTGCAGATAATCGCTGTCATAATTATGCCTCCATTCTAATCCTCCAATTCTCTGATCAATATGCTCCAATTTTTCTTCAATCTTTTCAAAACTTTTTCGCTGCAGGTTCATTTCATTTATCAAATCATAAAGGGTAGGAGAACAATAGGTAGGCGGGTCATAACTGGTAGAGGGAATATCCCTACTAGTTGAAGGTGCATAGCTCCTAGTCCCATATCTCCATCCTTCATGGGATTCATATGTTTTTATATTAGCTTGGGTAATGGGTTTCATAGGTTCAACCCATTCCTCATCATCTCTAGCCTCTACTCCAGACAATTGGCAGAGTGCATAAATTAGACCAGGATGTCCTAGTCCTCCTCCACTTTCACTTCTTGCGGTGGCTAATATATTTTTGTAAATAATACTTCCCACATTAATACTTCGTGGTTCCGAATACAAAATTCGAACCGCTCTATCTCTTGTTACTTCACTATGGTGATAGGTAGGTAACAAATTAGAACAGATAAAATAATGCCAAGCTTTAGAGGTTGCATTTAACATAGACAGAGGGAAGTTTACCTGTTCACGCTGCTTAATTTTCCAAGTCCCTTTCCCATCAGTGAGAAAGTTAATCACCTCCTCCAGCGGTCCTTCCATTATTTCGAATGTATCGTACTCGCTGGTATGCAGATCTTGTACTTCGTAGAAAAAATTTATTCTTGCAGCATTAATATCAACAAAAAATCCTCTAACATTTATTGGTACATCTTCTATCTCAGTCAGGTTGGCATAAAATTATTTCACGATTTCAACTGCAGCTCTGTTTGTTGTATAACAGAAATTTTTCCATCTTCTCTCTTTTATCGTTCGTTCCACTTCTCCTCCCGGATTCTTA
Organism: Papilionanthe hookeriana x Papilionanthe teres; assembly: GCA_022702705.1. NCBI lineage: Eukaryota > Viridiplantae > Streptophyta > Magnoliopsida > Asparagales > Orchidaceae > Papilionanthe > Papilionanthe hookeriana x Papilionanthe teres. The sequence goes on from CM040426.1 coordinate 152,425,811, forward strand.
AAAATTCTATTTTGAATGAATTTTCTTGCTTTGATATTAAAGTTGTATCTTAATTGAGCTCTAGCATTAACAAATCATGTCTCGTCATAATCTAGTCGCCTCTTCTGCCGTGGAGCCATTTCTCGATCTATCAAATTTACAAAAATCTTGACTAAACTTCAAAATAATACTAGAATGGCTTCCAAAGGTGACTTAAAATAATTTAAAATGAATTCCACGGATTTCTTCCAACTATTTTTTCTATATTTCAATTTTTTCCAAAATCCCCAAATGTGGGAGAAATACTCGGTGAAAATAAAATTTTTTTTGCATGGGAGTGAAGCTCTTACCAAGGGAAGATAAAATCTGGTGTCAAAATGTGTTGATATTGCTCCAAATCCACGATCTCTCAAGCCCTAGGTCGGTTTTTCGAAGTTTTGAGGAAGGGGACGATGAATAGTGACGGTTGACCGGTCAAAATAAAGTGTTTTTCGAGATCTCATCGTCAGCGGGAAAAATCTCACCGTCGGCGGGCTATTTAATTCAAATAAGCTTAATGTTTCTGGAAAATCTCGCCGTCGGTGGCATCGTTCTCGCTATCGGCGGGATTTTTCGGGAATTAATATTTTTAATATTTATAATTTTTTCAATTTATTTTAAGCCTTGATAATGTCCGATCAATCAATTAAATACATTTTATTGTGATTAAATACTATTATAACTCACATAAATTCACACAACACAAAACATAACAATTTTATATATGAAATCCAAGGTTTTACAATATGCATACACCACAATTACTTAACACATAAAACTCAGCGTCACAATCCAAACCACAGTACTCAAAATGCTGAGACTAAACAAACAACACATAATCTCATCTATACTGAGATCAATTCTTAAAATCTAAAATATCAAAAGTGCAAATTTCATAAAAGTTATATTCAAACTAACTCAACACATAAACAAATACGAATGTCTTCTACTCGTCAGTGTCTGTACTAAATTCATCTCTGATATCTTCGATAGAACGTAGATGAATGAATAGATTGTAGAAAGGCATGTATGGAAATTCTTCTGTAGAATCTTCTTCAATCCATCCTTTCTTTCTCAAAAGTCGTATGAAACTAGCCTCAAGATGTCCAGAATAATCGAAGTGTTCCTTCATCCTCTAATCAATATGATCAAATAAATTAGAGATATTATTAATGGAAGTCATCATGTTTTGTACCTCTTTTTCCAATCCTTTGAGTTTTCATAAGATCATATTTGTTTTATCAGTAAAGGACCTGATTAAAAGAGAGTTTTGAGATGCTTGATCCGCAATAATGGCTGTCTCATTATTGTTATCCAGAGATGGAAACATATCAGTTGGATCTAATGGTTTCCAAGGCAAAAGTACTTTTTCCCAGGCTTCATAAGAAACTTGGTACTGACTGCATAATGCAAAAATTGTTGAAGGATGTCCAAGCCCATAAATCGATCCATGCACAATCAGGTCTAAAGCATACTTCACAATAATTGAACCAACATCAATAGGTAATCCCGCTTGAATACAATAATTCAGAATTGTACACTCCTTAGAAACTTTGTTTACCCTTATAGTGGGTAATAATTTTGAAGAAATAAAGAAGTGCCAGTGTTTAGAGACGGGGTTTAGAAGTGATGCAAAAAAGCTAACACACCCGTCCTCTCTTGTTTCCCAATCTTCTGATTCATCAGTCAAATATCGATATATCTCATTCATATTATTTCTTGTAGAAACAAAATTGGAATAGTGGCAAGCAGGTGTATTTTCAATTGAATATAACTCATTGATTCTAGAAGTGAAAGTTACGCATCTGCCTCGCACATAAACTCTTCCGTTGTTAATTCCATGAAGATTGGAGTAGAATTCTTTTACTACGGGGATGACTATTGCAGAAGTTGTATAGCATAATACCTCCCAACGTCGTCGTATAATCATCTCCTCGATAGACATTATCGAATTCTCCACTCCTCTATTCACGAATCATCTTTCTTTGATTAATCTCTTTTTCATCATAACTTTGTTGAAGATTCGTTGGGCCTCCTAACTGACAAACTTTCTTTAATTGAACACTCGAGATCTAGTGATTTCAAGTGGATTGGATGCCATAATGACGAGTTTTTGTGGAGTTTGAAATTGTTTTCATGAAGTAAATGGTTTAGATTTCGAGTTTTAGGCGTTCTTTAAGAGTTAAAACACTTATAATCGCCAGAAACCGTCTAAATAACTCCCTAAACCGCGCATTCATCGATCTAGCCATCGGCGGCAACGAACTCGCCGTCGGCGGTATTCTTAAAAATATGAACTGAATTTGGTGGGCAAAACTCGCCATCAACGAGCTAAGGCAAAATTGCCCAGTTTCGCTCTGGTCCGAATGCTTTCCATTTTTTTTATGTATCCAATATTGTGATGATTATAAATATAAATTTGAGTAGTAGAATTTATTTTATACCAAAAATAGTAATAAATCAAATAAATATACAATTATTATAGCTAAATAAAGATCACTATGGGTTGCCTCCCATAAAGCGCTTGGTTTAACGTCGTCAGCCCGACCTATTCTGGTTATTAATCAGGTTGACTGAGCATTAAAATCTCTTTAAAATTTGGTCTTTTTCTTTCAAAATATGGTTTTAATCTGTGTCCATTTACTTTAAATCTGTGTCCAGTCTTTTGATCTTCAATTTCTACAGCTCCGTATGTAAATATTTGAGTTATAGTGAAAGGTCCTAATCATCGAGATTTTAGTTTCTCAGGAAATAATTTCAATCTTGTATTATAAAGTAAAACTTCTTGTCCTGGATTAAAATTTTTTTGGCTAATCTTCCGATCATGCCATTATTTCATTTTCTCTTTATAAATTCTATCGTTATTATACGATTCATTTCTTAATTCTACTAATTCATTCATCTGCAACAATCTCTTCTCACCAGCATCTTTTAAATTATAATTGAATTCTTTAATTGCCTAACACGCTTTGTGCTCTAATTCAACTGGTAAGTGACAAGTTTTTCCATAAATAAGCCTGTAAGGAGTCATTCCAATCGAGGTTTTATAAGCAGTCCTGTATGCCCATAATGCAGTGTCTAGTCTTGTAGACTAATCTAATCTACTAGGGTTTACAGTTTTTTCTAAAATTCGTTTAATTTCTCGATTAGAAACTTCAACTAATCCACTGGTTTGTGGATGATAAGCAGTTGATATTTTATTAATAATGTTAAATTTTCCTGCCAATTTCTGAATATATTTATTCCTAAAATGGAATCCTCCATCATTGATAATCACTCTCGGCATTCCATATCTTGTGAAAATATTTTTCATTAAAAATTTTGAAACACTCTTACCATCACAACGAGGTAAGACTTGTGCTTCAATCCATTTAGAAACATAATCAATAACAACTTATATATATGAATTTCCAAATAAAGGAATAAATGTTCCCATGAAATCTAATCACCAAACATAAAAAATTTCAACTTCTAATATAAATTTCAGAGGCATTTCATTTCTTCTAGATATATTACCTACTCGTTGGCATTTATCACAAGTTTTGATATATCTATAAACATCCTTAAAAAGAGTAGGCCAATAAAATCCAGATTGTAAAATTTTATAAGTAGATTTATCAGTCCCCAAATGTCCTCCAAATTCAGAATTGTGACATTGGTGACAATGAAAAGAGAGGGGTGGATGTCAATGTTGAGGAGTCTCCATTTTGTCTAATATTAGCCTAATTTTATCCCTATAAATCCTATGAAGGATTTGAAGAATTTAGGACTAATAGTAGAAAAGGATGTTTATGATAATCCTTATATGAGAATATTCTAGAATAACATATCCTAGAATTTTCATATAAAGAAAATCATGAAAAACCAGAGATTTCTATCGTAGGTTCTTTTAGATCTCCTATAAAAGCAAACTTCTATAGTTAATTACATCCTAAACAATTTTTAATTGTTCAAGAAAACTTCTGATTAATGTCGATCATTTGTTTTCTAAAATTTTATTTTTAAGGAGAGATGTACCTACTATCACTCCTAAATGTCATGTCATATTTATCATTTTTTTTGTTTTGCTTTCTATGTTGTTGTTTTGTTTTGTTAAAAATATTATGTTTGGTGACTATCCTAAAAGTTTTGGTTTTGTTTTCCATGTCGTCGTTTTGTTTTGTTGAAAATGTTATGTTTGATGGCTATCCTAAAAGTTTTGGTTTTATTTTCTATGTCGTCCCGCAAAACAGAGTTAGCACACCCTATAACATGCAAAGGAAACCTAAACAAAACTTGTCTTCATCCTGCAAAGAAAACATTGTCAAAAATAGTGTCACATTCATTATCACAGAATTCTGTAGGATGTTTTGATTTTGAATGTCAGTTTATTTTAAATCATATCAATTAATGTCAAATGTCATTTGGAATATTCGATTGATTTCGATGTTTGTCAAATTTTTTCAATTTTATGTCAAATTTTATTTGAAATGTCAAATTTATGTCGATTATGTCAATTCATGTTTGCAATATCAAATTTATGTCGATTTTGTCAATTAAGTGTTTGGAATGTCAAATTTATGTTAATTTTGTCAATTATGTGTTTGGAATGTCAAATTTATGTCGATTTTGTTTGATGAGATGTTTGAAATATCAAATTTATGTTGATTTTGAGTTTATGTTTGTCTGAACTTAAGTTAGAAGGTTGAAAGTTAAATTTAATATTAATTGAATTAACTTGGGATCATGTCTAGTTGAACCTAAGTTAGATTCAATGTTGATTAAATCTAATTAACTTGAGTTCATGTCTGTTTGAACTTAAGTTAGAAGGTTTGGTTTAGAATAGACCTAATTAAGTTTTAAGCCTTGTTTAAACAGAACTTAAAGGTTAATTAAGTCTAATAAATTAGACTTAATTAGAATTGTAGACCATTTAAGTCCTTTTTAGGTAAGGCTTAAGTTTTAATTAAGTCTAATTTGATTTAGCTGAGGTTTGTTTAGATATTAAGTCTACTTAATCACAATTTGCTAGTTTAAACCTTAGTTAATTAAGATTTAATGATTTAATTAAAGTTGAATTAAGTTCAATATGAGTTGAACTCAAATTAGGATTTAACTTAAGTTAAGTTATGTTCAAGTTAGGTTGATTCTTGACTTAAGGTCTACTTAAGTTCAATACGGGTTGAACTTAAATTAAAGTTTGAGTTTTAGATTAAGTTAGATCCAGGTCAAGCTGAACTTAGGTTTAAAGTTGACTTAAGTTCAATATGGATTGCACTTAAGTTAAGGTTTTGACTTGGGTTAAGTTAGGTTCAAGTTAAATTGAACCTAGACTTAAAGTTAACTTAGGTTCAACATGGGTCGAACTTATGTTACGGTTTGATTTAAGTTCAAGTTAAGCTCAAGTTAGGTTGAACCTAGACTTAAGATTTACTTAAGTTCGATGTGGGTTGAACTTAAGTTTAGGTTAACTTGAGTAAAGTTAGGTTCAATATGGGTTGAACCTAAAGATTAGGTTAACTTGAGTTCAAGTTAAGTTGGACCAAAGTTTGGTTAAATTTAGGTTAGATTCAATATGGATTGAACCTAAGGTTTTAGGTTAACTTGAGTTCAAGTTAGGTTGGACTCAAGTTTGGTTAAGTTTAAGTTAAGTTTGGTTCAATGTGGGTTGAACCTAAGGTTTTATGTTAACTTGAGTTCAAGTTAGGTTGGACTCAAGTTTGGTTAATTTTAAGTTAAATTAGGTTCAATGTGGGTTGAACCTAAGGTTTTAGGTTAACTTGAGTTCAAGTTAGGTTGGACTCAAGTTAGGTTAAGTTTAAGTTAAGTTAGGTTCAATGTAGGTTGAACCTAAGGTTTTAGGTTAACTTGAGTTCAAGTTAGGATGGACTCAAGTTTGGTTAAGTTTAAGTTAAGTTAGGTTCAATGTGGGTTGAACCTAAGGTTTTAGGTTAACTTGAGTTCAAGTTAGGTTGGACTCAAGTTTGGTTAAGTTTAAGTTAAGTTAGGTTCAATGTGGGTTGAACCTAAGGTTTTAGGTTAACTTGAGTTCGAGTTAGGTTGGACTCAAGTTTGGTTAAGTTTAAGTTAAGTTAGGTTCAATGTGGGTTGAACCTACGGTTTTAGGTTAACTTGAGTTCTAGTGAGATTGGACTCAAGTTATGTTAAGTTTAAGTTAAGTTAGGTTCAATGTGGGTTGAACCTAAGGTTTTAGGTTAACTTGAGTTCAAGTTAGGTTGGACTCAAATTAGGTTAAGTTTAAGTTAAGTTAGGTTCAATGTGCGTTGAACCTAAAATTTAGGGATTAATTAAACATAATTTAGTTAAGTTTAATTAAGGTTAATGGATTACTTAAACCTATTATAAATTGAGCTTAAGGATTAATTAGATTAGACTTAATTTGAGTTTAGAGGTTGCTTAAGCCTAATTTAAGTGAAGCTTAGGGGTTAATCAAATCAAATTAGATTAGACTTAATTAAGGTTTATGGTGTTAAACCTAATGTGATTAAGGTTTAATAAGGCTTAATGGGGTCTGATTGATGTCTTAGACATAATTGGGGTTTATTAAGTTAAACTTAATATGATTAAGGTTTAACTTGGTTCAATTAGGTCTAATTGGTGTCTTAGACCTAATTGGGGTTTATTAAGTTAAAGTAAATATGATTAAGGTTTAACTTGGTTCAATTAGGACTAATTGATGTCTTAGGCCTAATTAGGGTTTATTAAGTTAAACCTAATGTGGTTAGGGTCTAAATTGGTTTAATTAGGTCTAATTTATGTCTTAGGCCTAATTAGGGTTTATTAAGTTAAACCTAATGTGGTTAGGGTCAAACTTGGTTTAATTAGGTCTAATTGGTGTCTTAGGCCTAATTAGGGTTTTAAGTTAAACCTAATGTGGTTAGGGTCTAACTTGGTTTAATTAGGTCTAATTGGTGTCTTAGGCATAATTAGGGTTTATTAAGTTAAACCTAATGTGGTTAGGGTCTAACTTGGTTTAATTAGGTCTAATTGATGTCTTAGGCCTAATTAGGGTTTTATTAAGTCTAATTTGTCATTTTAGACTTAGTCATGGCTTAATTAGTTAAGCTTAATAAGATTAAGGTTTAACTTTAATTAAGTAGGCTTAAATGGTGTCTTAAACCTAATTAGAATTTATTAAGTCTAACTTGTCATTTGAGACTTAATTGAAGTTTGTCATAAGTCTAGTATGAACTAGACTCATTTTAAACTTAGACTATTAAATAAAATAGGCTAAGTTATAAAAAGATGATTTTTAGGATTAAATTTATTAATTAATAATGAATTTTAATCCTAAATTTTGAAATATCATTTAAAATTATTTAATGACTTAAAAATTATTTTCCTAGAGCTATTTTCTGTTACCCTAAAATTTCTAGTCATTTTCAAATTTATTTTCCTTAATTTCTAATTTTTATAATTATTTTATAAATAATTACAAAGTAGCTTAGAAATTAAAGAAGAATATCCTAAAAACTTTTTCTGTCCTTGGGAAAATTAGGAGATGTGTGTCATAACAAGAGGATAATTCTGTGAAAATTTCATAATTTTTGGAATTATAATTAATTTTTAATAATTAAATTACCTCAGAGAGTAATTAATTATTTAAAAATTAAATATTGAGAATAAAATTATGATTTTTGTCTCATAATTTTCCTCTCTTCAAGAGCTTTCAATAGGTATTTTTATTTTATTTTTGTGCCCTCTGGATCAAAAAATATTACTTTTTGAAGTTTTTAGGTTTTCTGGAATTTATTAATTCCAGAAAATCGGCTGAGCGACGCGTGTCCTCGTACGCGTTGAAGAGCGGGAAGATCCCGTGCGCGGATCCGAACAGCGTACACCGGATGGCGCGATTAGCGCCGTCTGTTCCAAAACACGGGAACGGATGGCGGAGATAAATCCCTTATTAATTCAGAAAAATTCTGAACTGTTAAACTTTAAACATTAATATCTCACTTATTTCTTAACGAAGTTGAGTGATTTTTGAACCTATGGAATCATCTAAACATGTAGATTGTATCCATACAGTGATGATACATTTCTAGGCTAGTATAACCCATGATATTTCAAAAACATGAATTATTTTGGAAAAAATAATTTCATACCTTGGCCACAAGTGTATCAAGCTTGATCAGACCTTATGGTTGGCTTCTAAGACTCCCAAGGAAGATCTTTGCTGCTCCAATTTGGTTTTAAACTTAGCTTTGGAGGAGAATTTTTTGAAAGTGGCTAATTTGTGGTGGTTTTGGATTTTGATCAAATTGGTCTGATTGGGCTAACCCTATGGCTTGGGTTTGGTTGGGATAGTTTGCTAAGGTTCTTGGGAAGAATTTTTGTGTTGGGGACCAAGTGGTTTGAGCGACCTATGGGTCTCTACCAATTTTTTCTTCTTCTACGAGGGTTCGGGTATGGGGTTTTTATAGCCATGGGGAGTTCATGGTCGGCTTTAACTTGTTTCCATTCACTTGGGGAAGGCTTTAACTCTCCTATTATTATTTTAGTATAGTTTTTAGGCTAGGTAATGATAGTCCTAGCCTAGGTCTCATAGGTTTAACTATGGTGAGGATTTGGTGTTAGGCTCTTGTCTTGCCCCCATTGGGTCCATTGTGAGGTGGATTTGGCTGGGCAAATCATGTTGAATCCACCTCCCCTAGATGACATTCAAGGTGATTTGCTCTATTTAAGGAAATGGTGACACATAAGCCCCTTACTCATCTCATGCAAGCCTTAGCCATGATGGCTCTTAACCAAGGTGTGGGATGGGTTAGCTTCTTGTCTCCCCTCCATTGGGTGGTCTAAGAGGTGAAGGATGAGTCATGAGAGTGAGCCCTCCCCTTCCAACATCTCATTTAAGGTTTGGATGAGAAGGTGACACATATTTTTCTCTTGCAAAATTCTTAAAATTTGGTTATAACCATGGTTAAGTAAGTTACTCATGTGAGTTTAATTGGTGTCTAATTTTTATTGGTGAGTTCATGAGGATGAGCCACCTCTAATTTTAATTTCATGAGAGGATGACACCTCATTTTCTTTAATGATTATTTTCTTTAACCATGGTTTATAGGTTATTTTAATGTGTTAACCTACACTTAATAAGTCCCATGAGTCATGAATAATCCATGGATGAGGTCATTTATGATGTAATAAAGAGAATTGGAATTTTTAAAAAATCATGGTTTCATGGGTTAAAATTCCATTTTATGCCCTTTTTAATTTTAATTTCCATTTTAATTAATTATGTCATTAATTAAAATTTTGAAAATTATTCTATTAATCAATAATTTTAATTTAATTATTTGATTAAATTTCATGTCATTAAATTTTGTCTCATTTTATGTCTTTTAGTTATATTTTTATTTTAACTAATTATTTAATTGGTTAAAAGATTAGAAATTATATTATTGGTTGATTAATTAATCAAAATAATATTAGGGTAATTATTTGATTAATTTTTATGTCATTTTGGATTTGAAATTGAATTTGATTTCCTTTTAATTTAATTTTTATTTTAATTAATTATGTCATTAATTAAAAAAATTAAATCATTAGTTATTTAATTAATCAAAATAATTTTGAAATTAATTATTTGATTAATTTTGTCATTTTTATTTCATTTTGGTGTATTTTGTCACTTTATGATTTTTAATTTAATTTTCATTTTAATTAATTATGTCAATAATTTAAATATTGAAATTAAATCATTAGTCAATTTAATTAATCAAAATAATTTTAAAGTTAATTATTTGATTAATTCTTGACATTTTAGGGTATTAATCATGTCATTAGGTCAATCATTGATTATTTAGTCAAAAATTAACCAGAGTTGACCCTTTGGGCAAAAAGGTTAACCTGTGGGGTTAACAGGGTTGATCATTGGGTATAGATTGATCATTTTGACCAAAGTTGACTTTTTAGGTCAAAAAGGGTGACCTATTGGTCAACAGGATTGGTCATTGGGTCTGGTTTGACCATTTTGACCAAAGTTGACTTTTTAGGTCAAAAGGGTGACCTATTGGGTCAACAGGGTTGATCATTAGGTATGGTTTGACCATTTTGACCAAAGTTGACTTTTTAGGTCAAAGGGCTGACCTATTGGGTTAATAGGGTTGGTCGTTGGGTCTGGTTTGACCATTTTGACCAAAGTTGACTTTTTAGGTCAAAAGGGTGACCTATTGGGTCAACAGGGTTGGTCATTGGGTCTGGTTTGACCATTTTGACCAAAGTTGACTTTTTAGGTCAAAAGGGTGACCTATTGGGTTTGGATGAGAAGGTGACACATATTTTTCTCTTGCAAAATTCTTAAAATTTGGTTATAACCATGGTTAAGTAAGTTACTCATGTGAGTTTAATTGGTGTCTAATTTTTATTGGTGAGTTCATGAGGATGAGCCACCTCTAATTTTAATTTCGTGAGAGGATGACACCTCATTTTCTTTAATGAATATTTTCTTTAACCATGGTTTATAGGTTATTTTAATGTATTAACCTACACTTAATAAGTCCCATGAGTCATGAATAATCCATGGATGAGGTCATTTATGATGTAATAAAGAGAATTGGAATTTTTTAAAAATCATGGTTTCATGGGTTAAAATTCCATTTTATGCCCTTTTTAATTTTAATTTCCATTTTAATTAATTATGTCATTAATTAAAATTTTGAAAATTATTCTATTAATCAATAATTTCAAATTAATTATTTGATTAAATTTCATGTCATTAAATTTTGTCTCATTTTATGTCTTTTAGTTATATTTTTATTTTAACTAATTATTTAATTAGTTAAAAGATTAGAAATTATATTATTGGTTGATTAATTAATCAAAATAATATTGGGGTAATTATTTGATTAATTTTTATGTCATTTTGGATTTGGAATTGAATTTGATGTCCTTTTAATTTAATTTTTATTTTAATTAATTATGTCATTCATTAAAAAAATTAAATCATTAGTCATTTAATTAATCAAAATAATTTTGAAATTAATTATTTGATTAATTTTGTCATTTTTATTTCATTTTCGTATATTTTGTCACTTTATGATTTTTAATTTAATTTTCATTTTAATTAATTATGTCAATAATTAAAATATTAAAAATTAAATCATTAGTCAATTTAATTAATCAAAATAATTTTAAAGTTAATTATTTGATTAATTCTTGACATTTTGGGGTATTAATCATGTCATTAGGTCAATAATTGATTATTTAGTCAAAAATTAACCAGAGTTGACCCTTTGGGCAAAAAGGTTAACCTGTGGGGTTAACAGGGTTGATCATTGGGTCTAGATTGATCATTTTGACCAAAGTTGACTTTTTAGGTCAAAAAGGGTGACCTATTAGGTCAACGAGGTTGGTCATTAGTGCGGTTTGACCATTTTGACCAAAGTTGACTTTTTAGGTCGAAAGGGTGACTTATTGGGTCAACGGGGTTGGTCATTGGGTCTGGTTTGACCATTTTGACCAAAGTTGACTTTTTAGGTCAAAGGGATGACCTATTGGGTCAATAGGGTTGGTCATTGGGTCTGGTTTGACCATTTTGACTAAAGTTGACTTTTTAGGTCAAAAGGGTGACCTATTGGGTCAACAGGCTTGGTCATTGGGTCTGGTTTGACCATTTTCACCAAAGTTGACTTGTTAGGTCAAAAGGGTGACCTATTGGGTCAACAGGATTGGTCATTGGGTCTGGTTTGACCATTTTCACCAAAGTTGACTTTTAGGTCAAATGGGTAACCTATTGGGTCAACAGGGTTGGTCATTGGGTCTCGTTTGACCATTTTGACCAAAGTTGATTTTTTAGGTCAAAAGGGTGACCTATTTGGTCAACAGGGTTGGTCATTGGGTCTGGTTTGACCATTTTGACCAAAGTTGACTTTTTAGGTAAAAAGGGTAACCTATTGGGTCAACAGGGTTGGTCATTGGGTCTGGTTTGACCATTTTGACCAAAGTTGACTTTTTAGGTCAAAATGTATTGACTCATTAAAAATGAGGTCAACAAAAGGGCCCCCAATATGTGTGGAATACTGTATAAGTATTCTGCACATATTGGCGTTGACCGAAGTTATCTGAAGAGATGTCTCATAATAATTAGGAAAGGGGCAGTTGCCATACTGCTCCTAGGGGATGTCAGATGTTTCCTATGTCGATTCTGAGAAGGAATTTCGTTCTTGTGTCTGAAGAGGGATTTACTGGGAGAGAAAATGAATGTCATATTCCATTTCTAAAAAAAAAAGAAGGTCAATGTCGATGTCAAGATTTGGTTAGATGAAAGCCATGATTTCCGTGTCAGGAAAGGACTTACATTTAATAACTGGAGAGAGAAAATGGACGCCATTTTCCATTTCTCAAAATGTCAATGTCAAAATTTGGTTAGAGGAAAGCCATGATTTCCGTGTCAGGGAAGGACTTACATCCAATAACCGGAGAGAGAAAATGGATGACATTTTCCATTTCTCAAAATGTCAATGTCAAAATTTGAATAGAGGAAAGCCATGATTTCTGTGTGAGGAAAAGACTTACATCCAATAACCGGAGAGAGAAAATGGATGTCATTTTCCATTTCTCAAAATGTCAATGTCAAAATTTGGTTAGAGGAAAGCCATGATTTCCGTGTCAGGAAAGGACTTACATCCAATAACCGGAGAGAGAAAATGGATGTCATTTTCCATTTCTCAAAATGTCAATGTTAAAATTTGGTTAGAGGAAAGCAAAGATTTCCGTGTCAGGAAAGGACTTACATCCAATAACCGGAGAGAGAAAATGGATGTCATTTTCCATTTCTCAAAATGTCAATGTCAAAATTTGGTTAGAGGAAAGCCATGATTTCTGTGTCAGGAAAGGACTTACATCCAATAACCGGAGAGAGAAAATGGACGTCATTTTCCATTTCTCAAAATGTCAATGTCAAAATTTGGTTAGAGGAAAGCCATGATTTCCGTGTCAGGGAAGGACTTACATCCAATAACCCGAGAGAGAAAATGGATATTATTTTCCATTTCTCAAAATGTCAATGTCAAAATTTGGTTAGAGGAAAGCCATGATTTCCGTGTCAGGAAAGGACTTACATCCAATAACCGGAGAGATAAAATGGACGTCATTTTCCATTTCTCAAAATGTCAATGTCAAAATTTGGTTAGAGGAAAGCCATGATTTCCGTGTCAGGAAAGGACTTACATCCAATAACCGGAGAGAGAAAATGGATGTCATTTTCCATTTCTCAAAATGTCAATGTCAAAATTTGATTAGAGGAAAGCCATGATTTCTGTGTCAGGAAAGGACTTACATCCAATAACCGGAGAGAGAAAATGGATGTCATTTTCCATTTCTCAAAATGTCAATGCCAAAATTTAGTTAGAGGAAAACCATGATTTTCGTTTCAGGAAAGGACTTACATCAAATAACCGGAAAGAGAAAATGGACGTCATTTTCTATTTCTCAAAATGTCAATGTCAAAATTTGGTTAGAGGAAAGCGATGATTTCCGTGTCAGGAAAGGACTTACATCCAATAACCGGAGAGAGAAAATAGATGTCATTTTCCATTTCTCAAAATGTCAACGTCAAAATTTGGTTAGAGGAAAGCCATGATTTCCGTGTCAGGGAAGGACTTACATCCAATAACCGGAGAGAGAAAATGGATGTCATTTTCCATTTCTCAAAATGTCAATGTCAAAATTTGATTAGAGGAAAGCCATGATTTCCGTGTCAGGAAAGGACTTACATCCAATAACCGGAGAGAGAAAATGGATGTCATTTTCCATTTCTCAAAATTTCAATGTCAAAACTTGGTTAGAGGAAAGCCATGATTTCTGTGTCAGGAAGGGACTTACATCCAATAACTAGAGGGAGTGGCGAACTCACTAACGCCTTTGGTGGGGATATCCGTTGGGATTTGACCTATATAGGTCGAATGATAATTCTCATGTTTAGCTATCACAAGTTATTCATTTTACCATTAAAAATTTATTTTATTATTTTTAGGACCTGCAGACATATCACAGACAATGGGGAACATTTTGCCAAAATTTTATTTTATTTCCATAGATAATGTACAAAAGGATCACTAGTACACACCATTGCAGGAAAAAAAAGGCTAATAATAGATATATGTACATATCATATAGCACGCATGCTACAAAACACTGACATATCATATATCAAAAAATTCCATATCATAGCATAACTTTGGATGCTGTCAGACCATCTATAAACATTTTACACTCCAAGACATTATTTGTCAGACATGTCTTAGCTGTTTAAACATTCATAGGGTCATGGTAGTTCTAAAGGTTTCAGCCCTTCATGTTCTGCGATGATTTGATATCCAACAGGTCGTTTATCTGGCTTCATCCACCGCAGAGTGATCGAAATGCGTGGCTTACTAACACTGGGTATACAGTGTTTCACAAAATCCGCACCATTTCCTTGGAATAGGAGAACTGATCCTCGAGTTAAAAGGATACGGCATGTACCATCAAATTCTCCAGGCCCCAAGATTTGTATCTCCCTTCCAAATACAACGGAGCAGCGATTCATTAATGACACGGTGCAAAATGGTCTCTCGAAATCATGACTGTCAATGTGGGGAGGGATACAGTCTCCTTCATCATATATGTTGATAATGCAACTATCAGGAATACAGTATGCGAGTATGATCCCTCAAGTGACAAGACGTCTGATAATTTGAATTATTATAGTGGGCAGAGGATCGACTTGTTCATATCGCAGGATTCCGGGAAGATTCCTATCTTTGTCCTTTGCATAATTATAACAGCACCCGTATTAAATGGTCTGCCTTCCTTTGCCTCAAATCCATTTACTAGGCTCAGAATAAGTTTTTCTTTTGAGACGCCCGACTCGCCTCGGTTCCGGGCTTTTATTATATGATCGATAATGGTGGCTTTTTCATCTTCATCAAATATTCTGGTGAACAATTTGAGGCCATCCAAAATGTTCACCGTTCTTTTATTCATGTGTTTGTATTGTTCAAAAGTTCTCCATTCAATAGCACGAATCCGTCGTACTTCTTCTTCGAAATGTTCCTTCTTATCATCTTTCTTATTTGACATCTTTTGAATAGATGTAAGTGAGGGTGAAGTGATAACCATTTTTTCCATCTTGGTTTTTCTTTGCAAGGTCCAAGTTTGTCATTTCTAATGCGGAGCGTATCTCCTCAAATGGAGTGTCAATAGTCTGAGTTTTCAATTGACTAATATCCTCCATATTTTGTTTCTCCTGCAATTGTTTTTGACGTTTTAACCGTTTATTACGGTTTCTTCTCTGTGTTCAAGTAAGTCCCGTCGCCACATTATTTACGCTAGATGTAGATGCCCCTCGTACTGAAGTGGTCATGAACTCATGCTCGTCTGAGCTATCACTGACCTCAAAATCATACTCTTCAGGTTGTCGAAGTTTAAACTCTATCAAAGGTGTCCGCATTTTAATTTCATTATGATTGACCAGGTAGAGTAGTGATCCGTGATATATAGACTCAACTTGTAATAGGTCAAAGTTGAAGTGAATCCTAGTTCCTTTGTCTATATGTCGGCGGTCCAAGGAAAAAGTCATGTTATTTTGGAATGAGAAAAACAGTCTATCCTCAGGCATTTTTCCTGAAAATAATAAGACAAAATAATATTTTAGCCTTTTAAATATTTGTTCATGGAATGAACAGATGTTATAAGATAAAAAAAAGGTCAAAGATGATTTTGAAAAAAAGAATTTATTGTCCCAGTTTATAAATAAGTCGTCATACATTTTTTTTATGTTGCGTAATAATTCTTCAGGAAACGGCCATTGATTGGAGGCAGGATTCTTTCTCCTTGACAATCCACCAGTTGGTAGGATCCTCCGGAATATGTCTTTTCAATTATATAAGAGACCTCTCATATTGGTTCAAATTTACCGCCTACCTTTCGGTGAGAAAGTATAGGTCTTCGAAGAACTAAGACTAATTCACCGATTTGTAAGGTTCTAGGACGAACTAATTTGTCGTGGGCTCATATCATTTTTGCTTGATATAGTTCGAGATTTTGTTGAGCTTGTAGATGCTTGCCTTCTAAAATTTCAAGTTCTTCAAGTCGTAATCTGACATTTTCTTCTTGAGTTATTTTATTTATTATCGCAATCCTGAGAGAAGGAATTTGGACTTCCAATGGTAAAATAGCTTCAGAACCATATACCAAAGCAAATGGTGTAGACCGTGTTGGAGTTCGGTATGTAGTTCTATAAGCCCATAAAGCTTCTATTAATCACTCATGCCACTGTCTCGGGCTGTTGCTCAATGTCTTTTTCAAGATTTGAACCAATGTTTTATTGAAAGCTTCGGCTAATCCATTGGCCTTAGGATAATAAATTGTGGAATATCTCCAGTCAATCCCATGTCTTTGGATAAAGTTATTCATTTTCGTGTTTTTGAAGGCCAATCCATTGTCTGATATGACCCTTCGAGGAATTCCAAATCTATAAACGATATGCATCTTAAAGAAATGAAGGACTTGTTCTACCTTGACTTCTCTAAGTGGTATCGCTTCTGCCCATTTGGAAAAATAATTAGTAGCTGCTAGAATAAACCGATGTCCCTTAGATGATGGAGGATCTATAGGACCCACTATATCGGTACCCCAACATTCAAATGGCCAAAATGCAATAGTTGGGTGTAGGGCATTTGGAGGCTTGTGTAAAACTATCCCATGTATCTGACATTGATAACATTTCTTTGCAATGTCAAGACAATCGGCCATCATTGTCGGCTAATAATAACCCATTCTTTTTATTTTCATTTTCATTTTGGGTCCAGATTGATGTGCACCACATAAACCTGAATGGACCTCCTTAACGATCTCTTGAGCTTCGACTTGGTTTAAACATCTTAACCACATTTGGTCAAAAGATCGTTTATAGAGAATATCATTAATTAGAGCATATGATAATGCTCTTTGTTTGATTTGGTTGGCAATAGAAGTGTTTTCAGGTAGTTTTCCAGTTTGTAAATATTGAATGATTGGCTGTCGCCAATCATCCTTTTCGTCATTTATTGTCATTGTCATATTTTCACTGATTTTATGCAGATTATCCATATCAATTTGAGAAAGAACTTGTCGTCCTTTTATAGAAATCAATATGTCTTCTTCTTATGGACAGACAAACTCCTTTGCAAGTTTTGCCAAAGCGTCCGCTAGAGAATTGTCGCATCTTGGGATTAAGAAAAATGTCACGTCAGGAATTTGCTGAAGTAATTTAAGAGTGTAATGAGAATACTGTTCAAGTCGAGGTTTCAAAGTCTTATATTTGCCAGCGATTTGATTGATAATCAGCTTGGAGTCTCCGTAGATATCGATGTTTTTAATTTCCATTAATATCGTTAATTCTAGACCGGTTATGATCGCTTCATATTCAGCTTCATTATTTGTGCATGGTTTAGTCAGATGATAAGAAAAATGCATCATCATTTTGTCTGGAGTAATGAAAATTAATCCTACTCCATCTTTGCCTGGTATGATTGTCTGTTTGTCTTTGTCTTTACATGCAGATGATGCTCCATCAAAATAGAGTTCCCATCGTTGCACGTTTGAATTTTTTATTTCTGATATTTGTTCATCAGGTAAATCATCATTAAGAGGTGATCCAGTTGGAATTGGATGTGCTGCTAAGAAATCTGCCAGTATTTGTCCTTCGACATCACGTAACGGTACAAATGTTATGTCAAATTGAAGTAAGATCATTGTCCATCTTGCTAATCTCCCATAAAGTGTCGGTCGAGTTATTAAATATTGTAATGGGTTAACTCTTGAAATAAGAGTTACTTTATGAGAAAGCATATAATGCCTTAGTTTTTGAACTGCGAAGATCAAGGCTAAACAATGCTTCTCAATTGTCGGGTATTTTATTTATGTCGGAACTAAACAACGGCTTAAATAGTATAATGTATTTTCTTTTCCCTCGTCATTTACTTGTGCTAATAGAGCTCCGAGGGAATTGTCCAACGCAGCGGTGTAAAGGATTAGAGGTCTTCCTAATACAGGGGCTGCTAAGACAGGAGGGGTTGTTAGATATTGTTTGATGTTTTCAAAGGCGTGCTGACATTTTTCATCCCACACAAATTTGGTATCCTATCTAGTAAGGGCGGTGAGAGGTTGACATCTACCCGATAGATTTGAAATGAAACGTCGTATATATGCTAATTTTCCTTGAAAGGATCTCAATTGGGTTAGATTTTTAGGAGGAGGCATATTTAGGATAGCTTCAATTTTGAGAGGATCAATTTCTATCCCACGATGTCGAACTACAAATCCTAAAAATTTTTCTGAAGTGACACCGAAGATGCACTTTAAGGGATTCATTTTAAGATTGTATTGTCGCAGTCGTTCAAAGACAATTCTCAAATCATATATATGATCATCTTTTTGTTTACTGTTGACAACCAGATAGTCCACATAACATTCGACTTGATTATGTATTAATTCATCGAAGATCCGTGTCATGGCTCTTTGATAGGTTGCACCGGCATTTTTTAGTCCAAATGGCATAACCTTGTAACAATATATCCCTATGGGTGTTCGGAAAGCTGTATTTGCTTCGTCCTCCAAAAACATTTTTATTTGGTTATATCCTGATGATCCATCCATAAAGGAGAATATTTCATGTTTTGATGCTATATTAACCATTAACTCAGGAATTGGTAAAGGAAATTCATCTTTTGGACATGCTTTGTTCAAGTCCCTAAAATCTATACAGACTCTTATCTGTCCATTTTTCTTTTTAACTGGCACCACATTGGCTAACCATGTCGGATAATTCTCTTCTCGTATGAAGTCGACTTCTATCAATTTCTTGACTTCGCAATGACTTGTTGCTCTATTTCTTCACGCATCCTTCTCGGAGCTTCGTTTAACGGGGATTGTGATTCGATTTATCCCAAGTTTATGGATCGCAACTTCGGAGATAAACCGGGCATCTCGTCATAAGTCCAAGCAAACTCGTCCTTATATTCTATCAACAATTGAGTTATGTCTTTTGCTTCCTCGTCATTAAGGAATGAAATAATAAAAGTTGGTTTTGGATTTTCATCAGTTCCTAAATTTATTTCTTTTAGTTTATCAATTGTCGATTTAATTACTTCTTCCAATTCTGGTGGAGCATCTTCAATTGGAAGATCAGATAATAATTCAGAATCATATTCTCCAGTGACGACTAGACAGAATTCTGTGTCATCTAATGGTCCTAGAGTGCCAAATCCAATACCTTCTTTGGAATTAGAATTTCGTTTATTATTATTCCACACTTGTTCAATGAAATGTCGTTGTTTTAAAGACCATTATTTGAGCATTAAACTATTTTGAATAAATTTTTGTGCCCAAGGAGAATACAAATCAAAAGGAATTTTCATTGATTGTGGAAGATTTTCATCTTCTATTTTTACATCATTTTTAGTACAATAAGAAGTAGAGCCAAGTCTAAACTTAATTGGCTTTTTGTCGTCATTACATACTTCTTTGACTATTAGATTCTCAATCTTAGCAGTGGAGATTGGAGTCAGAGTCATAGAATCTATATAATGATTGATTATGTCATACATAGATTCAAATTTTTTTTCTTTGTCTTCTTCTTCTAAAGATATTTTGAACTGAGGTTCCTTCAAAACCATAGATGTTGTTTCTTCTTCAGAATCCAGGTGGATTTTGAACTTCAGTGGTTTCTTTAGTGTGACAGTTGGATCTTCCTTCCCTCGTCCTCGTCCTCGTCCTCGACCTCGAGTTTGAGTTTGACGGGAATTAGTTCTTCTTGTCTTTATTGAAGAAGAATGATCCTTTTCATTTATTTTCTTTTCTTTGTTCTTTTCTTCCACATCCACCATTGTTTCTTTGGAAGACATTGTTTTATTTATAGGAGCATAATATGCTGCATGTTATGTATACCGATTTCATGGATTGAAAACGGTTGCAAATCTCCTATAATACGACATTCTTGCCCTTTTCGTAGATATTTTATACATTGATGTAGTGAAGAAGGAACCATTTTATACTCATGTAGCCATGGTCTGCCAAGTAAGGCATTAAAAGAGGTATCTGAATCAATAATATGAAATTTTGCTGTTGTTGCCAAGTCGGCTATTTTTAAGAGTAATGTTATTGATCCAAGAGCTCGTTCTCCTTGTCGATTAAATCCTCGTAACATCATCGTATCCCTTGATAGTTGAGAGGCATCAATGTCTAAGTATGCAAGAGTTCTCAAATTCATAATGTTGATTGAAGCACCTGGGTCAATAAGAACTCTTGAAAGTATTGTATCGTTTATGTTCACTGTAATATATAGTGGACGATTGTGTTCAGTTGTTCCGAGCAACAAGTCATTGTCAGAGAAGGTAATCTTCATTGATTCCTCTAATGGGTAAGCTTCATTTTGGGTAATACTAGCAAGTTGAGTTAAGCAGATATCTGGACCTGAAAGAGCCTTTATTAATGATTCTCTCATTTCTTTGGAAAGTATGAGAGCGTCATAGTATGTTTAACTTCCTGGTAATTTTCTCAAATGAGCTAAGTACGTTATAATCCACCTTGTTATGAAGATCATCCTTATTTCTTTCAGGAAGTTGGGGATGTGTTGGAGGAATGATCTTGTCCGATGTAATTATTTGTTTATCTTTTTCTTGTGGAGTCATCCTAGGAGATAAAATTTTTCCACTTCTCAAATTGATTTCAACTATTTCTTCAAGTTGATTATCTGACTCTTTTGTCTCGGAATCTGAGGATTCCAATTCTATGGAAATCGGAGTTCCTTGTAGTTGAAGTGTAGCGATGTCATTTTCATTTTCATCATTGTCAGATTTTCATTTGTATTTTCATTATTTTGGTTGTTTTTGGCCTGATCATATACGATTTGAGTATCGTCTATAGGGTTAGAATTCAAATGATTATTTTCAGAAGCATCACCAAAAATAGACAAAATATAAGCAAAACTATGATTGTTATTATTCATGATAGTAAAAAAGAAGTCATACAAAGTTATCGGTTCGAGGATTTTTCGTCCTTCACCCGACATAACTATCCTAGTACAAGAGGAAAATGAACTAGAAGGTACAAAAGGAGTTGCAACCCCTATACTTGGAAGACCTCTGGTCTTTTTTGGTTCCTTGTTTTTCTTTTTCTTTTCTTTCTTGGGAGACTTTGTGATTTGATATTTAGCAAAGATTTCTTTAGAAGTGCTATCCTTGTTTCCGGGACTAAGCTATTCTATCGAAATCATATTGACTGAACCTTTTTCAGGTTCTTTCAAATATTCCTTCGGGATTACTATATTTCCATCTTTAAAATTACGCTCCAACCAGTCTTTGAAGACAAAACATTCTTCAATTTTATGTCCAAGCATTCTGTGATAAGGACAATAATTAGAGTTGTCTTTCATGTCGATTTCTGCCGGCCTTTTAGCTTCTGGTAGCTTAAATTCGGGTATTTTAAGCAGACTACGAAATATTTTGCTGACGGCTTCAATTTTGAATGGATATTCTTTATTCATTTTTTCAGCCATTGTTTTCTTTTCTATTGGTACTGGAATCTGTTGTTGAAGTTTTAGTTGAGGTGATGTTTGTGATGTTGACGGATTCTGTCGTTGTTGTTTCTTTTGTTCTGGTTGAATCTGCATCACCTGTTTACCTTTTTCTATAACATTTCCGGGTTTCTTTTCAAATGTTTTGACAGTTTTTATCTTTTCAGTTTTCTCTGTTATACTCATTTGTTTTGCTTCTTCTTAGAGATTAGCAGCTTTACTGAGTAATTTTTCAAATGTCTTTATTGTGAATCCTTTGAGCATAAATGCTATAGGACCATGAATATTTTTAAACAAAATTCTAACAACGTGTTGCTCTTGTAGTTGTGGCTCACATTTCATGCTGAGATTTCTCCAGCGTAAAATATAATCCACTAAACTTTCTCCTGGTTTTTGTTTTTCTACCACCAAGTCACCAACTGTGGTATGATGTTGTGCTCCTGCAAAATGTTGAATAAAGAGGCTTTCAAGTTCCACAAATGTTTTGACAGATCCATTGGGGAGTTCTGCATACCAATCGAAGGCAACTCCTGTAATACTGTTAACAAATTGTCGAAATAAGAGAGAATCACTTCCTCCAGCATTACAGCAGCTTGCTCTAAAATGTGCTAAATGTTGTCGGGGATTACTCGTTTCATCAAACATTTTAAAGACAGGAGGAACAAAACCTTTAGGATATTGAACGGAATCAAATTCCTCTGGGTATGGTCTACCCTTTGGAGTTAATGCTCCAACTTTCACCTGAGCCATTGTTTCTCTAATTTTTTGTTCCACAAGTTGTGTAATATTCTTTTCTAGAATTTCGCTATGAGGGGAATTCTTTTTCTTTTGGGTGCTTTCCTCAACATCTGTCGGTTCTCCTTTATCTTCCAGAATATGAATAGCCTCTGGTCTGATGATTTCAATAGCTGGAGAAGATTTTTTGGTGGGTTTTGCAAAGTTGCTACCAACTCTTCCATTCTTTGCTCAAGACGACTAATTTGTTCATCTCGTTGTCGTATAACTACTCGTAATTCATTTGTTGCCTCCTCTTCAACTGATTCTCGTGCTAAGGAAGTAGATCGTGTTTCTACCATATTAACACTAGCAACATTTTCGTTAGAACTATCAGAAGTATCTTTCTTCCTTTGCTCTGAAAGTTGTTTATTATCATTTTTTAATTTCTTCAATCTTTCTTTAAATGATTTTGTAGAACGTTTTTTGCAAGTTTCTTATGGTGAACTATTTGCAGGAGTGTTGGTGGTATCTAAATTTCTTTCAGACGATTTTCGTCTCCATACGTTATTTTTAAGTACAGAACGAGAATTTCCAGGTGGTGTATCGTAACCTGTGTAAAGACAATTTGCTTTTTGTAGCATTTGGACAAGATCCGACATCTTAGCAGTTGTATCTTCTGCTCCTGACATCAATTCATCATATCTAGCTTTGTCATTTGTGACTACCACGTCTTTTATTCTATGGCCCAGTCGGAATTTTACTGGTACTCGAACACAATGTTTATTAGTTGGGGATTGATAGAAAATTTCTTGATAGTCAGGATTCTCCATTGCTAAAATTCTCCTTTTCATGGTGTTGGAGACTGCACAACCCATTTTGTTTAATAATTTAGATGGTGAACATCTATCTTTTCGTGCTAATCTTTTAAACACTGAATATATAACACAAATTGAAGGAGAGTTTCTAGGTTGAAAGGAATTATCAGTGAATTCAACAGGAATTGGAATATATTGATTCTCTTCTAAAAAGGAAGGATTTCCAAAAATGTTCTGTTGAAATTCAGGTGTTTAAAAATTATCATTTTCGTCCTGCCTTTTCTTTCTTTTGAATGAAGGAGATTTATGAATATTCTTTGAACAAGATCCAACTTCATACATAGACGATGGTGGAACATCATCTTCCTTATAGATTTGTTTTCCTTTCCTATCAGCTTGTCTTTTTATTTCCTTGAAGGAATAAGGTTCTTCAAGTATATACTCAAGTGGATCTTCTATAAAATTTAGAAAGTCTTGATAAGGTTGCAGGTCAAATTCTTCAAAAGATTGTATATCAGTCTGATATGGATTATCTAATGTAAATTTTGTTTCACTAAATAATCCATAATCATTTTGATAAAAGGAAGGATCTTCCTCTATTGGTATGTTGAAGTCTTGAAAATAAGAAAAGATTAAATTCGGAGAATCCATTGCAAAATTTTTTTCTGAAATTTCAAGAAAAATGAATATTATTGACTTATTTATAAACTGGGAATTTATTTTAGAATTTGAAATGAAGACAAATGATGACAAAAGATGAGAAGAAAGATCAATCCCCAGCGGAGTTGCCAAAAATCTTTTGGTGACGATGAAAAGAGAGGGGTGGATGTCAATGTTGAGGAAGCACCATTTTGTCTAATATTAGCCTAATTTTATCCCTATAAATCCTATGAAGGATTTGAAGAATTTAAGACTAATAGTAGAAAAAGATGTTTATGATAATCCTTATATGAGAATATTCTAGAATAACATATCCTAGAATTTTCATATAAAGAAAATCATGAAAAACCTGAGATTTCTATCGTAGGTTCTTTTAGATCTCCTATAGAAGCAAGCTTCTATAGTTAATTACATCCTAAACAATTTTTAATTATTCAAGAAAACTTCTGATTAATGTCGATCATTTGTTTTCTAAAATTTTATTTTTAAGGAGAGATGTACCACTATCACTCCTAAATGTCATGTCATATTTATCATTTTTTTTTTGTTTTATTTTCCATGTTGTTGTTTTGTTTTGTTGAAAATATTATGTTTGGTGACTATCCTAAAAGTTTTGATTTTATTTTCCATGTCGTTGTTTTGTTTTGTTGAAAATGTTATGTTTGATGGCTATCCTAAAAGTTTTGGTTTTGTTTTCCATGTCGTCCTACAAAACAGAGTTAGCACACCCTATAACATGTAAAGGAAACCTAAACGAAACTTGTCTTCATCCTGCAAAGAAAACATTGCCAGAAATAGTGTCACATTCATTATCTCAGAATTTTGTAGGATGTTTCGATTTTGAATGTCAGTTTATTTTAAATCATATCATTTAATGTCAAATGTCGTTTGGAATATTCGATTGATTTCGATGTTTGTCAAATTTTTTCAATTTTATGTCAAATTTTATTTGAAATGTCAAATTTATGTCGATTATGTCAATTCTTGTTTGCAATATCAAATTTATGTCGATTTTGTCAATTAAGTGTTTGGAATGTCAAATTTATGTCAATTTTGTTAATTAAATATTTGAAGTGTCAAATTTATGTCGATTTTGTTTGATGAGATGTTTGAAATATCAAATTTATGTTGATTTTAAGTTTATGTTTGTCTGAAATTAAGTTAGAAGGTTGAAAGTTAGATTCAATATTAATTGAATTAACTTGGGTTCATGTCTAGTTGAACCTAAGTTAGATTCAATGTTGATTAAATCTAATTAACTTGAGTTCATGTCTGTTTGAACTTAAGTTAGAAGGTTTGGTTTAGAATAAACCTAATTACGTTTTAAGCCTTGCTTAAACAGAACTTAAAGGTTAATTAAGTCTAATAAATTAGACTTAATTAGAATTGTAGACCATTTAAGTCCTTTTTAGGTAAGGCTTAAGTTTTAATTAAGTCTAATTTGATTTAGCTGAAGTTTTTTTAGATATTAAGTCTACTTAATCACGGTTTGCTAATTTAAAACTTAGTTAATTAAGGTTTAATGATTTAATTAAAGTTGAATTAAGTTCAATATGAGTTGAACTCAAATTAGGATTTAACTTAAGTTAAGTTAGGTTCAAGTTAGGTTAATTCTTGACTTAAGGTCTACTTAAGTTCAATACGGGTTGAACTTAAATTAAAGTTTGAGTTTTAGATTAAGTTAGATGCGAGTCGGGCGAACTTAGGTTTAAAGTTGACTTAAGTTCAATATGGATTGCACTTAAGTTAAGGTTTTGACTTGGGTTAAGTTAGGTTCAAGTTCAATTGAACCTAGACTTAAAGTTAACTTAGGTTCAACATGGGTCGAACTTATGTTAAGGTTTGATTTAAGTTCAAGTTAAGTTCAAGTTAGGTTGAACCTAGACTTAAGATCGACTTAAGTTCGATGTGGGTTGAACTTAAGTTTAGGTTAACTTGAGTTAAGTTAGGTTCAATATGGGTTGAACCTAAAGTTTAGGTTAACTTGAGTTCAAGTTAAGTTGGACCCAAGTTTGGTTAAATTTAGGTTAGATTCAATATGGATCGAACCTAAGGTTTTAGGTTAACTTGAGTTCAGCTAGGTTGGACTCAAGTTTGGTTAAGTTTAAGTTAAGTTAGGTTCAATGTGGGTCGAACCTAAGGTTTTAGGTTAACTTGAGTTCAAGTTAGGTTGGACTCAAGTTTGGTTAAGTTTAGGTTAAGTTAGGTTCAATGTGGGTTGAACCTAAGGTTTTAGGTTAACTTGAGTTTAAGTTACGTTGGACTCAAGTTAGGTTAAGTTTAAGTTAAGTTAGGTTCAATGTGGGTTGAACCTAAGGTTTTAGGTTAACATGAGTTCAAGTTAGGTTGGACTCAAGTTTGGTTAAGTTTAAGTTAAGTTAGGTTCAATGTGGGTTGAACCTAAGGTTTTAAGTTAAATTGAGTTCAAGTTAGGTTGGACTCAGGTTTGGTTAAGTTTAAGTTAAGTTAGGTTCAATGTGGGTTGAACTTAAGGTTTTAGGTTAACTTGAGTTCAAGTTAGGTTGGACTCAATTTTAGTTAAGTTTAAGTTACGTTAGGTTCAATGTGGGTTGAACCTCAGGTTTTAGGTTAACTTGAGTTCAAGTGAGGTTGGACTCAAGTTAGGTTAAGTTTAAGTTAAGTTAGGTTCAATGTGGGTTGAACCTAAGGTTTTAGGTTAACTTGAGTTCAAGTTAGGTTGGACTCAAGTTAGGTTAAGTTTAAGTTAAGTTAGGTTCAATGTGGGTTGAACCTAAAATTTAGGGATTAATTAAACATAATTTAGTTATGTTTAATTAAGGTTAATGGATTACTTAAACCTATTATAAATAGAGCCTAAGGATTAATTAGATTAGACTTAATTTGAGTTTAGAGGTTGCTTAAGCCTAATTTAAGTGAAGCTTAGGGGTTAATCAAATCAAATTAGATTAGACTTAATTAAGATTTATGGTGTTAAACCTAATGTGATTAAGGTTTAATAAGGTTTAATGGGGTCTGACTGATGTCTTAGACATAATTGGGGTTTATTAATTTAAACTTAATATGATTAAGGTTTAACTTGGTTCAATTAGGCCTAATCGGTGTCTTAGACCAAATTGGGGCTTAATAAGTTAAACTTAATATGATTAAGGTTTAACTTGGTTCAATTAGGTCTAATTGGTGTCTTAGACCTAATTGGGGTTTATTAAATTAAACTTAATGTGGTTAAGATCTAACTTGGTTTAATTAGGTCTAATTGATGTCTTAGGCCTAATTAGGTTTTATTAAGTTAAACCTAATGTGGTTAGGGTGTAAATTGGTTTAATTAGGTCTAATTGATGTCTTAGGCCTAATTAGGGTTTATTAAGTTAAACCTAATGTGGTTAGGGTCTAACTTGGTTTAATTAGGTCTAATTGGTGTCTTAGGCCTAATTAGGATTTATTAAGTTAAACCTAATGTGGTTAGGGTCTAACTTGGTTTAATTAGGTCTAATTGATGTCTTAGGCCTAATTAGGGTTTATTATGTTAAACCTAATGTGGTTAGGGTCTAACTTGGTTTAATTAGGTCTAATTGATGTCTTAGGCCTAATTAGGGTTTATTAAGTTAAATCTAATGTGGTTAGGGTCTAACTTGGTTTAATTAGGTCTAATTGATGTCTTAGGCCTAATTAGGGTTTATTAAGTTAAACCTAATGTGGTTAGGGTCTAACTTGGTTTAATTAGGTCTAATTGATGTCTTAGGCCTAATTAGGGTTTTATTAAGTCTAATTTGTCATTTTAGACTTACTCATAGTTTAATTAGTTAAGCTTAATAAGATTAAGGTTTAACTTTAATTAAGTAGGTTTAAATGGTGTCTTAAACCTAATTAGAATTTATTAAGTCTAACTTGTCATTTGAGACTTAATTGAAGTTTGTCATAAGTCTAGTATGGACTAGACTCATTTTAAACTTAGATTATTAAAGAAAATAGGCTAAGTTATAAAAAGATGATTTTTAGGATTAAATTTATTAATTAATAATGAATTTTAATCCTAAATTTTGAAATATCATTTAAAATTATTTAATGACTTAAAAATTATTTTCCTAGGGTTATTTTCTCGTTACCCTAAAATTTCTAGTCATTTTCAAATTTATTTTCCTTAATTTCTAATTTTTATAATTATTTTTATAAATAATTACAAAGTAGCTTAGAAATTAAAGAAGAATATCCTAAAGACTTTTTCTGTCCTTGGGAAAATTAGGAGATGTGTGTCATAACAGGAGGATAATTGTGCGAAAATTTCATAATTTTTGGAATTATAATTAATTTTTAATAATTAAATTACCTCAGAGAGTAATTAGTTATTTAAAAATTAAATATTGAGAATAAAATTATGATTTTGGTCTCATAATTTTCCTCTCTTCAAGAGCTTTTGAGAGGTATTTTTATTTTTTTTTTGTGACCTCTTGATCAAAAGATATTATTTTTTGAAATTTTTAAGGTTTTATGGAATTTATTAATTCCAGAAAATCGGCCGAGCGACGCGTGTCCTTGTACGCGTCGAAGAGCGGGAAGATCCCATGTGCGGATCCAAACAGCATACACCGGATGGCGCGATCAGCGCCGTCTGTTCCAAAACACGGGAACAGACGGCGGAGATAAATCCCTTATTAATTCGGAAAAATTCCGAACCGTTAAACTTCAAACATTAATATCTCACTCATTTCTTAACGAAATTGAGTGATTTTTGAACCTATGGAATCATCTAAACATGTAGAATGTATCCATACGGTGATGATACATTTCTGGGCTAGTATAACCCATGATATTTTAAAAACATGAATTATTTTGGGAAAAATAATTCCATACCTTGGCCACAAGTGTATCAAGCTTGATCGGACCTTATGGTTGGCTTCTAAGACTCCCAAGGAAGATCTTTGCAACTTCAATTTGGTTTTAAACCTAGCTTTGGAGGAGAATTTTTAGAAAGTGGCTAATTTGGGCTAGTTTTGGATTTTGATCAAATTGGCCTGATTGGGCTAACCCTATGGCTTGGGTTTGGTTGGGATAGACTGCTAAGGTTCTTGAGAAGAATTTTTGTGTTGGGGATCAAGTGGTTTGAGCAGCCTATAGGTCTCTACCAATTTTTTTCTTCTTCTATGAGGGTTCGGGTATGGGGTTTTTATAGCCATGGGGAGTTCATGGCTGGCTTTAACTTGTTTCCATTCACTTGGGGAAGGCTTTAACTCTCCAATTATTATTTTATTATAGTTTTTAGGCTAGGGTAATGATAGTCCTAGCCTAGGCCTCATAGGTTTAACTATGGTGAGGATTTGGAGTTAGACTCTTGTCTTGCCCCCATTGGGTCCGTTGTGAGGTGGATTTGGCTGGGCAAATCATGTTGAATCCACCTCCCCTAGATGGAATTCAAGGTGATTTGCTCTATTTGAGGAAATGGTGACACATAAGCCCCTTACTCATCTCATGCAAGCCTTAGCCATGATGGCTCTTAACCAAGGTGTGGGATGGGTTAGCTTCTTGTCTCCCCTCCATTGGGTGGTCTAAGAGATGAATGATGAGTCATGAAAGTGAGCCCTCCCCCTTCCAACATCTCATTTAAGGTTTGGATGAGAAGGTGACACATATTTTTCTCATGCAAAATTCTTAAAATTTGGTTATAATCATGGTTAAGTAAGTTACTCATGTGAGTTTAATTGGTGTCTAATTTTTATTGGTGAGTTCATGAGGATGAGTCACCTCAAATTTTAATTTCATGAGAGGATGACACCTCATTTTCTTTAATGATTATTTTCTTTAACCATGGTTTATAGGTTATTTTAATGTATTAACCTACACTTAATAAGTCCCATGAGTCATGAATAATCCATGGATGAGGTCATTTTCGATGTAAGAAAGAGATTTGGAATTTTTTAAAAATCATGGTTTCATGGGTTAAAATTCCATTTTATGCCATTTTTAATTTTAATTTCCATTTTAATTAATTATGTCATTAATTAAAATTTTGAAAATTACTCTATTAATCAATAATTTCAAATTAATTATTTGATTAAATTTCATGTCATTAAATTTTGTCTCATTTTATGTCTATTAGTTATATTTTTATTTTAACTAATTATTTAATTAGTTAAAAGATTAGAAATTATATTATTGATTGATTAATTAATCAAAATAATATTGGGGTAATTATTTGGTTAATTTTTATGTCATTTTGGATTTGAAATTGAATTTGATGTCCTTTTAATTTAATTTTTATTTTAATTAATTATGTCATTGATTAAAAAAATTAAATCATTAGTCATTTAATTAATCAAAATAATTTTGAAATTAATTATTTGATTAATTTTGTCTTTTTTATTTCATTTTGGTGTATTTTTTCATTTTATGATTTTTAATTTAATTTTCATTTTAATTAATTATGTCAATAATTAAAATATTAAAAATTAATTCATTAGTCAATTTAATTAATCAAAATAATTTTAAAGTTAATTATTTGATTAATTCTTGACATTTTGGGGTATTAATCATGTCATTAGGTCAATAATTGATTATTTAGTCAAAAATTAACCGTAGTCGACTCTTTGGGCAAAAAGGTTGACTCTAGGGTTAACAGGGTTGATTATCGGATCTAGATTGATCATTTTGACCAAAGTTGACTTTTAGGTCAAAAGGGTGACTTATTAGGTCAACAGGGTTGGTCATTGGGTCTGGTTTGACCATTTTGACCAAAGTTGACTTTTTAGGTCAAAAGGGTGACCTATTGGGTCAACAGTGGTCGGTCATCGGTCCGGTTTGACCATTTTGACCAAAGTTGACTTTTAGGTCAAAGGGTGACTTATCGGGTCAACAGGGTTGGTCATTGGGTCCGGTTCGACCATTTTGACCAAAGTTGACTTTTTAGGTCAAAAGGGTGACCTATTGGGTCAACAGGGTTGGTAATTGGGTCTGGTTTGACCATTTTGACCAAAGTTGACTTTTTAGGTCAAATGGTATTGACTCATTAAAAATGAGGTCAATAAACATTTTTGAATAATCTGTTCAGTTTCTTCATAAGACAGGCATCTTCTAATAATTAGATCCTTACATTGTTTATATAAATATGGTTCATCCCAAAAATATGTTTTAACATCGTAAATGAATTTTTTCTGTTGTTGCTGAGTTAGCATGGGTGATAAAATATCACTTACATATAATTAACTATATCAGCATACCATGATATTTTCCACTCATTTATATTATAAAGTTGTTCGTCAGGAAAACTGTCTGTAATTTCATTGTCAGTGTAAGATAATTCACAATATTCTAATCTTGACAAATGATCTGCAATTTGATTATCGCTTCCCTTTCTATTAATTATTTCAAAATCAAATTCTTGCATCGTAATATCCATCCGATTAATCTTGTTTTGGTATCTTTTTTTGCATTAAATATTTAATCGCATAAGTGATCGATATGCACAATACATTTAGTTCCAATTAAATAAGGTCTAAATTTATCAAAAGCATATACAATTGCTAATAATTCTTTTTCCATGAATCGTATAATTGATTTCAAGACTATCGAGAGTTTTACTAGCGTAGTATATAACTTGAAAAATTTTATCATACTTTTGTCCAAGAACAGCTTCTATAAGATAATCACTAGCATCACACATAAGTTCAAATGGTTTCTCCCAATCGAGTGAAACTATTATAGGTGTTGTGATTAATTTATCTTTTAATTATTCAAAAGCATTTAAGCATTCTGTAGTGAATTCAAATTTCTTGTCTTTTTCTAAAAGTTGGCATAAAGGTTTAGTAATTTTTGAAAAATCTTTTATATGGCGTCTGTAAAATCCGACATGTCCAAAAAAACTTCTTACCCCTCTCACTATAGTAGGAGGTGGTAATTTAGCTATAACTTGAATTTTTGCAGGGTCTACTTTCATGTCATTTTCTGAAATTTTATGCCCTAATACAATTCCTCCTGCAACCATAAATCGACATTTCTCCCAATTTAGAACTAAGTTAGTTTGTTCGCATATCTCTAAGACTTTTTCAAGATGATCCAAGCATGTGTCAAATGATGTTCCAAATACGTAGAAATCATCCATAAATACTTCTATTCCATCATCAATTAATTTACTAAATATAGACATCATACATCTCCGGAATGTTGCGTGTGCATTACATAATCCAAAAGGCATTCTTCGAAAAGCAAATGTTCCATAAGGACTAGTAAATGTAGTTTTCTCTCGATCCTCGGAGCAATAGGTATTTGATGATAAATCGGTATATCTATCTAAAATCCAAAAATATTTGTGTCCGGCTAGTCTATCTAACATTTGGTCTAGGAATGGTAAAGGGAAGTGATCTTTCCTGGTGGCTGCATTTAATTTTCTATAATCAATACATATACGTCATCTAGTAACTTGTATTATAGATATTAAATCATTATTTTCATTAGCTTCAACAGTCACTCCTCCTTTCTTAGGAACACAATGAATTGGGCTTACCTAAGCACTGTTTGAAATAAGATATATAATACCATTGTCTAACCATTTTAATATTTCTTTCTTGACTGCATCTTTCATTATTGGGTTTAATCTCCTTTGGGGATCAACTCTTGGTTTATGTTCATTATCCAAAATAATTCTGTGCATACAGATCGAAGGACTAATTCCCTTAATATCTGGTAAGGTCCAACCAAAAGCTTTCTTATGCTTTTTTAATGTGTCAAGAAGTTTTTGCTCTAGTAATTCATTTAATTCTGCCGATATAATAACCGATAAAATTAAAGAATTTCCAAAAAATGCGTACTTCAAATGAGTAGATAAAACTTTTAACTCAAGTTCAGGAGGTTTAATAATCGACGGAACTATATTCTTTTCAGCGTTTTTAGTAATATTCAACATCTCAAATCTTTCTTGTATATAATCTAATTTTTCATTGTCTGCTTCTTCAATTAATTCTGTATTTCCTATTTCTGGTTTATCTTCAAAGTATTCTTTAAAATGTTCATTTCGTAGATGTTCAAGAGTTTCCATTCGAAAACATTCATCTTCTTTTTCTATAGCAGGATATTTCATTGATTTCACAATGTTAAAAGTTACTTCTTGATCGTTTACTCTCATAGTTAGTTCTCCTTTTTGAACGTCAATAATAGCTCTTCCAGTAGCTAAGAAGGGTCTTCCTAAAATTTTGGGTATTTTTTTATCTTCCTCCATATCTAAGACAATAAAATCCACTGGGAAGATAAATTTATCCTCCTTTACTAACACATCTTCAATAACTCCTTTAGGATATGTCGCTGAACGATCAACTAACTGAAGAGTTACTGAAGTAGGTGAGACTTCTCCCAATCCTAATCTTTTAAAAATTGATAGAGGCATAAGATTTATGCTGGCTCCCAAGTCACATAAAGCTTTTCCATAAAATTTTTCTCCAATAGCACACGGTATAGTGAAACTACCAGGATCTTTTAATTTCTCAGGAAGCTTTTTCTGAATAATTGCACTACACTCTTCTCTAAGTGTAACAGTTTCATTAGCTGTGAACTTTCTTTTCTTGTTTAAAATATCTTTCATAAACTTCACATAATTGGGCATTTGTTCTAATGCTTCTACAAAAGGAATGTTTACCGTTAATTTTTTTCAGGATTTTAAGAAATTTAGAAAATTGCTTATCCTTTTTATATTGCTTTAATCACTGAGGAAATGGTGATGGTGGTCTCCCTACAGAAATTTTCATAGGAATTAGTGGATATTCTAAATTTCGATCTTGCTGATCCTTTTCTTTTTCAGTTTCAACTTTCTCTTTTTCACTTTCAGTTTCTTTTTGTATTCTTGTTTCTAATTTTTTTCCACTTCGTAACTTTATCGCTTTGATTTGTTCTTTTCCTCGATCTTTAGGATTTATTTCCACATTACTAGGAAAAGTGCCGTAAATTCTATTATTAAGTGCGATAGCTGATATGCCCAAGTTGAGTTTCAATATTTTTAATTGCAGTTCCTTGATTTTGTAATTGGTTCCCTCGAATTTGTAGTCGATTTCCTTTCGCAAATGCCGACCCATATTTAATATTAATTCTTTCATAGATAACTTCTTTTCCTTAAATTGAGAGTTATTATTAAATCCAGGTGGATAAGAAGATTTATAATTTGAATTTCCTTGGTTAGATGAATTTCCTAATGGGTTTACTGAGTTGTTCATCCACTGTTGATTAGCAGAGTTGTTATTCCAATTTAAATTTGGATGGTTCTTCCAACTGTGGTTGTAATAATTTGCATAAGGATTATTGGGTCTATTATTAATAGAATTTAAAGTTTCATATGAAGATTGAGCTTCTATAAGTTGTCCAGATGAATTTTCTTCTATTATATTAGGAGAATAATTTATTCCAAAATGATCTAATTCCTTGGATATAGCAGCAATCTGAGAAGCTAACATATATATTGCATCAGAGTCATGTATACTAGCTATTTTCTTAGGATTCAACCTTTCAGAAGGCCATTGAAAATTGTTGGTAGTCATTTCTTTAATTAATGAATAAGCCTCATCAAATGGTTTTGACATTAATGAACCTCCAGCAGCAACATCTATAATAGATCTAAGAGATCCTACTAATCCATTATAAAAAGTTTGTATAATTAACCAATCTGGTAACGCATGATGTAGGCATTTCCTAAGAATATCTTTAAATCTCTCCCAAGCTTCGTATATCGATTCTCCATCAAACTGACTAAAAAATGTTATGTCATTTCTAAGCTTTGCAGTTTTTGAAGGAGGAAAATATTTGTATAGAAATTTTTGTGATAGTTCTCCCCAAGTTCTAATAGATCCAGGTGCTAACAAATTTAACCACATCTTAGCCTTATCCCTTAAAGAAAAAGGAAAAATCCTAAGTGTAACAACATCATTAGATACTCCGTCATATTTAAAAGTAGCACAAAGTTCTAAAAAACTAGCAAGATGTAAATTAGGATCTTCGTTTGGTGAACCACTAAATTGATTATCCTGTAACATTTGGATAATTGCAGGTTTAAGCTCAAATGAATTAGCTGCTACATTAGGATTTTGGATAATTAAATGAATTTCATCTAATGTAGGCTTAGCGTAATCTCTTAAGGTCTGGGTTGATTTATATTTTCAAATGCTGGATTATTTGTTATTTGAGTTAAATTTATAGTTTCTTTTCTCTGTTTTCTAATTCTTTTAATAGTGCGTTCTAATTCCGAATCGTAAGGTATTAAACTTTAAGTTCCAAATTTACGCATACACAAATTAAGTGGATTTTTTTTAAATAGTTCGTTACTCTAGTAATTATCTTTAATAATTATTTTATTAATTACCTTAATAATTACTTTACTTCCCTGGCAACGGTGCCAAAAACTTGACCTGTGGTCGGGAGGCAGCAGGGTTTATATGATTGTGGAGTTTTATATTATATATTTTACAAATGATTATCAGAGTAAAATTAGCAATTATGTCCCCCCCTTTTATCAACACAAGTATACGTATCGTTCAAGTAATAAAGGGCTCTAATGGAGTCCTAGATATCGATCCCACAGGGAAGTTTAGAGATTAAGAACTAATTTTAACAGATGCAATTACTATCTAGTGTACGGAAAAAAAGAACGCTTATACTAAACTCTATTACTTAATTTTTAAATAGAAGATTGCAATTTAGAAAAAGTATCTTTCTCCTTGTTAACAGAATTAAGTGAATGAATAATTAAATTTTTTAGAATTATATTGTGTCAAATAGGAGAATTCCTATTCTTTACCCTTTGGTCCAGGCATAAAGAACATTGACTAATCCTATGCTCGGTTACTGAATCTGCGGCTAGTCTGGGAGGATACCGTCCGCCACTTTGGAGCTCCCACGTTCCCCTCACCCGAGGGCTTACATCTACACTTCGGCTCCCAAACGATAGGACCGAATTGAAGATTTTAGTCTGTCACACTAAAATATCCAATTCTACGCCCGATAAATAATATTTCCCTATTTATTTGCACCCTCCTTCCAAGGCTTTTGACTTCTCTGAATCTTAGATGTAATCTTCACTATAGTTGATAATTCAACATATTTTAACAATTCAATTGGCCAAATTGAAAGTAAATTAAGATTTAAGTAAAATGATTATCACAATTTTTATTTAATATTTTTAGGCACAACTAATTCAATTCTTCATTTCACAAAATCTTAACAACAAGGAGACAGACAGAGAAAACTACTCAGAATGCATAGGAAAAATAATACAAAACTTGGATTTCATTTAAAGTTATAAAACAATAAATAAAAACTTATCTCAAATCGTCTCCCCAAGCAGACTCCTTAAAGTTCCTCTAACTCTTCCTTCTTGTACAACACACTTAATTATACTTACTAATGTACTCTAAAACACACTAATGCACACACAATAGACTCACCACACACTACTGACTTCCACAAGACCCACTTTTCAGCCTAAATTCATCTATATTTAAAGAAGAAGGAATATATCCAAAGGTTGCTTAAGCACCTCTTCAAAAAGCGTCCAGATTCAATGTATTTGGCTTGAACCGACATTTTTGTCATCGGCGGGCTCAATCTCGTCGTTGGCGGGCTTCTAAAACTTTGGCTAACCGCTAAGGCTCGCTGTCGGTAGGCTCGATCTAGCCGTCGGTGGGCTCCTTTATAATATATTCAAAACTTTCAGGAAAATCACGTCATCGGCGGCCTATTCCTCGCCGTCGGCGGGATAGTTCAATTTCCATCTCTTTTTAGTCCTTTTCGTTCCAGATTTTCTTCTTTTCGATCTTTTTGCTTCCAATACCTATAAATCTTCATACCTGCAATAAAACATAGAAAATAACTTTCTTTAAAGTGAAATTTCATATAAAATTGGTATGAATTTCTTAATACATTTTTTTGTGGTCAGTCATACTTTAAAATTATGGGAGAGGGTAATTGAACATAAGTTAAGACGTATTACGAAGGTTTCTCATAATCAATTTGGATTTATGCCGGACAGGTCTACCATGGAAGCTATACATTTATTGAGAAGTTTGATGGAGAAGTACAGAGATAATAAGGAGGATCTACATTTGATTTTTATTGCTTTAGAAAAAGCTTACGGTAAGGTTCTTAGAGATGTTCTTTGGAGACTCCTTGAGAAGAAAGGTGTTGATATGACTTATATTCAAGTCATTAAAGATATGTATGCTAGAGATGTTACATGTGTTCGAACTGAAGGAGGATTGAACAAATATTTTACTATTTCTGTTGGTTTACATCAAGGATCGGCTTTAAGCCCATATTTTTTTGCTTTATTTATGGATGGTCTTACTAAGCATTTACAAGAGGATGTACCTTGGTGTATGCTTTTTGCTGATGATATCCTCCTTGTGGATAAGACAAGAGAAAAAGTCCAAGAAAAACTTGAATTATGGAGGTCTACATCGGAGTCTAAAGGTCTTCGTTTGAGTAGAACTAAAATTGAATACATGGAATGTAATTTTAGTAATAAGTAGGTCTAGTGACGTAAGTGTAACTTTGGGTGATCAAATTATTAAAAGGTGTGAACGATTTAGATATCTCGGGTCCATTGTTTAAAGCGATGGTGATATAGATGGGGATGTTAATAGAGAGAATTCGTGTTGGTTGGTTGAAGTGGAGGAATACGTCCGCTTATTGTGTGATGTAAAAGTACCGCTTAGACTAAAAGAAAAATTTTATAAGATGGTGGTGAGACCTTCAATACTCTATGGTGCTAAATGTTGGCCTTTAAAAGAGAAGCATAATGTTAAGTTAAGTGTTGCCGAGATGAGAATGATTAGGTGGATGAGTGGCTTTACATTTAGAGACAAAATGCGAAATGAATATATCTGTAATAGGGTTGGCGTTGCACCAGTGACAGATAAAATTAAAGAGAGTCGCCTTAGATGGTTTTGTCACATTAAACGTCGACCACTTGATGATCCGATTAGGAGAGTAGATGTTTTAAATACAACTTATGTTAAGAAAGGCAGAGGTAGATGATCCACTTTTCGATATTTATACTTACAACTATGATATGAAAAATTAGCAACGACACCAAAAACTTGATCCCTCACTGAATATATATATATACTGATGATTCTGTTATGGAATTTATGATTTATATTGTGGATACTACGCAAGTATACGTATCGTTATCAAGTAATATAGGGCTCTAATGGAGTCCTAGATATCAATCCCACAAGGAAGTATAGAGAATTTCCAAGACAAATTAAAGTAGACTTACTTACTAATCTAGTATACGGAAATTAAGAACACTTAAACTAAAATAAATTAATGCTTAAAGGTTGAATATAAGATTTTAGAAAAGTATCTTTCTCCTTGTTTGAGAGAATTAAGTGAATGAAGAATTAAATGAGTTTTTAATTGTATTGTGCCAAATAGGAGCATTCATATTCTTTACCCTTTAGTCCAGGTGCAAAGAACATTGACTAGTCTTATGTTTGATTACTGAATCTGCGGCCAGGCTGGGAGAATACCGACTGCCACTTCAGAGCTCCCATGTTCCCCTCGCCTGAGGGCTAGCATCTACACTTCAGCTCCCAAACAATAAGATCGAATTGAATATTTTAGTCTGTCACACTAAAATGTCCAATTCTACGCCCAATAGTTAATATTTCCTTATATATTTGCACCCTCCTTCCAAGGCTTTTAACTTCCCTGAATCTTGGATGTAATCTTTACTATAGTTGATAATTCAACATATGTTAACAAATAAATTGGCCAGATTGAAAGTAAATTAAGATTTAAGTAAAAGATTATCACAATTTCTATTTTCATATTTTTAGGCACAACTACTTTAATTCATCATTTCACGAAATCTCAATAACAAGGAGAAAGACTAAGGTAATTACTCAGAATGCATGGGAAAAATAACACAAATCATGGATTTCATTAAAGTTAACAAACAATAAACAAATATACTTATCTCAATTCTTCTCCCCAAGCTAACTCCTTGAAGTTCCTTTGACTCTTCCTTCCAGTACAACACACCAAAACGCTAAACACTTTATCTACTCACTAAAAAGACTCTAGGATGACACTTAAAATTACACTTAACTTCCACACAAATGACACACAACTGACTAGAATTCGTCTCTATTTATAGGAGTCAAATCTCCAAAGGTTGCTTAAGCACCTCTTCAAAAAACGTCCAGGTTCAATGTATTTTGGCTCTTTTCAACTGTCTCGCCGTCGGCGGGGTCGATCTCGCCGTCGGTAGGCTTCTAGAAGATGAGCTAACCGCGCCGATCTCGCTGTCGGCGGGCTTGATCTCACCGTCAGCGAGTTCCTTATAATATATTCAAAATCTCTCTGGAAAATCTCGCCGTCAGCGGCTTAAATCTCACCGTCGGCGGGACAGTTCATTTTTTATCATATTGAGTCTTTTTTGCTCCAAATCCGCTTCTTTTGTGCTTTTTGCTTTCAGTACTTATAAATCTTCATTCCTGCAATAAAATAAAGAAAATACCTTTCTTTAAAGTGCAATTTCATATAAAATTGGTATAAATTTCTCAATACATTTTTCTGTGGTCAAAATCCCCAAAACTTAACTATTACTTGTCCTCAAGTAATTTTAATACTACATAAAAGTAATGATTATTTGTAGTAAAGTTTTAATTCAGAATTACTATGAATTTGATTTAAATAAGTATTATAGTAAAGTTTAATAAAAATATTTTTAGATATTTTAAATTAATTTTATAGATATAAGGCTATTTAGTCATCAAGTTTAAGATTTTTAGTCTTCTATTTATTTCAAGAATGACTATATTTGAAATATTAAATTACTTAAAATATTCAGATGATAGGAAGTTCATGAAAACATCACTCAGTAAAATACTAATCCATATATATAAGTTCAGAAATGTAATTGAAGTTTACCCTTTAGGTTGATTCAAATGAAGCCAATTTTTGATAAGGCATTTCCTCAAGCTTTTCCTCACTCTATATATATATATTTTCTTTTTCTTTTCTTTCTGGATTGATTTTCAATCCCTTTTTCTTTACTTTTTTAAGTGAGGATCACTATTTTTGGTTAGCCTGTTAATAATTTTGAACTTCATTTTCCTCTTCCTAAATTTGAAACTGGAAACATTTACTTCTCTTATATGTATTTCAAAGTTTTTACTTCATTGAGTTTCAATCTTTTCTTTCTCAACTAAATATTTAAGAATTTCATATTTTACAACATAGTTTTCCTTACTTTAAATAGTTAACTATATTCTTATCCTTTTAAACTAAATTTCTTAATCTATAAAATTAGTTTAATTACTAGAAATATTTTATTCAACTTTTATAATAATTAGATAAATTAATTCTAGTTACTGAATTAAATATACTACAGAAATTTATTTTTATAATAATTTTAAAAATGTAAATTGAGAACAATTTAATAATTAAATTTGTATTTTTCCCTCCCCCAAACTTAAATTTTTCTATCTATCTACATAGGGTGAAAAGGAAATAAACTGTAATATTTAAATCATACCTTCGAGCTTTAGGTATTTCTTCTTTTTGAAGTGCTGCAGGCTTTTTCCATTACTTAATTAACCTGTACTGTTAGTATTTTTTCTACACACATAATATTAAAGAAAGTGCTGGGTAAAGAAGTTTAACACAATACTACCACATTTTATACTAACATATTATACTACATCCACATACATTTACTAATTCAATCCAAGGTTACAATAGTAGTCTGAAAACATTAAAAAATTAAAAAACTATATAATTTTAACAACAATATTTAAAAAAAATCTACACCACATCATAATCAAGTTCATAAACTAAAACATTAATACTAAAATTTAAGACAACAAACAAATAATTACAACATCAGAGTTTATAAATCAAATAACTAAACAAATAAACATAGAATCTAATCCTCTGCATCAAAGTCCCAAACTATATCGTCGTTTCCTTAATCAATGGGTGGATCAGGTTGGTAATGAGTATATCGGGGGCACTCAGGAAATACAACATCGAGCTCTCCTCTCCTATAACGATTCTCAACATCATAATAAGCTATCTCATACTCTGAATGTCTCTGGAGATATTCGCTGTCATAATCATGTCTTCTCTCTAAGCCTCCAATTCTCTGATCAATGTGTTCCAATTTTTCTTCTATTTTCTCAAAACTTTTCCGCTGTAGAGTCATCTCATTCATCAAATCATGAAGGGTAGGAGTACTATAGGGAGGAGGGTCATAACTGGTAGAGGGAATATCTCTACTCGAAGAAGGTACATAGCTCATAGTCCTAGATCTGCATCCTTCGTGGGATTCATATTTCTTAATATTAGTCGGAGTAATGGGTTTCATAGGCTCCACCCATTCCTCATCATCCCTTGCCTCTACCCCAGATAATTGGCAGAGTGCATAAATCAGACCAGGGTGTCCTAGTCCTCCTCCAGTTTCACTTCTTGTAGTGGCTAATATATTCTTATAAATTATACTTCCCACATTAATACTTCTTTGGTTCGAATACGTAAATTCGGAACCGCTTTATCTCTTGTTACCTCACTATGGTGATAAGTGGGTAACAAGGTAGAATAAATAAAATAGTGCCGAGGCTTTAGATAATGCATTCAACATCGAGAGAGGAAAGTTTACCCTTTCACGTCGCTTAATCTTCCAAACTCCTTTCCCGTCGACTGAGAAAGTTGATCACTTCTTCCAAAGTGGTCCTTCCATAGTTCCAAAGGTATTGTACTCACCGGTGTATAAGTCTCTTACTTCATAAAAAGAATTAATCCTTGCAAAGACCGAAATCTACCAAAAATCCTCTCACCTTGATTTGTGCATCTTCGATCGCAGTCAGATTGGCATAGAATTCTTTTACTACTTCTACAGCGGCTCTGTGGTTATATAACAAAAATTTTCCCATCCTCTTTCTTCTATTATTCGCTCTACTTCACCTCTAGGATTTTTGAAAACTCGATCCTGAATGCATTTTCTAGCTTGAATATTGTGAAAATATCTTGATTGTGTCCTTGCATTCACAAAACGAGTTTCATCGTAATCCATTTTTCTCTTTTGTCGTGGAGCCATTTTTTGATCTGTGAAATTCACAAAAATCTTAACTAAACTTCTAAATATTACTAAGATGGCTTCCAATAGTTACTTAAATCAATCTAAATAAAGTTCCATGAATTTCTTCCAAGTCCTTTCTTCACATTTCAAAATTTTCCAAAATTCCTTAATGTAGAAGAAATTTGTGATGAAAATAAAAAATTTTTACATAGGAGTGAAGCTCTTACCAAGGGAAGATGAAATCCGGCGTCAAAATGTGTTGAAATCGCTGACCCGACCCGCAATATCGCAGTAATATTTGCTTCCAAAAGATGGCCAAAAACTTGACCCAATTTATAAATAGCGGCTAGTGTATAAAATCAAAATGTTGTAAAATTTTAGAAAATATTTTACACACTAGGGGTATTACGCAAGTTTACGTATCGTTTCAAGTAATATAGGGTTTTCTTTTATAACCCCAGTATCAATCCCACGGGAAAAATTATAGTAATAAATTTTCTAAATATTATATTTCAAAAATATTTTTTTATCTTTTAATCTAACTATAATTACTATTAATTTACTAGACGCAAATAAAGAAAACAATAATAAGAAAATGATTTATAAAAACTATATAAAATAAACAACTTTCTTCCCTTCAATTAATCTAAGATTTTTAAGATAATTTAATATTCGTTGGAGAATTTGATTTATGGTATTGTGCCAAATAGAAGCATTCCTATTCTTTACCCTTTAATCCGAGCGCAAAGAACATCGACTAATTTACGGATCGAGTCCGGATGTATTGTTAAGTAGAATGGGTTAATCTAGACTCACACTACTAGATGTCCAAGGGGTGGCTATGGTCGGCCCTACTAGTGACCCTTTCCAAATCTATAAATCAAATTATAAGAATTTAGTCTGTCACTCTAAAAACTTATCAATTCTATGCCCTTTAAATCTCATCTTCCTATTTATTTGCACTTCACCTTGAATAGCCCGCACATGGCCTTCGACTACCCAAGGATTCATGTGACATTTACAAGTTAAGAGTTCTTCTCCTTCTAGGTCTCAAAACTCTTCAACAGGTTTTAACAATTTAAATGGCCAATTTAAAAAGTAAAGTAAGATCTTGTATTAATGTCATCACAATGTTTTGAAAATATTTTGAATTTCAATTCTCCATTGAATCTTTATATTATCTTATCTATCTCTTCATAATCGAAGGAA
Source organism: Papilionanthe hookeriana x Papilionanthe teres (assembly GCA_022702705.1). Classification (NCBI taxonomy): domain Eukaryota; kingdom Viridiplantae; phylum Streptophyta; class Magnoliopsida; order Asparagales; family Orchidaceae; genus Papilionanthe; species Papilionanthe hookeriana x Papilionanthe teres. The sequence continues at coordinate 152,468,799 of CM040426.1, forward strand.
GAAAGTAAACTAACTACTCGTAACACATTGAATATAAACAACAAAACATAATAAATAAACTCCGAATCAAATATAAAATACTTATCTCAAATATTCCTTCTACGGATCTTCCGATTCCTACCGACTCCACAATGTAATGAACTCCAGATGCAACAACTTGAAAATAAACTCACTAAACTAAACAAAAGTGGCCCTAAATTTCTCTCTCTATTTCTCTCTCTAAGGATGAGAGGCCCTTAAGTGGATAAGAGAAAGGGTTACAATGGGAGGGGCACGTTTTTTAAAGGCTTCAAGGGTTGCCTTAAGGCACCTCTTCAAAACATGTCCACATTCAATGAATCTTCTAGAAGGTCTGTCTGGCGCCTAGGCGCCGGATACCGCGTCCAGTTCTTCGCACCTCTTCACTTTGGTTCGCACCTCTTCGCGATTAAAACTATTTTGGAGTATCCAAATGCAATGTATCACATGTCCTATTATCAAGGAACAACTTCCAGTCTTCTAGAATGTCCAATAACTGCTCACTCCGTCAAAATAATCGTTCAAACATTGTCAAAAACTTGACAGTTTCTGTATCGAGTCTGGCGCTTAGGTGCCAACTTCTGGCGCCTAGGCGCCAGGCCATATTTTTTATACTTTTTGTATTTTGCTCCATTTTGCTCCATTTTTCTCTTTTTTGCTCATTTTTCCTTTTTAGACCTTTTTACATCACCTACATCCAAAAATACAAAAAATACCTTTCATCAAAGCATAATATCCTTAGAAATTTATAAGAATTAAGACATAAAGAAATAGGTATTTTTTTTATAGATCAAAATCTCCCAAACTTAAATGTTACTTGTCCTCAAGTAACTCTTTCTACTATATAAAATATATAACCTTTGAAATAAAAGATAAATATTTAAGATTCCTTATAATTTTTGATTTTATAAAGTTTTTAGTAAATTATTAACCCAATTTCACTAACTAGGTTTAATTTTAAGAATTTAAAGAATATTTAACTACCAAATCATAAGATTTCAAACTTTTCATTCATTTTGAAAATAATAGAAGTCTATTATATTAAGATCTCATAGATTATTTACAAGAAAAAGATCTTCTTGAAAAATCTTTTCTAAATAAATATTCATGTATAAAAATTAAGTAAAATATGTAACTAGTTTTCTTTCTATAAGATAATTCAAGTGAAGCCAATTTTTGATTAGGCATTTCCTCAAGCTTCTCCTCTCTTCTTTTTTTTCTTTTTCTTTTCTTTTCTTCTTTTCTTTTTTTTTTCTTTTTTTATATATATATATATATATAGAGGATTATGGTTTTGAACTTCACTATCCTTAACTTATATTTTCAAAACTTATACATTTCCACTTAATTATTATAACATAAATAAGAATTCAAAAAGATTTCCAATCTTTTCTTTTTCAAGTGATAATTTTTTATTACTTAATATTTGTAAAATTCTATTATTTCTATCATGAATAGAAAAATTTCTTAATCTTATTCTTCTTTAAGTTAAATAATTTTATTCTTAAAATCAATCAAAGTTATTAAAATTAAGGTTAATTTCACTAAATTGTTTATAATTTCAAAAATAAAAGTGATCTCAAATAAATTCTTCATTCCTTAAGTTATGTTAAAAAGCTTTTATTTTTAAGAAAATATTAGCTCTTTAAGGACAAATAAAATTTAAATTTGAATGTATTTTCCCTTCCCCCAAACTTAAGTTTTAGTATACTATGATAATTTGAAAGTATGAGAGAAAGAAATCATAAGAATTTTTATAAGTATGTAAAAAAAATCTTAAAAAGAAAAATTAACTTCTACTCATGCTTTTATGAATAATTAATATAAAATTGAAGCATGTATAAAAATGTAAGCAGGCTAATTTTTATGATTATACTAATTTTGAAACAAAATTAAAGCAGAGCAAAATTACTAATTACTAAATAGTAGACTAAAACAAACATAAAAATTAACTCTAATTTCAGTCTCAACACAATTTACTAAGAATATTTTAACAACAGAATCTTAACACTAATCAATCCACACAGATATTTAAACAAATCAACATACATCACACACAAAACTAAACAAACAATTCAAACAAAACAAACAAACAGAGTAGCTCATCATAAAGATCTATAACTACTAGTCACTAGCTGTAGCCTCATCATCATCATCATCACCAAAGGAAAATTCTACGTCCTTAGGATCAACAAATGGTGTGAAACTAGGAACAGTAGGAAATTAACATCATGTTCACCCTTCGGAAATCCGACTAGGGCTTCATCATACTCGCATCATAACTTCTCTTCCTCCGGGTATAATCGGATAAATGATCTAGTTTCCTATCAATAAGTATCAATCCCGCAGGTGAGTTTGAAATAACTCATGCTCGTCGCTCTAAAACCGATCATGCATCGATTCCCGTAAACTTGATGGTGGCTCGGCAGAAGTAGAGGGTCGAAGTAGAAGGTCTACCCGGAGTATGTGCGTAAGTAGAAGGAGCGGTCGATTTCTTCCCTCGAAGACGATCATAGATACTAACACTCTCTTGCCCAATTGGCTTGGTAGACTTTAACTTATCCTCAGAAATATCAGCAGTAACTCCATTACTAACACATAATGAATAAATCAGAGATGGGAATCGCAATCCAACAGAAGTGCTGGATCTCGCAAGTAGAATCCACGGAATCATAAATAATACCGCCGACATCAATAGGCTTCCTCTCCCGAATGCGGTAGTTTAAGATCGCTCGATCTCTAGTCACTTCACTCAGGTGGTTGGAAGGTAACAATCTTGCAGAAATAAAATAGTGCCATGCTTTAGAAATACCATTTAATTTGGAGGATTTGAAGTTTACCCTTTTTCCGTTCCTGATCTTCCAAGATCTAGTACCGTCAATCAAATAAGCAATGATCATATCCAAATCTCCCTCAGATGGTGATAATCCAGAATAATAGCATTGAATAGTTGGTGGCAGGCCATAAAATATATTGATTCTTTCGAGACTAAATCCTACTCCGATACCTCGACAAAGACTTCATAATCTTCGGCATCCGTAAAATTTCGCATAAAACTCTCGAACAATAGGGATAACAGCAACAACAGTGAAATAACAGAATCGTTGTCAATTGTGTGCAACGATAGTATTTTCGATCATTTCTTCAGGATGATAAAACTTCGTTATGAAATGAACTTTCTGGACGTCGCAAATTCGTGGAAGCGAAAATGCGCAGCCGCAGTAGAAAATTTGCTGCTATCAAAGTTATCTCGTGCCTTCCCGCGTTTAGATTTCGGAGCCATCTAAACGTGAAGGAAAACAAAAACAAATTTAGGAATCAAAGATTTAAACTTTTTTTAAGTTTATAAAACATAAAATAAGTTTAAAAATCCAAAGAAATCACAAAAAATCAAATTTTTTTTCAAAATTTTGGTTCTTAGCAAAACTAGGGAAATCTATGGTGAAAATAGAAAATAAATGGTTTAAAGTGTAGATCTGACCTTGAGACGAAGAAATCGAGTGGTTTCGCGCTCAAATCCTTGATGTTTTGACCTCAAAATGGATCTAAAAGGTGTATTTTCGCGAAAATGGGGAAGAAGATGAAGCTTAGGCTTCAAAAATGGCTTTTGGGGGTTATTTAAGTAAATTTTCGGGTACAGACCGAACTGGCGCTTAGGCGCCGAATTCTGGCGCCTAGGCGCCAGACTCGCCTTTCACAAAAAATTATTTTTAAATTTAATTTTCCACAAAAATTCATAAATTCAACTTTCAATTACTCATATCAGAGTAGGGCTTCAATTTCTATCTTCCACAACATTTCTAAAAAAATAATAAAAATTAAATATTTAATCCACCTATCAAACAATAAGGTTTAAATCAAACTCACTAAATTCCATTTATAATCTTCAATATTGACTCAATACATTCTAGATAAGTATTATACTTGATTCAAGTTCCTAATACACACTCAAACATAATAATTTCTAAGCAAAAACAACACACATTGAACATGAAAGCAAATACACAAACAAACACAATCAATTTTCTAAATCGATACAATGACTCAACAAACCATATAATAACTATCTCATTACCAGAATATTCTAATCTTCACAAGGGAAATTATGTATTCCACTTGGAAAGAACACTAATGCTCTCGGGAAATCCGTAGCCGTCTTTTCGTCAATCCACTTGTTCTTTGCATACATTTCAACTTGAGCATCTTGATAAGCCGCAAAATGATCAAATTGAAGTTTCATTTGTCATTCTAGATGTTCAATTTGATGAAACATCTCATGAATGCGATCTCTAATGCTTTTAAACTCCGCTTCAAACTTATCTAAATGACTAGAAATTTTCTCTAAACTTACAGCGATGAAACCATTAAAGTAGGGTTGAGGATCCTTTGAGATCTTGTCCTTAGCTTCTTCTCCATGATTTCTTCCTTCCATTTCTTCAAAATTTTCTCAAATCTCTCAAGAATGAAGTGTAAGGGACGTAATTTTGATTGCTTGATGGTTAGGGAAGAAGATAGGTTGATTTAAAAGGGAAAATCGTGTGAAAACCGAAAATTTTCGGTTTCAGCACTACCCAAGAACCGTGGCGCTTAGGCGCCGAATCTGGCGCCTAGGCGCCAGACCTATTGATACATAGTTTGATTCTGGCGCTAGGCGCTGAATTCTCGCGCCTAGGCACCGGAACTATGTTCAACTCCGTTTCGCCTAATCATCAAATTTCAAAATTTCGTTCTTCAAGATAGGTATATTATACTGGTAAGAGTAATTTAGACTCAATAACTCACATTGTAAACAATCATAATGAAGGTTAACTTGATCTCCTTTTTACTCATATTCAAAATAGAGTGATCCTATTTTTAAATCTTACATACTTTAAAATAATTTTCACTCTAAGTCAATAAAGACTTATAAGCATCAAAATTTTCTAAAGTAATATAAAATTAATCAAGATCGAGGCATAACCTTACATTAAAACACAAAAAACACTCATAACACAAGATAATTATGGGTTGCCTCCCACAAAGCGCTTGGTTTAACGTCGTCAGCCCGACTTAAGTAAATCTTTAATCAGGTTGACTCAATTCATAAGCATTTTTATAAATCTTTTTAATATCTCCCAAATAAGGCTTCAATCTTAATCCATTTACTTTAAAAATTTTTCCTGTTTTGGGATCTTTAATATCCACAGCTCCATAATGATATACTTTCTCAACTATATAGTGGTCCAATCCATTTAGATCTTAATTTTCCAGAAAAAGTTTTAAATGAGAGTTAAACAGTAATACTTCTTGTCCATGCTCAAAAATTTTTCCTGAAATTTTCTTATCATGCAACATCTTCATTTTCTCTTTATAAATCCTCACATTTTCATATGCTTCATTTCTTATTTCTTCCATCTCATTTAATTGCAATAATCGTTTTTCTCTCGCTTTATTCAAATTAAAATTAAACTCCTTTATCGCCCAATAAGCTTTATGTTCAAGTTCTACAGGTAAGTGAAAATGTTTACCATAAATTAACAGGTAAGGTGACATTCCGATTGGTGTCTTATAAGCTGTTCTATAAGCCCATAATGCAGAATCAAGTCTTTCAACCCAATCAGTTCTTTAAGGATTAACAGTCTTCTCTACAATTCTTTTAATTTCTCTGTTTGATACTTCAGCCATTTCATTTGTTTGTGGGTGATAAGCAGTTGCAATTCTATGTTTGATTCCAAATTTTTGTAGTAATGATTGAATTCTTATATTCCTGAAATGACTTCCACCATCAGTGATAATTACCTTAGGCATTCCAAATCTTGAAAATATCATTTTCTTTAAAAATTTAGAAACACTTTTGGAATCACAGTTTGGTAAAGCAACAGCTTCAATCCACTTTGAAACATAATCAACTACTAATAAAATATAATTTTTTCCAGATGATGGAACAAATAGTCCCATAAAGTCTAAACCCCATATATCAAAAATTTCAACTTACAATATATAGTTGAAAGACATTTCATTCTTCCTAGATATATTTCCCATCCTTTGACATCGATCACATGTTTTCACATAATGTCTCACATCTTTAAATAAGGTAGGCAATAAAATCCGAATTTAAAATTTTAAATGCAGTTTTATCTATGCCAAAGTGCCCTCCAAAATCAGAATCATGACATTTTTGAATAATAGCAAAAGTTTCCTCATAAGGTACACATCTTCGAATATTAGAATCTTTACCAATTTTAAATAAATGAGGTTCTTCCCAAATATAAGATTTAACATCATATTTAAATTTCTTAATAAATTTGTTATCCAAGTCATAAGGCAAAATATTGCTAACTAAATAATTAACAATATCGGCATACCAAGGTGTTTTGCATTCTTGAATAACATATAAAGATTCATCGGAAATTTCTCATTTATATTTTCTTCCAAAATAATATCATTTTTAATTCTAGAAAAATGATCAAGCAATTTGGTTTTCAGTTCCTTTTCTATCTACTATTTGAAAATCAAATTCTTATAGAAGTAAAACCCATCTTATAAGTCTAGGTTTAGAATCCTTCTTAGATAATAGATATTTAATAGCGGAATGATCGAGTATGAACTATGCATTTAGTACCAAGAAGATAAGGTCTAAATTTTTCAAAGGCATATACTATAGCTAGAAACTCTTTCTCAGTGGTAGTGTAATTTCTTTGTGTTTCAGTGAGAGTTTTACTAGCATAATATACAACTTTGAAAATTTTCTCATATTTTTGTCCTAATATAGCTCCAATTGCAAAATCACTTGCATCACACATTAATTCAAAAGATTTATTCCAATTAGGTGTAACAATGATAGGTGTAGTTATTAATTTTTCTTTTAGAATATTAAAAGCATTAATACATTCTTTATTAAATTCAAATTTTGCATCTTTTTCCAATAAATGACAAAGAGGTTTAGCAATTTTAGAAAAATCCTTTATATATCTTCTATAAAATCCAGCATAACCTAGAAAGCTTCTCACATCGATAGCTATGTAGTAGGTGGTTGCAATTCAGCGAACAATTTTCACTTTTGCTTGATCTACTTCCATCCTTTTTGTGATACTTTGTGACCAAGTACAATGCCTTCTGTGACCATGAATTGACATTTTTCCCAGTTAAGAACTAAATTTGTTTCTTCATATCTTTTCAAAACTTTGGCTATGTTTTCCAAACAAGGTTCAAAAGAAGTTCCAAAGACTGAAAAATCATCCATGAATATTTCAATTCCTTTGTCAATCAAATCACAAAATATTGACATCATACATCTTTGAAAAGATGCAGGTGCATTACATAAACCAAAAGTCATTCTTCTAAAAGCAAATGTTCCATAAGGACTTGTAAATATAGTCTTTTCTTGGTCCTCAGGAGCAATAAGTAATTGATGATAACCAGAATATCTATCCAGAAAACAGAAATAAGAGTGTCTAACTAATTTATCGAGCATTTGATCCAAGAAAGGTAAAGGAAAATGATCCTTTCTAGTGGCTTTTTTTAATTTCCTATAGTCAATACAAAATCGCCATCCAGTAACTTGTCTTGTAGGAATAAGTTCATTTTTATCATTAACAATGACAGTTACACCTCCTTTCTTCGAACACAATGAATATGACTTACCCATTGACTATCCGAAATAGGATAAATAATACCAGCATCTAACCACTTAATAATTTCTTTTTTAACAACCTCTTTCATGATAGGATTTAATCTTCTTTGTGATTCTATAGTAGGTTTAAAATTTTCTTCCATTAAGATTCTATGCATGCAAATGGAAGGGCTTATTCCTCTTATATCAGCAATAGTCCAACCAAAAGCTTTCTTATAATTCTTTAACACACCTAGTAGTTTTTCTTCTTGATCTCTACTCGGTTCGGAGAAATAATAACGAGTAAGGTTAACGAATTTCCAAGAAACGCATATTTTAAATGTGAATGTAACATTTTTAATTCCAGTTCAGGGGCTTTTTTAATTGATGGTAAAAGTATATCATTTTGAGTTATGTCTAAAGTTTCCCAATTATATTTTATAAAATGAGTCTCTTCTTCTTCTACTACTTCATCTTCATCTGTTAAAAATTCAAAATTTTCTTCAGAAATGACTTTACATTTTTCTTGATAACGTTTTTCAATTAAATAATCAATTATATCCATTCGATAACATTTCTCTTTATCAGGGTACTTCATTGATTTAAGAACATAGAATTTAATTTCTTGATCATTAACTCTCATGGTTAGTTCTCCCTTTTGCACATCAATCATAGCTCGTCCGGTAGCTAGAAAATGTCTCTCTAAAATAATAGGTATCTCTTTATCTTCTTTCATATCAAGTACTATGAAATCTACAGGGAAGATAAATTTATCCACTTTAACAAGGACATCCTCTATAACTCCTTTAGGATAAGTGATAGATCTATCGCCTAATCGAAGGGTTACGAGTAGTGGGAGTAATATCTCCTAAATCCAATCTTCGAAAGATAGAAAATGGCATGAGATTAATACTTGCTCCTAAATCACATAAAGCTTTTCCACAAAATTTTTCTCCAATAGCACAAGGTATAGTGAAACTTACAGGATCCTTAAGCTTTTCAGGTAATTTCTTTTGAATTATTGCACTGCATTCTTCACGTAATGCAACAGTTTCAAAAGCTTCAAATTTTTTGTTTTTTGCTTAAAATATCCTTCATAAATTTTGCGTAAGTTGGCATTTGTTCCAAAGCTTCAGCAAAAGGTATGTTAATAGTAAGTTTCTTAAAAATTTCAAAGAATATAGAAAATTGATGATCTAATTTCTGCTGTTTAAGTCTTTGAGGAAAAGGTGGTGGTGGTTTTTCAACTTCCACATTAACGAGTATAACGTTTGATCTTGACTAGGAGAGAGAGTTTCTTTAGGTTTTTCAATCTCTTCAACCTCAATCTCTTTTTCAATTTCATTCTGCATTCTTTCTTTTAATTCCTTTCCACTTCTAAGTTGCACAGCTTTAACTTGTTCATGTTCTTTTCCAGTTTCCTTTAGATTAATTTCAATATTACTAGGAAGTGTTCCTAAGGTCTGTTATTAATTAAAGTAGCAATTTGCCCCATTTGATTTTCAATATTACGAATAGCAGTATTTTGATTTTGTAATTGATTATTCATTTGTAAAATTAATTCTTCTATTTATAACTTTTTCTGTTGATTATTAAATCCAGGAGGTTTATAACTTGGATTAACTTGATTATTCCAATTTCCAGCGGGATGTGATTGATTATTACCCCATTGTTGTTGTGAATTATTCCAGTTAAAATTAGGATGATTTTTCCACCCAGGATTATAATAATTTTAATAAGGATTATTTTTACTTGCAATAGCTTGTAAAGTTTCAATTGTTTGAGAATCTTCAATATTAGCAGAGTTATTATGCGAAATATTAATTGCAAAATTATCAAATTTCTTAGACATTGCTGCTACTTGTGAAGCTAAGATAGAAAAGACTTCATTATCATGAATACTTGCCATCTTTTTAGGATTAATCCTTTTGGGAAGGCCATTGAAAATTGTTATTAGCCATTTCTTTAATTAAAGTGTAAGCTTCTTCAAATGATTTAGACATTAAAGAACCTCTAGCAGCAGCATCAATAATTGATTTTAAAGATCCAATTAATCCATTATAAAATGTTTGAATAATTAACCAATCAGGTAAAGCATGATGAGGACATTTTCTTAATAGTTCTTTAAATCTTTCCCATGTTTCATATATTGTCTCCCCGTCAAATTGACTAAACGAAGTAATATCATTCCTTAATTTAGCAGTTTTAGAAGGAGGAAAATATTTAACAAGGAATTTTTGTGCCATTTCAGCCCATGTTTTAATAGAACCAGTTGCTAATGAGTTTAACCACATCTTTGCTTTATCTCTTAAAGAAAAAGGAAAGAGTCTAAGTCTAATAACATCATCAGAAACATTGTTATATTTAAAGGTAGCACAAAGTTCTAAAAAACTAACAAGATGTAAATTTGGATCCTCTTTGGTATTCCACCAAATTGATTGTTTTGCACCATTTGAATAATAGACGGTTTAAGTTCAAAAGAATTAGCATCTACAGTAGGTATTTGAATATTACTATGAAGTTCATCAACTGTACCTTAATGGTTTATAAACATTTTGATCATTAAGTTCAATTGGATTTTGTAAAGTAGCCATTTCTTGAAATTTATGAATTTGTTTTCCCTTTTTAATTATTCTAATTGTTCTTTCTAATTCAGAATCTAAAGGTATTAATCCTTCAGAACCAAATCTTCGCATAAAACAAGGAATAAAAAAAATATATATTTTTTTATATATTTTATATAAATTTTTTTATTTTTTTATATTTTTAGAAATATAATATTTTTTTACAAAAATTTATAACTATTTTATTTCTTTCCCCGGCAACGGCGCCAAAAACTTGACCCGACCCGCAATAACGCAGTAATATTTGCTTCCAAAAGATGGCCAAAAACTTGACCCAATTTATAAATAGCGGCTAGTGTATAAAATCAAAATGTTGTAAACATTTAGAAAATATTTTACACACTAGGGGTACTACGCAAGTATACGTATCGTTTCAAATAATATAGGGTTTTCTTTTATAACCCCAATATCGATCCCAAGGGGAAAAATTATAGTAATAAATTTTCTAAATATTATATTTCAAAAATATTTTTTTATCTTTTAATCTAACTATAATTACTATTAATTTACTAGATGCAAATAAAGAAAACAATAATAAGAAAATGATTTATGAAAACTATATAAAATAAACAACTTTCTTCCCTTCAATTAATCTAAGATTTTTAAGATAATTTAATATTCGTTGGAGAATTTGATTTATGGTATTGTGCCAAATAGAGCATTCCTATTCTTTACCCTTTGATCCAGGCGCAAAGAACATCAGGCTAATTTACAGATCATGTCCGGATGTATTGTTAGTAGAATGGGTTAATCTAGACTCACACTACTAGATGTCCAAGGGTGGCTATGGTTGGCCCTACTAGTGACCCTTTCCTAATCTATAAATCAAATTATAAGAATTTAGTCTGTCACTCTAAAAACTTATAAATTCTACGCCCTTTAAATGTTATCTTCCTATTTATTTTCACTTCACCTTGAATAGCCCGCACATGGCCTTCGACTACCCAAGGATTCATGTGACATTTACAAGTTAAGAGTTCTTCTCCTTCTAGGTCTCAAAACTCTTCAACAGGTTTTAACAATTTAAATGACCAATTTAAAAAGTAAAGTAAGATCAGGTATTAATGTCATCGCAATGTTTTGAAAATATTTTGAATTTCAATTCTCCATCGAATCTTTATATTATCTTATCTATCTCTTCATAATTGAAGGAAGAAAGTAAACTAACTACTCGTAACACATTGAATATAAACAAGAAAACATAATAAATAAACTCTGAATCAAATATAAAATACTTATCTCAAATATTCCTTCTACAGATCTTCTGATTCCTACTGACTCCACAGTGTAATGAAATCCAGATGCAACAACTTGAAAATAAACTCTCTAAACTAAACAAAAGTGGCCCTAAATTTTTCTCTCTATTTCTCTCTCTAAGGATGAGAGGTCCTTAAGTAGATAAGAGAAAGGGTTACAATGGGAGGGGCACGTTTTATGAAGAAATGGACCCCTATTTATAGGCTTCAAGGGTTGCCTTGAGGCACCTCTTCAAAACATGTCCACATTCAATGAATCTTCTAGAAGGTCTGTCTGGCACCTAGGCGCCGGAATCTGGCGCCTAGGCGCCGGATACCGCGTCCAGTTCTTCGCACCTCTTCACTTTGGCTCGCACCTCTTCGCGATTAAAACCGTTTTGGAGCATCCAAATGCAATGTATCACATGTCCTATTATCAAGGAACAACTGCCAGTCTTCTAGAATGTCTAATAACTGCTCAATCCGTCAAAATAACCATTCAAAAGTTGTCAAAAACTTGACAGTTTCTGTATCGAGTCTGGCGCTTAGGCGCCAGGCCATAATTTTTATACTTTTTGTATTTTGTTCCATTTTTGCTCCTTTTTTCTCCTTTTTGCTCATTTTTCCTTTTTAGACATTTTTACATCACCTACATCCAAAAACACAAAAAATACCTTTCATCAAAGCATAATATCCTTAGAAATTGATAAGAATTAAGACATAAAGAAATAGGTATTTTTTTATAGATCAATCGCTCCAAATTCCAGATCTATCAAGCCCTAGGTCGGTTTTTCGAAGTTTTGAGGAAGGGGATGATGAATAGTGTCGGTTGACTAGTCAAAATATAGTACATTTCGCGATCTCGCTGTCGGCGAGCTAATTAATTCACCAAGGCCAAAGTTTTGGGAAAATCTCGCCGTCGGCGGGATCGATCTCGCTGTCGGCGTGGTTTTTGAAAATTTAATATTTTTAATATTTATAATGTTTTCAGTTCATTTTAAGCCTCAATAATGTCCGGTCACTTTAGATTATACTTCATCATGATTAGATACTATATTAACACATAAATTCACACAACACAAACATTATAACTTTATATATATGAAATCCATGAACTTACAAACTTCAAATACCACAAAACTAACAATTGACTTATCAAATTAACCCAAACACATCTAACTCAGCATTGCAATCCACACCACGATACTCTAAATGCTGAGACTAAACAAACAACATACAATCTTATCTAAACTGAGATTATCTATGTAAAGTTCAAAATATATCAAAAACTAAATTCAAATCAATACACATACATATAATATGAATAGAAATTTCTGCTACTCATCGGAATCTGAACTGATCTCTTCTCTGATGTTTCCAATAGAACACAGGTGCACAAACAAATTATAGAAAGTCTTGAAAGGGAATTCTACAGTAGAATCTTCTTCAATCTACCCTTTCTGTCTCAATAGTCGTATAAAACTTGCCTTCAGATGTTCTGTATGGTCAAAGTGCTCCTTCATTCTCCAATCGATGTGATCGAATAAATCAGATATATTATCAATAGAATTCATCACATTATGTAGTTCCTTCTCCAATCCTTTAAGTTTCCGTAAAATGAGTTTTGTTCTATCAGTCAGGGGCTTAACTAAAGGATTGTTTTGAGATGCTTGATCAGAAATAATTACTGTTTCATCATTGTTATCCAATGTAGGAAATATATCTGTCGGATCTAGTGGGTTCCAAGGCAATAACACTTTTTCCCAAGCTTCATAGGAAACTTGGTACTGACTACATAAAGCAAATATAGTTGGTGGGTGTCCAAGTCCATGAATCGACCCATGCACAATTAATCATAATGCAGACTTCACAATGATAGATCCAACATCGATGGGTAATCCAGATTGAATACAGTAATTTAAAATTGCGCATTCCTTCGAGACTTTGTTTACCCTCATAGTGGGTAATAACTTTGATGAAATAAAGAAATGCCAATGCTTTGAGACGGGGTTAAGAAGTGACGCAGAAAAACTAACGTACCCGTCTTCTCGTAATTCCCAATCGTCAGATTCGTCTGTCGGATATCTGTATATCTCATTCATGTTGTATCTTGTAGGAACAAAATTTGAATAGTGGCAACAGGGTTATTTTCAATCGAGTATAATTCATTGATTCGATAAGGAGTGAAAGTTACCCATCTGCCTCTTATGTAAACACTTCCATTATGGATCGCATGCAGATTAGAGTAGAATTCCTTGACTACTGGAATGACTACAGCAGATGTTGTATAGAAAAATACCTCCCAACGTTGCTGAACAATCATTTCTTCAATTGTTGTTGTTGAATTCTCTGTTCCTCTGTTTACGAATCCTCTTTCCTTAATAAGTTGCCTTTTCATCAAAACCTTATTGAATAGTCGCTGAGCCTCAGAACTGACGAATTTTTGTCGGTTAAAAACTCCGGATTTCATGATTTCTAGTGGATTGGGGGCCATAATAGATTGTTTTGGAGGGACTCTAATCGTTTCTAAGGAAGAAGATAGTGCAAATATGAAGTTTTAAACATTTTATATAGAGAAATGGCCTTAGAACCACCCAAAACTGCAAAATAACTCACAAAAACCACTTTTTAACTATCTCGCCGTCGACGGTAACGATCTCGCCATCGGCGGGATAGTTAATATATTTAAACTGAATTTGGGCGCACCGATCTCGCTGTCGGCGGGATCGATCTCGCCGTCGGTGAGATTAGGTAAATTGCCCAATTTTCGCTCCGGTCCGAATATTTTCTGATTTCTTCATATATATTCAAATTTGTGATTATTTTAAAAAGTAAAATGAGTAGTAGAATTATTCTATATTTTAATTTTCAATAACATTAATAGATCATAATTAAGAATTACTATGGGTTGCCTCCCATAAAGCGCTTGGTTTAACATTGTCAGCCCGACCTAATTTAGTTAGTAATCAGGTTGACTGAGCATTAAAACCTCTTTATAATTTGGTCTTCTCCCTTCAAAATAAGGTTTTAATCTGTGTCCTTTTACTTTAAATCTATGCCCAGTTTTTGGATCTTCAATTTCTATAGTTCCGTATGAAAATATTTGAGTTATAGTGAAAGGCTCTAACCATCGAGATTTCAATTTCCCAGGAAATAATTTCAATCTTGTATTATAAAGCAAAACTTCTTGTCCTGGCTCAAAATTCTTCAAGTTAATCTTCCGATCATGCCATAATTTCATTTTTTCTTTATAAATTCTATCATTATGATAAGATTCATTTCTTAATTCATCTAATTCATTCAATTGCAATAATCTTTTCTCACCAGCTTCTTTCAGATTGTAATTAAATTCTTTAATTGCCCAATAAGCTTTATATTCTGATTCAACTGGTAAGTGGCAAGTCTTTCAATAAATAAGCCTGTAAGGAGTCATTCCAATCGGAGTTTTATAAGCAGTCCTGTATGCCCATAATGCAGTGTCTATTCTTATAGACCAATCCAATCTATTAGGGTTTACAGTCTTTTCTAAAATACGTTTAATTTCTCGATTAGAAACTTCTGCTAATCCACTGGTTTGAGGATGATAAGCGACTTGATATCTTATGAATAATGTTAAATTTTTCTACTAGTTTGTGAATATATTTATTTCTAAAATGAGATCCTCCATCAGTGATAATCACTCTCGGCATTCCAAATCTAGTAAAAATATTTTTCATTAGAAACTTTGAAACACTCTTAGCATCACACCGAGGTAAAGCTTGTGCTTCAATCCATTTAGAAACACAATCAACAACAACTAATATATATGAGTTTCCAAATGAAGGAACAAATAGTCCCATAAAATCTAATCCCCAAACATCAAAACTCTCAACTTCTAATATAAAATTTAGAGACATTTAATTTCTTCTAGATATATTACCTAATCGTTGGCATTTGTCGCAAGTTCTGATATATCTATAAACATCTCTAAAAAGAGTAGGCCAATAAAATCCAGATTGTAAAATTTTATAAGCAGTTTTATCCGTTCCAAAATGTCCTCCAAAATCGAATCATGACATTTCGAATGATTTGTTCGTTTCTTCATAAGGCACGCATCTTCTAATTATAAGATCCTTACATTGCTTATATAAATATGGTTCATCCCAAAAATATGTTTTAGCATCATGAATGAATTTTTTCTGTTGTTGCAAAGTTAACATAGGTGGTAAAAAATCACTTACAATATAATTTACTATGTCAGCATACCATGGTTTTTTCCACTCATTTATATTATATAGTTATTCGTCAGGAAAATGTCAGTAATTTCATTATCAGCATCAGATAATTCATTATATTCTAGCCTTGATAAATGATCTGCAATTTGATTATCAGTTCCCTTTTTGTTAATGATTTCAAAATCAAATTCTTGCATTAGTAATATCCATCTAATTAATCTTGGTTTGGAATCTTTCTTTTTCATTAGATATTTAATAGCAGAGTGATCAGCATGTACAATACATTTAGTTCCAATTAGATAAGGCCTAAATTTATCAAAAACATAAACAATTGCTAATAGCTCTTTTCGAGAATCGTATAATTCATTTCAAGCATTATTAAGAGTTTTATTAGCATAAGTATATAACTTCGAAAATTTTATCATATCTTTGCCTAAGTATCGCTCCTATAGCATAATCACTAGCATCACAAATAAGTTCAAATAGTTTCTCCCAATCAGGTGAAACTATTATAAGTGCTTGTGATTAATTTATCTTTTAATAATTCAAAAGCATTTAGGCATTCGACTGTGAATTCAAATTTCTTGTCCTTTTCTAAAAGTTGGCATAGAGGTTTAGTAATTTTTGAAAAATCTTTTATGTAGCGTCCGTAGAATCCAAGCATGTCCAAGAAAACTTCTTACCTCTTTTACCGTAGTTGGAGGTGGTAATTTAGCTATAACTCGAATTTTTGCGTAGGTCTACTTTCATGCAATTTTCTCGAAATTTTATGCCCTAATACAATTCCTCCTACAACCATAAATTGACATTTATCCCAATTTAGAACTAAGTTAGTTTTCTCGCATACTTCTAATACTTTTTCAAGATGATTCAAGCATGCGTCAAATGACGTTCCAAATACGGAGAAATCATCCATAAATACTTCTATTCAATCATCAATTAATTTACTAAATATAGACATAATACATCTCTGGAATGTTGCAGGTGCATTACATAATCCAAAAGGCATTCTTCGAAAAGCAAATGTTCCGTAAGGACTAGTAAATGTAGTTTTCTCTTGATCCTCAGGAGCAATATGTATCTGATGATAACTGGTATATCCATCTAAAAAATAAAAATATTTATGTCCGGCTAATCTATCCAACATTTAGTCTAGAAATGGTAATGGGAAGTGATCTTTTCTGGTGGCTGCATTTAATTTTCTATAGTCAATACAAATACGACATCCAGTAACTTGTCTTATAGGTATTAAATCATTATTTTCATTAGCTTTAACTATCACTCCTCCTTTCTTAGGAACACAGTGAATTGGGCTTACCCAAGCACTGTCCGAAATAAGATATATAATACCATTATCTAACCATTTAAATATTTCTTTCTTGACTACTTCTTTCATTATTGGGTTTAATCTCCTTTGGGGATCTACACTTGGCTTATGTTCATTCTCTAAAATAATTCTGTGCATACAGATTGAAGGACTAATTCCTTTAATATCCGCTAAAGTCCAACCAAAAGTTTTCTTATATTTTTTTAATGTGTCTAACAGTTTTTGTTCTTATAATTCATTCAATTCAAATTTGATATAATAACCGGTAGGGTTAAATGGTTACCTAAGTAAACATTTTTTAAATGATTAGGTAAAATTTTTAATTCGAGTTCAGGAGGTCTAATAATTGATGGAACTATATTCTTTTCAGCATTTTCAGTATTATCTAACATTTCAAATTTTTCCTGTATATAATCCAATTTTTCATTATCTGCTCCTTCAATTAATTCAGTATTTTCTTTTTCTAACTTTTCGTCATAATATTCTTTAAAATGTTCATTTTTCAAATGTTCAAGTATTTCCATTCGTAAACATTCATCTTCTTTTTCTAAAGCAGGATATTTCATTGATTTTGCTATGTTAAAAGTTACTTTTTGATCGTTTACTCTCATAGTCAATTCTCTTTTTTGAACATCAATCATTGCTTTTCCAGTGGCTAAAAAGGGTCTTCCTAATATTATGGGAATTTCCTTACGTTCTTCCATATCTAGAACAATAAAATCTACTATGAAGATAAATTTATCCACTTTTACTAACACATCTTCAATAACTCCCTTAGGATAAGTTACGTAACGATCGCCTAATCGAAGAGTTATCGAAGTAGGTGAAATTTCTCCTAATTCTAATCTTTTAAAAATTGATAGAGGCATTAGATTGATGTTTGCTCCTAAGTCACACAAAGCTTTTCCATAAAAATTTTCTCCAATAGTGCAGGGTATAGTGAAACTACCAGGATCTTTTAATTTTTCAGGAAGCTTTTTTGAATAATTGCACTAAATTCTTAGCTAAGTGCAATAGTTTCATTATCTGTAAATTTTTTTTTTATTTAAAATATCTTTCATAAATTTTACATAATTAGGCATTTGTTCTAATGCTTCTACAAAAGGAATATTTACCGTTAATTTTTTTAAAATTTCAAGGAATTTAGCAAATTGCTTATCTTTTTTATGTTGCTTTAGTCGTTGAGGAAATGGTGGTAGTGGTTTTTCTATAGATATTTTCATAGGGGTCAATGGATATTCTAAGTTTTGATCTTGCCGATCCTTTTCTTTTTTGATTCCCACTTCCTCAATATTACTTTTTGTTTCTTTCTGAATTTTAGTTTCTAACTCTTTTCCACTTCGTAATTGTATCGCTTTAATTTGTTCTTTTCCTTGGTCTTTAGGATTTATTTCCACATTACTAGGAAAAGTTCCAGGAATTCTATTGTTAAACGCGGTAGCAATATGTCCGAGTTGAGTTTCAATATTTTTAATTGCTGTTTCTTGATTTTGTAATTGATTTCCTTGAATTTGTAATTGATTTCCTTGATTTTGCAAGTGCTAACCCATACTCAATATTAATTCTTCTATAGATAACTTCTTATCTTTAAATTGAGTGTTATTAAATACAGGTGGATAAGAAGATTCATAATTTGTATTTCCTTGATTAGGTGGATTTCCTATAGAGTTATTCATCCATTGTTGATTAGCTGTATTGTTATTCCAATTAAAATTTGAATGATTCTTCCAACCAGGATTATAATAATTCGCATAAGGATTATTAGGTCTATTATTAATAGCATTTATAGTTTCATAAGGAGATTGAGAATCTATAATTTGTCCAGATGAGTTTTCTTCTAATATAGTAGGAGAGTAATTCATTCCAAAATGATCTAATTTCTTTGATATAGAAGCAATTTGAGAAGCTAACATAGATATTGCATCATTTTCATGAATACTAGCTATTTTTTTAGGATTTATTCTTTCAATGAGCCATTGAAAATTGTTAGTAGCCATCTCTTCGATTAAGGCATAAGCTTCAACAAATGGTTTGGATATTAATGAACCTCCAACGAGTAAGCATCAATGATTGATCTAAGAGATCCTACTAATCCATTGTAAAAAGTTTGTATAATTAACCAATCCGGTAATGCATGATGTGGGCATTTCCTAAGAAGTTCTTTAAATCTCTCCCAAGCTTCATATATAGATTCTCCATCAAACCGACCAAAAGATGTTATATCATTTCTAAGTTTTGCAGCTTTTCGAAGGAGGAAAATATTTGGATAGAAATTTTTGTGATAATTCTCCCCAAGTTTTAATAGATCCAGGTGCTAATGAATTTAACCACATCTTAGCCTTATCCCTTAAAGAAAAAGGAAAAAGTCTAATTCTAATAGCATCATTAGATACTCCTCCATATTTAAAAGTAGCACATAGTTCCAAAAAACTAGCAAGATGTAAATTAGGATCTTCATTAGGTGAAACACTAAATTGATAATTCTATATCATTTGGATAATTGCATGTTTAAGTTCGAATGAGTTAGCAGCTACATCATGGTTTTAAATAGTTAGGTGAATTTCATCTAATGTAGGGTTAGCATAATCTCTTAATGGTCTTTGTTGGTTTATATTTTCAATTTCTGGATTATTTGCCATTTGTGTTAAATTTATAATTTCTTTCTTTTGTTTCCTAATTCTTTTAATCGTGCGCTTTAATTCTGAATCGTAAGGTATTAAATTTTCGTTTCCAAATTTACGCATACAATTTTTAAGTAATATTTAAAATAGTCCGTTACTCTAGTAATTATTTCTAATAATTCTTTTAATTACCTTAATAATTACTTTACTTCCCCGGCAATGGCGCCAAAAACTTGATCCACTTTTCAATATTTATACTTACAACTATGATATGAATATTAGCAATGACACCAAAAACTTGATCCCGCACTGAATATATATATAAACTGATGATTCTGTTATGGAATTTATGATTTATATTGTGGATACTACGCAAGTATACGTATCGTTATCAAGTAATATAGGGCTCTAATGGAGTCCTAGATATCGATCCCATAAGGAAGTTTAGAGAATTTCCAAGACAAATTAAAGTAGACTTACTTACTAATCTAGTATACGGAAATTAAGAACACTTAAACTAAAATAAATTAATGCTTAAAGGTTGAATATAAGATTTCAGAAAAGTATCTTTCTCCTTGTTTGAGAGAATTAAGTGAATGAAGAATTAAATGAGTTTTTAATTGTATTGTGCCAAATAGGAGCATTCCTATTCTTTACCCTTTGGTCCAGTGTGCAAAGAACATCGACTAGTCTTATGTTTGATTACCGAATCTGCGGCAGTCGGGAGGATACCGACTGCCACTTCAGAGCTCCCATGTTCCCCTCACTTGAGGGCTAACATCTACACTTCAGCTCCCAAACAATAAGACCGAATTGAATATTTTAGTCTGTCACACTAAAATGTCCAATTCTATGCCCAATAGTTAATATTTCTCTATTTATTTGCACCCTCCTTCCAAGACTTTTGACTTTCCTGAATCTTGGATGTAATCTTTACTATAGTTGATAATTCAACATATGTTAACAAATCAATTGACCAAATTGAAAGTAAATTAAGATTTAAGTAAAAGATTATCACAATTTCTATTTTCGTATTTTTAGGCACAACTACTTTAATTCATCATTTCATGAAATCTCAATAACATGGAGAAAGACTAATATAACTACTCAGAATGCATGGGAAAAATAACACAAATCATGGATTTCATTAAAGTTAACAAACAATAAACAAATATACTTATCTCAATTCTTCTCCCCAAGCGTACTCGCGAAGTTCCTTTCGACTCTTCCTTCTAAGTACAGCACACCAAAACGCTAAACACTTTATCTACTCACTAAAAAGACTCTAGGATGACACTTAAAATTACACCTAACTTCCACACAAATGACACACAACTGACTAGAATTCGTCTCAATTTATAGAAGGAGTCAAATCTCCAAAGGTTGCTTAAGCACCTCTTCAAAAAGCGTCCAGGTTCAATGTATTTTGGCTCTTTTCAACTGACTCGCCGTCGGCGGGATCGATCTCGCCATCGGCGGGCTTCTAGAAGATGGGCTAACTGCACCGATCTCGCTGTCGGCAGGATCGATCTCGCTGTCAGCGAGTTCCTTATAATATATTCAAAATCTCTCGGAAAAATCTCGCCGTCGGCGGGACAGTTCATTTTTTATCATATTGAGTCCTTTTTGCTCCAAATCTCTTTGTTTATGTCTTTTGCTTTCAGTACTTATAAATCTTCATTCCTGCAAAAAAAAAAGAAAATACATTTCTTTAAAGTGCAATTTTATATAAAATTGGTATAAATTTCTCAATACATTTTTCTGTGGTCAGTAGACCTAGGAAAACTTGGGCTTATTGCATAAAAAATTATCTTAATTTATTAGAATTAAATGAAAATTTGACACTAAATATGACACAATGGAGAAAAAGGATTCATGTAGCCGACCCCATGACCCACAATTTTATATTATGATATTTTTAATTTAATTGCAACGACGCCAAAAACTTGACCCCGCTATTTATATGTATAGAATTGTAATTGTTTATGTTGTGGATGCTACGCAAGTATACGTATCGTATCAAGTAATACAGGGCTCTAGTGGAGTCTCGGTTATCGATCCCACGGGGAAAGAGAAAATTAAATAACAACTAATTTAAAATAATAATAATAGTTTTTAAAATAAGTATACGAAAATTTGGAATTCTAAAATTTGAGCGCAATAAAGTAAACTAAGTATTTTAATTAAGTAACTTAACTAAGTAGAAAATTAATACGTATTGAAAGTGCGGAAAATTAAACTAATTGCTAAATAAGTTTTAACTATTCGTAAAATGTATCTTTCCCCTCGTTTAGAAATTTTAAGTGATTGATGAATTTAAATAGATAATTTTAAGGTATTGTGACAAATAGGAGCATTCCTATTCTTTACCCTTTGGTCCAGGTGTAAAGAATATCGACTAATCCCATGTTTGATTACCGAATCGCGGCTAGGTCGGGAGGATACCGACCGCCACTTCGAGCTCCCACGTTCCCCTCGCCCGAGGGCTAACATCTACACTTCGGCTCTCAAACAATAGGACCGAATTGAATATTTTAGTCCGTCACACTAAAATGCTCAATTCTACGCCCAATGGATATTATTTCCCTATTTATTTGCACCTTCCTTCCAAGGCTTTTGAATTCCCAGAATATCAGATGTAATTTTTACTATAGTTGATAATCAACATATTTTAACAAATCAAATGGCCAGTTTGAAAGTAAATTAATTTTTAAGTAAAAATTATCACAATTTATTAATATATATAAGTATCTCTATTTTAATTTCATCAAGTCACTTAATTTCATAAACAGGGAGAAAGACTAATAAACTACTCAGAATGCATGGGAACTAAACTAAGCATGGATTTCATTTAAAGTTAAAAACAATAAATACAAATACTTATCTCGATTTATCCCCAAACGGACTCCTCGTAGTTCCTTTCGACTCTTCCTTCCAAGTACAGACACGACTCACTAATTACTCACTAAACTCACTAAAGACACACAACCGCACAAAAATTAACACTAAAGACTAAAAGATCGCACAAAAGACACACAAAAGATCGATTTTCGGCCTCTATATATAGAGGTGAGCAAAGGTCCAAGAGGTGTGTAAGCATCTCTTCAAAAGTGTCCGTGTTCAATGTATCTGTGCCATTTGAACTAGCTCGTTGTCGGCGATCGAACTACCTCATTGTCGGCGAGGCTTCTGAAGATCTTCAAACCGCTCTAGCTCGACTTGTCAGTCGGCTCGGGCTCATTGTCGACGAGACAGCTTATAAATTCTTCGAGATTTTCTTCTTGTAACCTCGCCGTCGGCGGGCTCGATCTCGCGCGTCGGCGACTCAAAGACTAAATTGCATGATTTTGCTCCAAATTCGCTCCTTTTTATGATTTTTGCTTTTATTACCTAAATTATTCATTCCCGCAACAAAATAAAGAAAATACCCTTCTTTAAAGTGCAATTTCATCAAAAATAGGTATGAATTTCTTAATAAATTTTTCGACGATCAAAATCCCCCAAACTTCGCTTATTACTTGTCCTCAAGTAATTTTAATACTACATAAAAATAATGAGTTTTATAATAAGATTTTTCAATTTAAATAAACTATGAATTAGATTAATTAATATCATAATAAAGTTAAAAAATAATTCATGTAATTTAATTAATTTTATAGAAATAAATTATTTAGTCATCGTGTCTAAGATTTCTAGCTACTATTCATTTCGGGAATGACTATATTTAAAAGAATAACTACTTAAGATATTCATATGATAAGAAATTCAAGAAAACACTATTAGGTAAAATTCTAATCCATAAACATAAGTTTGGAAATATCTAAGTTTTTCCCTTTAGGTTAATTCAAATGAAGCCAATTTTTGATAAGGCATCTCCTCAAGCTTCTCCTCATTTTTCTTTTTCTTTTTCTTTTTCTTTTTCTTTTTCTTTTGATGAGGATTACTGTATCTGGAGAGCCTGTTAATAATTTTGAACTTCATTTTCATCTTCCTAAATTTGAAACTTAGGAATATTTCTTCGCTTATATATACTTCATAGTTTTTACTTTATTGATTTTCAATCTTTTCTTTTTCACTTGAATACTTAAGAATTTTAATTTTAGAATATAGTTTTTCTTACTAAAAATAGTTTACTATATTCTTATTCCCTTTAACCAAATATTTTATTCTATTTAATTAATTAAAGTACTAGAAATATTTCATTTAACCTTTTATAATAATTAAATAAAATAATTCATATTAAATCAAATTGAAAAATTTGCTATAAAAATCATTTTTATAATAATTTGAAAATAGAAATTTGAGAACAAGTTAATAACTAAATTTGTATTTTACTCCCCCCCAAACTTAAATTTTTATATCTATTCTAAATAATGAAAAAGGAGAGTAAATAAATCATACCTTTGAAGTTTAGGTATTTCTTTTTTTTTTCTTTGAAATTTTTGCAGGCTTTTTCATTTTTCATTGAACCTGTACTGTTAGTATTCTTCATATATATATATAACAAGAAAAATGCAGGGATAAAATCTGAGATAAGTATTAAACACAACAATTAAAATTAACTCTATATTACACCTATGAATCACTAACATATTAAAAACAATTGAACTAACATATTAACAATTTTAAAATTTAAAACAATACAGAATAAAACAAATTAAAGAAAAACTAACATCCTATTTAACATAAAAACAAATGCAATTAACTAACACAAAAACAAAAACTAACTACTATAACAATCCAAGCAAATAATCTAACTAACATCCAATGTCTCAAAACATAAAGTACTGAATATTACAAACATATAAAAGTTTTTAAAATATTAAACTAACAAACAAATAAAGTCCTAATCTTCAACATTAAAGTCCCAGGCTATATCATCTCCTCCCTGATCTGTAGGCTGAGAAGACTGAGCAGGGTGATACTGAGTGTACCTGGGGCATTCTGGGAAGACAACATTTAAATCTCCACTCCTATAACGACGTTCAGCTTCATAATATGCAATTTCGTATTCCGAATGTCGCCGGAGGTATTCACTATCATAATCATGTCTCCTCTCCAGATTATCAATCCTTTGATCAAAATGATCAAATCTTCTCCCCATTGTATCTCCAAACTGCTCAAAACTTCTTCTATGCAGTGTCAATTCATTCATCAGATCTTGTAGGGTAGGGTTGGTAGGCTCAGGAGGTTCATGGCTAGTAGAGGGTATATCTCTACTTGACTGAGTGAAATAACTTCTTACTCCTCGCTCTCCACCCTTCATGAGATTCATACTTCTTAATATTGGCGACTGTGAGTGGTTTCATTGGTTCTACCCATTCTTCATTATCTCTAGCCTCAACTCCGGAGAGTCGCGCAGTGAAAAAAAATTAATCCAGTGGTGTCCCAATCCAGCCTCCACTCTCATTTCGAGGAGTGGCCAGGATGTTTCGATAAATAATTCTCCCGATGTCGATGCTTTTATTATTCCGAATACGAATTCGAATTGCTCTATCTCGTGTTACCTCACCGTGGTGATAGGTGGGTACGTAGTAGAACAAATAAAGAAATGCCAGAGCTTTGGAGACTCGAATTTAATTTAGAAAGAGGAAAATTCACTCTTTCCTGCTGCATAATTTTCCAAACTCCGGTCCCATCAGTGAGAAAGTTAATGACTTCCTCCAGTGGTCCTTCCATCGTTCCAAAAGTTTCATACTCGCTAAAGGGCGAGTCATGAACTTCATAGAACGCGTTTATTCTTGCAACATTGAATTCTACAAAAACCCTCGTACCTTTATCGGTGCATCCTCGCGGCAGTTAAATTGACATAAAATTCTTTAACCACTTCCACAAATGCTTCTATATCGAACGTAATGTAAATTCTCCCAACCTCGTTCCTTAATAATTCGCTCTACTTCTCCTCCCGGATTTTTGAAAACCCGATCCGCAATGCACTTTCTTCCTCGAATATTTTCAAAATATTTAGTATGTGCTCGTGCATTGATGAATCGGTCTTCGTCGAATTCTACTCGACGTTTTTGTCGTGGAGCCATACGATCGATCTGTGAAAATCATGAAAATTTTTACTAAACTTAAAAATAATCCTAAGAAGGCTTCCTACAACAACTAAAATCCATTTAAATTGATTTCTATGAAATTCTTCCAAGTATTTTCTTCATATTTCAAAATTTTTCAAAATATCCCAATGTAGAAGAAATCAATGGTGAAAATCAAAAATTTTTGCATAGGAGTGAAGCTCTTACCAAGAGAAGATGAAATCTGGTGTCAAAAAGTGTTGAAATCGCTTCAAATCCAAGATCTCTCAAGCCCTAGGTCGGTTTTTTCGAAAATTTTAGGAAGGGGATGATGAATAGTGTCGGTTGACCGGTCAAATTGCGTTCTCGCCATCGGCGAGATTTTCTCGCCGTCGCCGAGCTAATTAATTCCATAAGGCAAAAGTTTCGGGAAAAATCCGCCGTCGGCGAGATATTCTTCGCTGTCAGAGAGATCGATCCCGCTGTCGGCGGGATTTTTCTCGCCGTCGGCGAGATCCTAAAAATTTCAATTTTTTAATTTCGTCAATCATTTTCAACCTCGATTTGCCTTATATTATATTTCCGATCATATCATTTATTAATTTAATATGAAGATTAGCTACTTATACACAAACAAATTCACACAACACAACAAATTAACTTTAATATTGAAATCCATGAGACATACAAACTAACATAATTTTAGACTCTATAATCAAACTTCAAACTTCAATCCTTACTACTAATCAAGCATCGCAAACCAATCCACGACACACTAAATGCTCGATACAAAACTATGACGCATATCTCAATTAAGTTTGAGATATTCAAATCATCAATCCACACATAATAAAATCTAAATCAAATCAAATAACATAAACATAAACATACTATGGAAATCTTTACTACTACTCTTCAAGGTCAGAATCTTTATCTTCTCTGATATTTCCGATATGACGATGATGCACAAATAAGTTATAGAAAGGCCTGAAGGGAAATTCCGAAGCAGATTATTCAGTGATCCAACCCTTCTGTCTCAGTAAATGAAGAAAGCTAGCTTCCAGTGTCCGGAATGATCAAAGTGTTCTTTCATCCTCCGAATCAATGTGATCAAATAAATCGGATATATTGTCGATTAAATCTCTCACATTCCGTAGTTCTTTCTCCATTCCATTAATTTTCTTCATAAGTAACTCCGTTTTATCCGAAATAGGCCTTGCTATAGGATTATTCCGTGAAGCTCTATCAGAGATAAATGTAATGTCTTCATTATTGTCCAAAGTAGGGAACATATCTGTAGGATCTGTGCGGCTTATTTTAGGGTTGTGTGTTTTTATTTGAAAAGAGGGGTCGCCTGCAGAAATTGTCGGCGAATTTTAGATTTAATTTAAATAAATAATTTGAAAAGTAGTATTTGATTTTGAAAATAATTTTAAATTTGAAAATTTTAAGATATGAAATCAAACTCGATCTCACATCCCGAATAGTTTATATAAACGAGCACCGCACCACAAACCATGTATCTATCCCGAAGAATAGACACATTGCTCGATGATGGGGCTCGATTAAATAAACTAGAAGATTTGTGACATCCGTTTGGTCTGCGAACCAATTTTATAAGCCGACAAGTTCCCCCGTCTAATATGAAAACATTAAACGAGGTTTATATTACCTGGTTCTTAAAATTCCCTATAAGGGCAAGCCCCTATAGTTAATTACATCTTAAGTGATGGGAATCACCTAAGAAAACTCTCGATAATAATCGTAGTTCGCTCTCAAGAATTTCAAAGTTTAAATTTTCAATGGATTGAATTTTGGAATTTCAAAAGGGAATGGATCAAATTTGGAACATTATATCTTGGGAATTCAAAGGAGGAAAGGTAGGAGAAATCACAGATTCGAAGCGAACTTCGGTAATTTCCCGACTATCCTATTGTTTGGCTTGAATTTGGAAATTTACTTAATGTTTACATCCTGCCAATTTTAATTAATTTGGACTTATATTCATATGATAAAATCGTACAAATAGCCTTGAAGATGTGAGGGTTTATGTCGTACCAAACGATCACCTCGGAGTCCTAAGACCGGTTAGGGCTTAATTTACATGACATGATCATGCAAATGCCTAACGAAGAGTTGAGGATTTATGTTGCACTAGGCAAACTACCTCGAAGTCCTATGGCTTTGTTATTTAGTTCTAAGGAAAGTTTTGCTGAAGTTGACTCATGTTTTGCTGATGACGATGGCCGTGCTGCCCACCATGCTCCGAGCTCCTTATTGTTGCAGAGGTTTAGCTTTAGAAATCATAAATCAGGAGATGAGAGAAGTGTTCTCATTTAGAGAAAA
The DNA here is from genome assembly GCA_022702705.1 of Papilionanthe hookeriana x Papilionanthe teres. Classification (NCBI taxonomy): domain Eukaryota; kingdom Viridiplantae; phylum Streptophyta; class Magnoliopsida; order Asparagales; family Orchidaceae; genus Papilionanthe; species Papilionanthe hookeriana x Papilionanthe teres. The sequence goes on from CM040426.1 coordinate 152,496,792, forward strand.
TCTTAAAATCCAGGTGTTTTTAATATTTTAATTAAACAAATCTTAAAGTTGATTATAACAACACCGGTTAAGATCCCACGGTTCCATCCTTCCGGCATCGTTATTTTTATCGGATTCACTTAGTCCAGATGAATTTGCTAAACTCAACTGAATGAGTTCCACACTTTCATTTAGACCTTGGGAAATCCCGTTAGCAACACGTAGGTTACATCATCCGAGGTATTCCCGATCATCCAACAAGACGTTTTAATTTAGTTGTAGTTGTAGTTTTGTTGTTACGTTTCGTGATTAAATTTTGAGTTGTCTTATATTTTGAAATGTTGTGGCGGTGAATTTTATCTTGTAATGACTTTTAATTTAGTTTTGGTTTCAGCTTTAGGGACTATCCTAAAGGTGTGGGGTTTCATGCAACAGCTTGTTTATCATGCAAGAAAAGTAAGTGCGATGCGATTAAATAAATTGCAATAAGGTAAGTTGCAATAAAATAAAAGCGTACCCGGAGGGTCTTCCCGTCATCCCAAGCCGCACTTAAAACACAGCTTAGAATATTTAAGCATTTAAAGCAAGTTCCTAGGTAAAGCTAAGGGAAGGGTTATGGTTTTCTACCAAGGTCCTAATCCTATAGCTAGTCATCTCTTATGACGTCTAGGTTCTCGTATTTTAGTTTGAGGACGATTTTCTTCATCAAAGAACAACTAAGTTCAATTGTTCTTATAAATATCCTATCATATCGAGGAAGTGCTTAAGACGAATCTTAAACATCTTTTCAATATTTCTAGGATTGTTTTAAGTCCAAGAGAATTTAATTATACAAATGAATTAATCGTCCGGGAGTTCAAGTTTGTTGTCTTGCTCAGTGAACTAGGACATTTGAATATCCTATGAATGAAGTAACACTTCACTTAACGCTCCTTTTAAGAGTTATGACATCACGAGTTTTCGAGGGCAAATGGATGTTCAAGTGGTTTATGATTTAATTTTAGTTAATGGATTTAAGTTTGGAATAGTGTTCAAGTTGTTTTAAATTCATTTTTGAATTCTTCATGTCTTAAGTGATGTTATATTTAATTCAATTTAATTTAATTTAATTTAATTTAATTTGATTTAGTTTTAATTTAATTTAATTTAATTTAATTTAATTTAATTTAATTTAATTTAATTTAATTTATTTAATTTAATATGTTTTAATTTAATTTAATTTAATTTAATTTAAATTTTAATTTAATTTTATTTTTAATTTTAATTTAGTATTTTATTATTTTTATGTTTTAAAGATGATTTAATTTTAATTGTTAAAGTATTAATTTAATTGAAATTTTAAAAGAATTTACTTTAAATAATTTAACTTTAATTTAATTTAATAATTAAGTCTTTTAACATTTTAAATCTTAAACTTGGATTATCATTTTAATTAGGAATTAAATATTATTGAGATGATTAATTTAGGGATTCTTAAATTAAAGAATAAATCTCTTCCTAATGACATCCCTATTTTAATAATTCAAAAATTATTATTCTTCCCAAATTTAATAAATTATTTTAATTAAAGTTCATTTTAATTATTTTTAATTGTTTAATAGGTTTCTACCCTTTAATTATTTAAATTTCAATCATCCAAATCAGATTAAGATCAAATATTTTACTCTTTCATTTTATTAAGCCTAAAGTTTTAATTAAGGGTTAAAATTTTAATTACCATTTTGCCCTTCAAGCTTAATAATTTCATAACTCACTAAATTGAGCTCAAATGAATTTGAAATTTTTATGTGACTTCACTCATATGTCAATAAAGACATTAGAGGAGAAAATGTGATTTTTCTGTATTTAATTTATTTATGTAATTATTTTTGGTGGAAAATAAGGATTTCCAAGGAAAATTTAATAATATGACTAAGGAAAAGTTTCTGTCCTTAAGAAAATTATGGGACATTCTTAATGACCAGAGGACCACTTGGACCAAGTTTGGTGATTTTTTGAATTATATTATTTTTATTATAATTATTTTGAGTTTTGGAGTATTAATTAATTTAAAAATAAAATAAGTTTGAAAAGTGAATTTTATATTTTTCAAAAATCTCTCTGATATCAAGGAAATCAGAGAATCAATTTTCACAATTTTCTGATTTTTCTTTGATTTATTAGAATTATTTTAATGGAAATGCTAGAAAATACATTTTTTTTATTTTAAAATTACCCTAGGGCTTTAAAATTTAATATCTCATCATAGAGACTTAAGAAAAATATGGGATTTGTTCCTAAGTGATTAAAATTCAAAATGTGATATTTTGGTGAATTTTATTATTTTTGTGATTTTTATTATTTTATTAATTATTAAAATATTAAAATAATACAAAAAATCAACTTTTTAGAAAATTGAAATTTTAATTTTCTTAAATTCCCCTAATATCGAGAGGCTCCAAAACCAATTTAGTGAATTTTTGAAAAGTATTTTCAAAGTTATGAATTTTCAAAGTTTAAATTGGCTAAATGGCTTAATCAACCCATTTAGTAGAGCTAACCAAGTCCAATTGACTTCAAATTTTTATGGTGGGTTCCTCTGATCCTAAAGGTCAGTGGAGAATTGATTTCAAGTCAACTTGATGTATGATTAGCTCTAATTAATTAAAGACCTATTTTAGGTGTTTAAGCCAATTAGGGTTATTCCAAGTGGATTAATTCAAAACCTATTTTTCCTAGGGTCCTCTGGTCATAAGAAACATCACCAAATTTTCCTAGAATTTATTTCACAACATGCTAATTATTGGATTTAAAATACTCAAAGCAAGAATATGAATTTGAAAAATCAATAACTTCTCATAGGGATGGCCTCCGACTTTGGAAAATTCAGAGAATGTTCCCAAATTCGGAGGCTTCGAAGCCCTATGGTCTCATGCCATGGTGAATTTCCTATATGCATGGAGAATTAAAACAATGCGGACAGTAAATAAATCATTAAAAATAAAATACTTGATGAAATTAAATGATTTCTTTTCCACATTATTCTCCTCTGTTCACTGAGCAAGAGGGTATTTTTATTTTATTTTTCTGATTTTTTTACACAAAGTTATGCATTTTTGAAGTTTAGGGAATTAAATAAATCAGAAAATCCCTATTTTTCTATTTATCCGAGTCGGCGCCGCGTCAACCTTAGCATCTCCGAAGCGCCGCGCGGCGCTTTCTGATTCGACGCCGCCATCCGACTCGCCGATCCGAGGCCCCGCGGTTCATGCACCATCGCGCCGTCCGGCTCGATCCGGACCGTCCGCTCGATACACGCTCGATCCGACGCGCTCCCAGTCATCGTCTACGACTGGTGTGCACTCGTGACCGTCAACCTTCTAACCCTAATTTCTCACTCGATTCTCAACGGATTTTCGTGTTCTTATGCTCTATGGATTCGTCTTGAGGAGACGAACACATCCATACGGTAAACATGTATTTAAATCGACTCAAATTAAATGGAGAATCTCCGTAAGCTCGGGAAGAAGAATGAGTCCATACCTTTGCTCGTAGAAGTGAAGCTTCGATCCGAGAGTTGTGTCACCTTCGATTGGGTCCAAGTAAGCTCCGGATGAAGTCCCTTGGCCCAGTGAATTGTCTAGCTATGAAAGTGACCACAGCCGATCACAAAGCTCGGAGTCCGGAACGTATGGGTGGCCCGGAGAGGGGGCTTTTGCTGGTGGACTTCTTCCCTCGGTCCGGTGAAGGTGTAGGACCAATCAATTTGAGGATTGATCCACCGTGGAGAAGTGTCCTGGTTTTCGGGCTAAAGTTCGAGCTCGAAATCGAGCTCAACTCGGAGGGAATCGGGCTGGAATTCGGTGGGGATCAAGTGCTCTATGTGTGGAGAGTGATCTGGAATGATTTTGGCAGAGTTTCCTTAAGGTTTGTTTTAGCACCTCTCATGGCCGAGAAGGGATGGTGTTTAAATAGGAGAGGGTGAAGGGCCTCCCAGGGGGAGTTAGGGCTTGGGATCAGCTGCTCTTGGCAAGAGAAGAACAGCCATGGTAGCCATTGGGCATGGGGCAGCTCAGCAGGGTGGAATTCCAAAGTTTGGCTTCTCCCCATGTCTCGGCCATGGAATTTTCCGACGACCTGCGACGGCTGGCCGGCAGCAAGGGTCACCATCTTGACCGTGGAGGTCAGGGCTTGGCAATGGTGAAGTCAATTGTGCTTGGACATGTGTAAAGTGTTTGGATTAAAATGGAATGGAGATAAGGTCACTTTGAGTTCAAATGGGTCAACCCACCATTTTGGGCTTGGTGCACCCTTCCAAGTTCTGATTTTGGGCCGGGAGGATCATGTGAGTCAACCTACCAAAGGTAGTGAAGTCCACATCAAAGATTAGGCGGCAAAGTGTGGTTTAGAGTGTATCATGTTTAAGGTAAAAAGGGCTTAAGAAAGGTTTAAGAAAGAGATCCCTTCTCTTGCCATTAGTGGTTTGGTGAGGTGGAAAGTGGATTCCATGGCTCTCATGGCTCCTATGGGGCTCATGCATGGTTTCATGGCTCACCTTTGGCTTGGGAAAAGCCAAGTCAATTTCATGGAAATGGGTTTAAGGAAATTTTGGCATGTTGATGGGAATTTGGCATATGGCTTGATTTGGAACCATTTGATGATTGATTTGAACTTATGGATGATTTTAATTAAGGGTATGATGATAAGAATTTGTCATATGGGCCTTGGCATGAAGTTTGGGCTTTTAGGAGGTTTAAGAAAGTGGGCTTTTGGTTTGGAAATAAATTTATGGATGGGAAATTTGTGAAGGATTGGGCCAAACAAATGTTGGGTTTAGCTCATGGATGTGTCATGAGTGATTTGAAGCAAATTTGGGGTGGTTTGGGTTTGAATTGGGTTGGATTTGGGTTTCTTTGGTGAATGGGTCAACATAGGTCAAATTGGGCTAACTTGGGCCAATGTTGGGCTAGGGTTGAAATTGAGGTAAAATAAATGTGGAAAATGGCTTATGGGGCTGTTTTAAAGAGTTTTCAACTTTGATTGGGTCCTGATTTTGGGGTTTGGGCCTATACGGGCTAGGTTTAGGTGTAGGCCCATTTAAGGGATTTTGGCTTTGGGTTGAATTTGAGTGGGGTTTGGGTCTAAATTTTGAGCAAATCATGTTAGTTTTTTGTTTGTGGGGATGTTAAGGAAGGTTTAGAAAAGATTTGAGGTTAATTGGAGTTGAATTGGGTGAGTTTGGGCTAAGTTTGGGTCATGGGTCTAAATTGGGCTTTAAGGCCAAAAGTGAAATTGGATCCAAATATCAATCAAATTGAACTTGGATTTGGTCTAGATTGGTGTTGGGGATGTTGAATTGAAGTTTAGAATTGAATTGGACCAGAATTTGAGTCAATTGGGTAGGTTTGGTTTGACATTGGGTTCACTTTGGGTTAAAATGGGTCAAATTGGGGATTTTGACAAAAGTGGGGTAAATTGACAAAATTGGCCCATAGTGTAGTTGAACAAAATGAAATTGGGAATATTTGGGATTTTCTGGAATTTTCTGGGAATTTTCTGAATTTTTGGATTTTTTGGCTAAGAGGGGCATTTTGGGTATTTGGAGGGTATTGGGGGGTATTTTTGGAATTTTTGGTATTTTTGGCTATGGATGATCAATTTGATTGGTGAGGAAATGTTTAGGAATGATTTTGGGAGAATTTTGGGTAATTCAAGTGATTTTGCAAATTTTGGGTAATTCAGGTGGGTGTAGGGTAGAGTTAGGTGGGTGTAGGGTCCCTGAGTCAAAATCGAAAATTTGGAAAATTGAAGCTTGGGTGAATGTAAGTGGAGTGAAATCATTTTGGTTGAGCCATGAAGCCATATCAAGCCCACATGAGCCATGAAAGGACTCATTTGAGGCATCCACTATGTTGTTCCTAACCCTCTTAGCCAAGGGCTTAGGGGTTAAGGACCATCCATGTGAATCACCTTTATGAGTCAGGAGGTCAAATTGGGTATGGGTTTAGTTTTAGGAGGTGTGTGAAAGTGTAGTGCATAGGTGTAGTGTGTGTGTAAGTCAGCCCTTCACTGCACCAGGCCACCTAGTGGCGATCCTAAGTGCCAAAGAATCCTATAGAACTCATCCTTTAAACTTCCACATTCGATTTCAACCCTCTAGGTGATTAGGGGTCTACAACCAAGTTTGTGGAGTTTGCAGGGAGTTAAGAAGTGGTTTGAATTTCAAGTGGTGGGTCCCAATTCTAATCCTCTAGGATAGTCAAAGGAAAAGCCTAAGGCTAGATCCTAAGTACTAAAAAGAAGGAGAGAAGACCTCATCAAAAATGAGGTCAACAGGATCAAGCGGCTTCCAAGGTAACAGAACCTTTTCCCAAGCTTCATAAGAAACCTGGTACTGACTGCATAATGCAAAAATAGTAGATGGGTGTCCTAGTCCGTGAACTGACCCATGCACAATTAAACCCAATGCAGACTTAACAATTATTGATCCAACATCAATAGGCAATCCACTTTGAATACAATAATTCAATATAGCGCATTCCTTCGAAACCTTGTTTACCCTCATTGTAGGTAATAATTTAGATGAGATGAAAAAGTGCCGTTGCTTTGAGACAGGATTCAAAAGTGATGCAGAGAAACTAACATACCCGTCTTCACGCATTTCCCAATCTTCCGGTTCATCAGTCAGATATCGAAATATCTCATTCATATTATATCGAGAAGGCACAAAATTTGAATAGTGACATACCGGGTATTTTCTATAGAGAATAATTCATTTACTCTTGATGGAGTAAACGTCACCCATCTTCCTCGGACGTAGACATTCTCATTGTTGATCGCATGTAAGTTAGAGTAGAACTCTTTCACAACCTGGAATAACAACGGCGGACGTAGTGTAACAAAATACCTCCCAGTGCCGCTGTGCGATCGTTTCTTCTATCTTCGTAGTGGAATTCTCTAATCCTCGATTGACAAATCCTCATTCCTTGATAACTCTTTTCTTTACCAAAACCTTGTTGAAGATCCGCTGCGCTTCCGCACTCACAAATTTCCTCCGGTTAAACACTCAGCATTTAGAGGAATCTAAGAATTTGGAGGCCATTATGGTGAATGAAATGAATTCTAGTGAAGAAGGCAGACTTAGAATGGTTTAAGAATGGGTTTTCACAAAGGAATTGGTGTTGAAACCGTTCAAATCAGCATTTAAAGTATATATAACTCATTTTTATAACTTCCTCGCTGTCGGCGAGGACGTTTCTCGCCGTCGGCGACTTAGTTATAAAACCGCCTTTCCGGTTCTCGCCGTCGGCGAGCTCGTTTCTCGCCGTCAGCCGAGCTCGATAAATAAACTGAATCTAATTTAGGCGCGAACCTCGCTGTCGGCGAGTATCGACCTCGCCGTCGGCGAGATTTCAAAATAATGTCCAATTTCACTCTAAATCGAATAATTTCTTTTCTCATCATAATGGTTCGAATATGTGATGATTCTTAATAATAATTGAGTAGTAAAGTTTCAATAATAAAGACTAACTATTAAGATATAATAAAAATAGATGACAAATATGGGTTGCCTCCCATAAAGCGCTTGGTTTAACGTCGTCAGCCCGACCTAATTTCAATTATTAATCGTAGTCGACTAAGCGTTAAAACCTCTTTATAGTTAGGTCTTATACCTTCGAAATATGGTTTTAATCTATGTCCATTAACTTTAAATTTATGTCCAAGCTTTTGGATCTTCGATTTCTATAGTTCCGTATGAAAATATTTGAGTTATGGTGAAAGGTCCTAACCATCGAGACTTCAATTTTCCAGAAACAATTTCAATCTAGTATTATATAGCAAAACTTCCCGTCCCGGTTCAAAATTTCTCCGATTAATCTTCCGATCATGCCATAATTTCATCTTTTCTTTATAAATCCGATCATTATCATACGATTCATTTCTTAATTCTTCCAATTCATTTAATTGCAACAATCTTTTCTCACCAAACTTCCTTCATATTATAATTAAATTCTTTAATCGCCCAATATGCTTTATGTTCTAATTCAACTCGGTAAGTGGCATGTTTTTCCATATATAAGCTCGTAAGGAGTCATTCCAATCGGAGTTTTATAAGCGAATCCTATAAGCCCATAATGCGATTGTCTAATCTAATAGACCAATCTAACCTATTCTGGGTTTACGTGATTTTTCTAAAATACGTTTAATCTCACGATTAGATACTTCGACTAATCCGCTAGTCCGTGGATGATAAGCAGTGGATATCTTATGAGTAATATTGTATTTTTCTACTAGTTTGTGAATGTATTTATTTCTAAAATGAGTTCCTCCGTCGGTGATAATCACTCTCGGCATTCCAAATCTAGTAAAAATATTTTTCATCGAAATTTTGAAACACTCTTAAGCATCACACCTAGGTAAAGCTTGTGCCTCAATCCATTTGGAAACATAATCAACAACTACTAATATATATGAGTTTCCAAACGAAGGAATAAAAGGTCCCATAAAATCTAATCCCCAAACATCAAAAATTTCAACTTCTAATATAAAGTTCGGAGGCATTTCGTTTTTTCTAGATATATTTCCTACTCTTCGACATTTATCGCAAGTTTTAATATATCCGTATACATCTCTAAATAGAGTAAGCCAAGTAAAATCCAGTATCGTAGAATCTTATAAGCGACTTTATCGATCCCGAAATGTCCTCCAAAATCGAATCATGACATTTTTGAATAATTGGTTCAGCTTTCTTCATAAGGTACACATCTTCTAATTATTAAATCCTTACATTGCTTATATAAATATGGTTCATCCCAAAAATAAGTTTTCGTATCATGGATGAATTTTTTCTGTTGTTGCAAAGTTAGCATAGGTGGTAAAATATTACTAACTATATAGTTTACTATATCAACATACCATGGTATTTTCCACTCATCGATATTATATAGTTGTTCATCGAGAAAATCGTTCATAATTTCATTTTCAATATCGGATAATTCATGATTTTCTAATCTCGATAAATGATCCGCAATTTGATTATCGGCTCCTTTCTTATTAATGATCTCAAAATCGAATTCTTGCATTAATAGCATCCATCTAATTAATCTTAGTTTGGAATCTTTCTTTTGCATTAAATATTTGATAGCAGAATGATCGCATGCACGATACATTTTGTTCCAATCGGATAAGGTCTAAATTTATTAAAACCATATACTACCGCTAATAATTCTCTTTCAGTAATCGTATAATTTATTTCAGCATTATTTAGAGTTTTACTAAAGATAAGATATAACTTTAAAAATCTTTTCATATCTTTGCCCAAGAACCGCTCCTACAAAGATAATCACTAGCATCACACATAAGCTCAAATGGTTTCTCCCAGTTAGGTGAAGCTAATATAGGTGCCGTAATTAATTTTTCTTTTAAGAGTTCAAAAGCATTCGAGCATTCGATCAGTAAATTCAAATTTCTTATCCTTTTCGAGAAGTTGGCATGAGGTTTAGTAATTTTTGAAAAATCTTTTATATAGCGTCCGTAGAATCCAAAGATGTCCAAGAAAACTTCTCACCCCTTTTACCGTAGTTGGAGGTGGTAATTTAGCTATAACTTGAATTTTTGCATGGTCCACTTCCATGCCTTTTTCCGAAATTTTATGCCCTAATACAATGCCGCCCGCAACCATAAATTGACATTTCTCCCAATTTAGAACTAAATTTGTTTTCTCACATACTTCTAATACTTTTTCAAGATGAGTTAAGCATGTGTCAAATGATGTTCCAAATACAGAGAAATCATCCATAAATACTTCTATTCCATTGTCAATTAACTTACTAAATATGTACATCATACATCTCCGGAATGTTGCTTGGTGCATTACATAATCCAAAAGGCATTCTTCGAAAAGCGAAAGTTCCATAAGGACTAGTAAATGTAGTTTTCTCTGATCCTCGAGTGCAATTTGTATTTGATGATAACCGGTGTATCCATCTAGAAAACAAAAATACTTATGTCCGGCTAATCTATCTAACATCCGGTCTAGAAATGGTAAAGGAAAGTGATCTTTCCCGGTGGCGGTATTTAATTTCCTATAATCAATACATATACGCCAACCGCAACTTGTCTTATAGAATAAGATCGTTATTTTCATTGGCAAAGTGACGAGTCACTCCTCCCTTCTTAGAACACAAGTGAATCGGGCTTACCCAAGCACTCGTCGTAAATAGGATATATAATACCATTATCTAACCATTTTAAAATTTCTTTCTTAACTACTTCTTTCATTATCTGGGTTTAATCTCCTTTGGGGATCTCGCTTTAGGTTTATGTTAATCATCTAAAATAATTCTATGCATACGTATCGAAGGACTAATTCCTTTAATATCTGCTAAAGTCCAACCAAAAGTTTTCTTATATTTTTTTAAAGTTTCTAAAAGTTTTTGTTCTCGAGATTCGTTTAATGCGTATGAAATAATAACTCGGTAAAGTTGAAGAATTACCTAAATAAGCATATTTCAAATGATCGAGTAATATTTTTAGCTCAAGTTCAGGAGGTTAAATAATCGATGGAACTATATTCTTGTCGGCATTTTCAGTATTATCCAAAAATTCAAATCTTTCCTGAATAAAATCTAGTTCTTCATGATTATCTTCAATTAATTCAGTGTTTTCTTTTTCTAATTTATCATCGTAATATTCCTTAAAATGTTCTTGTTGTAAATATTCAAGTATTTCCATCCGAAAACATTCATCATCTTTTTCTAATCAGCAGGATATTTCATTGATTTTTCAATATTAAATGTAACTTTTCGGTCATTTACTCTCATAGTTAATTCTCCTTTTCGAACATCAATCATGGCTTTTCCAAGTAGCTTAAAAATGGTCTTCCTAAAATGATAGGAATTTCTTTATCTTCCTCCATATCTAAAACAATAAAATCTTCTCGGAAGATAAATTTATCCACCTTTACTAACACATCTTCAATAACTCCCTTAGGATAGGTAACCGAACGATCAGCTAATCGAAGGGTTACCGAAGTAGGTGTAATTTTTCCTAATCCTAATCTCTTAAAAATCGATAGAGGCATTAGATTGATGCTTGCTCCTAAGTCACACAAAGCTTTTCCATAAAATTTTTCTCCTATAGACACAGGTATAGTGAAACTACCGAGATCTTTCAATTTTTTCAGAAGCTTCTTCTGAATAATAGCACTACACTCTTCACTAAGTGCGACTGTTTCATTATCGTTGAATTTTCTTTTCTTATTTAGAATATCTTTCATAAATTTTACATAATTTGGCATCCGATCTAAAGCTTCAACAAAAGGTATATTAATTGTTAATTTCTTTAATATTTCAAGGAATTTAGCAAATTGTTTATCTTTTTTATGTTGAGCTAGTCGTTGAGGAAATGGTGGTGGAGGTTTTTCAACGTAAATTTTCATAGGTATTAAAGGATGTTCTAAGTTCGAATCTTGTTGAATTGTTTCCTTTTCAATTTCCACTTCCTCTTTTGGCTTTCAAGTTCTTTTTGAATTTGAGGTTCTAATTTTTTTCCACTCCTTAGTTGTATTGCTTTAATTTGTTCTTTTCCTTGATCTTTAGGATTTATTTCCACATTACTAGGAAAAGTTCCAGGTATTCTATTATTTAGCGCAGTAGCAATATGTCCAAGTTGAGTTTCGATATTTTTAATAGATGTTCCTTGAACTTGTAATTGATTTCCTTGAATTTGTAGTTGATTTCCTTGATTTTGTAGCTGATGACCCATATTCAAAATTAATTCATCCATGGATAATTTCTTATCCTCGAATTGAGGGATATTGTTATTAAATCCGAGTGGGTAATTAGGTTTATAGTTTGGATTTGCTTCGATTAGGTTGATTCATCCATTGTTGATTAGATGTGTTATTCCAATTAAAATTTGGATGAGTTTTCCAACCAGGATTATAATAGTTTGAATAAGGGTTATTAGTTCTATTATTAATAGCATTTAAAGTTTCATAATTAGTTTGAGATTCTATGATTTGTCCAGATGAGTTTTCTTCTAAAATAGGAGAGTAGTTCATTCCAAAATGATCTAATTTCTTAGATATAGCAACAATTTGAGAAGCTAACATAGATATTGCATCGTTTTCATGAATGTCGGCTATCTTTTTAGGATTTACTCTATCGATGGAGCCATTGGAAATTATTTGTTGCCATTTCTTCGATTAGTGCATAAGCTTCATCAAATGGTTTAGACATTAATGAACCTCCAAAGACAGCAGCATCGATGATTGATCTTAAAGATCCTACTAATCCATTATAAAAGGTTTGAATAATCAGCCAATCTGGTAGCGCATGATGTGGGCATTTCCTAAGAAGTTCCTTAAATCTCTCCCAAGCTTCATATATTGATTCTCCATCTAACTGACAAAAAGAAGTTATATCATTTCTAAACTTAGCAGCTTTAGATGGTGGAAAATATTTGGATAGAAATTTTTGTGATAATTCTCCCCAAGTTTTAATAGATCCAAGTGCTAACGAATTCAACCACATTTTAGCTTTATCCCTTAATGAAAAAGGAAAAAGTCTAAGTCTTATAAGCATCGTCGGATACTCCTTGATATTTAAAAGTAGCACAAAGTTCTAGAAAACTAGCAAGATATAAGTTAGGATCTTCGAGTAGGTGAACCACTAAATTGATTGTTTTGTACCATTTGGATAATTGCGAGTTTAAGTTCAAATGAATTAAGCAGCTACATCGGGGTTTTGAATAGTTAAATGAATTTCATCCGATGTAGGGTTGGCATAATCTCTTAATGGTCTTTGTTGGTTCATATTTTGAATTTCGGGAATATTCGCCATTTGTGTTAAATTTATAATTTGTTTCTTTTGTTTTCTAATTCTTTTAATTGTACGCTCTAATTCGGAATCGTAAGGTATTAAATTTTCGTTTCCAAATTTGCGCATACAATTTCAGAATAGATATTAATTTATTTATTATGATTATTTTAAAATAGTCCGTTACTTTAGTAAATTTTCTTACTTTCCCCGGCAACGGCGCCAAAAACTTGAACCACAATTTTATATTATGATATTTTTAATTTAATTGCAACGACGCCAAAAACTTGACCCCGCTATTTATATGTATAGAATTGTAATTGTTTATGTTGTGGATGCTACGCAAGTATACGTATCGTATCAAGTAATACGAGGCTCTAGTGGAGTCTCGGTTATCGATCCCACGGGGAAAGAGAAAATTAAATAACAACTTATTTAAAATAATAATAATAATTTTTAAAATAGTATACGAAAATTTGGAATTCTAAAATTTGAGCGCAATAAAGTAAACTAAGTATTTTAATTAAGTAACTTAACTAAGTAGAAAATTAATACGTATTGAAAGTGCGGAAAATTAAACTAATTGCTAAATAAGTTTTAACTATTCGGAAAAGTATCTTTCCCCTTGTTTAGAAATTTTAAGTGATCGATGAATTTAAATAGATAATTTTAAGGTATTGTGACAAATAGGAGCATTCCTATTCTTTACCCTTTGGTCCAGGTGTAAAGAATATCGACTAATCCTATGTTTGATTATCGAATCGCGGCTAGGCTGGGAGGATACCGACCGCCACTCGGAGCTCCCACGTTCCCTCGCTCGAGGGCTAACATCTACACTTCGGCTCTCGAACAATAGGACGAGATTGAATATTTTAGTCCGTCACACTAAAATGCTCAATTCTACGCCAGGTGATATTATTTCCTATTTATTTGCACCTTCCTTCCAAGGCTTTTGAATTCCCGAATATCAGATGTAATTTTTACTATAGTTGATAATCAACATATTTTAACAAATCAAATGGCCAGTTTGAAAGTAAATTAATTTTTAAGTAAAAATTAACACAATTTATTAATATATATAAGTATCTCTATTTTAATTTCATCAAGTCACTTAATTTCATAAACAGGGAGAAAGACTAATAAACTACTCAGAATGCATGGGAACTAACTAAGCATGGATTTCATTTAAAGTTAAAAATAATAAATACAAATACTTATCTCGATTTATCCCCAAACAGACTCCTCGTAGTTCCTTTGACTCTTCCTTCCAGTACAGCACGACTCACTAATTACTCACTAAACTCACTAAAGACACACAACTGCACAAAAATTAACACTAAAGACTAAAAGATTGCACAAAAGACACACAAAAGACTCGATTTTCGGCCTACTATATATTGAGGTGAGCAAAGGTCCAAGAGGTGTGTAAGCATCTCTTCAAAAAGTGTCCAGGTTCAATGTATCTGTGCCATTTGAACTAGCTCGCTGTCGGCGACGAACTACCTCGCTGTCGGCGAGGCTTCTAGAAGATCTTCAAACCGCTCTAGCTCGCTGTCAGCGGGCTCGGGCTCGCTGTCGGCGAGACAGTTATAAATTCTTCGAGAATTTTCTTCTTGTAACCTCGCCGTCGGCGAGCTCGATCTCGCCGTCGGCGACTCAGACTAAATTGCATGATTTTGCTCCAAATTCGCTCCTTTTTATGATTTTTGCTTTTATTACCTAAATTATTCATTCCTGCAACAAAATAAAGAAAATACCATTCTTTAAAGTGCAATTTCATCAAAAATAGGTATGAATTTCTTAATAAATTTTTCAGCGATCACCCCACTTAGTGGGATTAAGACTTTGTTGTTGTTTTGTAAATATTTTGTAAAGTAGTGTAGTTCATAGGCTAATCACCCTAATCAAGCTAGGACTACTGGCGACCTAAGAGTTTCAGGGCAACAATCCCACAAAGAGTCGGCGAATAGTATCATCGATACTTGTCCTCTCCCCTCATTGAAGAACCTTGAGATAGAAGATATTATTCTTAAAAATCTAAGTTCGTATCCCTCATTTAACACATATTAGCATTATCGTCATTGCCCTCGCCACCTAGACTTCAGACTTACACCAGTCTGATGATCCATATGTGGCACAAAACCAAATATCCTCAATTGCTCGCAAGGACATAAGTATCTTAGAGAAGACTCAATTCCTTAAGTATTGAGTTATAAATGTAGGATATGTAATTCACAGTATTTATATTGATTTGGTGAATTGACGGGTCTCGAAACATAACTTGATGGGTCCCTAAAGGTTTTAAGAATGATTTTCTTAAGTAAAGTATAACAAGTTCAATTGCTTCAAAATAATCAAATGATTACAAGAGTGTTCGGCGCATAACCATAAACAACTCTTGAAATCTTTTGAATCATTTCGAGTTCTTCTGAACTTATTATATTGTTAAATCATTCATCTGTAGTTAAATTAAGATTTAATGGTGATATATTTTAACCTGTACTCAATGAACCTTGATGTTTTAATTATCACAAGAGCAGGACAGCTAAGCATTCACTTGTTGTTCTACTTTAAGAATTGTGAGTAGAAGCCTTTAAGGGTATATATAATCATTAAATGAATCTCTGCTCCTCTTTATCAAAGTTGAGCTGGTTGTGTTTTAGTAATATTATGATTAATTATATTCCTCTTTTCTAAAACTCATTACATGATTAAGAATCAAGTCTAGTTCATTACGAAACCCTCAGACAAGTGAGGATAAATTATAATTTTGAGAATGTTTTATTAGAATTTGATCTTCGTTAAAAGGCTTTATCACTACTCAACCATTGGATTGAGTCTCTTAATTAGTGGATTAAGATCTTCCTAACACAAGCCACTTATCCCAGGATCATCCAGTTTTAATTGTCCTCCAAGTTAAATAATTCAAAAAATTACTACTCTACCCTTTATAAAAAAGTGACATGTGTTAATTTCTATCATTTAATCCCTTAGTTTTCAATCACCTCAAAGAGTTAATCATAACAAAGATTACCCCTCTCCTTTCGGTTTAGCCTAAATTTTGATTAAGGTAGGGAATCTCATAATTAAAATATTGTCCTTCAGGTTCCTTACCTCATAATTATCTAAACTAAAATCAAGTGACGTTAAAATCCTAATGTGATCTCATTTACGAGTCAATTAAGACATTAAAAGAGAATTTGGGATTTTTCTGATTTTTTAAAAGGTTTATAATTATTTTAACTGGAAAATGGGGACTTTTGAAGATAATTAAAATAACTAAGTAAAATAAACTTTTTGTCCTGAAGGAAATTATTGAAAGTTCACCTAGGTCTGAGAACCTCTATGAAAATTTTTGTGAATTTTTTAATTATATGTTAATTTTTATAATTTTAATTGATTTTTATGAATAAATTAATAGAAAATATTTTTTTTATTTCAACAATTCATTTTTATGATTTTCATAGGTCTCTCTGACCTCAAGGAACTCAGAAAAATTTATTTTGTATTTTTTGTGTTTTTTATTTTATTTTTAATAATTTTTAAATTAAGAAAATAGTCAAAAAATAAAATATTTATTCCAACCTGAATTTTATTTTTCTTAGGTGCCCCTGATCACAAGGAACACCCTAAACCACCTTTTACATTTTTTTGATTTTATTTTAATTTATATAATTATTTTAAATAAAAATTCTTATTTGCTTAGAAAATTTATTTTTATACCAAAGACAATTTTAGTAACCTTAAGAATTTTACAGGAGTCTTATGAAGTGGCAAACTTCAATTTGCCCAATTTGGTGATTATTTAAATTATTTTGTATTTTTTTTCTAACTTTTAGTGATTTTCCTAAATTTAAAATAGAAAAATATGTTCTAAATTTTCAAAATCTAATTTTTATTTTTTTTAAGTTCCTCTGTCCACAGCGAACCTACCAAATCCATTTTTATAATTTTCTGACTTAAACTTAATTTCTTATAATCATTTAAAAAAAAATAATGGTGATTTTCATTGAAAATTAGGATTTCTCATGTTAGAGGTGTTCTCCGACTTTAGAAAAATCGGATAACATCCATAAAAATATGAGAAATGAATCTTTTAAATCTCACATATTGTGATTAACATTTAATTATTTATAATTAAAATAAATTTTTGAGCACTTAATTTAAAATTAAATATAAAGAATTTTTTTTGTATTTTTAGTTCCAATTATTCTCTTCTTTTCACTGAGCATTAGGACATTTTTCTTTTATTTTTAGCATTTTCTATACCAAGTTATGCATTTTCAAAGTTTCTGTAATTAATTTAAATAAACAATCCCTGATTTTCCTACTTATCCACTTCAGCGCCACGCTATCCTCGTACCCATCTAACTTTCCACATGGCACACTTGAATTCAAAGTCACCATCCACGTAGCAGCTGACTCGGTCAGTGGTTCACGTTCCATCTGGTCTTCCGACGTGATCTGGACCATCCAAGCGATACACACGCAATCAGACGGCTCTTGTTCATCATCCCCAGCCTGCCCTAAACCAAGAATCACACGTTTTATAACCCTAATTTCACTCTCGATTCTCAACCAAATCATACAAGGTTTGTTCCTAAAGCTTCTAGGTGAGACAATCTAATCAAGCATGAAATGCGAAAGGCTTTAAAGGATCTCACATACGTGATGGTTGATCGAAGCATTTATTCTCATGAAAAGAAGCTCTCCTCGCCGTAGAGAGTAATGAAGCATGCTCTTTGCTTGTCCAAATTGTTGTGTAACTCACAGGACATGCATGAAACAAGAGAAAGAGCGAGTGATGTATGCAAGGATCTTCACTAAACGAGTTTAACAACCAAGAACACGATCGAAACAAACCTTCGTGAGAGGGGTTGTTTGGGCTTCGGTCACCGGAGAAAGCGTCGTGGCTTCGACCGTGAAAGTAAGGAGGCCTGCGAGGGCTTTAGGCCGAGAGACCTGTCAGCTGCATTAAAGGAGATCGCAAGTTCTCCAAAAGCTAGGGCATCACCCCGTGAAAAAATCTCGAGCCCTTCCATCCATCTACCTCCATGAGTTCACGTAAGAGCAGCGCGGAAGTGGAAGAAGGGTGTTTCGGGCCTTTGTAGGAGGGCTCACCGGCCAATTTCCAGCAGGCTAGTGCTCGCTGACGAGGAAGAGCAGCGAGGGGGACTTCAGGCCGAGAGGGAGCAAGGCCGGCGGTTGTTTTCTGGTGAGAGAGGAGGTCGAGAGTCGAGAGGAAAATGAGATGGCTACGATGCGAAGCTGGCTGCTGGGGCATTTCTCAAAAAAGTGTGGCGAGGTGTGCATTGGCAAGGTGGCTTCGGTGGCAGGAAAATCTAAGAAAAGGGGGCTCTGCCCTACGTCTTGCTAATGAGAGAGGAGATATGGAGATGATTTGTAACAACCCAACTTTAACAATGTATGAGCCTAAAGAACTGCTCAAGGAAAACAACTCATTGAGTTCTTCTTGAGAGAAGCAGTAATCTTCTCAGTTTACGGTGAATCTTCTAAGCCCGGGCTCCCAAGTCCGCCATTACCAAGCGTACTTTAACTAGACACAAGGATAAAAAAAAGCAGACCTACAAATAAGATGTATACTAAATTTGCTGAAGAGATTGAGGTTCTGTGTGGCGCATCAGTCTCTGTGTAGTATTGATATCTGTAACCTAATAAAATTTTTTTTAAATAAACAAATTAATTATTAAATAATAAATTAATATTAATAATTAATTAGTTTTATTAATTAAGAAAACATAAAAATATGTTTATAAAAAAATTAATTAATCATTAAATGGTAGTATATAAATTTATATAATTTTAATTAATTTAAAAATATATGAATTAATTATTAATTATTAATCAATTAAATTAATAAAATTAAAAATCTAATTTAAAAAAAAAATTAAACCCCCCCCCTGCCCAAAACCATGTCATTCGTGAATGAACCCTCGCTACAGTCACGAATAGAACAAGCTGGGAAGGCAACGATGGGAATGTCTGAACCCTTCTGATGCAGTCATGATCAGAGCAAGCTGGGAAGACAGAGATGATCGTCAGAGATCACCGTGGGATCGCCTGAATCCTCATTCGCTGTGAAGCTGGGGTAAGGGCGCTGGGATACTTTCGTTGTCTCCAAGGGTAAGCGTGTAACTTGTGGGAGGAGAAACGCGAGTCGCGGGTTCGATCCCGCGACCCACTTTTTGCTTAACTGCGGCAGCATCGCGGCAAAACGTCCACCCAAAACGGGGTGAATTCGCGGGAGGGAGACGCGTCGCGGCAAAAACTCCGCCCCAAACGGACCCTGAAACTGCAAAAGTATGGCGTACACTAGTTGTTAAGGAATTCATACCCATAGAACTATCTCAAAGGTCTATCGTGAGAGGAGTTTGGGCAGCCACCCCATTCATGCCAAGATTAGACTTATAATTCCACATGTCGGTACGTCCTGTAAATTACAGTTTATTTTCACTCTAAAACTAAAAGTAAGAAATAAGGGTACCGTCTCCATATAGTGAAGAATCCACTTCATATGACACTTATATAAGATCAATTAGCTCAAATATCTCATCAATACGATTAAATAAAAACATGAAAATGGATGGTATGAGACTTACAGCTTCTTCACATAAACTTAATAAGCTAAAAAATATACTTAATATGTTAGAGAAGATGTGAAAATCGGATCAGACATCAAAGTAGAAGAAGAAAAAGTTCAAGGTTCTTTGGTTTGATTGAGGTTGAACTGGTGTAGAACCGGATGATGTAATAAAAAGTAAAATTAATTAATATGACATAAATAACATAATAATGATATATTACATGTAAATACTAACTAAAAGGTGATCAAAATTACATTATAAAACATAAGACATACATTAAAATAAGTTCAATAATTTTAAACATAAAAATATTTAATATTTGAATGATTAACCTCATATTTATAGCCTAAAAAAGATAGATCTATCTTTAAAATCTTATATTTTGTATTTACTTCATCCAAAATTTGATAATCTAAAAGTAAAATGTATATGAGAGAAAATTAAGATTAAATAAAAACTTATCGAAACTTGAAAGCCATAACCACAACCTCTTCTCTACATTCCTCTTTCATTATCAAATATCACTATCTAAGGAGGACGATAAAGCAAAACACTACAAGCGTTTGAATCAATAAAATATATAAAACATAGGGTTCGTGATTGTCGATATAAAACAGTGATCATGATTTTAACAATTCAAATATTTTATATAAATGAGCATGTTTTCGTTCGTTTTTCTCTCTTTTATTTTAGAAGGAGTCGCCAGCTTGTCGATCGTCATATATTTTCCCTATTCAAATAAATTTCCCTCTTGAATCAAATAAGTGATTCGAAAAGGAGAGAAACCAAATTAGAAGGGACACAAAACAAAACGACAAACAAGAGAGAACACACAACGTGGAGAGCCTACGTGTGGTAAACCTCGCAAGGATAGACCAAGCATGTTCGCCCAAACAAGATCGGGCGGAGGCATCTTGGACCAATATCCGCGAAAGAATACCTATATAAACTACTCATAACCAGAGATTCAAGTGTAAGTACCTGTTCTGGGGTTCAAGAATGCTCCTAAGGGGACGTATCCCGCTTAGTTAGTTACATCTTGGGGTATACCCAAGAATACTCTTGATCCAAAGGGGTTTATCTTATTCAATAGTACCAATTAGCACAGGGCTACAAAAGGAGGTTATTTCACAAGGGAATACTTCGAAGCTTTCAAAGTTCTCGCTAGACCACGGGGTAGAGAATGGATCTCTCATGGTCCTCATGAGGATAACGAACTTATCGACATACGGAGCCTGCGAAATAACCATATCATTCCAACAAAGAATCCGACACGTCAAAGCACATCCGGGCCATAAGGGCAGGGACAAATCGTCGTATCCCAAACGGGCGACAGCTCATCAGTATTGCGTCGTAGAGATGATGCCAACGAGGACAAATGAATGAAACGGCTCAACATGGGTAGTTAAAAGGAGGGAAAGAGTTGTCCTAAAAGGTAGAGGTAGACATGTCGGGGTATCACAGACCCATCACTCCAAGCCACTGGGATCCTAAGTCTACCCGGTCGTGAAGGTAGTCGGCCCAAAATGTCCTGAGATCCTCGGTCAGCAATCCGTGAATTGCGACCTCCACGAGGGACCTCAGTTGCCCTAAGGTCAGAGGAAAGAAACTTTATCCTATACTATAAGTTGGAGCTCCAAGAGGTGGGTCTTACACCTGCTAAGGTGGCGAGGATGCCACGGGAAGAGAGGAGGTTCAGCTACAAAACTGCAAACGCTCCAACAAGATGGCTTATACTCCGTCTGGGTCGGGGAGCCTCCTAACATCCTAAGCGCACTAGACAACCGCCTAATCAAAATTATGTTGGGCCAGTCGGATTGAAGAAGCACGGGGGCTTCTCCTCGGAACATGCAAGAAAATGATGCAATTATTTATCACGATCCTAAAGGTGGAGGCCTGATTAAATATGATTTGGGTGATAGCCATGTCATGCAATTCATTTTAAAACAGGCCCGAAGGCTATGCAGAAAAGTAAATGCTGGTTTTTGAAATCTTGAATATTTTAATCTTAAATTTTAATTTATCTTGAGTGTTTTATTAGGATTTTTAAAGGTAGAAAGAAACAGTATAAAGCGCCCCCAGATCACAGAAAGAAACAATACAAAACGCTCCAAACATGCAAGTCATGCAAGAAAAGCAAGAAAGCACTCCAAAAGAATAAATAAAATAGGCCAAATGCTGCTGGACTGGCAACATAATCTAGGAAAAAACAGTAAAAGAGGCCAGACTTCGTATATACATGCCCAGTCCTAAATCTATACAAAAAAGGGTAGAATTCAGACTTAAGGTACTGGCCACGAGCCGCCGCTCCTGGTCCTTGTCACGTAGTTCGGTGCGTCATCTGCCTCGTAAACCGTGCCTGTACCTTATTTCAAATACAGACTCTGCCTAGAGACTCTATCAAATACATCCATAAAAGAAAATAAAGACTCAACCTGCATAAAACAAGTGTTAGCGGGCACACCATGCAACGTGAAAATAACAAGCCATGCCTTATAATTGGGGGAGCTATTAGCACCTGCATGCAAAGGGTTAGAAACTATTACATGCTCCCCCATAATAGCACCTATGTGACTGTGTATGAATAGGCACGACACCTGCAGAAGATCGCCCTAACATACTACCACACATAGCAAACATGCAAGCACACCGAAAAAGGCAAAAAAAGGTGACATGTGGCTAGCACAAGACAACACAGCATATAACAATAGCCAGAGGTGTCGAAAAGACTACCTAGCATCCTAAGTTCTAGCCTAGCACACCATCTAACGAAAAGTGCATTAACCTAGAATCTAAGTGCGGGGTAAGTCTAGGTTTAGTATGACTTTGGCGAGGTCGCCCTACTGGCACCATGATCCCAGAAATTTATGCTTACGTTTTTAATACTTTATATTTCCTTTCAATTATATCTCTTTCTTTACAACGACTCCAAAAACTTGATGCCGATGCAAATGAGAGTTTAATTGGGATTTTACGCAAGTATATGTATGGTTATTAAGTAATATAGAGCTTTCTGAATAAGCCCCGAATATCGATCCCACGAAGATTGCGGTTAATCACAACGGCTTTCAAGAGATGTTCTAGCCTACGATAACACGCCCTAGCTTGGAAGAAGTTTGGTTTTGATTATATACTATAATACTACTTCTAAACTAAAACACTTAGTGAAAATCAGAAAAGTGGAGTTTAATTTATTAAAAGTACTCTTTCTCATGCAATGAAATTAGTGACAAGTGTAAAAATAAAACAAGTAGCGAGAGAGATTGTGACAAATAGGAGCAATTATATTCTTTACCCTTACTTGGTTCTATAAAGAATATAGGATAATTTGATGATTTGAAATTTTGTAGATGCGTTAGGTAGGGAAGAGACTAGCTCTCATTCTAGAGTTCCCTCTTCTCCCTCCACTTGGGGGCTAACATCTCATAACAAAACTTTTCACATCAAACCAAATTAGGGGCTTTAGTCTGTAAACCTAAAGTCCTCTAATTCTACACCTCTTAAACATGCATATCTCCCTATTTATTTGCACTAAATTATATGGACTACTTTCTCACCCATATAATCTCATGTGATTCTTACCAATAGTTGACTGAGACAATACCGCATTGGTTCTTACATGTTCTCACAACAGATTTTAACTTGCAAGTTGATCAAGTTTACATGTAAATGAAGATCAAAGTTAAATCATCACAATATATTCTAACTCAACTCAATTCTATATCCTACACATGCATACTAATTCATTATAAGAGGAAAGAGTAAAGAAAACTACTCACTACACATGAAGAAACAACAAAAATTTTTCATTGCAGAAGTCATTAAATCTACACAAACAAACTACTAAATCCAAATTAAAATACAATGAAAATACTTATCTCTGATGAAAATCAAACTCTCCTTGTATAGCAAAAGAAATCTCCTTGTAATCCTCTCCAAGAACAAAGTGAAAAGAAAAGAAGAAATTCTCTCTCTTTCTCTCTCTCTCCTCACGCCCAAGTGATCATCTTTTCCTCCAAGTCTTCTTCTCTTCTAATCCTTCTAAATCTTCTTCCTCTCAAGATTCAATAGATTTCAAGAGAATTCTTAAAATATCTCAAATCAATATTTAAAATATCCCATGAGATGCTTAAGTGCCTCTTCAAAATAGTTCAGGTTCATTGAATCTTCAAAAGGGTGCCTCAAGTGCCTCTTCAATCCAAAAGACACATCTCTTAAATAATAACTCCTCAAAAACTCCCCCAACTCTTTTAAAATTCAATTTTATCATTTCCAATGAATGCCCCTCGAAATAAGCTTCGCAACGCATCAAAAATCGTCAAAATTTGAGTTATATTGAAGAAATTACGCCCAAAACAGTCACTGGTGCCTAAGCATCATCGGATTGGCGCTTAAGCGCCAGCGTCTGGTGGCTAAGTGTCAAATTTGGCGCTTAAGCGCCAGACATAGGTACATAAGTGCCCAATTAGACCCATTTTAGCCTGGTTTGCTCCGGTTTGACCCGTTTTGCTACGGTATGCTCCATTTTGGTCCCTTTTTGTTCCTTTTGCTCAAATTACTCCAAATTCTTCAATTTTTTGCACTTGCAACCAAAAACACAAGAAAACATACCTTTAAAGTGCAATATCATTATAAAAAAAATGGCATAAAAATTAGTACATTTTTAGGTGTATCAAAATCCCCCAAACTTAAATATTACTTGTCCTCAAGTAATACTACACTTTAAAAATAATTTTTGTAAATTAGAGTTAATGGACACCCTTTAGAATTATTAAAATTTTGTTCTAAAATTGTGATATTTCAACTTAGAAGACCTTCTAATGAATTAGACCAGCCCAGGGTCTAAAATATTTATCATCAAACTTGGGAATTTGTTTTCCTATCTAATTCAGAAAAATATGTAGATTTTTCAAACTTCGGATCCTATGAACTTTACTTTCTTGACTTAAGAACTCTCTTAAAAAAAATTTAACTAATATATGTATAAAAAGCAAGCTTAGGATTGTTCTAAGTTCTTTACTATAGAAAGACTCAAGTGAAACCAATTTTTGATCAGGACATTGATCTACTTTTCGATATTTATACTTACAATTATGATATTTAAAAATTAGCAACGACACCAAAAACTTGATCCCGCACTGAATTTTTACTGATGATTATGTTATGGATTTTATGATTTATATTGTGGATACTACGCAAGTATACGTATCGTTATCAAGTAATATAGGGCTCTAACGGTGTTCTAGATATCGATCCCACAGGGAAGTAGAAAATTTCAAAGAAAAATTAAATTAAACTTACTTACTAATCTAGTATACAGAAATTAAGAAGACTTAAACTAAACTAATGCTTAAGGTTGAATATAAGATTTCAGAAAAGTATCTTTCTCCTTATTTTTAGAGATTTAAGTGAATGAAGAATTAAATAAGTTTTTAATTGTATTATGCCAAATAGGAGCATTCCTATTCTTTACCCTTTGGTCCAGGTGCAAAGAACATTGACTAGTCTTATGTTTGATTACTGAATCTGCGGCTAGGCCGGGAGGATACTCGCTGCCACTTCGAGCTCCCACGTTCCCCTCGCTCGAGGGCTAACATCTACACTTCGACTCTCGAACAATAAGACCGAATTGATAATTTTAGTCTGTCACACTAAAATGTCCAATTCTACGCCCGATAGTTAATATTTCCCTATTTATTTGCATCCTCCTTCCAAGGCTTTTGACTTCCCTAAATCTTGGATGTAATCTTTACTATAGTTGATATTACAACATATGTTAACAAATCAATTGGCCAGATTGAAAGTAAATTAAGATTTAAGTTAAAGATTAGTACAATTTCTATTTTTATATTTTATGCACAATTACTTTAATTCATCATTTCACATAATCTCAATAACAAGGAGAAAGACTAAGAAAAATACTCAGAATGCATGGGAAGAATAACACAAAGTATGAATTTCATTAAAGTTAACAAACTAATAACAAATATACTTATCTCAATTCTTCTCCTCAAGCAGACTCTTGAAGTTCCTTTGAATCTTCCTTCTAGTACAACACACCAAATCTCTAAACACTCACTCAAAGATACTTAATTTTCACACAAATGACAAAGACTGACACAAAACGGACACTCTAATTGGCACACAACTGACTAAAATTCGTTCATATTTAGAAGGGGTCAAATCTTCAAAGGTTGCTTAAGTACCTCTTCAAAAAGCGTTCAGGTTCATTGTATTTTGGTTCTTTTCAACTGTCTCGCCGTCGGCAGCTTGATCTCACCATCGGCGGGCTTCTAGAAGTGGGCTAACCACGCCGATATCGCTGTCGGCAGGCTCGATCTCGCCGTCAGTGGACTCCTTATAATATATAAAAATCTTTCGGGAAAAACTCGCCGTCGGCGGTAACGATCTCGCCGTCGGCGGGACAGTTCAATTTTTATCAAATTGAGTCCTTTTTGCTCCAAATCCACTTCTTTTGTGCTTTTTGCTTTCAGTAATTATAAATCTTCATTCCTGCAATAAAACAAAGAAAATACATTTCTTTAAAGTACAATTTCATATAAAATTGGTATGAATTTCTTAATATATTTTCTAGTGATCAAAGTCCCCCAAACTTAATTACTTATCCTCGAGTAATTTAGATACTACATAAAAGTAAATGATTATTTTGTAGTAAGGTTTTAATTCAAAAATACTTTGAATTAGATTTAAATAAGTATTATAGTAAAGTTTAATAGAAATATTTTCAAAATAATTAAATTAATTTTATAGATATAAAGCTATTTATTTTTCAAGTTTAAGATTTTTAGTCTTCTATTTATTTTAAGAATGACTATACTTTTCAAATATTAAATTACTTAAGATATTTAGATGATAGGAATTTCATAGAGGCACAACTTAGTAAAATACTAATCCATATATATAAGTTCAGAAATGTAATAGAAGTTTACCCTTTAGGTTGATTTAAATGAAGCCAATTTTTGATAAGGCATCTCCTCAAGTTTCTCCTCACTTATATATATATATATTATATTTTTTTCTTTTTCTCTTTTTTCTGGATTGATTTTCAATCCCTTTTTCTTTATATATATATATATATATATATATATATATATATATATATATATATATATATATATATATATATATATATATATATATATATATATAGATTAAGTGAGGATCACTTATTTTTGGTTAGCTCGTTAATAATTTTGAACTCTATTTTCCTCTTCCTAAATTTGAAACTCGTAAACATTCCTTACTTAATATATATTTCAAAGCTTTTACTTGATTGAGTTTCAATCTCTTCTTTCTCAACAAAATACTTAAGAATCTTATATTTGAAAATATAGTTTTCTTTATTTTAAATAGTTAACTATATTCTTATCCTTTTTAAACTAAATTTCTTAATATATAAAATTAGTTAATCATTAAAAGTATTTCTCTTAACTTTCTATAATAATTAAATAAATTAATTCTAGCTTATTGAATTAAAATTACTATAAAAATTCATTTTTATAATAATTTTAAAAATGTAAATTGAGAACAATTTAATAATTAAATTTTTATTTCCCCCCCCCTCAAACTTAAAATTTTCTATCTATCTACATAGGGTGAATAGGAAATAAATTGTAATATTTAAACCATACCTTTGAGCTTTAGGTATTTTTTTTTTTGAAGTTCTGCAGGCTTTTTCCATTACTTAATTAACCTGTACAGTTAGTATTTTTCTACACACAGAATATTAAAGAAAGTGCTGGGTAAAGAAGTTTAACACAATACTACCGCATTTTATACTAACATATTATACTAAATCCACATACATTTGCTAATTCAATTCATGGTTACAATAACAGTCTGAAAACATTAAAAATTTAAAAACTGCCTAATTTTAACATCAATATTAAAACCATCTACACTACATCATAATCAAGCTTATAAACTAAAACATCAATACTAAAAAGTAAAACAACAAACAAAGAATAACAACATTAGAATCTAGATCTAAATAAATAAACGTAACATCTAATCTTCTACATCAAAGTCCCAGACTATATCGTCATTTCCTGGATCAGTGGGTGGATTAGGCTGGTAATGAGTATATCGGGGGCACTCAGGAAATACAACATCAAGCTCTCCTCTCCTGTAACAATTCTCAGCATCATAATAGGCTATCTCATACTCTGAATGTCTTTGGAGATACTCACTGTCATAATTATGTCTTCTTTCTAAGCCTCCAATTCTCTGATCAATATGCTCCAGCTTTTCTTCTATTTTCTGAAAACTTTTCCTCTCTAGAGTCATCTCATTCATCAAATCTTGAAGGGTAGGAGTACTATAAGGAGGAGGGTCATAACTGGTAGAGGGAATATCTCTACTCGAAGAAGGTACATAGCTCCTTGTTCCAGATCTCCATCCTTCGTGGGATTCATATTTCTTAATATTAGCCAGAGTAATGGGTTTCATAGGCTCCACCCATTCCTCATCATCTCTTGCCTCTACCCCAGATAATTGGCAGATTGCATAGATAAGACCACGGTGTCCTAGTCCTCCTCCACTTTCACTTCTTGAGGTGGCTAATATATTCTTATAAATTACACTTCCCACATTAATACTTTTTTGGTTCTGAATGCAGAAATTCAGAACAGCTCTATCTCTTGTTACCTCACTATGGTGGTAAGTAGGTAACAAGGTAGAACAAATAAAATAATGCGAGGCTTTAGATGATGCATTCAACATAGAGAAAGGAAAATTTACCCTTTCTCGCTGCTTGATCTTCCAAACTCCTTTCTCGTCAGTGAGAAAGTCTATCACCTCTTCCAGTGGTCCTTCTATAGTTCCAAATGTTTCATACTCACTGGTGTATGTGTCTCTTACCTCGTAATAAGCATTTATTCTTGCAGCGCTGAATTCCACAAAAAATCCTCTAACCTTTACTGGTGCATCTTCAGCCTGTGTCAGGTTCGCATATAATTCTTTTACTACTTCCACAGTGGCTTTGTTGGTTATGAAACAGAAATTTTCCTATCCTCTTTCTTTAATTATTCGCTCTACTTCGCCTCCAGGACTTTTGAAAACTCGATCTTGAATGCATGTTCTGGCTTGAATATTGTGAAAATATCTTGATTGTTCCCTTGCATTCACAAAACGAGTTTCGTCGTAATCCACCCTTCTCTTTTGTCGTGGAGCCATTTTTCGATCTGTGAAATTTGCAAAAAATTTAACTAAACTTCTAAATATTACTAAGATGGCTTCCAATAGTTACAAAAATCAATCTAAATCAAGTTTCATGAATTTCTTCTCATTCTTTTCTTCTCATTTCAAATTTTTCCAAAATTACTCAATGTAGAAGAAATTCATGGTGAAAATCAAAAATTTTTACATAGGAGTGAAGCTCTTACCAAGGGAAGATAAAATCCGACGTCAAAATGTGTTGAAATCGCTTCAAATCCAAGATTCCACAAGCCCTAGGTCGGTTTTTTTAAGTTTTTGAGGAGGGAGACGATGAATAGTGTCGGTTGACCGGTCAAATAAAGTATATTTCGCGATCTCGCTGTCGGCGAGCTAATTAATTCACCAAGGCTAAAGTTTCGGGAAAATCTCACCGTCGGCAGGATTTCTCTCGCTGTCAGCGAGGTCTCCGAAAATTTAATATTTTAAAAATTTTAAATTATATTCTACTTAAATTAAGCCTTGTTCATTGTTCCGGTCACTAAATTTGATATATTTATTGTTATTTTTATTAAGATTAGATACTAACACATAAATTCACACAACACAAACATTATAACTTTATAAATGAAATCCATGAACTTACAAACTTCAAACACTACATAACTAACAATTGACTTATCAAATTAACCCAAACACATCTAACTCAACATTGCAATCCACACCACAATACTCTAAATGTTGAGACTAAACAAACAACATACAATCTCATCTTAACTGAGATTATCTATGTAAAGTTCAAAATAAATCAAAAACTAAATTCAAATCAACACACATACATATAATATGAATAGAAGTCTCTGCTACTCATCGGAATCCGAACTCGTTCTCTTCTCCGATGTTTCCAATAGAACGCAGGTGCACAAATAAATTATAGAAAGGCCCGAAAGGGAATTCGCAAGTAAAATCTTCTTCAATCCATCCTTTACGTCTCAATAGTCGTATAAAACTTGCCTCCGGGTGTCTCGTATGGTCAAAGTGCTCCTTCATTCTCCAATCGATGTGATCAAACAAATCAGAGATATTATCAATAGAATTCATCACATTCTGTAGATCCTTCTTCAATCCTTTAAGTTTCCGTAAAATGAGGTTTGTTCTATCAGTCAGGGGCTTAACTAAAGGATTGTTTTGTGATGCTTGATCAGAAATAACTCATTCGTTTCATCATTGTTTTCCAATGTAGGAAACATATCCGATTGGATCTAGTGGTTTCCAAGGCAATAGCACTTTTTCCCAAGCTTCGTAGGAAACTTAGTGCGACTACATAAAGCAAATATAGTTGATGGGTGTCCAAGTCCATGAATTGACCCATGCACAATTAATCCTAATGCAGACTTCACAATGATAGATCCAACATCAATAGGCAATCCAGATTGAATACAGTAATTTAAGATTGCACATTCCTTCGAGACTTTGTTTACCCTCATAGTGGGTAGTAACTTTAATGAAATAAAGAAATGCCAATGCTTTGAGACGGGGTTAAGAAGTGACGCAGAAAAACTAACGTACCAGTCTTCTCGTAATTCCCAATCATCAGGTTCGTCGGTCAGATATCTGTAGATCTCATTCATGTTGTATCTTGTAGGAACAAAGTTTGAATAGTGGCAAACAGGGGTATTCTCAATCGAGTATAATTCATTAATCCTAGAAGGAGTAAAATTTACCCATCTGCCTCTTACTTAGACACTTCCATTATGGATCGCATGCATATTAGAGTAGAATTCTTTGACTACTGAAATGACTACAACAGATGTGGTATAGCAGAATACCTCCCAATGTCACTGAACAATCATTTCTTCAATTGTTGTTGTTGAATTCTCCGCTCCTCTGTTTACTAACCCTCTTTCTTTAATCAGACGTTTCTTCATCAATACCTTGTTGAATAGTTGTTGAGCCTCAGAACTGACAAACTTTCGTCGGTTAAAACTCCAGATTTCGTGGTTTCAAGTAGTTTGGAAGCCATAATAATTTGTTTTGGAGGAATTCTAGTCATTTCTAAGGATGAAAAAATGAAGTTTTAAATTTTTTTTATAAAGAAATGGCCTTAGAACAGTCCAAAACCGCAAAATAACTCACAAAAACCACTTTTGAACTATCTCGCCGTCGGCGGTAACGATCTCGCCGTCGGCGGGATAATTAATTATTTCAACTAAAATTGGGCGCGCCAATCTTGCTGTCGGCGGGATCGATCTCGCCGTCGGCGAGATTAGGTAAATTGCCCATTTTTTTACTCCCATCCGAATATTTTCTGATTTCTTCGTTTAGATTCAAATTTGTGATGATTCTAAAAAGTAAAATGAGTAGATTCATTCTATATTTTAATTTTAATTTTATTATTATTTTTTTTATTAACTATACTAAATATATCATAATTAATAACTACTATGGGTTGCCTCCCATAAAGCACTTGGTTTAACATCGTCAGCCCGACCTAAATTAGTTAGTAATCAGGTTGATTGAGCATTAAAACCTCTTTAAAATTTTGTCTTATTTCTTTAAAATAAGGTTTTAATCTGTGTCCGTTTACTTTAAATCTATGCCTAGTTTTTGGATCTTCAATTTCTATAGTTCCGTATGAAAATATTTGAGTTATAATGAAAGGCCCTAACCACGAGATTTCAATTTCCCAGGAAATAATTTTAATCTTGTATTATAAAGCAAAACTTCTTGTCTCGGCTCAAAATTCTTCGATTAATCTTCCGATCATGTCATAATTTCATTTTTTCTTTATAAATTCTATCATTATGATAAGAATCATTTCTTAATTCATCTAATTCATTCAATTGCAATAATCTTTTCTCACCAGCTTCTTTCAAATTGTAATTAAATTCTTTAATTGCCCAATAAGCTTTATATTCTAATTCAACTGGTAAGTGGCAAGTCTTTCCATAAATAAGCCTATAAGGAGTCATTCCAATCAGAGTTTTATAAGCAGTCCTGTATGCCCATAATGCAGTGTCTAATCTTATAGACTAATCCAATCTATTAGGGTTTACAGTCTTTTCTAAAATATGTTTAATCTCTCGATTAGAAACTTCAGCTAATCCACTAGTTTGTGGATGATAAGCAGTTGATATCTTATGAATAATATTGAATTTGTCTACTAGTTTGTGAATATATTTATTTCTAAAATGAGAACCTCCGTTAGTGATACTCACTCTCGGAATTCTAAATCTAGTAAAAATATTTTTCATTAGAAACTTTGAAGCACTCTTAGCGTCACATCGAGGTAAAGCTTGTGCTTCAATCCATTTAGAAACATAATCAACAACAACTAATATATATGAGTTTCCAAATGAAGGAAAAAATGGTCCCATAAAATCTAATCCCCAAACATTAAAAATCTCAAATTCTAATATAAAATTTAGAGGCATTTCATTTCTTTTAGATATATTTTCTACTCGTTGGCATCTATCGTAAGTTTTTATATATCTATAAACATCTCTAAAAGAGTAGGCCAATAAAATCTAGATTGTAAAATTTTATAAGCAGTTTTATCTGTTCCAAAATGTCCTCCAAAATCAGAGTCATGACATTTCTGAATGATTTGTTCTGTTTCTTCATAAGGCACACATCTTCTAATTATAAGATCCTTACATTGCTTATATAAATATGGTTCATCCCAAAAATATGATTTAGCATCATAAATGAATTTTTTCTGTTGTTGCAACATTAACATAGGTGGTAAAATATCACTTACAATATAATTTACTATGTCAGCATACCATGGTATTTTCCACTCATTTATATTATATAATTTTTCATCAGGAAAACTGTCAGTAATTTCATTATCAGTGTTAGATAATTCATTATATTCTAGTCTTGATAAATGATCTGCAATTTGATTATGAGTTCCCTTTTTGTTAATGATTTCAAAATCAAATTCTTGCATTAATAATATCCATTTAATTAATCTTGGTTTGGAATCTTTCTTTTGCATTAGATATTTAATAGCAGAGTGATCAGTATGCACAATACATTTATTTCCAATTAGATAAGGCCTAAATTTATCAAAAGCATAAACAATTGCTAATAGCTCTTTTTCAAAAAGTGTATAATTCATTTCAGCATTATTAAGAGTTTTACTAGTATAGTATATAACTTTGAAAATTTTATTATATCTCTGTCCAAGTACTGCTCCTATAGCATAATCACTAGCATCACACATAAGTTCAAATGGTTTCTCCCAATCAGGTGAAACTATTAGAGGTATTGTGATTAATTTATCTTTTAATAATTCTAATTCAAAAGCATTTAAACATTCAGTTGTGAATTCAAATTTCTTGTCCTTTTCTAAAAGTTGGCATAGAGGTTTAGTAATTTTTGAAAAATCTTTTATGTAGCGTCTGTAAAATCCAGCGTGTCCAAGAAAACTTCTTGCTCCTTTTACTGTAGTTGGAGGTGGTAATTTAGCTATAACTTGAATTTTTGCAGGGTCTACTTCCATGTCATTTTCTGAAATTTTATGCCCTAATACAATTCCTCCTGCAACCATAAATTGACATTTCTCCCAATTTAGAACAAAGTTAATTTTTTCACATACTTCTAATACTTTTTCAAGATGATTCAAGCATGCGTCAAATGACGTTCCAAATACAGAGAAATCATCCATAAATACTTCTATTCCATCATCAATTAATTTACTAAATATAGACATCATACATCTCTGGAATGTTCTTTGGTGCATTACATAATTCAAAAGGCATTCTTTGAAAAGCAAATGTTCCATAAGGACTAGTAAATGTATTTTTCTCTTGATACTTAGGAGCAATATGTATCTGATGATAACCGGTATATCCATCTAAAAAACAAAAATATTTATGTCCGATTAATCTATCCGACATTTGGTCTAGAAATGGTAATGGGAAGTGATCTTTCCCGGTGGTCGCATTTAATTTTCTATAGTCGATACATATACGCCATCCAGTAACTTGTCTTATAGGTATTAAATCATTATTTTCATTAACTTTAACGGTCACTCCTCCTTTCTTAGGAACACAGTGAATTGGGCTTACCCAAGCACTGTTCGAAATAGGATATATAATACCATTATCTAACCAATTTAATATCTCTTTCTTGACTACTTCTTTCCTTATTGGGTTTAATCTCCTTTGAGGATCTACTCTAGGATTATGTTCATTATCTAAAATAATTCTGTGCATACAGATTGAATGACTAATTCCTCTGCTAAAGTCTAACCAAAAGTTTTCTTATATTTTTTTTAATGTGTCTAACAGTTTTTGTTCTTGTAATTCATTCAATTCAGCTGATATAATAACTGGTAGAGTTGAATTGTTACCTAAGTAAGCATATTTTTAATGATTATGTAGAATTTTTAATTCAAGTTTAGGGGGTCTAATTATTGACGGAACTATATTCTTTTCAATGTTTTCAGTATTATCCAACATTTCGAATTTTTCCTTTATATAATCCAGTTTTTCATTATATGCTTTTTCAATTAATTCAATATTTTCTTTTTCTAACTTTTCTTCATAATATTCTTTAAAATGTTCATTTTGCAAATGTTCAAGTATTTCCATTCGAAAACATTCATCATCTTTTTCTAAAGCAGGATATTTCATTGATTTTGCTATGTTAAAAGTTAATTTTTGATCGTTTACTCTTATAGTCAATTCTCCTTTCTGAACATCAATCATAGCTTTTCCAGTGGCTAAAAAGGGTCTTCCTAATATTATTGGAATTTCTTTATCTTCTTCCATATCTAGAACAATAAAATCTACCGGGATACATCTTCAATAACTCCCTTAGGATAAGTCACAGATCGATCAGCTAACTAAAGAGTTACTGAAGTAGGTGAAATTTCTCCTGATTCTAATCTTTTAAAAATTGATAGAGGCATTAAATTTATGCTTGCTCCTAAGTCACACAAAGCTTTTCCATAAAATTTTTCTCCAATAGCGCATGGTATAGTGAAACTACCAGGATCTTTTAATTTTTCAAGAAGCTTTTTCTGAATAATTGCACTACACTCTTCGCTTAGTGCAATAGTTTCATTATCTATAAATTTTCTTTTTTTATTTAAAATATCTTTCATAAATTTTGCATAATTAGGCATTTGTTCTAATGCTTTTACAAAAGGAATATTTACTGTTAATTTTTTCAAAATTTCAAGAAATTTAGCAAATTGCTTATCTTTTCTATGTTGTTTAAGTCGTTGAGGAAATGGTGGTGGTGGTTTTTCTATAGATATTTTCATAGGGATCAATGGATATTCTAAGTTTTGATCTTGTTGATCCTTTTCTTTCTCAATTTCCACTTCCTCATTTTTACTTTCTGTTTATTTCTGAATTTTAGTTTTTTACTCTTTTCTGCTTCTTATTTTATTGCTTTAATTTGTTCTTTTCCTTGGTCCTTAGGATTTATTTTCACATTACTAGGAAAAGTTCCAGGAATTCTATTGTTAAGCGCAGTAGCAATATGTCCAAGTTGAGTTTCAATATTTTTAATTGCTGTTCCTTGATTTTGTAATTGATTTCATTGAATTTGTAATTGATTTCCTTCATTTTGCAAGTGCTGACCCATACTTAATATTAATTCTTCTATAGATAACTTTTTATCTTTAAATTGAGCGTTATTAAATCCAGGTGGATGTCGGCATATTTTTAGGTTGGTGTGTTATATTTTAAAAAAGGGTCGCCTACGAAGTTGTCGATGAATTTTAAATTTTAAATTTAATTTAAATATATATATATATATATATATATATATATATATATATATATAGTTTTAAAAGATAGCATTTGATTTTGAAAGTAATTTTAAGTTTAAAAGTTTTAAGATATGAAATTAAACCGATCTCGCATCCCAAATAGTTTATATAAACGAGCACCGCACCATGAGCCGTGTATCTATCCCAAAGAATAGACACACTACTTGATGATGGGGCTCGATTAAATAAACTAGGAGATTTGTGACATCCGTTTGGTCCGCGAACCAATTTTATAAGCAGACAAGTTCCCCTGCTTAATATAAATGAATTAAGCAGGGTTTATATTACCTGGGTTCTTAAAGTTCCCTATAAGGGCAAGCCCTATAGTTAATTACATCCTAAGTGACGGGAATCACTTAAGAAAACTCTCGATAATGATCAGTGGTTTTGCTCTCAAGAATTTCAAAGTTTTAAGGTTTCAAAGGATTGAATTTTGGAAATTTCAATAGGGAATGGATCAAATTTGGAACAGTTATTTTAAGAATCCAAAGAAAGAGAAGTAGGAGAAGCTGAGGATCCAAGAAGAATCTTGACAACTTCCCAAACTATCCTAATTGTTTGGTTTAGATTTGAGAGTTTACTTAATGTTTCAATCTTGTCAAATTTAGTTAATTAGGACTTATATTTGTATAATATGATCATACAAATAGCCTCGAAGATATGAGGGTTTATGTCGTACCAAACAACTACCTCGGGATCCTAAGACCGGTTAGGGCTTAATTTGCATAATATGATTATACAAATGCCTAACGAAAAGTTGAGGATTTATGTTGCACTAAGCAAACTACCTCGAAATCCTATGGCTTAGTTGTTTAATTCTAAGAAATGTTTAGCTGATGTAGAGTTGTTTTGCTGACGAAGATGGTCGTGCTGCCCACCGTGCTCCAAGCTCCTTGTTGTTGCAGAGGTTTAGTTTTAGAAGTCATAAATCAGGAAATGAGAGAAGTGTTTTGGTTTAAAGAAAATATTAAAATCCAAGTGTTTTTTAATATTTTAATTAAAACAAATCTTAAAGTTGTTTAAACAGAACAGATTAAGATCCCACGGTTTCGTCATCCCGACACCGTTATTTTCATTGAATTCACTTAGTCCGGATGAATTTGCTAAACTCAACCGAATGAGTTCCACACTTTCATTTAGACTCGTGGGAAATCCCGTTAGCAACACGTGGGTTACATCATCCGAGGTATTCCCGATCATTCAACGAGACGTTTTAATTTAGTTGCAATTATAGTTTTGTTGTTACGTTTGTGATTAAATTTTGAGTTGTTTTATATTTTGAAATATTGTGGCGGTAATTTTTATCTTGTAATGACTTTTAATTTAGTTTTGGTTTCAGTTCAGGGACTATCCTAAAGGTTTTGGTTTTCATGCAACAGTTGTTTATCATGCAAGAAAAAGTAAAGTACAGTGCATGTAAGTAAATTGCAATTAAATAAAAGCGTACCTGGAGGGTCTTCCCGTCATCCCAAGCTAAACGCATGTTAAGACATTTAAATGTTTCAACAAGTACCTAGGTAAAGCTAATGGAAAGGTTTTGGTTGTCTACCAAAGTCCTAATCCTATAGCTAGTCATCTCCTATGAGGTCTAGGTTCTTGTGTTTTGGTTTAAGGATGATTTTCCTCATTGAAGAACAATTAAGTTCAATTGTTCTTATAAACATCCTATCATATTTAGGAAGTGCTTAAGACGAGTCTTAAACATCTTTTCAATATCTCTAGGATTGTTTTAAGTCCAAGAGAATTTAATTATACAAGTGAATTAATCATCCAAGAGTTTAAGTTTTGTTCTCTTGCTCAGTGAACTAGGACATTTGAATATCCTATGAGTGAAGTAACACTTCACTTGATACCTCATTTAAGAGTTATAATAATAGGAGCTTTAAAAGGGCAAATCAACTTATTAAGTATTTTAATGATTTAAACTTAATGATTCGAGTTTTAATTTTGACTTAATTATAAAAAATTAGTTTAAGTTTGGAATAGTGTTCAAGTTATTTTAGATTTAATTCTTAATGATTTCATTTAGGTTTATTGTTAAATGATTTTAATTTAATTTAATTCAATTTAATTTTAATTTAATTTGATTTGATTTTAATTTAATTTAATTTAATTTTAATTTAATTTTAATTTAATTTAATTTAATTTAGTTTAATTTAATTTTAATTTAATTTGATTTGATTTTAATTTAATTTAATTTAAATTTAATTTTAATCTTAATTTAATTTAATTTAATTTTAATTTTAATTTAATTTAATTTTAATTTGGATTATTATTTTAATTTTTTTTAGTAAGAATTAAGTATTATTGAAGTGATTTATTTAGGGATTTTTAAATTAAAGAATAAATATCCTCTTAATAATATCCCTACTTTAATAATTCCAATTTCTATTATTCTTCCAAAATTTCAATTAATTAATTAATTAAAGTTTTATTTTAATTATATTTGAAATAATTAATAGGTTTCTACCCTCAATCATTTAAGTTTCAATCATCCAAAATCAGTTTAAAGTCAAATAATTTACCCTTCCCTTTTTTGATTAATCCTAAAATTTTAATTAAAGGTTGAAATTTTTAATTACCATTTTGCCCTTCAAGCTTAATAATTCTATAACTCACTAAATTAAGCTTAAATGAACTTGAAATTTTTATGTAACCTCACTCACATGTCAATTAAGACATTAGAGGAGAAAATGTGATTTTTCTGTATTTAATTTATTTATGTAATTATTTTTAATGGAAAATAGGGGTTTTCAAGGAAAATTCAATAACATGACCAAGGAAATGTTTCTGTCCTTAAGAAAATTATGGGATATTTCTAATGACCAGAGGACCATTTGGACCAATTTTGGTGATTTTTTGGACTATATTTTATTTATTAGAAGTATTTTGATTTTTGGAGTATTAATTAATTTTAAAATAAAATTCAAGTTGAAAAATGGATTTTATATTTTTCTTAAATCTCTCTAACCTCAAGGAGTCCAGAGAAATAAATTTTATATTTTTCTAATTTTTCTTTGATTTATTAGAATTATTTTAGTGAAAAGGTTGGAAAATACATTTTTTTTAATATTAAAAATTACATTAAGCCTTTAAAATTCAATATCTTACCCTAGAGACTTAAGAAAAATATTTGGTTTATTTCTAAATGATTAGAATTCAAAATGTGACATTTTGGTGATTTTTATTATTTTTATGAGTTTTATTATTTTTTAATTATTAAAATTATTAAAATAATGATAAAAATCAACTTTTTTAGAAAATTATAATTTTAATTTTCCTAAGTTTCTCTGATATCAGAGAAGCTCCAAAACCATTTTTTTGGATTTTTGAAAAGTATCTTTTGAGTTATGAATTTTTAAAGTTTAATTTTGATCATGTGACTTAATTAATCCATTTAATGAGGTTAAACATTTCCAATTGATTTCAAATTTTTATGTGATGTTCCTCTAATCCCAAAGATTAGTGGAGAATTATTTTCAAGTCAATTTAATGTGTGGGTAACCTTAATTAATAAAAGTTCAATTTTGGGTATTTAGACTAATTAGGGTTATCCCAAGTGAATTAACTCAAAACTTATTTTTCCTAGGGTCCTCTGGCCATAAGAAATATCACCAAATTTTCCTAGAATTTATTTCTCAACATGCTAATTATTGGAATTAAAATACTCAAAACAGTAACATGAACTTGGAAAATCAATAACTTCTCATAGGGATGGCCTCTGACCTTGGAAAATTTAAGGAATGTTCCCTAGGTCAGAGGCTTCAAAAGCCCTATGGTCTCATGTCATGGTGAATTGTCTATGTAAATAGAGAATTAAAACAATGCAGAGAGTAAATAAATCATTAAAAATAAAATACTCAATGAAATTACTTGATTTCTTTTCCACATTATTCTCCTCTGTTCACTGAGCAAGGG
This sequence comes from Papilionanthe hookeriana x Papilionanthe teres, assembly GCA_022702705.1. NCBI lineage: Eukaryota > Viridiplantae > Streptophyta > Magnoliopsida > Asparagales > Orchidaceae > Papilionanthe > Papilionanthe hookeriana x Papilionanthe teres. The sequence goes on from CM040426.1 coordinate 152,536,058, forward strand.
GGTATTTTTATTTTATTTTTATGATTTTTCTACACAAAGTTATGTATTTTTGAAGTTCTGGGTATTTAATAAATAAGAAAAAATCCCTATTTATCTACTTATCCACGCGGCGCCATGCAATCCTCGGCAGCTCCGAACGCCCACGCGGCGCATTCCTATTCGACGCCGCCATCCGACTCAGCGCTCCAGGGGCCCGCGGTTCCTGTACCATTGCGCTGTCTGGCTTGATCTCGACCGTCCGCTCGATACACGCTCGATCCGATGGCTCCTGGTCATCGTCAATGAGTGGTGTGCACCCGTGACCGTCCACACTAAAACCACTAAGAACTCACTCGATTCTCGACGGAGTTTTGTGTTCTTATGCTCTATGGATTCGTCTTGAAGAGATGAACACATCCATACGGTAAACATGCATTGAAATCGATTCATATCAAATGGAGAATCTCCAGGAGCTCGGGAGGAAGAGCGAGTTCATACCTTTGCTCAGAGAAGTGAAGCTTCGATCTGAGAGTTGTGTCACATTCGATTGGGTCCAAGTAAGCTCCAGATGAAGTCCCTTGGCCTGGTGAATTTCCTAGGTACAAAAGTGACCACGGCTCGATCACAAAGCTTGGAGGCTGGAAGCAATGGGCTGGCTCTGGTGAGGGGGCTTTTGCTGGGAAACTTCTCCACTCAGTGCGAGTGAAGGTGTAGAGTCAATCAATTTGAGGATTGACTCACTGTGGTGAAGTGTCCTGGTTTTGGGCTTAAATTTCAACTTTGAAATTGAGCTCACAGAGAGGAAATGGCAGGGGGATTTCAGTGGGGATCAAGCTCTCCAGGTGTGGGGGAGAGTACGGAATGATTTTGGCGAGTTTACGTATGGTTTGTTTTAGTGTCCCCTTTGGTCGAGAGGGGGTGGTGTTTAAATAGGAATGGGCTGGAGGGCCTCCGCGGGGAGTTAGGGGTTGGGATCGAGTTGCTGCGGTGAGGAGAAGAACGGCCATGGTGGCCATTGGGCATGGGGCAACTCGGGAAGGGAGAAGTTCGATGTGGGCTCACATGGGAGCTCTCGGGTGTGGTGTTTTCGGGCGGCCCGGGTGGTGCCCGGCGAGCATGGGTCACCCTCGGGGTCGGGAGGTTCGGGGCTTGATGTTTGTGAGTTCAATTGGCTGTTGCCATGTGTAAAGTGGTTAGATCGAAATGGAATGGGGGCATGGCTTCTTTGGCTTGGTTTGTGTCAGCCCATGTGCTTGGGGCTGGGTTCACCTCTCCATGACCCGATTTTAGGCTGAGAAAAAGTGGTTTAGGTCAGCTTAATTAGTGGGGAAGGGTCACCATCCAAGTACGATTAAGCTTAAGCAAGGTTTAGTGGAACCATGGGAGTGGCTAATCCTCTTAAGGGAATTTGGAAAGAGCTCCCTCCTCTTGCCATCTTGGGTATGGTGAAGTGTCCAAGGCTCTCATGGCTCTCATGTGGCTCATGCATGGCTTCATGGCTCCATTTGGCTTGGGAAAAGTTAAGTCAACTTTCATGAGGAAGGATTTTGTGATTTTTGGCATTTTGGTGAGAATTATCATGTGGCTAGAATTGGAATGGTTTGACGATAAATTAGGACTTTAGAAATGACTTTAAATTGAATGTAAGATGAGGGAGAGTGTCATATGGACTTTAGGATGGGTTTGGGCTTTTAAAATTTGGTAAAGGTGGGCTTTTAGAATGGTTTAAGGGAGTGGGACTTCATGTTTCAAAATGGGCTTTTAGATGAAAAGTTTGTAAAGGGAAATGCCAAATAAATGTTGGGTTTGGTTTATGGATGTGTTATGAGTGATTTGAAGCAAGTTTGAGGTGATTTGGAATTGAATTGGGTCTAATTTGGGTCTCTTTGGTAATAGAGTCCAATGGGTCAAAATGAGCTACCTTGGGCTAAAGTTGGGCTAATGTTGAAATTGATGTAAAATTAATGTTGAGAAATGTTTATGGGAGTATGAAAAAGAGTTCTCAACTTTGTTTGGGCTTTGATTTTGGGATTTGGGCCTATTTGGGTTAGGTTTGGGTGTAGGCCCATTTAGGAAATTTTGGTTTTGGGTTAAAATTGAGTAGGGCTTGGGTCCAAATTTTGGGCAAATTATGTTAGTCTTTTGTTTGTGGAGATGTTAGGGAGGTTTTAGAAAAGATTTGGGTCAAATTGGGATTGAATTGGGTTGGTTTGAGCTAGGTTTAGGTCATGGGCCAAAATTGGGCCTTAAGCTTCAAATTGAAATTGGGCCCAAATGTCAATCAAATTGGGCTTTAATTTGGTCTAGATTGATATTGGGGATATTGAATTGAAGTTTAGAATTGAACTGGACCAAATTTGGGGTCAATCAGAAAGGTTTGGTTTGACATTGGGTTCATTTGGGTTTGGAATGGGTCAAATTGGGGGTTTTGGTAAAAGTGGGGTAAATTGACAAAATTGGCCCATGGTGTAGTTGGACAAAATGAAATTGAGAATATTTGGGATTTTCTGGAATTTTCTGGGAATTTTTTGAATTTTTGGATTTTTTGGGTCAAGAGGGGCATTTTGGTAATTTGGAGGGTATTGGGGGTGTTTTTGGAAATTTTGGTATTTTTGGCTGGAGATGGTCAATTTGAGTAGTGGGGGAAATGTTTGAGATTAATTTTAGGAAATTTTGGGTGATTTGGAAACTTTGAAGAATTTGGGCAGTTTCAAGGGCTTTTAGTAGGTTAGGCGGGTCCGGGGTCACGGGGGTCAAAAATTGAAATTTTGGCAAAATGGAGATTGATCAAATTTAAGTAAAGTGGAATCACTTTGGTTGAGCCATGAAGCCATGTTAAGCCCATAGGAGCTATGAGGGGACTCATTTGAGGCATTCACTATGTTGTTCCTTAACCCTCTTAGCCAGGGGCTTAGGGGTTAAGGACCATCCATGAGTCAGGAGGTCAAGCTAGACATGAATAGTTTTAGGATTTGGAATGTGTGTGTGAGAGTGTAGTATATGTGTAAGTCAGCCCTCACCGGAACGGGTCGCCGGGGTAATCCTAAGGCCCAAAGAGTCACATAGGGAACTCATCCTTTAAACCTCCGCATTTGATTTCAACTCACTAGGTGATTAGGGGTCTACAATCAAGCTTGTGGGGTTTGCGGGGAGTTAAGAAGTAGTTTGAATTTCTAAATGGTGGGTTCCACTTCTAGTCTTCTAAGATTAGTCGAAAGGAAAAGCTCAAGGCTTGATCCTAAGTACTAAGGAGACAGAAGAGAAGAGACCTCATTAAAAAATGAGGTCAACAAATGGACCCCCAATAGGTGGGGTGTGCTAACCAAGGACACCGCGCGTATTGGCTTTGACCGAAGAGATCAATAAAACCAACACAGATGACCAAGTGACAAACTTAGGACGAAGTAGAAGAATTTCCGCTGGGGAGTATCGGGTATATTTCCAAGACTTGGATATTCACGAACTCTCGGCGGGGAATGGAAAAGGAGGTGAATTCCAAATCACAAGATCCGGGATTTAAATTTAGATTTCATTTCATTTTATGTTCGAGTTTGATGTGTAAGTTTAGATTTTGAGTTTTAATTTGGATTGAAGTTTGATTTAAAATCAATTTTTGGACTTGAAATGAGAATTGAAACCTAGGTTTCAACCTCGGGATTGCGAAGAGAACTGGAATTTAGGTACCAGCCCCGGAGTGAGAATCGGAGTTTAAGTGTCGATTGAACAGGATGAGAATCAGAATTTAGGTACTGATCTCGAAAGGGATGAGAATTGAAATTTAGGTATCAATCTCGGAAGAGAGTCAAAATTTAGGTATCGACCTCGAAAATGATGAGAATCAGAATTTAGGTACTGATCTTGGAATGAGAACTAGAATTTAGGTACTAGTCTCGAAATGAGAGCTGGAATTTAGGTACCAGTCTTGGAAGTTTAGAATTGAAATTTAGGTATCAATTCGAGATAGAATCGAAATTTAGGTATCGATTTCGAAATGAGAACTGGAATGTAGGTACCAGTCTCGGAAATTTTGAATTGAAATGTAGGTATCAATTCGAATGAGAATCGAAATGTAGGTATCGATCTCGAAATGAGAAGCTGGAATGTAGGTACCGATCTCGGAAGTTTTGAATTGAAATGTAGGTATCGATTCGAATGAGAATCGAAATGTAGGTATCGATCTCGAAATGAGAAGCTGGAATGTAGGTACCGGTCTCGAAATTTTGAATTGAAATGTAGGTATCAATTCGAATGAGAATCGAAATGTAGGTATCGATCTCGAAAATGAGAAGCTGGAATGTAGGTACCGGTCTCGGAAATTTTGAATTGAAATGTAGGTATCAATTCGAATGAGAATCGAAATGTAGGTATCGATCTCGAAATGAGAAGCTGGAATGTAGGTACCGGTCTCGAAATTTTGAATTGAAATGTAGGTATCAATTCGAATGAGAATCGAAATGTAGGTATCGATCTCGAAATGAGAACTGGAATGTAGGTACTAGTCTCAGAAATTTTGAATTGAAATGTAGGTATCAATTCGAATGAGAATCGAAATGTAGGTATCGATCTCGAAATGAGAACTGGAATGTAGATACCAGTCTCGGAAATTTTGAATTGAAATGTAGGTATCAATTCGAATGAGAATAGAAATGTAGGTATCGATCTCGAAATGAGAACTGGAATGTAGGTACCAGTCTCAGAAATTTTGAATTGAAATGTACTGTGGAGATTTGGATTTAGCTGGAGGTTGAAATGAGATATGAAAGTGTTCCACATCCCATGAGAATCAATCAAAGTTTGATTATCTGGCAAAGGGTACGAATCCATGCCATCCGAGTCAAATTAAAAATTCTTCGTAGTTCTGAAATCATCCCGAGAGAAGGTTTCAAAGGAGATCTGAAGTTGATCTTGATTTGAAGAAGAATTGGAGGGTTTGAAAAGATGGATTTAGACTGGAATTCAATTTAAGGTTTAGGTTCATTTCATTTGTCCTTTAGCGATCTGATTTTATTTTTGTTGTTCATTTAGTGTTCGTGTAAATTTGAAGTTCATTTTACTCTTTAGATTTTTAGGGAAAGTTCTCATTTATTATTTTATTTTTTTTCTCTTCTGTTCTTCGTTCAAATTTCATTTAACTCTAATGGCGTTTCCCAGTCAATTTGCACAAAAATAGGTGAAGATAAAATATGACGTAGTCATTTTCATTTCAACTTGCTGAAAGTACATCATACAACTTGATCTAGTCATGATGACATTTTCCTCAGAAATTTCATGTCTTGTACAATCCATGTAAATCCAAAACGGACTGTGTGAACTTCTCGTTGATGTATCCAAAAGCGTCTGTCAAAAATCCATGTCTGAATAGTAAGAAACATGGGTAATAACATCACCTTCCAAGCCATCCTTGGCAGGAATGCCGCATGGATGTGCATTGGAGGTGTGTTATTTCCCGTGTAACTCACGACTCGTAGGGACGGAGACTCTCCGATTACGGATGCAGTTGGAAGTGGTAAGGCGCCTTTTGTCGTCCATCCTTCTAAAAGTGACGGAGATCCGCTCCATTGGTACTCCGGTATACAATGTTTTGCGATGTCTGCTCCATTTCCTTGTAATATCATGACAGAACCTACCGGAAGTGGTATCTCCACCGGCCCTCGGAACTTACCTGGGCCTGCTATCCGAAGGTCAGATCCGAACATCATATTGCATTGGTTGACGAACGAAACTATGCAGAAAGGTCTGACAAAGTCATGGTGGTCTATGTGTGGAGGTATACAGTCGCCTGTTGACCTCATTTTTGATGAGGTCTTCTCTTCTTCTCTTTAGTACTTAGGATCTAGCCTTAAGCTTTTCCTTTGACTATCCTAGAGGATTAGAATTGGGACCCACCACTTAGAAATTCAAACCACTTCTTAACTCCCTGCAAACTCCACAAACTTGATTGTAGACCCCTAATCACCTAGAGGGTTGAGATCAAATGTGGAAGTTTAAAGGATGAGTTCTCATAGGACTCTTTGGCCTTAGGACCGCTCACAGGTGGCACAGTGCAGTGAAGGGGCTGACTTACACATACATTACACCTATACACTACACTTTCACACACCTCCTAAAACCACACCCATACCTAACTTGACCTCCGACTCATGAAGGTGGTTCGCATGGATGGTCCTTAACCCACAAGCCCTTGGTAAGAGGGTTAGGAACAACATAGTGGATGCCTCGAATGAGTCCCTTCATAGCTCATGTGGACTTGATATGGCTTCATGGCTCAACAAAAATGATTTCATTCCACTTACATTCACCCGATCTTCAATTTTCCAAATTTTCGATTTTGACCCCAGGGACCCTACACACTTTGCTACCTAATACCTTGAAACCCTCCAAAATTTGCAAAATCACCTAAATTACCCAAAATTCTCCAAAATCATTCCTAAACATGTCTTCACCAATCAAATTGATCATCCATAGCCAAAAATACCAAAAATTCCAAAAATACCTCCCAATACCCTCCAAATACCCAAAATACCCCTCTTAGCCAAAAAAATCCAAAAATTCAGGAAATTCCCAGAAAATTCCAGAAAATCCCAAATATTCCCAATTTCATTTTGTTCAACTACACCATGGGCTAATTTTGTCAATTTACCCCACTTTTATCAAAACCCCCAATTTGACCCATTTTAATCCAAAGTGAACCCAATGTCAAACCAAACCTATCCAATTGACTCAAATTCTGGTCCAATTCAATTCTAAACTTCAATTCAACATCCCCAACACCAATCTAGACCAAATCCAAGTCCAATTTGATTGGCATTTGGATCCAATTTTACTTTTGGCCTTAAAGCCCGATTTGGGCCCATGACCCAAATTTAGCTCAAACTCACCCAATTCAACTCCAATTAACCCCAAATCTTTTCTAAACCTTCCTTAACATCCCCATAAACAAAACACTAACATGATTTGCCCAAGATTTTGACCCAAACCCCACTCAAATTCAACCTAAAATCAAAAAGCCCAATTTTGACCTAAAATCAAACCTAGCCCAAATAGACCCAAACCCCAAAATCAAAACCCAACCAAAGCCAAAACCTCTTTGAAACACTCCCATAAACATTTCCCAACATTTATTTTACATCAATTTCAACCCTAGCCCAACATTGGCCCAAGTTAGCCCAATTTGACCTATATTGGCCCATTCACCAAATAAACCCAAATTCAACCCAATTCAAACCCAAACCACCTTAAATTTATTTCAAATTACTCAGGAAACATCCCTAAACCAAAACCAACAACTATTTGGCCCAACCTTTTACAAAAAATTCCCATCCATGAACACATTCTTAAACTTAAAAGCCCACTTCCCTTAAACCTTCCTAAAAGCCCATTTCCTTGAAAATTCAAAAGCCCAAATCATCCTAAAGCCCACATGACACTTCCCCTCATCATCCATTTGATCAAAATCACCCCTAAGTTTCAAAATCATCAATTAAACCATTCCAAATCAAGCCACATGTCAAATTACCCCCTAAATGCCAAATATTTCTAAAACCCTTTTCATGAAACAAGTCGACCTTTTCCCAGAGCCAAATGGAGCCATGAACAAGCCATTCTCGAAGCCACATGAAGCCACGAGGGCTTTGACTTGTCATTAGTCCATTTATGGCAAGAAGAGGGGGTTCTTTCTTAAACCTCCTTTAACCCTTTTTTCCTTAATCATGTCGCACACTAAACCATGTTTAGCCGCCTCATCATGGATGGGGACTTCACCACTCCCTCTAAGCTGACCTAAATGATTCCCTCGGCTCAAAATCAGAGCTTGGAAGGGTGCACCAAGCCCAAAATGGTGGGTTGACCCAAACCAAGCCAAAGTGAGCCTTCTCCCATTCCATTTAAATCAAACTCCTTTACACATGTCCATGGCGATTGAGTCGCACTAAACCCCGACCACGACCCACCGAACAAGATGGTGACCGAGTGTACGGCGGCCGACCACCGGGCCGCCGGAAAACACCATGGCCGAAACCTTGGGAGGAGCGAAAAAATTCAATTCTCCATTGCTGAAGTGTCCCGGCCCAATTGGATAGCATGGGCTGTTCTTCTCTTGCATGGAGCGGTCGATCCCGAAGCCTTAAACCCCACAGGAGGCCCTCTACCCTCTCTATTTAAACACCACCTCCTCTCGGCCATGAGAGGTGCTGAACCGAGACCATACCAAAACTGCGCCAAAATCACTCCTCACTCCCCTCCGGACTTAGAGCAATTGATCCCTCTTCGTTCTCCTGCTCTCAATCCCAGTTGATTGAGCTCGATTTTGGAGCTCGATTCTCGAGCCGAACGGGACACTCCCGAATCCTTCACCAAAATCAAATTAAACTCACCTACACCTTCACCGGGCCAAGAGAAGAAGTTTTCCGGTGAAAGCCCCTCTCCGGGCCACCCGGTTGTTCCGGACTCCGAAGGTTGTGATCGGCCTTAGTGGAAATCACACCTGAGCGATTCACCGCATCCACGGGGCTTCATCCCTAGCCTCCTGCGGCTCCAACGAACGTGCTTGAGCATCTCGATCGAGGCTTCACCTCTCGAGCCAAGGTATGGATCAATTCTTCATCCCGAGCTTCGAACATTCTCCATTTCAAATGAGTCGATTTCGATGAACATTAGCCGTATAGATGTGTTCGTCTCTTCAAGACGAATCCATAGAGCATAAGAACATAAAAATCCATGGAGAATTGAGTGAGATCTTAGGGGCTAGAAGGTAGACGGCTCTCGAGTTAGGACGCTCGGGGACGATGAACGGATGCCATTCATTCGATACACGCGCGGACGGACGGCTCAGATGGCGTCGGATCGGCAAACGATACGTGAACTGCGGGCCGCGTGGCACTGACTCGGAAGGCGGCGTCGAATGGGAGCGCGCCGCGTGGCTGTTCGGAGACGCTGAGGTTGACGCGGCGCCGCGTGGATAAGTAGAAAATTAGGTATTTTCTGATTTATTTAAATACCAGAACTTCAAAAATCCATATCTTTGTGTAGAAAAATCACAAAAATAAAATAAAAATACCTTCTTGCTCAGTGAATAGAGGAGAATAATGTGGAAAAGAAATTAATTAATTTTGCCCGAGTACTTTATTTTTAATTAATTATTTACTCCCTGCATTGTTTTAATTCTCCATGCATTCATACAATTCACCATGGCATGAGATCATAGGGCTTTTGAAGCCTGCGAACTTGGGAACATTCCACTGAATTTTCCAGGGTCGAAGGCCATCTCTGTGGAAAGTTATTGATTTTTCAAATACATGTGGCTGTTTTGAGTATTTTAATTTCAAAAATTAGCATGTTGTGAAATAAATTCTAGGAAAATTTGGTGATGTTCCTCATGACCAGAGAACCCTAGGAAAAATAGGACTTGAGTTAATTCACTCAAAAACAACCCTAATTGGCTTAAACACCCAAAATAGACCCCTAATTAATTAGAGTTGACCATAGATCAAATTGACTTGAAATCAATTCTCCACTGACCTTTAGGATTAGAGGAACCCACCATAAAAGTTTGAAGTCAATTGGGTTGGGTTAACCCTACTAAATGGGTTTATTAAGTCATTTAGTCATTTTAAACTTTAAAAATTCATAACTTTCAAAATACCTTTCAAAAATTCACCAAATTGGTTTTGGAGCCTCTCTGATATCAGGGGAATTTGAGAAAATTAAAATTTCAATTTTCTAAAAAAAGTTAATTTTTAGTATTATTTTAATATTTTAATAATTAAAAAATAATAAAAATCACAAAAATAATAAAATTCACCAAAATGTCATATTTTGAAATTTAATCACTTAGGAACAAACCCCATATTTTTCTCAGGTCTAATTAATGAGATATTAAATTTTAAAGCCCTAGGGTAATTTTAAAATAAAAAAAAAATGTATTTTCTAACATTTTCACTAAAATAATTATAATAAATCAAAGAAAAATCAGAAAATTGTAAAATTTGGTTCTCTGGAATCCTTGATATTAGAAAGAATTTTAAAAATTATAAAATTCATTTTTCAACTTATATTCTATTTTTAAATTAATTAATACTCCAGAACTTAAAATAATTCTAATAAATAAAATATAATTCAAAAAATCACAAACATTGGTCCAAGTGGTCCTCTGGTCATTAGGAATGTCCCATAATTTTCTTAAGGACAGAAACTTTCCCTTGGTCATATTATTAAATTTTCCTTGGAAATCCTTATTTTCCACCAAAAATAAATATATAAATAAATTAAATACAGAAAAATCACATTTTCTCCTCTAATGTCTTTATTGACATATGAGTGAAGTCACATAAAAATTTCAAATTCATTTGAGCTCAATTTAGTGAATTATGAAATTATTAGGCTTGAAGGGCAAAATGGTAATTAAAATTTTTAACCCTTAATTAAAACTTTAGGCTTAATAAAATTAATAAGTAAAATATTTGATTTTAATCTGATTTGGATGATTGAAATTTAGATAATTAAAGGGTAGAAACCTACTAAACAATTTAAAATAATTGAAATAAACCTTAATTAAATAATTGATTAAATTTGGAAGAATAATAAAATTGGAATTATTAAAATAGGGATATTATTAGGAAGAGATTTATTCTTTAATCTAAGGATCCCTAAATTAATCATCTAAATAATATTTAATTCTTAATTAAAAAGGTAATTCAAATTTAAGTCTTAAAATGTTAAAAGATTCGATCATTTAAATTGAATTAAAGGTAAATTATTAAACTCTTTTTAAAGTTTCAATTAAAATTAAAATTAAAAATAAAATTAAATTAAAAAATTAAATTAAATTAAATTAAATAAAAAAAATATAATAATAATAAAACTAAATTAAATTAAATTGAATAAGTAAATTAAATTAAATAAAATAATTAAATTAAATTAAGTTAAGTTAAATAAATAAATTAAATTAAATTAAATTAAAAAAAAAATAAAATAAAATATAAAATTAAATTAAATTAAATTAAAAAAAATTAAATTAAATTAAACAAATTAAATTAAATCAAGTTAAATTAAATTAAATTAATTCACATCAAGTTAAACTAAATTGGATTAAATCGGAATTAAATTAAAATTAAAACTAAACTAAATTAAATTAAATTAAATTAAATTAAAGTTAAATTAAATTGAATTAAAAGACATCACCTAAGACATGAAGAACTCAAAAATAAATCTAAAATAACTTGAACACTATTCCAAACTTAAATCATCAATTTGAACTTAAATTTGAATCACAAATCATTAAATATCATTTTGCCCTTAGGAGCTTTTACTATTATAACTCCTAAACGGAGTATCAAATGAAATGTCATTTCACTCATAAGGGTATTCAATTGTCCTAAGTTCACCGAGCAAGACAACAAAACTTAAACTCTCGGACGATTAATTCATTTGTGTAATTAAATTCATTTGGACTTAAAACAATCCTAGAAATATTGAAAGATGTTTAAGATTCGTCCTAAGCACTTCCTCAATATGATAGGATATTTATAATAACAATTGAACTTAGTTGTTCTTTGATGAAGAAAATCGTCCTCAAACTAAAATTCAAGAACCTAGACGTCATAGGAAATGACTAGCTATAGGATTAGGATTTTGGTAGAAAACCATAACCCTTCCCTTAGCTTTACCTAGAAATTGCTATAAATGCTTAAATGCTCTAAATTGTATTTTAAGTGCGGCTTGGGATGACGAGAAGATCCTCCAGGGTACGCTTTTATTTTATTGCAATTTATCTTACTTGCAATTCATTTACTCGTGTTGCACTTTACCTTTCTTGCATGATAAACAAGCTGTTGCATGAAAACCTACACCTTTAGGACAGAAACCAAAGCTGAAACCCATAACTAAATTAAAAAGACACTACAAGATAAAATTCACCTCCACAACATTTCAAAATATAAGACAACTCGAAATTTAATCACAAAACGGAACAACAAAACTACGATTACAACTAAATTAAAACGTCTTGTTGGATGATCGGGAATACCTCGGATGATGTAACCTACGTGTTGCTAACGGGATTTCCCACGGTCTAAATGAAAGTGTGGAACTCATTCGGTTGAGTTTAGCAAATTCATACGGACTAAGTGAATCCGATAAAAATAACGATGCGGAAGGATGGAACCGTGGGATCTTAACCGGTGTTGTTATAATCAACTTTAAGATTTGTCTTAACTAAAATATTAAAGACACATGGAAATTAAGACTTGCTCTAAAACCAAACACTTCTCTCATCTCCCGATTTATGACTTCTAAAACTAAACCTCTGCGACGACAAGGAGCTCGGAGCATGGTGGGCGGCACGGCCATCGTCATCGACAAAACACGAGGCTACTTCGACAAAACTATCTTAGAATTAAATAACCGAAGCCATAGGACTTCGAGGTAGTTTGCCTGGTGCAACATAAACCCTTAACTCTTCGTTAGGCATTTGCATGATCATGTCATGTAAATTAAGCCCTAATCGGTCTTAGGACTCCGAGGTAGTCGTCCGATACGACATAAACCCTCACATCTCCGAGGCTATTTGTATGATTTTATCATACAGATATAAGTCCTAATTAATTAAAATTGGCAAGATCAAAACATTAAATAAACATTAGGACTTTCCTAAATTCAGAACGAACAATAGGATAGTCGGGAAATTACCGAAGTTCGCTTCGAATCCGTGATTTCTCCTACATTTCTTCCTTTGACTTCCTAAAATATAATGTTCTAAATTTGATCCATTCCACTATTGAAATTCCAAAATTCAATCCCTTGAAAACTTAAACCTTGAAATTCTTGAGAGCGAACTACGATTATTATCGAGAGTTTTCTTAGGTGATTTCCGTCACTTAAGATGTAATTAACTATAAGGGCTTGCCCTTATAGGAATTTTAAGAACCCGGGTAATATAAACCCTGTTTAATGTTTTCATATTAAACGGGGAACCTGTCGGCTTATAAAATTGGTTCGCGGACCAAACGGATGTCACAAATCTTCTAGTTTATTTAATCGAGCCCCATCATCGAACAATGTGTCTATTCTTCGGGATAGATATATGGTTTGTGATGTGGTGCTCGTTTACATAAACTATTTGGGATGTGAGATCAGTTTGATTTCATAAAATTTCTAAATTTAAAATTATTTTCAAAAATCAAATACTACTTTTCAAATTACTTATTTAAATTAAATTAAAATTCACCGACAATTTCTGTAGGCGACCTCTTTTAAAAAATACAACACTCAACCTAAAAATATGCCGACATCGCCCTTCTGATAAATGTTGATGATGCAACTGTTGGGTATGCAGTCTGCTGGCAGTACCCTCCACGTTATCATTCTTTTCACCATTCTTTTAATTATCCTCGGCATTGGATCCACCTCACTGTGACGGAGTATCCCTGGTGGATTTCCTTTTCTGTCCTCTGCGAAGTTATAGCAACATCCGCATTGTATTGTGACTCTTCCTTTCCCTGGCATCCATCTCCGGGGTTCCGAATAAGTCTTTTCTCTCAGACGGCCTGCTCGACCCATCTTCTGAAATTCTAAGATGCAATCCACAATCTGCTGTTGCTCGTACTCTAAGAATACACCTGTGTATAACTCGAGGCCTTCCAAAATGTTGATTCTCTTGCCTCTAATCCTTTCAAAGTATTTGAAAGTCTTCTTCTCAACATTTTGCATTCTTTCTAGTTCATATTCTGGGATGATCTGCAAGTGACAAGGCCTAGTAACATATTGCGGGATGTATGGCTCAATCCCGTCACGTTCTCCTGCATACCTTGGCTCCTCGGGGATTGTCTCTGTCGGGACATCCTCCGGGGTTGCTTTCGCAACAAGGTTTCTTACCACTGGTGGCTCTGTCTGGCGTCGTGGTAATCTCTCTGCCTCTGATCTTCTTAGAGTTCCCCTTATCTTTTCTGTTGTTCTCGGAGCTTGTTCCCTCTTTTCAGGTTCCTGATGAACCGGTATCTTTGAAATGTGTGTGTCGGCGAAGGTGGCTGTTTCCTCGTGTTGATCTGCTGCTAGTTTAGTCAACATCTTGCGGATACGGCGATTCTTATTCCTTCTTTGGGTAGCAGTGAGAGTAGCTCTCCTTACCCCTTGAATTTCTGCGGGCGCGGCGCTGACGAGCCTGCCCTCTACCGTGGCAACTACAGACTTCATTTTCTTGCTTTCCGCGGTGTTTGTCTTTCTTTTCTTGTTGCTGGATTGGTGGCTTGGGGCACCCATCTTCATCACTGTCTGGCTATGAAGCTCTTCTCGGTCCACTGGGACCCAATCATTTTCTTCGTCTTGTAGGTCGGTCGGTGTGAAGTCGGAATCAATTTCTATCATCTGCTTCATCCTTCACCCTCTTTTCATTGAGTGCGAGACTCATGCCATTTTTAAAGTTTAGGACCAACCGCCCGTTCGACATTTCCTGCGAAAAGACAAGGAAAGGATCGAGGATACGTACTAAGAACAAGAACATTAAGAAAATATTTATCATTGAAGATTCTTATTTTCTTATTTTAATTTTAATTTTTAAGGAAAGTAGGAAAAGATGAAGAAAGATCAGGAACAAGATTTGATTTGAACGGAAGGGTAAAACTTCGTTATTATGATTTCACATATTTTATTTTTAGTACATATTTTTTGTTAATGATTTTTTTTGTCATTCATTTTCTTATGTTTTTTTTTTGTTTGTTTGTTCGGACCCAGTCATAAGTGGTTACTTCACCTGTGTTTCTAGGGATGAGAATTCATTCCTTTAAAACATTAGGTTGTGTAATACTTCTTCAAATATCGTCCATTGATTGGAAGCATTTGTCATTCTCCTTGACAGTTCACATGTTGGTAGGAGCCTCCTGAGTAGACTGTCTCGACCATAAACGGTCCTTCCCAGGTCGGTTCAAATTTACCACCTATCTTGCGATGTGCAAGAATAGGTCTTCTGAGGACAAGAACTAAGTCACCAACTTTGAAAGTTCTTGGTCGGACTAGTTTATCATGAGCCTGGATCATTTTAGCTTGGTACAGTTCCAAATCTTGCTGCACTGCAAGTCTTTTCCCTTCCAGGCTTTCCAGTTCTTCCAGTCGTAATCTGGCATTTTCTTCTGTAGTGATCTTTTCTGCAACTGCAATTCGGAGTGACGGAAGCTGAACTTCCAGGGGCAAGACAGCCTCGAACCCGTACACTAAAGCGTAAGGCGTATACTGAGTAGGAGTCCTAAAAGTCGTCCTGTAGGCCCATAAGGCTTCTAACAACTTCTCGTGCCAATTTCTCTTGTTGTCGTCCAAAGTTTTCTTCAGGATTTGAATGAGAGTTTTATTAAAAGCCTCGGCCAATCCATTTTCTCTTGGGTAATAGATCGTTGAGTATCGCCAATCGATCCCGTGTCTTCTGACAAAATTATTGACCTTTGTACTTTTGAATGCTGACCCATTATCTGAAATGATTCTGCGCGGTACCTCAAAACGGTAGACAACTTGATTTTTGAAAAGCTCGTAGCACGTGATGTGCCTTTACTTCTACGAGTGGAGCCGCTACGCCCATTTAGAAAAGTAGTACGTAGCTGCAAGGATGAAGCGATGTCCTCTTGAAGAAGGTGGTTCTATCGGACCCACTATATCTGTGCCCCAACACTCAAATGGCCACGACGCAATTGTCGGATGTAGCACATTTGGAGGTTGGTGAAGAACCACTCCGTGCACTTGGCATTGGTGACAGCCCTTGGCGATCTTCATACAATCGGTCATCATTGAGGGCCAGTAGTACCCTAGTCTTTTAATCTTCATTTTCATTTTAAGACCCGGTCGATGAGCGCCACGAGTCACGAGTGTACCTCTTTGACAATTTCACGAGCCTCGGACCCGCTCAGGCATCTTAACCACATCTGATCAAAAGACCTTCTGTATAATGTATTGTTTATTAATGCGTAAGACAGAGTTCTTTTATTGATAAGATGGGCTAATGATTTATCGTCTGGTAATTTCCCTGTTTGCGGGTAGTACGATAGCGGTGGACGCCGATCTTCCGTGTTTTACGTTATTCTTTGCAACTGATTCCTCTGCTTTTACGATTTATGTATCATATCCATGTCGAGCTGTGATAGGACTCGTCGTCCACGAACCGACACTTCAGTCGACTCATCTTGTAAGTAGGCAAATTCTTTTGCAACGCGAGCTAGCGCATCCGCAAGAGCATTTTCTTTTCTGGGGACCTTGTAGATCGTTACATTTGGGATTTGTTCCAACAGTTTCATGGCATACTTAAAGTACTGCTCGAGTCTTGGCTTTAAAATTCTGTATTGTCCGGCGACCTGTTGAATAACCAACTGAGAGTCTCCGTAGATGTTGATGTCCGTTATTCCCATCTGAATGGTTAATTCCAATCCGGTTATAAGGGCTTCATATTCTGCCTCGCTGTTTGTACATGGTTCTGTTAAGTGGTAGGAGTATCTTAACAACCCCGTTCCGGTGTTATAAAGATTAGTCTGATTCCTGCCTTACTAGGCACTATCGTTTGCAATTCTTTGTTCTTCTGTGCTGAGGATGCTCCGTCGAAGTATAGTTCCCAACGTCGATCATCAGGGTCTTCTAGGTTCATTATCTGCTCGTCAGGCAAATCGTCGTCGAGAGGCGAATCTACGGTAAAGGGTGTCTTGCAAGGAAGTCGGCTAGAACTTGTCCCTTTACGGCACGAAGATGAACGAAAGTTATGTCGAATTGCGATAGTATCATCGACCACTCGGCAAGTCCGCCGGAAAGTGTCGGTCGGGTCATCGAAGTATTGCAACGGATTAACTCTCAAAATAAGGTTGACCTTATGAGAAAGCATGTAATGCCTGAGCTTCTGTGCGGCGAAGATTAGGGCCAAACAATGCTTCTCAATTGGAGGATACTTTACTTCCGTTAGGATTAAATGACGGCTTAAGTAGTAGAGAGCATTTTCTTTTCCCCCATCGTTGACCTGGGCTAGCAGGGCTCCAAGGGAGTCGTCTAAAGCCGCGGTATAAAGTATCAACGGTCTACACGAGGTCAGGGCCGCTAAGACGGGAGGTGTCATTAAGTGTCGTTTGATGTCATCGAAGGCATGTTGACATCTGGAATCCCAAGTAAACTTGGCATCCTTCTTAACCAAAGCAGAAAAAGGCTGACACCTTCCTGACAAATTCGATATAAAGCGTCGAAGATATGCTGACCCACTTTTAATATGTTTGCAATTTATGTTTATAGCAACGACACCAAAAACTTAATCCCGCTTTAAATATATATATATGATTTAATGATGAAATGTATAATGTAGATTCTACGCAAGTATACGTATCGTATCAAGTAATACAGGGCTCTAGTGGAGTCCTAGTTATCGATCCCACAGGGAAGTTTTTAACAGATTTGTTATCAGCTAAATTTAAAGGAATTACTTACTAATATAGTAAACGGAATTTTAAAATAACTACAGTAAACTAAAGTAAACTAATGCTTGAAATAAATTGATTTAAATAACTCAGAAAAAGTATCCTTCTCCTTGTTTTTTAAAAAATTAAGTGAATGATGAATTTAAATAGAATTCTTAAATTGTATTGTGACAAATAGGAGCATTCCTATTCTTTACCCTTTGGTCCAGGTGCAAAGAACATTGACTAATCCTATGTTTGATTATTGAATCTGCGGCTAGGCTGGGAGGATACTGGTCGCCACTTCGGAGCTCCCACGTTCCCCTCACTGAGGGCTAACATCTACACTTCGACTCTCAAACAATAGGACCAAATTGAATATTTAGTCACGTCACACTAAAATGTTCAATTCTACGTCCGATATATAATATTTCCCTATCTATTTGCACCCTCCTTCCAAGGTTTTTGACTTCCCTGAATATTGAATGTAATTTTTACTATAGTTGATAATTCAACATATTTTAACTACTCGGTTGGCCAGATTGAAAGTAAATTAAGTTTTAAGTAAAAATTATCACAATTTATTTTAATATATTAGGTACTTCTATTTAATTTCATCAATCCGCATAATTTTCATAAACAAGGAGAAAGACTAAGAAAACTACTCAGAATGCATGGGAATAAAACAAAGCATGGATTTCATTTAAAGTTAACAACAATAAACAAAGATACTTATCTTAATTTCCTCCCCAAGTAGACTCCTTGAAGTTCCTTTGACTTTTCCTTCTAGTACAGCAAACTTCTAAATAGCACTCAAATAAACTAAAGAAACTCACTAATGACTAACAACAGACTCACTTAAGACACCAAAAATAGACTCATACTCTCTAAAACAGACACACCTAGACACTAGAATTCAGCCTCTATTTATAGAGGTAGGCAAAGGTCTAAGGGGTGCTTAAACACCTCTTCAAAAAGTGTCCAGGTTCAAAGTATTTGCATTTTGAACTGTCTCGCCGTTGGCGGGAAACGACCTCGCCGTCAGCGGGGCTTCTAGAAGGTCTTCAAACCGCGCTATCTCGCTGTCGGCGGGCTCGGGCTCGCTGTCGGCGAGGTAGTTATAATTCCTTCAGAAATTCTCCTCATGATCTCGCCGTCGGTGGCCTCGATCTCGCTGTCGGCGACTTAGTTCAATTTGCATTAATTTCTTCCTTTTTGATCCAAATTCGCTCCATTTCATGCTTTTTGCTTTAATCACTTATAAATCTTCATTCTTGCAGTAAAATAAAGAAAATACCATTCTTTAAAGTGCAATTTTATCAAAAAATAGATAAGAATTTCTTAATGAATTTTTCGGTAATCAAAATCCCCTAAACTTAATTATTACTTGTCCTCAAGTAATTTTAATACTAAATAAAAATAATGATTTCTATAATAGAATTTTTCAATTCGGATAATATGAATTAAATTTAAATAACATTATAATAAAGTTAAATATAAATATTTACGAGTAATTAAATTAACTTTATAGATATAAGATTATTTAGTTATCAGGTCTAAGGTTTCTAGCTTTCTATTTATTTCAGGAATAACTATATTTAAAAAAAGTAAATTACTTAAGATATTTATATGATAGGAAGTTCAAGAAAGCACTATTTAGTAAAATACTAATCCATAAATATAAGTTTAGAAATATACTTAAGTTTTACCCTTTAGGTTGATTTCATTAAAGCCAATTTTTGATAAGGCATCTTCTCGAAGCTTCTCCTCACTTTTATGTTTTTCTTTTCTTTTCTTTTCTTTTTTTTTTTTGGATTGATTTTCGATCCTTCTTCTTCTTTTCTTTTTCAGTGAGGATTATCGTATCTGGATAGCTCTGTTAATAATTTTGAACTTCAATTTCTCTTCCTAAATTTGAAACTTAAAATATTTCCTTGCTTATATATATTTCATAGCCTTTACTTCATTGAGTTTCTATCCTTTCTTTTTCACTTAAATACTTAAGAATTTTCAATTTTTAGAATATAGTTTTCCTTACTTTAAATAGTTTACTATATTCTTATTCCTTTTAACCAAATATCTTATTCCATTAATTAATTGAATTACTAGAAACATTTTCTTTAACTTTCTATAATAATTAAATAAAGTAATTCATGTTTATTGAATTGAAAAACTACTATAGAAAATCATTTAATAATAATTTTTGAAAATAGAATTTGAGAACAATTTTAATAATTAAATTTGTATTTTTACCTTCCCCCAAACTTAAATTTTTCTATCTATACTAAATAGTGAAAAAGGGAAAGTATATAGTAAAGTTCATCATACCTTTGAGCTTTAGGTATTTCTTTTCTTTGAAATTTTTGCGAGCTTTTTCATTACTTACAGAACCTGTACTGTTAGTATTCTTCCACATATAGTATTTAAAAGAAAGTGCAGGGATGAAATTTTTTAAAATAAGTATCAAACATATCAAATGAAAACTTAATCTATTACTACACTTACAATTAACTAATCTATTTTAAAACATATTAAAACAATCTAAACAATGTTAACATTCATAACTTATAAAAACTTAAACTAACATCCTATATATATAAAAAATTGCAAACTAATTTAACACACATAAGAAGTCTAATATCATAGCATAAGCAAATATACCAACATCCATAGTCTCTAGAAAGTACAGAATAATTACATCCAAAATAATAAAGTCTCCCAAAATAACAACAAATCTAAACAAACCAAACAAACTAAACAAAGGCTCTAATCTTCTGCATCAAAATCCCAAGCTATGTCATATCCCTGATCTCCAGTCGAGAAGGTCGAGCGGTCAGTACTAGGCACTCAGGAAAGACAACATCTAAATCACCACTCCTATATCGACGTTCAGCCTCATAGTATGCAATTTCGTACTCTGAATGTTGTTGGAGATATTCACTATCATAATCGTGTCTTCTTTCCAAGCCTCCGATCCTTTGGTCTATATGCTCAAATCTTCTTTCCATATTTTCTCCAAATAACTCAAAACTCTTTCAACTCAGGGTTAATTCATTCATCAGATCTTGAAGGGTAGGAGTGGTGTACTGAGGGGGTTCATAACTAGTAGAGGGTATATCTCTACTTGAAGAAGGTACATAATCCCTTGTCCCAGATCTCCATCCTTCATGGGATTCATATTTCTTTATATTAGCTTGAGTAAGGGGTTTCATAGGTTCAATCCATTCCTCATCATCTCTTGCCTCTACCCCAGATAATTGGCAGAGTGCATAGATAAGACCAGGATGTCCTAGTCCTCCTCCACTTTCATTTCTAGCGGTGGCTAATATATTTTTATAAATAAAATTTCCCACATTAATACTCTTCTAGTTTTGAATACAGAAATTCAGAACTGCTCGATCTCTTGTTACCTCACTATGGTGGTAGGTAGGTAACAAAGTAGAACAAATAAAATAATGCCAGGCTTTGGATGTTGCATTTAGCATAGAAAGAGGGAAGTTTACCCGTTCCCGCTGCTTTATCTTCCAAACTCCTTTCCCATCAGTGAGAAAGTCGATCACCTCTTCCAATGGTCCTTCCATAGTTCCAAAAGTTTCATACTCGCTGGTGTAGGTGTCTCGTACTTCATAATAAGCGTTTATTCTAGCAGCATTGAATTCTACAAAAAAGCCTCTAACCTTAACCGGTGCATCTTCGACTTTGTGTTAAATTTGCATAAAATTCTTTTACTACTTCTACGAATTTGCTCCGTTGGTCACGAAACGAGAAATTTTCCCATCCTCGCTCCTTAATGATTCACTCAACTTCTCCTCCTGGATTCTTGAAAACTCGATCTTGAATGCATTTTCTTGCTTGTATGTTTTGAAAATATCGAGTTTGTACTCTTGCATTAATGAATCGGGTTTCATCATAATCTATCCGTCGCTTTTGTCGTGGAGCCATTTCTCGATCTGTGAAATTTTCAAAAATCTTAACTAAACTTCAAAATATTACTAAGAAGGCTTCCTACAACATCTAAAATCCATTTAAATCTTTTTTCATGAAATTCTTCCAAGTATTTTCTCCACATTTCGAAAATTTTCAAAATTCTCCAATGTAGAAGAAATCCATGGTGAAAATCAAAAATTTTTGCGTAGGAGTGAAGCTCTTACCAAGGGAAGATGAAATGCGGTGTCGAAAAGTGTTGAAATCGCCTCGAATGCGAGATCTCTCGAAGCCACTAGGTCGGTTTTTCGAAAATTTGAGGAAAGGGATGATGAATAGTGTCGGTTGACAGGTCAAATATAGGTCTTTTCGCGATCTCGCTGTCGGCGAGATTTTTCTCGCCGTCGGCGAGCTAATTAATTTGATAAGGCAAAAGTTTCGGGAAAAATCCGCCGTCGGTGAACTCGGTCTAGCTGTCAGCGGGGTTTCTCGCTGTCGGCGAGATAATTCTCGCCGTCGGCGACTTCCTAAAATTTTTAAATTTTTGAAATTCGTCAATCATTTTCAACCTCGATTTGCCCTTAATCAATCTTCTGATCACTTAATTTAATAATAGTATGAAGATTAGATACTTATACTCACAAAAAGTTCACACAACACAAACAATATGACTTTATATATGAAATCCATGAAACTTACAAACTTCACTCTAACAACTTAACACATACTTAACTTAAATGTTCAAATCCATAAAACTCAGCATCGCAATCCACTCCACAACACTCTAAATGCTGAGACATAACAATTACATAAAATCTCATCAATTCTGAGATGATCGAATCAAAGTTCGACTCATAATAAAACCTAAATCCAAATCAACACATATATACACAAATATATGACATAAACATAGAAATCTTTCTTACTCTTCGATTGTACGAACTAACATCTTTTACGATATTCCCTATGCGACTCGGGTGCTCGAATAAATTGTAGAAAGGCCCGAAAGGGAATTCTGCGAGTAGATTCTTCATTAATCCATCCTTTCGTCTTAGTAGATGAATAAAACTGGCCTCCAGATGTCCAGTATGATCAAAGTGCTCCTTCATTCTCCAGTCAATGTGATCAAACATATCAGAGATATTGTCGATGGAATTCATCACATTTTGCAATTCTTTCTCCAATCCTTTAATTTTCTTCAGAATGAAATTAGTTTTATCAGTAAAGGGCCTTGCTAAAGGATTGTTCTATGATGCTCTGTCAGAAATAATGGTAATCTCATCATTATTATCCGAAGTTGGAAACATATCAGTAGGATCCAGTGGTTTCCATGGTAAAAGTACTTTTTCCCAAGCCTCATAAGAAACTTGGTACTGACTGCATAAAACAAATATAGTCGATGGGTGTCCAAGTCCATGCAACGACCCATGCACAATCAATCCCGATACGGACTTTACTATTATTAATCCGACATCGATAGGTAATCCGATTTGAATACAATAGTTTAAAATAGCGCATTCCTTTGAAACTTTATTTACCCTCATAGTAGGTAATAATTTTGATGATATAAAGAAATGCCAATGCTTCGAGACGAGGTTAAGAAGTGATGCGAGAAAAGCCGACATACCCGTCTTCGCGTAACTCCCGATCATCGGGTTCGTCGGTCGGGTATACGTAGATCTCGTTCATATTGTATCTTGAAGGCATAAAGTTGGAATAATGACAAACAGAGGTATTCTCTATATAAAATAATTCATTTACCCTTGAAGGAGTAAATGTTACCCATCTTCCTCTGACGTAGACATTTCCATTGTTGATCGCATGTAAATTAGAGTAAAACTCTTTAACTACTGATATAACTACAGCGGATGTCGTATAACAAAACACCTCCTAATGCCGCTGTGCGATCATTTCTTTGATTTTTGTAGTGGAATTCTCTACTCATCTGTTGACAAATCCTCTTTCTTTAATAATTCTTTTCTTCATCAAACCTTTGTTGAAGATACGCTGCACCTCCGAACTGACGAATTTTCTTCGGTTGAAAACTTCAGTTTTTATGGTTTCTAAGAATTTGGTGGCCATTTCGGATTGAAAGGATTGGTCTCTAGATGTTCCTAAGGAAGAAAACAGTGTAAATTTGGTTTTTGGGATAATTTCCTACGAAGAAATGGCTTAGATCCATCCAAAACAGCACGAAAATTCTTAAGAACCAAAATTTCAACTGCCTCGCCGTCGGCGGGAAGTTTCTCGCCGTCGGAGAGCTAGTTAAAGAACTGACTCAAGTCATGGCGCACGATCTTGCTGTCAGCGGGCTCGGGCTCGCTGTCGGCGAGATTCGTAAAAATCGCCCAATTTCGCTCTGGTCCGAATATTTTCTGATCTCATCATATAGGTTCAACTTTGTGATGATTCTAAAAAATTTGAATAGTAAGATTTGTTTTAATAATATAGACTTACTAATTTGTAGATAATTAAAATAAAAGACTACTATGGGTTGCCTCCCATAAAGCGCTTGGTTTAACGTCGTCGGCCGACCTAATTTAGTTAGTGATCAGGTTGACTAAGCATTAAAATCTCTTTAAAATTTGGTCTTCTACCTTCGAAATATGGTTTTAATCTATGTCCGTTTACCTTAAATCTATGTCCTGTTTTTGGATCTTCAATTTCTATAGTTCCATATGAAAATATTTGAGTTATGGTGAAAGGTCCTAACCATCGAGATTTCAATTTCCCAGGGAATAATTTCGATCTTGTATTATAAAGCAAAACTTCTTGTCCTGGTTCAAAATTTCTTTGATTAATCTTCCGATCATGCCATAATTTCATCCTTTCTTTATAAATCCTATCATTATCATATGATTTGTTTCTTAATTCTTCTAATTCATTTAATTGCAACAATCTCTTCTCACCAGCTTCTTTCATATTTTAATTAAATTCTTTAATCGCCCAATATGCTTTATGTTCTAATTCAACTGGTAAGTGGCAAGTTTTTCCATATATAAGCCTATAAGGAGTCATTCCAATTGGAGTTTTATAAGCGATCCTGTATGCCCATAAAGCGATTGTCTAGTCTCATAGACCGATCTAATCTATTAGGGTTTACGGACTTTTCTAATATACGCTTAATCTCTCGATTAGAAACTTCAGCTAATCCACTAGTTTGTGGATGATAAGCAGTTGATATCTTATGCATAATATTATATTTTTCTACTAGTTTGTGAATATATTTTTTTCTAAAATGTGTTCCTCCGTCAGTGATAATCACTCTCGGCATTCCAAATCTAGTAAAAATATTTTTCATTAAAAATTTTGGAACACTTTTAGCATCACACTTAGGTAAAGCTTGTGCTTCGATCCATTTGGAAACATAATCAACAGCTACTAATATATATGAGTTTCCAAATGAAGGAATAAAAGGTGCCATGAAATCTAATCCCCAAACATCAAAAATTTCAACTTCTAATATAAAATTCAGAGGCATTTCATTTTTCCTTGATATATTTCCTACTCTTTGGCATTTATCACAGGTTTTTATATATCTATATACATCTCTAAATAGAGTAGGCCAATAGAATCTGGATTGTAGAATTTTATACGCAGTTTTATCTGTCCCAAAATGTCCTCCAAAATCAGAGTCATGACATTTTTGAATAATTGGTTCAGTTTCTTCATAAGGCACGCATCTTCTAATGATTAGATCCTTACATTACTTATATAAATATGGTTCATCCCAAAAGTATGTTTTAGTATCGTAAATGATTTTTTTCTGTTGTTGCAAAGTTAACATAGGTGGTAAAATGTCACCTACAATATAATTTACAATATCAGCATACCAATGTATTTTCAACTCATTAATATTATAAAGTTGTTCATCAGGAAAATTGTCTAAAATTTCATTATCAGTATCAGATAATTCATTATTTTCTAATCTTGATAAATGATCTGCAATTTGATTATCAGTTCCCTTTTTGTTAATGATCTCAAAATCAAACTCTTGCATTAATAATATCCATCTGATTAATCTTAGTTTAGAATCATTCTTTTACATTAAATATTTTATAGCAGAGTGATCAGTATGTACAATACATTTAGTTCCTATTAGATAATGCCAAAATTTATTAAAAGCATATAAACTGCTAATAATTCTCTTTCGATAATCGTATAATTTATTTCGAGCATCATTTAGAGTTTTACTAGCATAATATATAACTTTGAAAATCTTATCATATCTTTGCCCAAGAACTGCTCCTATAGCATAATCACTAGCATCACACATAAGCTCAAATGGTTTCTCCCAATTAGGTGAAACTATTATAGGTGCTGTAATTAATTTATCTTTTAATAATTCGAAAGCACTCAGACATTCGGTTGTCAATTCAAATTTCTTGTCCTTTTCAAGAAGTTGGCATAGAGGTTTAGTAATTTTTGAAAAATCTTTAATATAACGTCTGTAGAATCCAGCATGTCCAAGAAAACTTCTTACCCCTTACACCGTAGTTGTAGGTGGTAATTTAGCTATAACTTGAAATTTTGCAGGGTCTACTTCCATGCCTTTTTCCGAAATTTTATGCCCTAATACAATGCCGCTCGTAACCATAAATTAACATTTCTCCCGATTAAGAACTAAATTAGTTTTCTCACATACTTCAAAAACTTTTTCAAGATGATTTAAGCATGTGTCAAATGTTGTTCCAAATACAGAGAAATCATCCATAAATACTTCTATTCCATTATCAATTAATTTACTAAATATAGACATCATACATCTTTGGAATGTTGTAGGTGCATTACATAATCCAAAAGGCATTCTTCGAAAAACGAAAGTTCCATAAGGACTAGTAAATGTAGTTTTATCTTGATCCTCGGGAGCAATTTGTATTTGATGATAACCTAGGTATATCCATCTAAGAAACAAAAATATTTATGTCCGACTAATCTATCTAATGGTAAAGGGAAGTGATCTTTCCTAGTGGCTGTGTTTAATTTTCTATAATCAATACATATTCGCCATCCAGTGACTTGTCTTATAGGGATAAGATCGTTATTTTCATTAGCTTTTACGGTCACTCCTCCTTTCTTAGGTACACAGTGAATTGGGCTTACCCAAGCACTGTCAGAAATATGATATATAATACCATTATCTAACCATTTTAAAATTTCCTTTTTAACTACTTCTTTCATTATTGGATTTAATCTCCTTTGTGGATCTGCTTTAGGTTTATGTTCATTATCTAAAATAATTCTGTGCATACAAATTGAAGGACTAATTCCTTTAATATCTGCTAAAGTCCAACCAAAAATTTTCTTATATTTTTTTAATGTATCTAAAAGTTTTTGTTCTTGAGATTCATTTAATTCAGATGAAATAATAATCGGTAGAGTTGAAGAATTACCTAAGTAAGCATACTTTAAATGATTAGGTAACATTTTTAACTCAAGTTCGGGAGGTTTAATAATCGATGGAACTATATTTTTTCGGTGTTTTACGTGTTATCCAAAAATTCAAATTTCTCTTGAATATAATCTAGTTCTTCATTTATCTCAGATTTTTCAATTAATTCAATATTTTCTTTTTCTAATTTTTCTTCATAATATTCCTTAAAATTTTCTTTTTGTAAATGATCGAGTACTTCCATTCGAAAACACTCATCATCTTTTTCTAGCGCAGGATATTTCATTGATTTAGCAATATTAAAAGTTACTTTTTGGTCATTTACTCTCATAGTTAATTCTTCTTTCTGAACATCAATCATAGCTTTTCCAGTGGCTAAAAATGGTCTTCCTAAAATGATAGGAATTTCTTTATCTTCTTCCATATCTAAGACAATAAAATCTACAGGGAAGATAAATTTGTCCACTTTTACTAATACATCTTCGATAACTCCCTTAGGATATGTAACGGAATGATCGACTAACCGAAGAGTTACTGAAGTAGGTGAAATTTCTCCCAATCCTAATCTTTTAAAAATTGATAGAGGCATTAGATTGATGCTTGCTCCTAAGTCACACAAAGCTTTTCCATAGAATTTTTCTACGATAGCGCAGGGTATAGTGAAACTACCGGGATCTTTTAATTTTTCGAGAAGCTTTTTCGAATAATAGCACTACACTCTTCACTAAGTGCGACCATTTCATTATCGGTAAATTTTCTTTTTTTATTTAGAATATCTTTCATGAATTTTACATAGTTTGGCATACGTTCTAAAGCTTCTACGAAAGGAATATTTATCGTTAATTTCTTCAAAATTTCAAGGAATTTAGCAAATTGTTTATCTTTTTTATGTTGAATTAGTCGTTTAGGAAATGGTGGTGGAGGTTTTTCAACAAAAATTTTCATAGGTATTAAAGGATTTTCTAAGTTTGGATCTTGTTGATTCTTTTCCTTTTCAATTTCCACTTCCTCTTTTTGACTTTCAAGTTCTTTACGAATTCGAGGTTCTAATTCTTTTCCACTTCGTAATTGTATCGCTTTAATTTGTTCATTTCCCTTGTCTTTGGGATTTATTTCCACATTACTAAGAAATGTTCCAGGTATTCTATTATTAAGTGCGAGTAGCGATATGTCCAAGTTGAGTTTCAATATTTTTGATAGTCTGTTCCTTGATTTTGTAATTGGTTTTCTTGTATTTGTAATTGATTTCCTTGATTTTGTAAATGTTGACCCATATTTAATATTAATTCTTCTATAGATAATTTCTTATCTTTAAATTGTGGGTTATTAAATCTAGGTGGATAATTAGATTTATAATTAGGATTTCCTTGATTAGATGGATTTTCTAATGGTTGTGTCATATTATTCATCCATGGTTGATTAGTTGTGTTATTATTCCAATTAAAATTTGGATGATTTTTCCATCCAGGATTATAATAATTTGCATAAGGATTATTGGGTCTGTTGTTAATTGCATTAATAGTTTCATATTGAGATTGGGATTCTATAAGTTGTCCGGATGAATTTTCTTCGATATAGTTGGAGAGTAATTCATTTCAAAATGATCTAATTTTTTAGATACAACAGTGATTTACGAAGCTAACATAGATATTGCATCATTTTCAGGAATACTAGCTATTTTTTTCGGATTCATTCTATTAGCAGGCCATTGAAAATTATTAGTTGCCATTTCTTCGATTAGTGCATAGGCTTCATCAAATGGTTTTGACATTAATGATCCTCCAGTAGCAACATCGATGATTGATCTTAAAGATCCTACTAATCCATTATAGAAAGTTTGGATAATTAACTCGATACAGTAACGCATGATGTGGGCATTTCCTAAGAAGTTCTTTAAATCTCTCCCAAGCTTCATATATTGACTCTCCATCAAGTCGACTAAAAGAAGTTATATCATTTCTAAGCTTAGCGAGTTTTAGATGGTGGAAAATATTTGGATAGAAATTTTTGTGATAATTCTCCCCAAGTTTTAATAGATCCGAGTGCTAACGAATTTAACCACATTTTAGCCTTATCCCTTAAAGAAAAAGGAAAAAGTCTAAGTCTAATAAGCATCGTTAGATACTCCTTCATATTTGAAAGTAGCACATAGTTCTAAAAAACTAGCAAGATGTAAATTAGGATCTTCGAGTAGGTGAACCACTAAATTGATTATTTTGTACCATTTGGATAATTGCGAGTTTAAGTTCGAATGAATTAGCAGCTACATCGGGGTTTTGAATAGTTAAATGAATTTCATCTAATGTAGGGTTGGCATAATCTCGTAATGGTCTTGGTTGATTGATATTTTCATTTTCAGGAATATTTGCCATTTGTGTTAAATTTATAATTTCTCTTTTTTGTTTTCTAATTTTTTTAATTGTACGCTCTAATTCTGAATCGTAAGGTATTAAATTTTCGTTTCCAAATTTTTGCATACAATTTTATAAAACAAAATAGTCCGTTACTCTAGTAAATAATTTCTTTACTTCCCCGGCAACGGCGCCAAAAACTTGACCCACTTTTAATATGTTTGCAATTTATGTTTATAGCAACGGCACCAAAAACTTGATCCCGCTTTAAATATATATATGATTTAATGATGAAATGTATAATGTGGATTCTACGCAAGTATACGTATCGTATCAAATAATACAGGGCTCTAGTGGAGTCCTGGTTATCGATCCCACAGGGAAGTTTTTAACAGATTTGTTATCAGCTAAATTTAAAGAAATTACTTACTAATATAGTAAACGGAATTTTAAAGTAACTACAGTAAACTAAAGTAAACTAATGCTTGAAATAAATTGATTTAAATAACTCAGAAAAAGTATCCTTCTCCTTGTTTTTTAGAAAATTAAGTGAATGATGAATTTAAATAGAATTCTTAAATTGTATTGTGACAAATAGGAGCATTCCTATTCTTTACCCTTTGGTCCAGGTGCAAAGAACATTGACTAATCCTATGTTTAATTATTGAATCTACGAGCTAGAGCTGGGAGGATACTTGTTGCCACTTCGTAGCTCCCACGTTCCCCTCACTCGAGGGCTAACATCTACACTTCGGCTCTCAAACAATAGGACCAAATTGAATATTTTAGTACTGTCACACTAAAATGTCCGATTCTACGTCTGATATATAATATTTCCCTATCTATTTGCACCCTCCTTCCAAGGTTTTTGACTTCCCTGAATATTGAATGTAATTTTTACTATAGTTGATAATTCAACATATTTTAACAACTCAATTGGCCAGATTGAAAGTAAATTAAGTTTTAAGTAAAAATTATCAGAATTTATTTTAATATATTAGGTACTTCATTTAATTTCATCAATCCGCATAATTTTCATAAATAAGGAGAAAGACTAAGAAAACTACTCGGAATGCATGGGAATAAAACAAAGCATGAATTTCATTTAAAGTTAACAACAATAAACAAAGATACTTATCTTAATTTCCTCCTCAAGCAGACTCCTTGAAGTTCCTTTGACTTTTCCTTCTAGTACAGAAACTCACTAATGACTAACAACAGACTCACTTAAGACACCAAAAATAGACTCAGACTCTCTAAAATAGACACACCTAGACACTAGAATTCGGCCTCTATTTATAGAGGTAGGCAAAGGTCCAAGGGGTGCTTAAACACCTCTTCAAAAAGTGTCCAGGTTCAAAGTATTTGCATTTTGAACTGTCTCGCCGTCGGCGGGAAACGACCTCGCCGTCAGCGGGGCTTCTAGAAGGTCTTCAAACCACGCTATCTCGCTGTCGGCGGGCTCGGGCTCGCTGTCGGCGAGGTAGTTATAATTCCTTCAGAAATTCTCCTCATGATCTCGTCGTCGGCGGCCTCGATCTCGCCGTTGGCGACTTAGTTCAATTTGCATGAATTTCTTCCTTTTTGATCCAAATTCGCTCCATTTCATGCTTTTTGCTTTAATCACTAATAAATCTTCATTCCTACAGTAAAATGAAGAAAATACCTTTCTTTAATGTGCAATTTTATCAAAAAATAGATAAGAATTTCTTAATGAATTTTTCAGTGATCATATGCCAACTTTCCTTGAAAGGATCGTAGTTGTTTCAAGGTTTTAGGAGGTGGCATTTCTAAGATAGCTTTAATCTTTTCCGGATCAATTTCAATCCCGCGATGTCGGACAACAAATCCTAAGAATTTCCACGAGGTGACGCCGAAGGCGCATTTTAAAGGATTCATCTTAAGGTTGTATTGTCTTAGTCGCTCGAAAACAATTCTCAAATCATACAGGTGATCTTTCTTCAGTTTGCTTTTGATGACCACATCGTCCACGTAGCACTCGACTTGGTTGTGAATGAGATCATCAAAAATCTTTGTCATTGCTCTTTGATATGTTGCTCCTGCGTTCTTTAGTCCGAATGGCATTACTGTGTAGCAATACACTCCGATCGCCGTTCTGAATGCCGTGAGCTTTTCGTCTTCTGGTGCCATCTTTATCTGGTTGTATCCTGATGATCCATCCATGAATGAAAATATTTCATGTGTTGAAGCAATGTCGATCATCAGTTCTGGGATTGGTAGTGGAAATTCATCATTTGGACATGCTTTATTCAAATCTCTGAAGTCTACGCAGATTCTGATCTGACCGTTCTTCTTTCTGACTGGTACCACATTGGCTAACCAAGTAGGGTATTGTTCTTCACGGACAAATTTAGCGTCGATTAGCTTCTTAACTTCGGCTATTACTTGTTGCTCAATTTCTAGACGCATTCTTCTGGGAGCTTGTCTGACTGGAATAAAAGTAGGATCTACTCCTAACTTGTGAACTGCGACTTCTGGAGCTAATCCTGGCATTTCGTCGTAACTTCAAGCAAAAAAATCCTTGAATTCCATTAGTAGCTCGATTATTTCCTCGGAATCTTCTTTATTGAGTAAGGAGCTAACAAAGGTTGGCCTAGGCTCTTTGCTAGTACCTAAGTTAACTTCCATTAACTCATCTATTATAGATTTGATTTCTTCTTCGAATTCTGGTGGAGCATCTCCGATTGGTAGATCTTCGAGGTCCTCTGAAGCTTCGAAGCAGTCTTTATTAGGTTCGCAAGTGACAACCAAGCAAAATTCTGTATCTTCAACTGAACCTACTGTGCCGAATCCGAGACCATGTTTTGAATTGGGATGCCGACCAGCATTATTCCATAGTCTTTCAAAATGTTGTGATTGACCCTTTGTCCATTGTTGAGGTAAGACACCACGTTGAATTAAATTTTGAACACAGGGAGAGTACCACTCAAAAGGTAATTTCATTAATTCGGAAGAAGTGACATCTTCAAATTGTACATCTTTTTCATTATTGGAAGAAGAAGTACCACGGTAAAACTTGATTGGCTTAGTACCACCAACATGCACTTCTTTGACCACCATACCCTCGATCTTACTAGAATGGATCGGGGTCAGGGTCATAGTATGTACATGATGGTTAATCTTCTCGTACATTGATTTGTATTCTTCATTCTTTTTATCCTCGAGAGAGATCTGGAACTGGGGTTTCTTTTAACTTATTATCACTGCTTCTTTCTTGATTTCTTCTCCTTCCTCGGAAGTGTTCTCCAAATCAACATTGATGACCGGTTTTTTCTGTCCAACTGTTCCAACATTTCTTCCACGTCCTTGTCCCTGGCCTCGACCTCGGGTGCGAGTTCTGGAGAAATCTTCACCATCTCGCCGTAAGGGAGTGGTGAGTAACTGTTGAACTAGAACGTCAGGTTCTTCGTCGTCTCTGATTTCTTTTGCTTCATTTGGTATGGTATTTCTAGAAAAGATTGTTTTCTTCGGGGGCGCGTAGTAGGCCGCATCTTCATGAATTCCAATCTCGTGTACGGAGAATGGTTGCAAGTCACCTTTGATGCACTGTTCCCCTCCTTTGTAATACTTTATGCATTGGTGCAGAGACGACGGCACCATCCGGTTTTCATGAATCCACGGTCGACCCAGTAGAGCGTTGAACGATGTCTCAGAATCAATTATGTGGAATTTTGCGGTTGTCTTTGCTAAATCACCGGTCTTCATTAGTAGTGTTATCGATCCAAGAGCTCTTTCTCCTTTTTGATTGAAGCCTCTTAATAGCATCTTATCTGCTTCAAGCTCACGAGCATCAATTTCCAAATATGCTAGCGTCCGGAGGTTCATTATGTTGATTGATGCTCCCGGATCAACCAACACTCTGGAGAGCGTAAACTTTCCAATTGTGACTGAAATGTACAACGGTCGGTTGTGATTTGCTGTTCCCAGTAATAGATCATTGTCCGTGAACGTAACACCTCGCTGTCCTTTTAATGAGCAAACCTCGTCGAAGGAATTACCGGTCATTTGAGCTAAGCAAATTTCTGGATCAAGTAAGGCCTTAATCAGAGCTTCCCTCATCTCCTTTCGACGGGATCGGAGCGTCGTAGATGCTCGGCTTGGTCGGTAGTTTCCTAAGATGGGCTAGCACATTATAGTCCACTTTGTTACCAGAATGTTCAGTTTCTTCCCGGAGGGGCAACTCTTCTGCTGGGGTTGGCTCTTCCTGAGCAACCACCTGCTTTCCTTTATCCTTCGGACCCATTCTCGGGGGTAGAATTTTTCCACTTCTTAGGTTGACCTCTGTAATTTCTTCTGAATCTGCAGGTGTCTCTTCTTGAATCGGAACGACTGGCTCTTCTGAATTTGCTTCAGCGTCTGATAATTCTAACTCTATCGCGATCGGAGCTCCTCAAAATTCACAAATAGACTCGTCACTTACTGAACTTTCGTAGCCATCTTTGTGAATGTCCTCCTCTTCGTCGCGGCCATCTAAGTTCTATATGATTTGAGAATCGTTTATCGTATCAAAATTAAGATCCGGATTAGGTTGGTTGTCGTTAGTTACGTAATCGTTAGAAACAGTCAAGATGTAGCCAACACCATAACTCTTATCATTATAAGATCCCGCCGGGGCGAGCAAATAATCATACAGAGTCAGAGGTTCGAGGGATTTCTCTCCCAAATCAGAAACAACCATCCTAGGATAAGTAGCCCCTAGTCTACCCTTCGGAACCTCGGTCTTTTCTTCTTCCACGATCTTCTCCTCCTCCTGGGGTGGTTCTTCAATTGCTAGCGATAGTGCCGGCTTGGCAGGTTTTGAACTTTGAGTTGAAGCGCGCACCGAAGCGGTTCGGATGTGATCCAAAATTTTCTTTGATGACTTCGTCCAAACTGTGCTCCATTCATTGTCAGTCGTGTATGGGTCTATCGAAACAATGGGATCCGTCGAAATAACATTGACGAAACCTCCTTTTTGGGGCTCCTTCATGTATTCTTTCGGGATCGTTATGTTCCCTTTTCGGAGATTGTCATCAAGCCAACTCTTGAAAGTGATGCAATCCTCTATCTTGTGTCCAAGCATCTGGTGGTAAGGGCAATAGTTTGGATGATCTTTCTTATTGACTTCCTGCGGCTTCTTGGGCTCGCGGCACTGAAAATCCGGTGTCTTCATTAAGCTGCAGAACATCTTCACTCTTGCTTCGGTTTTGAATGGGTATTCTTTGTTTAGAAGTTCTCTTAAAGTACGTGATGAACGAGGTGGTTGTTCATAATGCTGATGCGACTGATAGCTCGGACGAGGTTGCTGATAATCCTGCTGAGGTTGCTGATAAGTCCGTTGTGGTGGTTGATAACTAAGCTGTGGCCGCTCTGACTGTATCTACACTGGCTGCTTGCCCTTATCTACTGCCGCGACGATCCCGGATTTCTTTTCGAATGTTTTCACAGGCTTCTACTTATCGTTCTTGTCCGCGAAACTTAACTATTTTGCCTCTTCTTGTAAGCTCCCGGCCTTACTAAGCAACTTCTCGAAAGTCTTGATTGTAAATCCTTTAAGGAGAAGTGCTATCGGGCCATGGATACTTTTAAGCAGGATACCGACTGCATGTTGTTCTTGAAGTCGTGGTTCACACTTCATGCTTAAGTTTCTCCATCAAAGTATGTAATCCACTAAAGTCTTGTTCGGCTTTTGCTGCTCCACCACTAGATCACCGATAGTGATGTGGTGCTGAGCCCCGACAAATCTTTTCACGAAGAGATTTTCTAGTTTGGAAAAGGTCTTTACTGAACCGTTCGACAATTCTGCGTACCAGTCGAAGGCAATCCCTGATAAGCTGCTGACGAACTGTCGGAAGAGTAAAGCGTCGCTCCCACCGGCATTGCAACAACTGGCATGAAAATGTGCGACATGCTGTCGAGGGTTTCCTGTTCCATCAAAAGTCTTAAACAGAGGTGGTACGAAGCCTTTCGGGTATTGAACTGCATCGAACTCTTCGGGGTAAGGTCTACCCGTCTGAATAGATGCTCCACTCTTGAATTGTGCTAAGACTTCTCGCACCTGCTGTTCTACCATGTTTTTAATATCCTTTTCAGGGATCATGCTCTGTGTAGAATCCTTCTTTGGTACTTCGTCTCCGTTGACGGATGTGATCTCTTTTCCTCCATCTGCAA
This sequence comes from Papilionanthe hookeriana x Papilionanthe teres, assembly GCA_022702705.1. NCBI lineage: Eukaryota > Viridiplantae > Streptophyta > Magnoliopsida > Asparagales > Orchidaceae > Papilionanthe > Papilionanthe hookeriana x Papilionanthe teres. Next base: position 152,571,277 of record CM040426.1, read on the forward strand.
TATGGATAATTTCTGGGGGTGTCTCTTTCTGAGGCTGGGCCTGACTCTGGAGAGTGGCTAAGGCAACAACCATCTCTTTCACCCTCTTTGCCATCTGGGAAATTGTATCATCTCTTTCCCGAAGTTGTGCTCTTAACATTTCCGGTTCATCTCTTTCTGCGGCTGCTGGAGCACCTTGTGAAGCTGATGATGCTCGTGTCTCAACCATGTTGATCTCGGCATACTCCTCATCCATGAACTCTAATGAGTCAATTTCATCTCCTAATTCTTCTTCTCTTTCCTTTGCTAACTGTCGGATGTCGGTCCTTAACTTGTCCATGGCATCCTCTAGTGGCCCTTTCTGCAAGGTCTCGCAGTTGTCTCGTGACGGTTGTTGAACTTCCTTCCCGGGAGTCCCCTTTATTGCAGTAGCACTTTCTTCTGATTCAAGTTTCCTGGCGAGACTTTTCTTCTCAGGACATTGTTTTGGTCTTAGCTGACCGGTAGTAGGTCACCACACCATCCTTCTTGCAGCCGGAAGCCTAGGACCGGATGGTCCGTCAGCAATATGCTCTGGAAGGTGGTATCCTCCTCAATTTGTAGACCCGATACAACAAGCTGGTGGACCGGCTTTTATCTTCTTCTTTGGTTTCTCTGTGGCAGCAACAGGCTTTATTCGTGGTCCGAGGCGGAATTTGGCTGGCACTCATCCTATCCTTCTTAAGATTTCCGATACAGGGCATCTTTCTTTCTTTGCCAATCTTTCTATAACAGCTTGCAGCCGAGCCAATGGCGTAGTCTTATCCCTTTTCCTCTTGTAATTGTTGTAGTATGCAGGTCGGGGTAATACAGTGGCGATCTTACGAACATCCTCTTCATCTGATGCGGCAGAGAGGGGGTGAAACCTGCTTCCTTCCAACAGAGGTATATACTCAAGCAGTTATTCTCTTTCTTCAGGAATTTTTTCTAGAAAAGCAACTTCAGCAGCTCTAGCTTTCTTGGCGATCTTCCTGCTTCTATTTCTCCTTTGAGTCCGAGTTAGGGGTGCAACTCTTGAACTGGACCCAATCTAAAAAATAGACGGTATTGTAGCAAAGTCTGCACCCTCCACGGTGACAGGCTCATCACAGACTTGGATTTCCTTCCCCTTCAGTTTGGCAGAAGTCGGGGTAGGTGCTGAGATGACTAGACCGGTGGGGGTAGAGACAACAGTCCTTCTACGAACAGTGGTACTCCTTTCAGCTGGAACCCTTTGCAGGGGAGGGAATTCTTGAGTCGACTTCAGGTTGAACTCAATCACGGGCTCTTCAGTTTCTGACACTTTGTCCATTAGTGTGAAGAGAGTGACATCAGCAAATTTGATATCTGTGTTACCGAATCCTTGTCCGAAACGGATGACTCCATTGTCGGGCAGCTCATCCTTGTAAACGGCGAAGTCCATTCCATTGGTGAAGGAGAAGATTAGCTTTGGGGCAGTCATTTTCTGCAGGGCAGATTCCGAATTTCAGTCTCGAATTATGTTTCTTTTCATCGAAAAGTTTAGGACGAAAAAGAAAGAGTCCGAACACTGTTGACCTCATTTTTGATGAGGTCTTCTCTTCTTCTCTTTAGTACTTAGGATCTAGCCTTAGGCTTTTCCTTTGACTATCCTAGAGGATTAGAATTGGGACCCACCACTTAGAAATTCAAACCACTTCTTAACTCCCCGCAAACTCCACAAACTTGATTGTAGACCCCTAATCACCTAGAGGGTTGAAATCGAATGTGGAAGTTCAAAGGATGAGTTCCTATAGGATTCTTTGGCCTTAGGACCGCCACAGGTGGGCCTGGTCTGGTGAGGGGCTGACTTACACACACACTACACCTATACACTACACTTTCACACACCTTCTAAAAACACACCCATACCCAACTTGACCTCCTGACTCATGCAGGTGATTCACATGGATGGTCTTTAACCCCTAAGCCCTTGGCTAAGAGGTTAGGAACAACATAATGAATGCCTCAAATGAGTCCCTTCATGGCTCATGTGGGCTTGATATGGCTTCATGGCTCAACCAAAATGATTTTATTTCACTTATATTCACCCAATCTTCAATTTTCCAAATTTTCAATTTTTGACCCCCGGGACCCTACACCCGCCTAACCTACCAAATGCCCTTGGAACTACCCAAAATTTCCAAAATCACCTAAATTACCCAAAACTCCCCAAAATCAATCCCAAACATTGCCACATTACTCAAATTGATCATCCATACCCAAAAATACCAAAAATTCCAAAAATACCTCCCAATACCCTCCAAATACCCAAAATACCCCTCTTGACCCAAAAATCCAAAAATTCAGAAAATTCCCAGAAAATTCCAGAAAATCCCAAATATTCCCAATTTCATTTTGTTCAACTACATTATTGGCCAATTTTGTCAATTTACCCCACTTTTATCAAAACCCCCAATTTGACCCATTTTAACCCAAAGTAAACCCAATGTCAAACCAAACCTACCCAATTGACCCAAATTCTGGTCCAATTCAATTCTAAACTTCAATTCAACATCCCCAACACCAATCTAGACCAAATCCAAGCCCAATTTGATTGACATTGGGATCCAATTTCACTTTTGGCCTTAAAGCCCAATTTGGACCCATGACCCAAACTTAGCCCAAACTCACCCAATTCAACTCCAATTAACCCCAAATCTTTTCTAAACCTTCCTTAACATCCCCATAAACAAAACACTAACATGATTTGCCCAAGATTTTGACCCAAACCTCACTCAAATTCAACCCAAAATCAAAAAGCCCAATTTTGACCTAAACCCAAACCTAACCCAAATAGACCCAAATCACAAAATCAAAACCTAACCAAAGCCAAAACCTCTTTGAAACATTCCTATAAACATTTCACAACATTAATTTTACATCAATTTCAACCCTAGCCCAACATTGGCCCAAGTTAGCCCAATTTGACCTACATTGGTCCACTTATCAAATAAACCCAAATTCAACCCAATTCAAACCCAAACCACCTTAAATCTATTTCAAATTACTCATGAAACATCCCTAAACCAAAACCAACAATTATTTGGCCCAAACTTTTACAAAAATTCTCATCCATGAACACATTCTTAAACTTAAAAGCCCACTTCCCTTAAACCCTCCTAAAAGCCCATTTCCTTCAAAATTCAAAAGCCCAAATCATCCTAAAGCCCACATGACACTTCCCCTCATCATCCATTTGATCAAAATCACCCCTAAGTTTCAAAATCATCAATTAAACCATTCCAAATCAAACCACATGTCAAATTACCCCCTAAATGCCAAATATTTCTAAAACCCTTTTTCATGAAATAAGCCAACCTTTTTCCAAGCCAAATACAAGCCATAGACAAGCCACATAAAGCCGTGGGGGGTTTGACTTGTCACCAAGCCATTAATGGCAAGTGGAGGGAGTCCTTTCCTAAGCCTTCCTTAAGCCATTTTAACCTCTTTAATGCAACACACCCAAAATTAACTTAAACTATTTGGATAGAGACCACACCATCCTCTCTTGGTCGACCCAACTGATTCCCTCAGCTCAAAATCGGAGCTTGGAAGGGTGCACCAAGCCCAAAATGGTGGGTTGACCCAAACCAAGCCAAAGTGACCTTATCCCCATTCCATTCTAATCCAACACCTTTACACATGGCAATTGCCGATTGCTTGCACCAAGCCCCACTCGACCCACTCGACCTCGAGGGTGACCCATGCACGGCCGGCCGGCCACCCGATCGCCGGAAAACACCATGCCCGAAACCTTGGGAGAGGCCAAGCTTTGGAATTCTACCTTGCTGAGCTGCCTCACTCCAAATTGCCACCATGGCTGTTCTTCACATGACAAGAGCAGCTGATCCCAGCCCTCAACTCCCCCTGGGAGAGCCTCCGACCATGCCTATTTAAACCCCTCACCCTCTCGGCCAAAGGAGGTGCTGAACCTAACCTTAAGGAAACTCGCCAAAATCATTCCGGATCACTCTCCACACATAGAGCACTTGATCCCCACTGAATTCCAGCCCCGATTCCCTCCGAGTGAGCTCGATTTTGAGCTCAAACTTTAGCCCAAAAACCAGGACACTTCTTCGCAGTGAGCTAATCCCCAAATTGATTGGTCCTACACCTTCACCTGGACCAAGAGGAGAAGTTTCCCACCGAAAGCCCCATCTCCGGAGCCACCCGGTTGCTCCAGCCTCCAAGCTTTGTGACCGAGCTGTGGTCACTTTCATAGCTAGACAATTCACCGGGCCAAGGGACTTCATCTGGAGCTTACTTGGACCCAATCGAAGGTGACACAACTCTCAGATCGAAGCTTCACTTCTCTGAGCAAAGGTATGAACTCATTCTTCTTCTCGAGCTTACAGAGATTCTCCATTTCATTTGAATAAATTTCAATGCATGTTTACCGTATGGATGTGTTCGTCTCTTCAAGACGAATCCATAGAGCATAAGAACACGAAAATCCGTTGAGAATCGAGTGAGAAATTAGGGTTAGAAGGTTGACGGTCACGAGTGCACACCAGTCGTAGACGATGACCAGGAGCCGTTGGATCGCGCGTGTATCGAGCGGACGGTTCAGATTGCGCCGGACCAGGGAATGATACGTGAACCGCGGGTCCCGGGACGGCTGACTCAGATGGCGGCGCCTAATCACAGCGCAACACGTACCCCTTTCGGAGCTGCCGAGGTTGACACGGCGCCGCGTGGATAAGTAGAAAATTAGGGATTTTTCTGATTTATTTAAATACCAGAACTTCAAAAATCCATATCTTTGTGTAGAAAAATCACAAAAATAAAATAAAAATACCCTCTTGCTCAGTGAACAGAGAAGAATAATGTGGAAGAGAAATTAATTAATTTTGCCTAGTACTTTATTTTTAATTAATTATTTACTCCTGCATTGTTTTAATTCTCCATGCATTCATACAATTCACCATGGCATGAGACCATAGGGCTTTTGAAGCCTCTGAACTTGGGAACATTCCTTGAATTTTCCAAGGTCGAGGCCATCTCTGTGAAAAGTTATTGATTTTTCAAATGCATGTGGCTGTTTTGAGTATTTTAATTCCAAAAATTAGCATGTTGTGAAATAAATTCTAGGAAAATTTGGTGATGTTCCTTATGACCGGAGAACCCTAGGAAAAATAGGACTTGAGTTAATTCACTCAAAATAACCCTAATTGGCTTAAACACCCAAAATAGACCCCTAATTAATTAGAGCTAACTATAAATCAAATTGACTTGAAATCAACTCTCCACTAACCTTTAGGATCAGAGGAACTCACCATAAAAGTTTGAAGTCAATTGGACTTGGTTAGCCTTACTAAATGGGTTGATTAAGCCATTTAGTCATTTTAAACTTTAAAAATTCATAACTTTCAATATACCTTTCAAAAATTCACCAAATTGGTTTTGGAGCCTCTCTGATATCAGGAGAATTTAAGAAAATTAAAATTTCAATTTTCTAAAAAAGTTAATTTTTTAGTATTATTTTAATATTTTAATAATTAAAAAATAATAAAAATCACAAAAATAATAAAATTCACCAAAATGTCATATTTTGAAATTTAATCACTTAGGAATAAACCCCATATTTTTCTCAGGTCTATTTAATGAGATATTAAATTTTAAAGCCCTAGGGTAATTTTAAAATTAAAAAAATGTATTTTCTAGCATTTTCACTAAAATAATTATAATAAATCAAAGAAAAATCAGAAAATTGTAAAATTTGGTTCTCTGGAATCCTTGATATCAGAAAGAATTTTAAAAATTATAAAATTCATTTTTCAACTTATATTCTATTTTTAAATTAATTAATACTCCAGAACTTAAAATAATTCTAATAAATAAAATCTAATTCAAAAAATCACAAAAATTGGTCCAAGTGGTCCTTTGGTCATTAGGAATGTCCCATAATTTTCTTAAGGATAGAAACTTTCCCTTGGTCATATTATTAAATTTTCCTTGGAAATCCTTATTTTCCACCAAAAATAATTATATAAGTAAATTAAATACAGAAAAATCACATTTTCTCCTCTAATGTCTTTATTGACATATGAGTGAAGTCACATAAAAAATTTCAAATTCATTTGAGCTCAATTTAGTGAGTTATGAAATTATTAAGCTTGAAGGGCAAAATGGTAATTAAAATTTTAACCCTTAATTAAAACTTTAGGCTTAATAAAATAAAAAAAGTAAAATATTTGATCTTAATATGATTTGGATGATTGAAATTTAAATAATTAAAGGGTAGAAACCTACTAAACAATTTAAAATAATTGAAATAAACCTTAATTAAATAATTGATTAAATTTGGAAGAATAATAAAATTGGAATTATTAAAATAGGGATATTATTAGGAAGAGATTTATTCTTTAATCTAAGGATCCCTAAATTAATCATCTCAATAATATTTAATTCTTAATTAAAAAGGTAATTCAAATTTAAGTCTTAAAATGTTAAAAGATTCAATCATTTAAATTGAATTAAAGGTAAATTATTAAACTCTTTTTAAAGTTTCAATTAAAATTAAAATTAAAAATAAAATTAAATTAAAAAATTAAATTAAATTAAATTAAATAAAAAAAAATATAATAATAATAAAACTAAATTAAATTAAATTGAATAAATAAATTAAATTAAATTAAATAATTAAATTAAATTAAGTTAAGTTAAATAAATAAATTAAATTAAATTAAATTAAATTAAATTAAATTAAAAAAAATATTAAATTAAATTAAATTAAAACAAATTAAATTAAATTAAATTAAAACAAATTAAATTAAATTAAATTAAAACAAATTAAATTGAATTAAATAAATTAAATTAAATCAAGTTAAATTAAATTAAATTAATTCACATCAAGTTAAACTAAATTGGATTAAATCAGAATTAAATTAAAACTAAAACTAAACTAAATTAAATTAAATTAAATTAAATCAAAGTTAAATTAAATTGAATTAAAAAGACATCACCTAAGACATGAAGAATTCAAAATAAATCTAAAACAACTTGAACACTATTCCAAACTTAAATCCATTAACTAAAATTAAATCACAACTCACTTGAACATCCATTTGCCCTCGAAAGCTCGTGATGTCATAACTCTTAAAAGGAGTGTTAAAAGAAGTGTTACTTCACTCATAGGATATTCGAATGTCCTAGTTCAACTGAGCAAGACAACAAAACTTAAACTCTCGGATGATTAATTCATTTGTGTAATTAAATTCATTTGGACTTAAAACAATCCTAGAAATATTGAAAAGATGTTTAAGATTTGTCTTAAGCACTTCCTCGATATGATAGGATATTTATAAGAACAATTGAACTTAGTTGTTCTTTGATGAAGAAAATCGTCCTCAAACTAAAATACAAGAACCTAGACGTCATAGGAAATGACTAGCTATAGGATTAGGAACTTGGTAGAAAACCATAACCCTTCCCTTAGCTTTACCTAGGAACTTACTTTAAATGCTTAAATATTCTAACTGTGTTTTAAGTGCAGCTTGGGATGACGGGAAGACCCTCCGAGTACGCTTTTATTTTATTGCGAACTTATTTAATCGCATCGCACTTACTTTTCTTGCATGATAAACAACCGTTGCATGAAAACTTACACCTTTAGGACGAAACCAAAGCCGAAACCAAAACTAAATTAAAAGTCATTACAAGATAAAATTCACCGCCACAACATTTCAAAATATAAGACAACTCAAAATTTAATCACAAACGTAACAACAAAACTACAACTACAACTAAATTAAAACGTCTTGTTGGATGATCGGGAATACCTCGGATGATGTAACCTACGTGTTGCTAACGGGATTTCCACGGTCTAAATGAAAGTGTGGAACTCATTCAGTTGAGTTTAGCAAATTCATCTGGACTAAGTGAATCCGATAAAAATAACGATGCCGGAAGGATGGAACCGTCGGATCTTAACCGGTGTTGTTATAATCAACTTTAAGATTTGTTTAATTAAAATATTAAAAAACACCTGGATTTTAAGATTTTCTCTAAACCAGAACACTTTTCTCATCTCTTGATTTATGACTTCTAAAACTAAACCTCTGCAACAACAAGGAGCTCGGAGCATGGTGGGCAGCACAGCCATCGTCATCAGCAAAACCTGAGTCTACTTCAGCAAAACTTTCCTTAGAATTAAAATAACCAAGCCATAGGACTTCGAGGTAGTTTGCCTAGTGCAACATAAATCCTCAACTCTTCGTTAGGCATTTGCATGATCATGTCATGTAAATTAAGCCCTAATCGGTCTTAGGACTCCGAGGTAGTCGTCCGATACGACATAAACCCTCACATCTTCAAGGCTATTTGTATGATTTTATCATACAAATATAAGTCCTAACTAATTAAAATCGGCAAGATCAAAATACTAAATAAACATTAGGGCTTTCCTAAATCCAAGCCAAACAATAGGATAGTCGGAAATTACCGAAGTTCGCTTCGAATCCGTGATTTCTCCTACCTTTCTTCCTTTGAATTCCCAAAATAAAATGTTCCAAATTTGATACATTCCCTATTGAAATTCCAAAATTCAATCCTTTGAAAACTTAAACTTTGAAATTCTCGAGAGCGAACTACCGATTATTATCGAGAGTTTTCTTAGGTGATTCCCGTCACTTAAGATGTAATTAACTATAGGGGCTTGCCCTTATAGGGAATTTTAAGAACCCGAGTAATATAAACCCCGTTTAATGTTTTCATATTAAACAGGGGAATTTGTTCGGCTTATAAAATTGGTTCGCGGACCAAACGGATGTCACAAACTTCTCTAGTTTATTTAATCGAGCCTCATTATCAAGTAGTGTGTCTATTCTTCGGGATAGATACACGGTTTGTAGTGCGGCGCTCGTTTATATAAACTATTCGGGATGTGAGATTAGTTTGATTTCATATCTTAAAATTTTCAAATTTAAAATTTATTTTCAAAATCAAATACTACTTTTCAAATTATTTATTTAAATTAAATTAAAATTCGCCGACAATTTCTGTAGGCGACCCCCTTTTCCAAATAAAACACATAACCTAAAAAAATAAGCCGTACAAACACATTTTCGTTTATCTTAGTGTATTTGTGATTTATAAAAGAGGTTGTTTGTTAGAAGGTTCGTTTGTTAGAAACAAAACGATTAAATGAAAAAGGTTATAGAAAAGGTAAAGGACATGATTTAGAATTGGAAAGGAAGAGAAAGTCTTATGCAAGACATCTCAACTCGAAGGACCGCTCCTAAACTAACACCTATTGGGGGTCCACCCCACCTCAGAAAAGAGGTAAAAGGATCTTGGAACCTCTCTTTTTAGGGGTGTCTAAACAGTGGCTCCTAAATCCGAGAGAAGTTGGCTATACTCTTTCAAGACAGAAATGAACGGGGTATTCCAACGGAAGAATGGTAGTTTGGTCCACAAGGGGCATGGATTCACTACCGATTTATGAAAGCAAAACCATCTGATCAAAATGGAGAGAGGAACCTCTCCCCAGCGGAGTCGCCAGAAGTTGTCGGCATATTTTTAGGTTGGTGTGTTGTATTTTAAAAAAGGGGTCGCCTACAGAAGTTGTCGGCAAATTTTAAATTTTAAATTTAATTTAAATATATATATATATATATATATATATATATATATATAGTTTTAAAAGATAAGCATTTGATTTTGAAAGTAATTTTAAGTTTAAAAGTTTTAAGATATGAAATTAAACCGATCTCACATCCCAAATAGTTTATATAAACGAGCACCGCACCACAAACCGTGTATCTATCCCGAAGAATAGACACACTGCTTGATGATGGGGCTCGATTAAATAAACTAGGAGATTTGTGACATCTGTTTGGTCTGCGAACCAATTTTATAATCCGACAAGTTTCCTTGCTTAATATAAATGAATTAAGCAGGGTTTATATTACCTGGGTTCTTAAAGTTCCCTATAAGGGCAAGCCCCTATTGTTAATTACATCCTAAGTGACGGGAATCACTTAAGAAAACTCTCGATAATGATCAGTGGTTTTGCTCTCAAGAATTTCAAAGTTTTAAGGTTTCAAAGGATTGAATTTTGGAAATTTCAATAGGGAATGGATCAAATTTGGAACAGTTATTTTAAGAATCCAAAGAAAGAGAAGTAGGAGAAGCTGAGGATCCAAGAAGAATCTTGACAACTTCCCAAACTATCTTAATTGTTTGGTTTAGATTTGAGAGTTTACTTAATGTTTCAATCTTGTCAATTTTAGTTAATTAGGACTTATATTTGTATAATATGATCATACAAATAGCCTCAAAGATATGAGGGTTTATGTCATACCAAACAACTACCTCGGGATCCTAAGACCGGTTAGGGCTTAATTTGCATAATATGATTATACAAATGCCTAACGAAAATTTGAGGATTTATGTTGCACTAAGCAAACTACCTCGAAATCCTATGGCTTAGTTGTTTAATTCTAAGAAATGTTTAGCTGATGTAGAGTTGTTTTGCTGACGAAGATGGCCGTGCTGCCCACCGTGCTCCAGGCTCCTTGTTGTAGCAGAGGTTTAGTTTTAGAAGTCATAAATCAGGAGATGAGAGAAGTGTTTTGGTTTAGAGAAAATCTTAAAATCCAAGTGTTTTTTAATATTTTAATTAAAACAAATCTTAAAGTTGTTTAAACAGAACCGATTAAGATCCCACGGTTCCGTCATCCCAACACCGTTATTTTCATTGAATTCACTTAGTCCAGATGAATTTGCTAAACTCAACTGAATGAGTTCCACACTTTCATTTAGACCGTGGGAAATACCGTTAGTAACACGTGGGTTACATCATCCGAGGTATTCCCGATCATTCAACGAGACGTTTTAATTTAGTTGCAATTATAGTTTTGTTGTTTTGTTTGTGATTAAATTTTGAGTTGTTTTATATTTTGAAATGTTGTGGCGGTGATTTTTATCTTGTAATGATTTTTAATTTAGTTTTGGTTTCAGTTCAGGGACTATCTTAAAGGTTTTGGTTTTCATGCAACAGTTGTTTATCATGCAAGAAAAAGTAAAGTACAGTGCATGTAAGTAAATTGCAATAAAGTAAATTGCAATTAAATAAAAGCGTACCTGGAGGGTCTTCCCGTCATCCCAAGCTGCACTTAAAACACATGTTAAGACATTTAAATGTTTCAACAAGTACCTAGGTAAAGCTAATGGAAAGGTTTTGGTTGTCTATGACGTCTAGGTTCTTGTGTTTTGGTTTAAGGATGATTTTCTTCACTGAAGAACAATTTAGTTCAATTGTTCTTATAAACATCCTATCATATTGAGGAAGTGCTTAAGACGAGTCTTAAACATCTTTTCAATACCTCTAGGATTGTTTTAAGTCCAAGAGAATTTAATTATACAAGTGAATAAATCATCCAGGAGTTCAAGTTTTGTTCTCTTGCTCAGTGAATTAGGACATTTGAATATCCTATGAGTGAAGTAACACTTCACTTGATACCTCATTTAAGAGTTATAATAATAAGAGCTTTAAAAGGGCAAATCAACTTATTAAGTATTTTAATGATTTAAACTTAATGATTCAGTTTTAATTTTGACTTAATTATAAAAAATTAGTTTAAGTTTGGAATAGTGTTCAAGTTATTTTAGATTTAATTCTTAATGATTTCATTTAGGTTTATTGTTAAATGATTTTAATTTAATTTAATTCAATTTAATTTGATTTGATTTTAATTTAATTTAATTTAATTTAATTTAATTTAATTTGATTCAGCTTTAATTTAATTTAATTTAATTTAATTTAATTTAATTTTAATTTAATTCGATTTGATTTTAATTTAATTTAATTTAAATTTAATTTTAATCTTAATTTAATTTAATTTAATTTTAATTTTAATTTAATTTAATTTAATTTTAGTTTAATTTTAATTTGGATTATTATTTTAATTTTTTTTAGTAAGAATTAAGTATTATTGGAGTGATTTATTTAGGGATTTTTAAATTAAAGAATAAATATCCTCTTAATAAAATCCCTACTTTAATAATTCCAATTTCTATTATTCTTCCAAAATTTCAATTAATTAATTAATTAAAGTTTTATTTTAATTATATTTGAAATAATTAATAGGTTTCTACCCTCAATCATTTAAGTTTCAATCATCCAAAATCAGTTTAAAGTCAAATATTTTACCCTTCCCCTTTTTGATTAATCGTAAAATTTTAATTAAAGGTTGAAATTTTTAATTACCATTTTGCCCTTCAAGCTTAATAATTCTATAACTCACTAAATTAAGCTCAAATGAACTTGAAATTTTTATGTAAACTCACTCACATGTCAATTAAGATATTAGAGGAGAAAATGTGATTTTTTTGTATTTAATTTATTTATGTAATTATTTTTAATGGAAAATAGGGATTTTCAAGAAAAATTCAATAACATGACCAAGGAAATGTTTCTATCCTTAAGAAAATTATGGGATATTCCTAATGACCAGAGGACCATTTGGACCAATTTTGGTGATTTTTTGGACTATGTTTTATTTATTAGATTTATTTTGAATTTTGGAGTATTAATTAATTTTAAAATAAAATTCAAGTTGAAAAATGGATTTTATATTTTTCTTAAATCTCTCTGACCTCAAGGAGTTCAGAGAAATAAATTTTATATTTTTCTGATTTTTCTTTGATTTATTAGAATTATTTTAGTGAAAAGGTTGGAAAATACATTTTTTTTAATATTAAAAATTACATTAAGCCTTTAAAATTCAATGTCTTACCCTAGAGACTTAAGAAAAATATTTGGTTTGTTACTAAATGATTAGAATTCAAAATGTGACATTTTGGTGATTTTTAATATTTTTATGATTTTTATTATTTTTTTAATTATTAAAAATATTAAAATAATGATAAAAATCAACTTTTTTAAAAAATTACAATTTTAATTTTCCTAAGTTCCTCTGATATCAGAGAAGCTTCAAAACCATTTTTGTGGATTTTTGAAAAGTATCTTGTGAGTTATGAATTTTTAAAGTTTAATTTTGATCATGTGACTTAATTAATCCATTTAGTGGGGTTAAACATTTCCAATTGATTTCAAATTTTTATGTGATATTCCTCTAATCCCAAAGATCAGTGGAGAATTGTTTTTAAGTCAATTTAATGTGTGGGTAACCTTAATTAATTAAAGTTCAATTTTGAGTATTTAGACTAATTAGGGTTATTCCAAGTGAATTAACTCAAAATTTATTTTTCCTAGGTTCCTCTGGTCAGAAGACATATCACCAAATTTTCCTAGAATTTATTTCTCAACATGCTAATTATTGGAATTAAAATACTCAAAATAGAAACATGAACTTGAAAAATCAATAACTTCTCATAGGGATGGGCTCTGACCTTAGAAAATTCAGGGAATGTTCCCTAGATCAGAAGCTTCAAAAGCCCTATGGTCTCATGCCATGGTGAATTGTCTATGCAAATAGAGAATTAAAACAATGCAGAGAGTAAATAAATCATTAAAAATAAAATATTTAATGAAATTACTTGATTTCTTTTCCACATTATTCTCCTCTGTTCACTGAGCAAGAGGGTATTTTTATTTTATTTTTATGATTTTTCTACATAAAGTTATACATTTTTGAAGTTCTGGGTATTTAATAAATAAGAAAAAATCCCTATTTATCTACTTATCCATGCGGCGCCACGCAATCCTCGGCAGCTCCGAACGCCCACATGGCGCATTCCTATTCGACGCCGCCATCCGATGCAGCATTCCAGGGGCCCGTGGTTCATGTACCAATGCGCTGTCCGGCTCGATCTCGACCGTCCGCTCGATACACGCTCGATCCGACGGCTCCTGGTCATCGTCTACGACTGGTGTGCACCCGTGACCATCCACACTAAAACCCTAAGAACTCACTCGATTCTCAACGGAGTTTTGTGTTCTTATGCTCTACGGATTCATCTTGAAGAGACGAACACATCCATATGGTAAACATGCATTGAAATCGATTCATATCAAATGGAGAATCTCCAGGAGCTCGGGAGGAAGAGAGAGTTCATACCTTTGCTCAGAGAAGTGAAGCTTCGATCTGAGAGTTGTGTCACGTTCGATTGGGTCCAAGCAAGCTCTAGATGAAGTCCCTTGGCACGGTGAATTGCCTAGGTACAAAAGTGACCACGACTCGATCACAAAGCTTGGAGGCCGGAAGCAATGGCTGGCCCGGTGAGGGGGCTTTGCCGGGAAACTTCTCCTCTTGGTCCGGTGAAGGTGTAGAGTCAATCGATTTGAGGATTGACTCACCGTGGTGAAGTGTCCTGGTTTTGGGCTTAAATTTCGACTCCGAAATCGAGCTCGCGAGAGGAAATGGCGGGGGATTTCGGTAGGGATCAAGCTCTCCAGGTGTGGGGGAGAGTCTGGAATGATTTTGGCAGAGTTTCTGTATGGTTTGTTTTAGTGTCCCCTTTGGCCGAGAGGGGGTGGTGTTTAAATAGGAATGGCTGGTGCGCCTCCCAGGGGGAGTTAGGGGTTGGGATCAGCTGCTCTGGTGAGGAGAAGAACAGCCATGGTGTCCATTGGGCATGGGACAACTCAGCAAGGGAGAATTTTAGTGTGGGCTCACATGGGAGCTCTCGGGTGTGGTGTTTTCCGGCGGCCTAGGTGGCTGGCCGGCAGGCATGGGTCACCCTCAGGGTCAGGAGGTTCAAGGCTTGATGTTTGTGAGTTCAATTGGCTGTTGCCATGTGTAAAGTGGTTAGATCAAAATGGAATGGGGGCATGGCTTCTTTGGCTTGGTTTATGTCAACCCATGTGTTTGGGCTGGGTTCACTTTCAAAGACAAATTAAATTAAACTTACTTACTAATCTAGTATACGAAAATTAAGAAGAATTAAACTAAACTAATGCTTAAGGTTGAATATAAGATTTCAGAAAAGTATCTTTCTCCTTGTTTTTAGAGAATTAAGTGAATGAAGAATTAAATAAGTTTTTAATTGTATTGTGCCAAATAGGAGCATTCCTATTATTTACCCTTTGGTCCAGGTGCAAAGAACATTGACTAGTCTTATGTTTGATTACTGAATCTGCGACTAGGTCGGGAGGATACCGACCGCCACTTCAGAGCTCCCACGTTCCCCTAGTCTGAGGGCTAACATCTACACTTCGACTCTCAAACAATAAGACCGAATTGAATATTTTAGTCTGTCACACTAAAATGTCCAATTCTACACCCGATAGTTAATATTTCCCTATTTATTTGCATCCTCCTTCCAAGGCTTTTGACTTCCCTGAATCTTGGATGTAATCTTTACTATAGTTGATATTTCAACATATGTTAACAAATCAATTGGCCAGATTGAAAGTAAATTAAGATTTAAGTTAAAGATTAGCACAATTTCTATTTTTATATTTTAGGCACAATTACTTTAATTCATCATTTCACGTAATCTCAATAACAAGGATAAAGACTAAGAAAACTGCTCAGAATGCATGGGAAAAATAACACAAAGTATGAATTTCATTAAAGTTAACAAACTAATAATAAATATACTTATCTCAATTTTTCTCCCCAAGCAGACTCTTGAAGTTCCTTTGACTCTTCCTTCCAGTACAGCACACCAAATCTCTAAACACTCACTCAAAGATACTTAACTTTCACACAAATGACAAAGACTGACACAAAACTGACACTCTAATTTGCACACAACTGATTAAAATTCGTTCCTATTTATAGAAGCGGTCAAATCTTCAAAGTTTGCTTAAGCACCTCTTCAAAAAGCGTCCAGGTTCATTGTATTTTGGCTCTTTTCAACTGTCTCGCCGTCGACGGCTTGATCTCGCCGTCGGCGGGCTTCTAGAAGATGGGCTAACCACGCCGATATCGCTGTCAGCGGGCTCGATCTCACCGTCAGCGAGCTCCTTATAATATATAAAAATCTTTCGGGAAAAACTCGCCGTCGGCGGTAACGATCTCGCCGTCGGCGGGACAGTTCAATTTTTATCAAATTGAGTTCTTTTTGCTCCAAATCCGCTTCTTTTGTGCTTTTTGCTTTCAATACTTATAAATCTTCATTCATGCAATAAAACAAAGAAATACCTTTCTTTAAAGTGCAATTTTATATAATATTGGTATGAATTTTTTAATATATTTTCTAGTGATCAGACATCTCCTCAGCTTCTCCTCACATTTTTTTTCTCTTTGTTTTTAGGATCTTTTTTATCCATTTTTTTTGCTCTTTTTTTGTGAGAATTTCTATATCTGGAGAAGTTCTTAAATGATTTTGAATTCCACTATCCTCCTTTAAAGTTAAAACTTATTACTTTCCTTTACTTAAAAAGATATACATATATTTTTTTTAAATACTTTCTAAAAGAGCCTTAATTGTTTGAAAATAAAAATTCTAAGAATCCTTAATTTTCCAAAAATACATTTCTTCCTACTAAAGATAGTTTTTCATTTTCCCATGTTCTCCACTAAATATCCTTAAATCTAGGTTCACCATTTTCACTGAAAATATCAACTAAGTTTTTCTACTCCATTTTTATACTTAAAATTCTAACATTCTTAAGATGACTCCACATAACAATAATCATTAGAAATAAAGTACAAATTTATTTATAGTATTTTTGAAAACAAGTAAGGTTTAACTTTGAAACATTTTTTCTTTCCCCCCCTAACTTAAGCTCAAACATGTGTAACAATGAAGTACAAAAATATGTGGCAGGGAAAGATCACTTTTATAATTTACTACACATCCTACAAAAATATCAACAAATAGCACATGGTAGAGACTATCAGTAAAAAGTAATTCTAGCCTAAGCATGCTTGACATAACACTATAAAGGAATTTTAGATTATAGAATAGTTTAGCTAATTGATCAGGCTGTGGGTTAGGGCATATATTTGTGCTTTGTTGATGAGATGGCGGCTGTGGTTTGGGGTATATGTTTGTGCTTTGTTGATCTGATGGTGGCAATGGGTTGGGGCATATGTTTGTGTTTTGCTGATAGGATAGTGGTTGTGGGTTGGGGTGTATGGTGTGGTATGCTAGTGGGATGGTGGCTGTGGATTGGGGCTTATGGTGTGGTATGTCGGTGGGATGGTGGTTGTCGGTTGGGGCATACAGTTATCTCGATGATGGGGTGGTGGCTGTGGATTGAGGCATATGGTTATTGCTTTCTAATGTGTGGTGGCTGTGGGTTGGGGCATATGATTGTTGTTTGCTGATGTAATGATGATTGTGGGTTGGGACATATGGTTGTGGTTTGTTGATGGGATTGTGCCTTTGGGTTTGGGCATATGATTGTTGTGGGATTGGTGGTTTCTGGCTAGGTGGGAATTGGGGTGGTAGTTATTGGTTGGAGTGGCTCTGGATTGGGGTGGCAATTGTGGGTTGACAAATTATTTGTCACTTTGTTTTTGGATTTTTAATTATGTAAGTTTGTTTTTTTGTTCTCATAATAATACAATGGCCAAGACCAAAGATGATGGAACATCCGCATTGTGAAACAAAGAAATCAAAATAATATTTTGTGACATTTGCCTCTAGGAAATCGATTTGGGAATTATACCTACTACCTATTTCAAAAAGGAAGGTGCCAAAATATTATTAAAAAATTTAAGAGTACAAGAAGAGAGTATGACATGATTCAATTGAAGAATAAATGAGATCAACTCAAGAAGAATTAAAAAATTTGGAAGGAATTAAAACAAAAATCAACGGCTTGGGATGGGATCTGGTGAAGCCAATAATTGATGCCCCCGAGGAGTCGTGGGCAGAAAAACTTACAGTAAGTATTCTTTACATGTACACTAATTTGGTCAATTTCATCTTTTTTAATTGAAGTATATTTTATGAATTTGTAGGTGGTACACACTGCAAAAAAATTTAAAATTTGTGAACTTAAGCCTAAGTTGGAGGAGAAGTTGGATCAGATTTTTTGGGGTGTCATTGCTACGGGCAACTATGCATGTGCCCCCAGTGAGACAGGGTTTGGTGGCACCCCAAGAACTTGAGAGCCTAACGATCAGGCGATTCAACTGAAGTCTCCAGCCCAGAGTACCTTGAACTCGAGTCAACCTCCTTTTCTAAGCGTCCGCGGATTAAGAATAAAAAGAAAGTTGGGGTTGTTTTCTTTCGAAGGCAGATACTACAGCTAGTGTCTTCTTACAGTGCTGAACCCCACACATCTCATGAAAATTCTATCGAGTAGGTTCTGGAAATTCTGAATGCATCTAGGGAATTTTTTGAGGTTGAACCATTGCACTTGTTTGTGGTTAAGTTGTTTGAAGATCCAACCCGTAGAGATTTATTCGTCAAGATGCCCGATGCCCGCAGGGTAGTGTATCTAAGACATTTTTATGATCACATGAACATTTGAGATACTCTTTTTATTTTCAATCGCTTGTGACATATATTTATGTATTTTTTTCATTATAATTTGGATATTTCAATTGCTTGGAACTTTTCTTATTCAGTGCATCAAGTTTTTTTTGTTGTTTGTAACCTTATGTGGTTGTGGAATTCATTAATGCTTTTGTGTTATATAGCACGATACTGATCTACATGGATGCAATTTTGACGTGAACAGGATCTCGACGGAACCATGAGATTGATGCTCTAGTTAGAAAACTAATGGGCTAAGACAAAATTAAAAAGAATTAAAGGAAAATTCGTATGAAATGCATGAAACAAAATAAGAAATTCGTCCTAAAACTAAAACAAACCAAAAATATGATAGGATACAACCTGACGGTGAAATGGATGGAGATAAACCTCGACCCAATGCTCAACGCAAACTAGAACGTCGGTATGAGACCTTCACCCTATGCTTGACGCGAGGAAAGAACCTTGGTATGATTGTAGACGCCACAAACGGGGTGGAAATCCGCTTGATATGTCTGGGAAGAACTCCTTGGGCGATGGCCAAGAGCTCTGCTGGAATCCTAAGGAAAGCCTAAGGAAGGAAGCACATGCAAGTTGTTTTTGCCAAAGTCTAATAATCCCTTTCTCATTTGAAATAAGTCCTATATATAGGCTCAAGTTTACAAGCAAGTAAAAGAAGATAAAATATCTTCTAAAAAACAAATAAAGTTAAACAAAGTTGGCATACAAGCCAATACTAAAACGCAATAAAAGAAGAAACATCTAGCCATAATATATGGCTCCTTTATCCTTGAATTTGATTAAATTGACAAAATCTTCTAGGCTCTTTCTCCTGAGACACCCATGAATTGGCTGGAGTCGAAGCCTCCTTGACTAATCCATTAAGAGCTTCTTCAACCTCTTTGTGCAGCATCTAGTAATTGGCCCACATGAAACTTGAATT
This sequence comes from Papilionanthe hookeriana x Papilionanthe teres, assembly GCA_022702705.1. Classification (NCBI taxonomy): domain Eukaryota; kingdom Viridiplantae; phylum Streptophyta; class Magnoliopsida; order Asparagales; family Orchidaceae; genus Papilionanthe; species Papilionanthe hookeriana x Papilionanthe teres. The sequence continues at coordinate 152,590,583 of CM040426.1, forward strand.
AAAATCTCTCTTAAAGTCGTGTCATTAATATCCATGTTATCATTTGCATCATTCCCCTCCTCTTGAAAAGGATTTGTCCTCAAATCAGTACCTGCATCAAAAGAACTTAAATCAGTAACATTGAAAGTGTCGCTCACAGTATACTTACCTGGTAGATCCAACTTGTAGGCATTGTCCTTGATATGTTCAAGTACTTGGAAAGGACCATTTCCTCCTGGAAGCAGTCTAGAATGCTTTTATTCTGGAAATCTTTCCTTTCTTATATGTAACCAAAACCAATCTTCAGGTTTGAAGATCATTTTGTGATACCCCTTGTTGGCATGTTTTTCGTATTGCTTTGTTCTTTGTTCGATATTGATTTGTGCCTTTTTTTGTATTTGTTTACAAACTCAGCCTTTTTCTTACCATCCAAGTTAACATGCTTAGAAACAAGTAATGGAATTAAATCAAATGGCGTTAAAGGATTAAAAACATAAATAATTTCAAAATATGAAAATTTAGTAACATAATGAAGAACCATATTAAAACCAAACTCAACATTCTTCTTAATCAATTCAGTGAGTGGTGCAACTATCCTACTAAAGTCTTTTACAAACCGTCGGTAGAAACTAGCAAGTCCATGAAAACTACGAACATTGCTTACACTAGTGGGACTAGGCCACTCATGTATAGCTCTCACCTTTTCTTCATCAACCTGTATACCCTGCGCACTCACAACAAATCCCAAAAAATAAAGTTTATTGGTTAAGAAGGTACACTTTTCCAGTTTACCAAATAACTTTTCTTTTTTAAAAACATCTAAAAGAAGTTTTAACTGTTTAACATGATCCTTCAAGTTTTTGTTATAGATCAGAATATCATCGAAATAGACCACAACAAATTTTCCAATAAAAGCACGTAAAACATGGTTCATTAGTCTTATGAAAGTACTAGGTGCATTTGTCAAACCAAAATGCATAACTAACCATTCATACAAACCATATTTTGTCTTAAAAGCAGTTTTCCACTCATCGCCTTCTTTCATCCTAATCTGATGATATCCACTTTTTAAATCAACCTTAGAAAACACACAAGAGCCATGTAACTCATCTAGCATATCATCTAAGCGAGGAATAGGGTGTCTATACTTTATCGTAATATTGTTTATGGCTCGACAATCCACACACATTCTCCAAGACCCATCCTTCTTAGGAACTGGAATTATAGGAACAGCACATGGACTCATGCTCTCTCTCACATACCCCTTCTCTATTAGTTCACCAACCTGCCTTTGTAGCTCTTTTGTTTCCTTGGAATTGCTTCTATAGGCTGGACGGTTTGGAAGGGTGGCTCCTGGTATAAAATCAATTTGATGCTCAATCCCTCGAATGGGTGGTAAACCATGTGGAATCTCCTCGGTAAAGACATCATGAAAATCTTGCAAAAGAGAAACAATAGAAATAGACAACGTATTGTTATGTTCATTAGTGTTTAAGAACGCCTCTTTGTACAGAAGCACAATCATTGGTTGGTTTAAAAACAATGCTCTCTTGATTTCACTTGCCTTTACATAAAAATTCATTTGTTTTCTATCTTTTGTTCTCTTAATGGCTGCTTGTTCAATTTCTTCCTTTTTCTCAGTTGCGTTGGCCTCTTTATGTTGAGCACTCCTTTTCATTTGACAATAATCATTTTGCAATCTCACTTGATCCTCGTAGACCTCCTTTGGTGTCATTGGCACTAGAGTGATAATTCTATTATTGACTTCAAATGAGTATTTATTGGTGAAACCATCATGTTTAACTTGTCGGTCAAATTGCCATGGTCGACCTAGTAACAAATGGCCTGCTTGCATTGGTACTACATCGCACAAGACTTCATCTTCATACTTTCCAATGCAGAATGAGACCAAAACATGCTTATTCACCTTTAGCTCACCACTATCATTAAACCATTGCAGCTTGTAAGGTCGGGAATGCTTGATGGTTGGCAGCCCTAGTTTTTTAACCAAAATAGTACAACTTCCCCCATCAATGATCATACTACATACCTTGTTTTGTACATGACACCTAGTGTGAAAAATGTTTTCTCTTTGAATTCCCTCATCAACCTTAGCCTGCACGCTTAAAGCCCTTCTTGTGACTAGCAATTCTCCTGTGATCGCATATTCTTCACCTTCAATTTCCTCTACTTCGGTATAAAGTCAATTTCTAATTCTTCATCGGCTTCAATTTCTCCATTGTCCCTTATCACCATGCTTCTTTTATTAGGACATTCGCCGGCTATATGACCTCTGCCTTGACATTTAAAACATTTAATGTCTCGATTTCTAGAAGTGGAAGAGGCGATTTTTCCTTGACTTCCTTGGTTAGTTGTCTCTTGTCTTGACTGTGGTTTGGACTTCGCAATTGGATTGTCCTTTTTTTTCTAAAAAGTTGGCTTCCATGAAGTACCCACACTAGTTGAAACACGTGGGCCTCCCCTCCTCTTGAGTTGTTGCTCCACCTTGATGGCCACATGTAACATGTCCTCCAACTCCACATAATGTTGCATTTCAACTCTATCTTAGATTTCTGGGTTTAAACCATTTAAGAATCTAGCCATAGTGGCTTCTCTATCTTATTCTACATGAGCCCTAATCATAACAATCTCCATCTCCTGATAGTAATCTTCCACACTTCGATTACCTTGCCTAAGCCTTTGTAACTTCTGATACAACTCTCGATAGTAATGGCTTGGCACAAATCGCTTCCTCATGACAATTTTCATTTCTTCACATGTTTCTATGGGAGATTCTCGATTTCTCCTCCTACTCAACATTAATTGATCCCACAAAACAATAGCATAATCAGTAAATTCATTGGCAGCCAATTTCACCTTCTTTATTTCGGAATAGTTGTGGCAATCAAACACTAATTCCACCTTCTTCTCCCATTCAAGATAGGCTTCAGGATTGTTTTTGCCTTGAAAAGAAGGAATACGCATCTTAATACTCCCTAAGTTGTTATCTTGTCTATTCCTACTATCTCTAGCTTACCCACCATAACGCCTTCTCTCAACAAATGAATCCCTATCAATTTCTTCATCAAATTCACCCACATAATATTCTTCATCCTCCTCTCTCACTCCTCTCATTGGAACTCTCTCCCTTTGCATATTATAAATATTTCATCGCTGTCCTTTTTGAATTCCTCCCTCTACCCATTCCAACCTTTCATGAATATGATCAAACTCAGCCCTCATCATTCTTCTCATCTCCCCCACCATTGCTCGAAATTGGAGATTAGGAATGGTTGATTGCCTTTCCTCATCTTCAAAATTCAGTTGGGACATTGTCGGCATTTTTTTTAGGTTATGTGCTTTATTTTGAAAAGGGGGTCGCCTACAGAAATATGTCGGCGTATTTTAAATTTAATTTAAATATATATATAATTTAGAAAGTAGTATTTGATTTTGAAAATAATTTTAAATTTGAAGATTTTTAAGATATGAAATCAAACCGATCTCACATCTCGAATAGTTTACATAAACGAGCACCGCACCACAAACCGTGTATCTATTCCTAAGGATAGACACACCGCTTGATGGTGGGGCTCGGTTAAATAAACTAGAGGATTTGTGACATCCGTTTGGTCTGCGAACCAATTTTATAAGCCGACAAATTCCCCGCTTAATATGAAAACATTAAACGGGGTTTATATTACCAGGTTCTTAAAGTTCCCTATAAGGGCAAGCCCCTATAGTTAATTACATCTTAAGTGACGGGAATCACCTAAGAAAACTCTCGATAATAATCAATAATTCTGCTCTCAAGAATTTCAAAGTTTAAGTTTTCGAGGATTGAATTTTGGAATTTCAATAAGGAATGGATCAAATTCGGAACATTTTATTTTGGGAATTCGAAGGAAGAGAAGTAGGAGAGATCACGGATTCGAAGCGAACTTCGGTAATCTCCCGACTATCCTATTGTTTGGCTTGGATTTAGGAAAGTCCGAATATTTATTTAATGTTTTGATCTTGCCGATTTTAATTAATCAGGGCTTATATTTATATGATAGAATCATACAAATTGCCTAGAAGATATGAGGGTTTATGTCGTATCGGACGACTACCTCGGAATCCTAAGACCGGTTAGGGCTTAATTTGCAATGCAAATGCCTAACGAAGAGTTGAGGATTTATGTTGCACTAGGCAAACTACCTCGAAGTCCTATGGCTTTGTTGTTTAATTCTAGGAAAGTTTTGTTGATGTAGATTTGTTTTGCCGATGACGATGGCCGTGCCGCCCACCATGCTCCGAGCTTCTTGTTGTTGCCGAGGTTTAGTTTTAGAAATCATAAATCGGGAGATGAGAGAAGTGTTTGGTTTAGAGAAGTCTTAATTTCCAAGTGTTCTTTATGTTTTAATTAAAACGAGATCTTAAAGTTGATTAAACAGAACCGATTAAGATCCCACGGTTCCGTCATCCCGGCACCGTTATTTTCATCGAATTCACTTAGTCCAGATGAATTTGCTAAACTCAACTAAATGAGTTCCGCACTTTCATCTAGACCGTGGGAAATCCCGTTAGCAACACGTGGGTTACATCATCCGAGGTATTCCCGATCATTCAATGAGACGTTTTAATTTAGTTGTAGTTGTAGTTTTGTGTTCTGTTTGTAATTAAATTTTGAGTTGTCTTATATTTTGAAATGTTGTGGAGGTGAATTTTATCTTGTAATGTCTTTTAATTTAGTTATGGTTTCAGTTTTGGTTTTACGTCCTAAAGGTGTGGGTTTTCATGCGACTGTTGTTTATCATGCAAGAAAAGTAAGTGCGATGCGATTAAATAAATTGCAATAAAGTAAATTGCAATAAAATAAAAGCGTACCTGGAGGGTCTTCCCGTCATCCCAAGTTGCACTTAAAACACAGTTAGAATATTTAAGCAAGTTCCTAGGTAAAGCTAAGGTAAGGGTTATGGTTTTCTACCAAATTCCTAATCCTATAGCTAGTCATTTCCTATGACGTCTAGGTTCTTTGTGTTTTTGGTTTGAAGACGATTTTCTTCATCAAAGAACAACTAAGTTCAATTGTTCTTATAAACATCCTATCATATTGATGAAGTGCTTAAGAAGAATCTTAAACATCTTTTCAATATTTCTAGGATTGTTTGAAGTCCAAATGAACTTAATTATGTAAATGAATCGATCGTCCAGGGTTTTCAAGTTTTGTTAACTTGCTCAGTGAACTTAGGACATTTGAATATCCTTATGAGTGAAATGACATTTCATTTAATATTCCATTTAAGAGTTATAATAGCAAAAGCTCCTAAAAGCAAAATGATATTTAATGATTTGTGATTTAATTTCAAATTAATGATTTAAGTTTGGAATAGTGTTCAAGTTATTTTAGATTTATTTTGAATTCTTTATGTCTTTATATTTAATTTAATTTAATTTGGTTTAATTTAATGTGGTTCAATTTAAATTAATTTAACTTAAGTTAATTTAATGTAATGTGATTTAATTTAATTTAATTTAATTTAATTTAATTTAATTTAATTTAATTTTAATTTTGATTTAATTTAATTAAAATTTTTTTATTTAATTTTTGATTTAATTTAATTTAATTTAATTTAGACTTAATTTAATTTGATTTAATTTAATTTAATTTTTAATTTAAACTTAGCTTAATTTAATTTATCTTAATTTAATTCTTAATTTTTTAATTTAATTTTTAATTTTAAAGGAATTTGTTTTAATTTAATTTAAAGACTAAATCTTTTAATGTCTTTAAATTTGAATTATCATTTTAATTGAGAATTAAACATTAATGAGATGATTAATTTAGGGATTTTTAAATTAAAGAATAAATCTCTCCCTAATAATATCCCTATTTTAATAACTCCAATTTTATTATTCTTCCAAATTTAATCAATTATTTAATTAAAGTTTAATCATTTTAAATTGTTTAATGGGTTTCTACCCTTCAATTATTAAATTTCAATCATCCAAATCAGGTTAGGATCAAATATTTTATTTGTTAATTTTTTATTAAACCTAAAGTTTTAATTAAGGGTTAAAATTTTAATTACCATTTTGCCCTTCAAGCCTAATAATTTCATAACTCACTAAATTGAACTCAAATGAACTTGAAATTTTTATGTGACTTCACTCATATGTCAATAAAGACATGAGAGGAGAAAATGTGATTTTTCTGTATTTAATTTATTTATATAATTATTTTTAGTAGAAAATAGAGATTTTCAAGGAAAATTTGATAACATGACCAAGGGAAAGTTTCTGTCCTTAAGAAAATTAGGGGACATTCCTAATGACCAGAGGACCACTTGAACTAATTTTGGTGATTTTTGAATTATATTTTATTTATTAGAATTATTTTAAGTTTTGGAGTGTTAATTAATTTAAAAATAAAATAAATGTTGAAAAATGAATTTTATAATTTTCAAAATTCTCTCTGATATCAAGGATTTCAGAGAACCAAATTTTACAATTTTCTGATTTTTCTTTAATTTGTTATAATTATTTTAGTGAAAATGCTAGAAAATACATTTTTTAATTTTAAAATTACCCTAGAGCTTTAAAAATTAATATCTCACCAAATAGACTTAAGAAAAATATGGGGTTTGTTCCTAAATGATTAGAATTCAAAATGTGACATTTTGGTGAATTTTATTATTTTTGTGATTTTTATTATTTTTTAATTATTAAAAATATTAAAATAATATTAAAAATCAACTTTTTTTAGAAAATTGAAATTTTAATTTTCTTAAATTCCCCTGATATCAGAGAGACTCCAAAATCAATTTGGTTAATTTTTGAAAGATATTTTGAAAGTTATGAATTTTTGAAGTTTAAATTGGCTAAATGGCTTAATCAACCCAATTAACAGGGCTAACCAAGTCCAATTGACCTCAAATTTTTATGGTGGGTTCCTCTGATCCTAAAGGTCAGTGGAGAATTGATTTCAAGCCAATTTGATGTATGGTTAGCTCTAATTAATTAGAGACCTATTTTGAGTATTTAAGCCAATTAGGGTTAATGCGAGTGAATTAACTCGAGTCCTATTTTTCCTAGGGTTCTGCTGGTCATAAGGAACATCACCAAATTTTCCTAGAATTTATTTCACAACATGCTAATTTTTGAAATTAAAATACTTGAAACGGTGACATGAATTTGAAAAATCAATAACTCTTCATAGGGATGGCCTCCGACTTTGGAAAATTCGAGGGAATGTTCCCAAATTCGGAGGCTTCAAAAGCCCTATGGTCTCATGCCATGGTGAATTGTATAGATGCATGGAGAATCAAAACAATGCAGGGAGTAAATAATTAATTAAAAATAAAATCCTGGACAAAATTAATTAATTTCTTTTCCACATTATTCTCCTCTGTTCACCTGAGCAAGAGGGTATTTTTATTTTATTTTTGTGATTTTTCTACACGGAGATATGAATTTTCCAAGTTTAGGGAATTAAATAAATAGGAAAATATCCCATTTATTTACTTATCCACGCGGCGCCGAGCACATCCTCGGCATCTCCGAACTCGCACGCGTCGCGCTCCCGTTCGACGCCGCCATCCGAGTCGGCGGCCCGGGCCCCGCGGTTCTCGTACCGTCTCTCCGATCCGACACCATCCGAGCCGTCCGTGCGCGCGTGTATTAAATGGACGGCATCCGTTCATCGTCCATGGCGGGTGTGATCCCGTGACCGTCCACACTCTAACCCTAAGAACTCACTCGATTCTCAATGGATTTTCGTGTTCTTATGCTCTATGGATTCGTCTTGAAGAGACGAACACATCCATACGGTAAACATGCATTGAAATTAAGGCATTTGAAATGGAGAATCTTCAGAAGCTCGGGATGAAGAATTAGTTCATACCTTTGCTCAGAGAAGTGTGGCTTCGATGCGAGAGTTGTTGCACCTTCGATTGGATCCCGCAAGCTCCGGATGAAGTCTCACGGTGCAGTGAATTGTCTAGATGTGATTTCGACCAAGCCCGATCCACAAAGCTTGGAGGCTGGAGCAAGCGGGTGGCTCTGGAGATGGGGCTTTCTGCTGGTGGACACCTTCCCTTGGTCACGGTGAAGGTGTAGAGACAATCGATTTGGGGATTGGCTCACTGTGGAGAAGTGTCCTGGTTTTGGGCTTGGATTTCAACTACGAAATTGAGCTCGCAGAGAAGAAATGGCGGGGGATTTCGGTGGGGATCAAGTGCTCGTGTATGGGGAGTAGTACGGAACAATTTTGGCGGAGTTTCCTTAAGGTTTGTTTCAGCACCTCTTCATGGCCGAGAGGGGTGGAGTTTAAATAGGCGGGGTTGGAGGGCCTCCTGGGGGAGTTAGGGCTTGGGATCGAGTTTGCTCGAGTGAGGAGAAGAACGACCATGGTGACCACTAGGCATGGGGCGACTCGGCGAGGGAGAATTTCAATGTTGGCTCACTCCCGAGGTCTCGGGCATGGCGTTTTCCGGCGGCGGGTGGCCGGCCGGCCGAGGTCGGGTCACCCTCGAAGCTCGGGTGGGTCGGGGCTGGAGGCTTGTGCGATCAATCGAGGTTTGACATGTGTAAAGGAGTTTGATTTAAATGGAATGGGGGAAGGCTCACTTTGGCTTGGTTTGGGTCAACCCACCATTTTGGGCTTGGTGCACCCTTCCAAGCTCGATTTTGAGCTGAGGGAATCATTTAGGTCGGCTTAGAAGGAGTGGTGAAGTCTCCATCCATGATGAGGTGGCTAAACATGGTTTAGTGTGTGACATGCTTAAGGTAAAAAAGGGTTTAAGAAGGATTAGGAAAGAGCCCCCTCTTCTTGCCATAAATGGACTAATGACAAGTCAAAGCCCTCATGGCTTCATGTGGCTTGTCTATGGCTTGCATGGCTTGCATTTGGCTTGAAAAAAGTTGACTTGTTTCATGAAAAAAGGGTTTTAGAAATATTTGACATTTAGGGGGTAATTTGGCATGAGGCTTAATTTGGAATTATTTGATGATTGATTTGGAACTTAGGGAATGATTTTGATCAAATGGATGACAAATGAAAATGTCATATGGGCTTTAGAATCAATTTTGGGCCTTTGGATGTGGTAAAGGATGGGCTTTTAAATGGTTTAGGAAAGTGGGCTTTTAAATTTTAAGATGGATTTTGGGATGAAATTTTGGTAAAGGCTTGGGCCAAATAATTGTTGAGTTTGGTTTAAGGATGTGTCATGAGTGGTTTGAAACAAATTTGAGGTGATTTGGGTTTGAATTGGGTTGGATATGGGCCTTTTTGGTAAAGTGGCTAAGGTGGGCCAAAATGGGCTACCATGGGCCAAAGTTGGGCTAGAGTTGAAATTGATGTAAAATTAATGTTGGGAGATGTTTATAGGAGTGTCTCAAAGAGATTTTGGCTTTGATGGGTTTTGATTTTAGAATTTGGGCTCATTTGGGCTAGGCTTAGGTTTAGGTCAAAATTGGGCTTTTTGATTTTGGGTTGAATTTGAGTGGGGTTTGGGTCTAAATTTTGAGCAAATCATGTTAGTGTTTTGTTTATGGGGATGTTAAGGAAGGTTTGGAAAAGATTTGGGGTTAATTGGAGTTGAATTGGGTGAGTTTGGGTTAGGTTTGGGTCATAGGTCCAAATTGGGCTTTAAGGCCAAAAGTGAAATTGGATCCAAATGCCAATTAAATTGGGCTTGAATTTGGTCTAGATTGGTATTGGGGATGTTGAATTGAAGTTTAGAATTGAATTGGACCAGAATTTGGGTCAATTGGGTAGGTTTGGTTTGACATTGGGTTTACTTTGGGTTAAAATGGGTCAAATTGGGGGTTTTGATAAAAGTGGGGTAAATTGACAAAATTGGCCTATGGTGTAGTTGAACAAAATGAAATTGGGAATATTTGGGATTTTCTGGAATTTTCTGGGAATTTTCTGAATTTTTGGATTTTTGGCTAAGAGGGGTATTTTGGGTATTTGGAGGGTATTGAGAGGTATTTTTGGAATTTTTGGTATTTTTGGCTAGGAATGGTCAATTTGAGTAATGTGAGAATATTTGGGATTGATTTTGAGGAATTTTGGGTGATTTGGAAATTTTGAGAAATTTGGGTAATTCAGGGCTTTGGGTAGGTTGGCGGGTGTAGGGTCCCGGGGGTCAAAAATTGAAAATTTGGAAAATAGAAGATTAGGTGAATGTAAGTGGAATAAAATCATTTTGGTTGAGCCATGAAGCCATGTTAAGCCTATATGAGCCATGAAGGAACTCATTTGAGGCATTCACTATGTTGTTCCTAACCTCTTGCCGAGGGCTTAGGGGTTAAGGACCATCCATGTGAATCACCTACATGAGTCGGGAGGTCGAGTTAGGTGTGGATGTAGTTTGAGGAGGTGCGTGGAAGTGTAGTGCACGGGTGTAGTGTGTGTGTAAGTCGACCCCTCACTAGACCAGAGCCGCCGGGGGCGATCCTAAGGCCGAAGAGTCCTATAGGAACTCATCCTTTAAACTTCCACATTTGATTTCGACCCTCCAGGTGATTAGGGGTATACGATCGAGTTTGTGGAGTTTGCGGGGAGTTTAGAAGTGGTTTGAATTTCTAAGTGGTGGGTCTCGATTCTAGTCCTCTAAGATAGTCGAAAGGAAAAGCCTAAGGCTAGATCCTAAGCACTAAAGAGAAGAAAAGAAGACCTCATCGAAAATGAGGTCAACAAATGGACCCCGATAGGTGTGGTGAGTGACGGAGCACACGCGCGTATTGGTGTTGACCGAAGAGATCAACAAAACCAACACGGATGTCCAAGTGACAATCTTAGGACGAGTAGAAGAACTTCCGCTGGGGAGTGTCAAGTGTATCTCTAAGACTGGAGATTCCTGAACTCTCGCTGGGGAAAGGAAAAGGGAGGTGGATCCCAAATCACATGATCTGGGAGAAATTCGATTTAGATTTTATTTTGTTTCATGTTCAAGTCATGATGTGTGAGTTTAGATTTCAATTTGGAGTTTCAATTTAGATTGAAGTTTGTCAAGATTAATTTGAAGGGATTTGATTTGAAATGAAAATTGGAATTTTGAGGTTTTAGATGTAACATCTTCGACCCCAAAAGAAGATCGAATCGATTGGATTGGATCATTACAATGAGGAAAGATCTCGGAGTAATGCGGTATTGGATGTAAAATCCTTAACCTCGAGAGTTTGATTTTGATGTATTTCAGTGCAATAGGGAAAGAATCCTAAAGCAGTGCAGTCTCGGATGTAAAATCCTCGACCCAAGGAAATTGAATTTGATGTATTTCAGTGCAATAGGAAAGGAATCCTAAAGCAGTGCAGTCTTGGATGTAAAATCCTCGACCCCGGGAATTTGATTTGATGTATTTCAGTGCAATAGGGAAAGAATCCTAAGCGACGCGAGTCTTGGATGTAAAAATCCTCGACCCAAGAGTTTGAATTTGATGTATTTCGGTGCGATAGGAAAAGAATCCTAAAGCGAGTGCGATCTTGGATATAAAATCCTCGACCCAAGAGTTTGAATTGATGTATTTCGAGTGCAATAGGGAAAGAATCCTAAAGCGAGTGCGGTCTTGGATGTAAAAATCCTCGACCCTAGAATTTGATTTGATGTATTTCGAGTGCGATAGGGAAAGAATCCTAAAGCGATGCGGTCTTGGATGTAAAAATCCTCGACCCAAGAGTTTGAATTTGATGTATTTCGGTGCGATAGGAAGAGAATCCTAAAGCGATGCGGTCTTGGATATAAAATCCTCGACCCAAGAGTTTGAATTGATGTATTTCGGTGCGGTAGGAAGAGAATCCTAAAGCGATGCGGTCTTGGATATAAAATCCTCGACCCAAGAGTTTGAATTGATGTATTTCGATGCGATAGGAAGAGAATCCTAAAGCGAGTGCGATCTTGGATGTAAAATCCTCGACCCAAGAGTTTGAATTTGATGTATTTCGGTGCGGTAGGAAGAGAATCCTAAAGCGGTGCGGTCTTGGATGTAAAAATCCTCGACCCAAAGGTTTGAATTTGATGTATTTCGGTGCGATAGGGAAGAGAATCCTAAAGCGATGCGGTCTTGGATATAAAATCCTCGACCCAAGAGTTTGAATTTGATGTATTTCGGTGCGGTAGGAAGAGAATCCTAAAGCGGTGCGGTCTTGGATATAAAATCCTCGACCCAAAGGTTTGAATTTGATGTATTTCAGTGCAGTAGGAAGAGAATCCTAAAGCAGTGCAGTCTTGGATATAAAATCCTCGACCCAAGAGTTTGAATTTGACTGAGGTTTGATGTGAGATCCGGAAAGATCGAATTTGAGATTTGAAATTTGACTGAGATTTGGAATCTGGAAAGATTGAATTTGAGATTGATTGAGATTTGAAATCCGGAAGGATTGAACTTGAAATTGATTGAGATTTGGAATCCGGAAGGATTGAACTTGAAATTTGATTGGATGGGTTTGAACTCGGTTGAAGTTTGATTTAAGATTTGATTTGAAATTGGGAAGATCTCATTTGAAATTTGATTGAGAATTTGATTTAACATTTATGTTGATTTTGTTTATCTTTTAATGATTCAAATTTTATTTTATCGTTTATTCAATGTTCATGTGAATTTGGTGTTTGTCATTTTTTTATTAGGAAAGTTTTCTTTTATTCTCTCTTTTTTTATTCCTTTTCTGTTCTTTGTTCGAAGTTCATTTAACTTTAATGGCGTTTCCCAATCAATTTGCACAAAAGAGGTGAAGGCCAAAATGTGACATGGTCACTTTCATTCCAATCATGTAGAAGATACATCATACATCTTGATCTGGAATATATTTCATACAATCCATGTAAACTCAAAACGGACTGTGTATGATCTTTGTCGATCCATCCAAAGAAGCATCTATCAAAAATCCATGTCTGAATAGTGGGGTACATGGTCAATAACATCACCTTCCAAGCTATCCTTGGCAAGGATGCCGTATGGATGTACATTGGAGGTGTGATACTTTCCATGTAACTCACAGCTCGTAAGGTTGGAGGCTCTCTAGCTCCGGGTCTGGCTGGAAATGGTAAGGTGTCTTCCTGTCGTCCATCCTCCTGAAAGTAACTGAGATCCGCTTTCTCGGTACTCCGGTATGCAATGCTTGGCGACATCCGCTCCGTTGCCTTTCGGTATCATGACGGAACCTACCGGTAGTGGTATTTTACCGGCCCTCGGAACTCACCCGGGCTCGCTATCCGGAGGTCGGATCCGAACATGATGTTACACTCGCTCGGAAAGAGAGCGTGCGAAAGGCTCGACAAAATCATGGTGATCTATGTGTGGGGGTATACGGTCACTTCGTTTGTAGATGTTGATAATGCGGTATTGGGTATGCAATCTGCTGGCAATACCCTCCATGTTATCAATCTCTTTACCATTCTTTTGATGACTAAAGGCATCGGATCCACTTGTCCATGACGGAGTATTCCGGTGGGTTTCCCTTCACGTCCTCCTGCAAAGTTGTAACGGCATCCACATTGTATTGTGATTCTTCCTTTCCACGGCATCCATCTCCGGGGCTACGAGTATGTGTTTTCCCTTAGGCGGCTCGCTCGGCCCATTCTTTTCGAATCCGGATACAATCCACGATTTCTTCTTGTTCATACTCTGAGAATACGTCCGTATGTAATTCGAGGCCTTCCAGTATATTGATTCTTCTGCCTCTAATTCTCTCGAAGTATTCAAAGGTTTTCTTTTCAACACTCTGCATTCTCTCCAGCTCGTATTCCGGAATGATCTGCAGATGGCGAGGCCTGGTGACATATTGTGGAATATAGGGTTCAATTCCTTCGCGTTCTCCTGCATACCTCGGCTCCTCAGGGATGATGCCTGTCGGGACATCCCCCGGGGTTGCTTCGCAACAAGGTCATGCATCACTGGTGGTTCTATCCGGTGGCGTGGTAGCCTTCTTTCTTCTGATCTTACGAAATTTCCACGGTTCTTTCGTTATCCTAGGAGCTGGCCTCCTTTCTTCGAGTTCCTGGTGAGCCGGTGTCCTCGAAGTGTATGCACCGACATTAGCAGCTGTCTCGTCGCGCGGTCCGCGGCTAGTTTTGTTAACATCTTACGGATACGGCGATTCTTATTTCTTCGTTGCGTTCGTTGTGAGAGTAGCTCTTCGAACTTCTTGAATCTCCGTGGGCGCGGCGCCGACAAGCACACGCTCTCGCTGTAGCGACTACGGACTTCATTTTCTTATCTTCTTCGATATTTGTCTTCCTTTTCTTGTTGCTTTGGATTGGTGGCTTGGGCCACCCACTTTCATCACCGTGTCGTCCGGGCGGTTCTTCTCGGTCAGCGGGACCCGGTCACTTTCCTCGTACTTGTAGGCACTGCTGGTGCGAAATCCGAGTCGATCTCGATTATCGCTCCATCTTTCACCCTCTTTCGTCGAGTGCAAGGCTTACGCCATTCTTAAAGTTCAAGACCAACCGCCCGCTCGACATTTCCCTGCGAAAAGACAAGGAAAAGGATCGGGGTACATGCTTAAGAACAAGAACATTAAGAAAATGTTTATTAAAGACATTTTTTATTATTCTTATATTATTTTTTTTTTAAACTTAACAGGAATGAAGTGGGATAAGATCAAGTAAGAGATTTTGATTTGGAAAAGAAAACAAGGAAAATTTTATTATCAGGATTTTATTTATTTCAGCACATTTTGTTATTTTTTGGGTTCGGACCCAATCATAAGTAATTACTTCACCCGTGCTTCTAGGGATGGAAAGTTTATTCCTTCGAAACATCAGGTAGCGTAGTACTTTTTCAAGTATCGTCCATTGATCGGAAGCATATGTCGTTCTCCCCTAGCAATTCACTCAGTCGGTAAGAACCTCCCGAGTATACTTGCTTCGACCACAAACGGTCCTTCCCGAGTGGGTTCAAATTTTCCTCCTATCTTGCGGTGTGCGAGAATAGGTCTCTTGAGAACGAGAACTAAGTCACCAACTTTGAAGGTTCTTGGGCGGACCGGCTTGTCATGGGCTTGAACCATCTTAGCTTGGTATAGTTCTAAATTCATGTTGCGGCTGCAAGTCTTTTCCCTTCCGGGCTCTCTAATTCTTCGAGTCGTAATCCGGCGTTCTCTTCTGTTGTGATTTTATTTGCAAGCTGCAATTACGAGTGAAGGAAGCTCGAACCTCTAAAGGTAACACTTGCCTCGGACCCATACACCGGAGCGTAAGGTGTAGCTTGCGTAGGAGTTACGAAGGTTGTCCGGTAGGCCCATAAGGCTTCTAACAATTTCTCGTGCCAATTTCTCTTATTATCGTCCAAGGTCTTCTTTAAAATTTGAACGAGAGTCTTGTTAAAAGCCTCAGCGAGGCCGTTTGCTCTTGGGTAGTAAATTGTTGAGTATCGCCAGTCGATTCCGTGTCTCCGACAAAATTGTTGATTTGTGTGCTTCGAATGCTGACCCATTATCCGAGATGATCTCGCGCGGCACCCGAAACGGTAGACAACTTGGTTCTTGAAAAGCTCGTAGCACGTGATGTGCTTTCACTTCTCCAAGTGGAGCCGCCTGCCGCACTTGGAAAAGTAATCCGTAGCCGCAAGAATGAAGCGATGTCCTTTTGAAGATGGTGGTTCTATTGGACCCACTATATACGTGCCCCGACATTCGAATGGCCATGACGCAATTGTCGGATGTAGCACATTTGGAGGTTGGTGCGGAACTACTCCGTGCACTTGGCACTGGTGACGGCTCTTGGCGATTTTCATGCGGTCGGTCATCATCGAGGGCCGGTAGTACCCTAGTCTTTTAATTTTCATTTTCATCTTCGGACCCGGTCGGTGAGCTCCACGAGTCCCGAATGCACCTCCTTAACAATTTCACGGGCCTCGGACCCGCTTAAGCACCTTAGCCACATTTGATCGAAAGACCTTACATGCAATGTGTTGTTTATTAATGCGTAAGACAGAGTTCTTTTCTTGATGCGATGGGCTAACGACCTATCGTCCAGTAGTTTTCTCGTTTGCGGGTAATTTATTAATGGTCGTCGCCGATCTTACGTGTTTTTACATCCTTATTGCAATTGATTCTTTTTCTTTTTCGATTTGTGTATTGTGTACTATGTCGAGGCGAGATAGGACTCGACGTCCAGTGAACTGACACTTCTGCTGATTCATCTTGCAAACGGGCAAATTCTTTTGCGAGACGGGCTAAAGCATCTCGCTAAAGCATTTTCTTTTACGGGAATTTTGTAGATTGTCACATTTGGAATCTGTTCCAACAGTTGTATGGCATACTTGGAAGTATTGTTCGAGTCTTGGCTTTAAAATTCTGTCTTGTCCGCGATCCGTTGAATGATTAGCTGTGAATCCCGTAGATGTTGATGTACTGTTATCCCCATTTGAATGGTTAATTCCGGTCCCGTTATGAGGGCTTCGTATTCAGCTTCGTTGTTTGTACATGGATTCCGTCGAGTGGTAGGAGTATCTTAACATTCCCCGCTCCGGTGTTATAAAGATTAGCCCGATTCTGCCTTCACGAGACCTCTATCACTTGCGATTCTTCATCTTTGTGCTGCGAAGATGCTCCGTCGAAATATAATTCCCGACGTCGATCATCGAGGTCTTCTAGGTTCATTATTTGTTCATGCGGCAAGTCGTCGTTGAGAGCGATTCTGCCGGCAAAGGGTGTCTTTGCAAGGAAGTACTGCTAAGACTTGTCCCTTTACGGCACGAAGAGGCACGAAAGTTATATCGAATTGCAATAATATCATTGACCATCGGCAAGTCTGTCGGAAAGCGTTGGGCGAGTCATCAAGTATTGCAATGGATTAAACTTCGAGATTAGGTTGACCTTATGAGAAAGCATGTAGTGCACGAGCTTTTGAGCGGCGAAGATCGAGGGCCAAACAATGCTTTTCAATTGCGGGATACCTTACTTCCGTCGGAAGCAAACGACGGCTTAAGTAGTAAAGAGCATTTTCTTTACCCTCATCATTGACACAGGCTAACGGGGCTCCGAGAGAGTCGTCTAAAGCCGCGGTATAAAGTA
This sequence comes from Papilionanthe hookeriana x Papilionanthe teres, assembly GCA_022702705.1. NCBI lineage: Eukaryota > Viridiplantae > Streptophyta > Magnoliopsida > Asparagales > Orchidaceae > Papilionanthe > Papilionanthe hookeriana x Papilionanthe teres. The sequence continues at coordinate 152,607,566 of CM040426.1, forward strand.
TCGACGGTCTACCCGAGACCGAGGTTGCTAGGACGGGGAGGTGTCATTAAATATTGTTTAATGTCCTCGAAGGCCTTCCGGCATTTCTCTTCCCGAAATAAATTTGGCGTCCTTTTTAACTGAGTATCGAGAAAGGTGACACCTACTCGACGGGTTTGAGATAAAGCGTCGAAGATATGCCGACTTCCCTTGAAAAGATCGTAGTTGTTTTAAGGTTTTGGGAGGCGGCATTTCTAAGATAGCTTTAATCTTCTCCGGGTCGATTTCAATTCCACGGTGTCGGACGACGAATCCTAAGAATTTCCGGAGGTGACGCCGAAGGCGCATTTTAAGGGATTCATCTTAAGGTTAAATTGTCTTAATCGTTCGAAAACAATTCTCGAATCATACAAGTGGTTGTCCTTTACTTTGCTTTTGATGACCACATCGTCCACGTAGCATTCGACTTGATTGTGGATGAGATCATCAAAAATTCTTGTCATTGCTCTTTGGTAAGTTGCTCTGCGTTCTTCGGTCCGAATGGCATCCACTGTGTAGCAGATATACTCCGATCGGCGTTACGAATGCTTGTAAGCTTTTCATCTTCTGGAGCCATTTTTATCCGGTTGTATCACGAAGATCCATCCATGAATGAGAATACTTCATGTGTTGAAGCAATGTCGATCATTAATTACAGGATCGGTAGAGGGAATTCATCTTTTGGACATGCCTTGTTTAAATCTGCGAAGTCCACACAAATTCGATACGACTATTCTTCTTTCGACTTGGGACTACATTGGCTAACCACGTCGGGTATTGTTCTTCACGGACAAATTTAGCGTCTATTAACTTTTTAACTTCGAGCTATGACTTGTTGTTCGATTTCTAGACGCATTCTTACGGGACCTTGTCGGCGGCACGAAGCGGGGTCCACCCCTAGCTTATGGATTGCGACCTGCGGAGCTAAACCCGGCATCTCATCGTAGCTCCAAGCAAAACAGGTCTTTAAATTCCATTAATAACTTGATTATTTCTTCGAGTCTTCTTTATTGAGTAAGGAGCTAACAAAGGTAGGTCTAGGCTCTTCGCTAGTACCTAAGTTAACTTCCGTTAACTCATCTATTGTAGATTTGATCTCTTCTTCGAATTACGGTGGAGCGTCTCCGATTTGTAAATCTTCGAGTTCTTCCGTAGTTTCCATGCGGTCTTCATTAGATTCGCGAGTGACAACCAAGCAAAATTCGGTATCGTCAGTCGACCCTGCGTGCGAATCCGAGACCATGCTTCGAATTGGGTGGACGACCGGAGTTATTCCATAATTTTTCAAAATGTTGAGATTGACCTTTTGTCCACTGTCGAGGTAAGAAATCACGTTGAATTAAATTTTGAACACAGGGAGAGTACCACTCAAAAGGCAATTCCATTAATTCTGATGAAGTGACATCTTCAAATTGTACATTATTTTCAGTTTTGGAGGAAGAAGTGCCACGGTAGAATTTGATTGGTTTTGCACCACCGCTACGTACCTCTTTGACCTCCATACCCTCGATCTTATTAGGATGGATCGGGGTCAGGGTCATAGTATGTACATAGTGATTAATCTTCTCGTACATCGATTTATATTCTTCATTTCTTTCATCTTCGAGAGGGATTTTGAATTGCGGCTTCTTCTGACTTATTGTCGCTGCTTCTTGTTTGATTTCTTCTTCTTCTTCAGAAATATCTTCCCGATCAACATTAATGAGCTGGTTTCTTACGTCCAATTGTCCTAACGTCTCTACCACGGCCTCGTCCCCGGCCTCGACCTCGGATGCGAGTTGTGGAGAAACCTTCACCATCTCGCGGAAGGGAGTGGTGAGTGGCTTGTTGGACTAGAATTTCGAGGTTCTTCTTTGTCCCGAACTTTCTTTGCTTCATTTGTTATGGTATCTACGGAGAAGATCGTTTTCTTCGGTGGTGCATAATAAGCTGCATCCTCGTGGATTCCAATTTCATGTACGGAGAACGGTTGTAAGTCACCTTTGATGCATTGTTCTCCTCCGTCGTAGTATTTGATGCACTGATGTAGAGATGATGGTACCATCCTGTTTTCATGTATCCATGGTCGGCCCGAGTAGAGCATTGAACGATGTTTCGAATCGATTATGTGAAATTTTGCGGTTGTCTTTGCTAAGTCACCGGTCTTCATCGATAGCGTTATTGATCCGAGGGCTCTTTCTCCTTTACGGTTGAATCCTCTTAATAACATTTTGTCGGCTTCGAGTTCACGAGCATCAATTTCCAAGTATGCTAGCGTTCGAAGATTCATTATATTGATTGATGCTCCTGGATCCACCAATACTGCGGAGAGTGTAAATTTTCCGATTGTAAGCGAAATGTACAACGGTCGGTTGTGGTCTCGTCGTCCCGAGTAGTAGGTCGTTGTCAGTGAAGGTAACACCTCGGCGATCTTTTAACGAGCAAACCTCATCTAAGGAATCTCCGGCCATTTGAGCTAAACAAATCTCCGGATCGAAGTAAGGCCTTGATCGAGCTTCTCTCATCTCCTTTGATAAGATGAGAGCGTCGTAGATGCTCGGTTTGGTCAGTAGTTTCCTAAGATGGGCTAGCACGTTGTAGTCCACTTTATTTTCATGTGCTTCGTTCTCTTCTCGAATGGGTATTTCTTCCGTCGGGGTTGGTTCTTCCTGAACAACCACCTGCTTTCCTTTGTCTTTTGGACCCATTCTCGGAGGTAGAACCCTTCCACTTCTTAAGTTGACTTCTGTAATTTCCTGCGAATCTATTGTTGAGCTTGCCGATGTCTCTTCTTGAATCGGAATGACGGGCTCTTCGGATTAGCTTCGAGTACGAAGGCTCTAATTCTATCGTGACTGGAGCTCCTCGAAACTCGCAGATAGATTCGTTTCTTGTTGAACTCTCGTAGCCTCCTTGATGGATGTCTTCTTCATCATTGTGATCGTCGAGATTGTGTATGATTTGAGAATTGTTATTTGTATCGGAATCGACGTCCGGATTATCGTTAGTTACGTAATCGTTAGAAACGATCAAAACGTAGCCAACGCCATCACCCTTATCATTATATGACCCCACCGAAGTGAGCGAGATAATCATACGAGTCGGAGGTTCGAGGGATTTCTCCCCGAATCGGAAACAACTATCCTAGGATAAGCGGCCCCTAGTCCCAGCCTTAGGAGCCTCGGTCCTCTCTTCTTCCTCGATTTTCTTCTTCTCTTCGATCGTCTCCTGTTGAGGTGGTTCTTCTATCGCAAGTGATAGTACCGGCTTAACGGGTTTCAAACTACGAATTGAAGCTCGCACCGAAGCGGTTTTGGATGCTTTGTCTAAAATCTTTTTCGAAGACCTCGTCCGAGCGGTAGTCCATCCATCGTCGGTCGTATAGGGATCTATCGGAATGATGGGATCGGTCGAGACAACATTGACGGAACCTCCTTTACGGGGTTCCTTCATGTACTCCTTCGGGATCGTTATATTCCCTTTCCGAAGGTTGTCATTGAGCCAACTTTTGAAGGTAATGCAATCTTCTATTTTGTGTCCAAGCATGCGGTGGTAAGGGCGAAAGTTGGGATCACCTTTCTTGTTGACTTCCTGCTGGTCTTTTAGGCTAGCGGTGGAAATCCGGAGTCTTCATCGGACTACGGAACATTTTCGGCACCTTGCTTCATTCTTGAACGGATATTCTGCGCTCAAAAGCTCCCTTAATGTACGTTGCGGACGAGGTGGTTGTTCATCTTGTTGAGATGAGTGATAGCTGGGCGGGGTTCGTTGAGTAATTACATTTGTGGTTGCTTTGCGGCCGTTACGGTGGTATTTGCATCGGTTGCTTGCCTTTATCAACTGCTGCAACGATCCCGGATTTCTTTTCAAAAGTCTTTACGAGGCTTTTGCTTGTCCGTCTTGTCGGTGAAACTTAATTGCTTCGCCTCTTCTTGCAAGCTTCCGGCCTTGCTTAACAACTTCTCGAAAGTCTTAATAGTGAATCCCTTGAGGAGAAGTGCTTATCGGGCCGTGAATGCTTTTAAGTAAAATGCCGATTGCGTGTTGTTCTTGCGGTTGTGGTTCACACTTCATGCTTAAGTTCCTCCATCGAAGTATGTAATCCACCAAAGTTTCATTCGGCTTTTGTTTCTCTACCACTAAATCACCTATAGTGATGTGGTGTCGAGCTCCGGCGAATCGCTTGATGAAGAGGTTCTCTAGCTGCGAGAACGTCTTCACCGAACCATTTGGTAATCACGCATACCGGTCGAAGGCGATCCACGACAGACTGGCGACGAAGCTCGTCGGAAGAGTAATGCATCGCTTCCGCCGCATTGCAACAGCGGCACGAAAGTGTGCCACATGCTTGTCGGGGATTCCCGGTTCCGTCGAAGGTCTTGAACGGAGGTGGTACGAAACCTTTCGGGTATTGGACGGCGTCGAATTCTTCGGGTAAGGTCTACCGTCCGAATGGATGTCCCGCTCTTTGATTGTGCTAAGGCTTCTCGCACTTTCTTGTTCCACCGAGTTCTTGATATCCTTTTCGGGAATCATACTTTGTGTTGCATCCTTCTTTAATCGATCATCTCCAGTTGACGGATGTAATCTCCTTTCCTCCGTCTACTGATGTGAATGACTTCGGGGTGTTTCCCTTTGTGGTTGTACTTGACTGCGGAGAGTGGCTAGGGCTACGACCATCTCTTCCATCCTTTTCGACATCCGGGCGATTGTATCATCTTTCTCTTGAAGTCGCCTCCTCATTACTTCGGCTCCTCTCTTTCTGCGTGTGCCGGGAGCACCTTGCGAAGGCGATGAAGCTCGTGTTTCTACCATGTTGATTTATGCGTATTCGTTGTTCATGAATTCCGATGAATCGATCTCGTCTCCGAACTTTTCTTCTCTTTCTTTTGCCGATCGTCGAATGTCGGTTCTCGGCTTTTCCATGGCATCTTCTAGCGGGGCTTTCGTGTGTCTTCGTGGTTGTCATGCGATAGGCTGCCGGGTCCCTTTCTCACGAGTCCCCTTCATCGCGGTAGCACTTTCTTCGGATTCGAGTCTCTGGCGAGACTTTCCTTCTCGAGCTGCTTGTTTCGATCTCAGTTGCCCGATAGTGGGACGTCATACCATCCTTCTAACGGCGAGAAGGTCTAGGACCGGATGGTGCGTCGGCCGAATGCTTTGGAAGGTGGTATCCTCCCTAATCCGTAATCCCGAGACGACAACGGGCGGACTAGCCTTCATTCTTTTACTCGGCTTTTACGTCATGATGGCGGGCTCTACTCGGGGCCCAAGACGGGATTTGAGCGGCACCCGCCCTATCCTTCGTAGAATTTCGATACGGGCGAGTTTTCCTTCTTTGCTAACTTTTCTACCAAAGTTTGCGGTCGAGCAAACGGCGTAGTTCTAGTTCTTTTCTTGCGGCTATCGTTGTAATATGCGGGTCAGCGGTAATGTGGCGACAATCTTGCGAATATTTTCTTCATCTTCTGCGGCGGAGAGGGGATGAAACCTGCTTCCTCCCAAGAGTGGTATGTATTCAGGCAGCGGTGTATATTCTGGCAGTGGTGTATATTCTGGCAGTTCTGGAATTTCCTCTAGGAAAGCAATTTCAGCGGCTCTTGCTTCTTTAGCGATCCTTCTACTTTTGTTTCTTCTTTGGGTCCTTGTCGGTGACGGAATCTTTGAGCTTGGACCCGATTTCGAAAACGGAAGGTCTTACGGGAAGATCTGTACCCTCCACGGTAACGGGTCCATCATAATTCCGGATTTCTTTCCCCTTTGATTTGGCAAAAGTCGGGGTAGGTGCGAAACAACTAGACCAGGCGGGGTAGAGATAACGATCCTTCTATGGACATCGGTACTCCTCTTAGTCGAGATCCTTTGCGGAGGAGGGAATTCTTGGGTCGACCTAAGGCTGAACTCGAGCGAGTGGCTCTTCGGCTTCGGATACCTTGTTCATCGGTGCAAAGAGGGAGACGTCGGTGATCTTGACATTTGTGTTTTCAAATCCTCTGTCCAAATCGGATGATTCCATTATCGGGCGGCTCATCCTTATAGACGGCGAAGTCCGGTCCGTTGGTGAAGGAGAAAATCGGTTTCGGGGCTTCCATTTCGCGGGGTAGATTCAGTTTGTCAGTCCCAAGTTATGCTTCTTTTCTTTAGGACGAAAAGAAAGGAATTGAAAAGAGTCCGAACTCATTCTTATCCATGTATTTATAAGAAGGAATCACTTATTAAAAGAATCATTTATTAGAGGGTTTGTTTATTTAGAACGGAGTGTTCAAAGGTGTAGAGAAGGTAAGGAATCGAATCGGAGTTGGAAAGGAAAAGAGAGTCTTAAGCAAGACTTCTCGACTCGAAGGATCATTCCTAAACTAACACCTATTGGGGTCCACCCCACCTCAGAAATGAGGTAAAAGGATCTCGGAACCTCTCTGTTTAGGGGTGTCTAAACAGTGGCTCCTAAATCCGAGAGAATGTTGGTTGTACTTGTTCAAGGTAGAAATGAACATAGTATCCCAACGGAAAGAAGGGTAGTTTGATCCACAAGGGACATGGATGCACTACCGATTTTTTAAGAGCAGAATTATTTGATTAAAATGGAGAGAGGAACTATTCCCCAGCGGAGTCGCCAGAAATATGTCGGCATTTTTTTTAGGTTATGTGCTTTATTTTGAAAAGGGGGTCGCCTACAGAAATATGTCGGCGTATTTTAAATTTAATTTAAATATATATATAATTTAGAAAGTAGTATTTGATTTTGAAAATAATTTTAAATTTGAAGATTTTTAAGATATGAAATCAAACCGATCTCACATCTCGAATAGTTTACATAAACGAGCACCGCACCACAAACCGTGTATCTATTCCTAAGGATAGACACACCGCTTGATGGTGGGGCTCGGTTAAATAAACTAGAGGATTTGTGACATCCGTTTGGTGCGCGAACCAATTTTATAAGCCGACAAATTCCCTGCTTAATATGAAAACATTAAACGGGGTTTATATTACACAGGTTCTTAAAGTTCCCTATAAGGGCAAGCCCCATAGTTAATTACATCTTAAGTGACGGGAATCACCTAAGAAAACTCTCGATAATAATCAATAATTCACGCTCTCAAGAATTTCAAAGTTTAAGTTTTCAAGGGATTGAAATTTGGAATTTCAATAAGGAATGGATCAAATTCGGAACCTTTTATTTTGGGAATTCGAAGGAAGAGAAGTAGGAGAGATCACGGATTCGAAGCGAACTTCGGTAATCTCCCGACTATCCTATTGTTTGGCTTGGATTTAGGAAAGTCCGATTATTTATTTAATGTTTTGATCTTGCCGATTTTAATTAATCAGGGCTTATATTTATATGATAGAATCATACAAATTGCCTAGAAGATATGAGGGTTTATGTCGTATCGGACGACTACCTCGGAATCCTAAGACCGGTTAGGGCTTAATTTGCAATGCAAATGCCTAACGAAGAGTTGAGGATTTATGTTGCACTAAGTGAAACTACCTCGAAGTCCTATGGCTTTGTTGTTTAATTCTAGGAAAGTTTTGCTGATGTAGATTTGTTTTGCTGATGACGATGGCCGTGCTGCCCACCATGCTCCGAGCTTCTTGTTGTTGCTGAGGTTTAGTTTTAGAAATCATAAATCAGGAGATGAGAGAAGTGTTTGGTTTAGAGAAGTCTTAATTTCCAAGTGTTCTTTATGTTTTAATTAAAACAGATCTTAAAGTTGATTAAACGAGCCGATTAAGATCCCGCGGTTCCGTCATCCCGGCACCGTTATTTTCATCGAATTCACTTAGTCCGGATGAATTTGCTAAACTCAACTAAATGAGTTCCGCACTTTCATCTAGACAGTGGGAAATCCCGTTAGCAACACGTGGGTTACATCATCCGAGGTATTCCCGATCATTCAATGAGACGTTTTAATTTAGTTGTAGTTGTAGTTTTGTGTTCTGTTTGTAATTAAATTTTGAGTTGTCTTATATTTTGAAATGTTGTGGAGGTGAATTTTATCTTGTAATGTCTTTTAATTTAGTTATGGTTTCAGTTTTGGTTTCTGTCCTAAAGGTGTGGGTTTTCATGCGACTGTTGTTTATCATGCAAGAAAAGTAAGTGCGATGCGATTAAATAAATTGCAATAAAGTAAATTGCAATAAAATAAAAGCGTACCTGGAGGGTCTTCCCGTCATCCCAAGCTGCACTTAAAACACGGTTAGAATATTTAAGCAAGTTCCTAGGTAAAGCTAAGGTAAGGGTTATGGTTTTCTACCAAATTCCTAATCCTATAGCTAGTCATTTCTATGACGTCTAGGTTCTTTGTGTTTTTGGTTTGAAGACGATTTTCTTCATCAAAGAACAACTAAGTTCGATTGTTCTTATAAACATCCTATCATATTGATGAAGTGCTTAAGAAGAATCTTAAACATCTTTTCAATATTTCTAGGATTGTTTGAAGTCCAAATGAACTTAATTATGTAAATGAATCGATCGTCCGGGTTTTCAAGTTTTGTTAACTTGCTCAGGTGAACTTAGGACATTTGAATATCCTTATGAGTGAAATGACATTTCATTTAATATTCCATTTAAGAGTTATAATAGCAAAAGCTCCTAAAAGCAAAATGATATTTAATGATTTGTGATTTAATTTCAAATTAATGATTTAAGTTTGGAATAGTGTTCAAGTTATTTTAGATTTATTTTGAATTCTTTATGTCTTTATATTTAATTTAATTTAATTTGGTTTAATTTAATGTGGTTCAATTTAAATTAATTTAACTTAAGTTAATTTAATGTAATGTGATTTAATTTAATTTAATTTAATTTAATTTAATTTAATTTAATTTAATTTAATTTTGATTTAATTTAATTAAAATTTTTTTTATTTAATTTTTGATTTAATTTAATTTAATTTAATTTAGACTTAATTTAATTTGATTTAATTTAATTTAATTTTTAATTTAAACTTAGCTTAATTTAATTTATCTTAATTTAATTCTTAATTTTTTAATTTAATTTTTAATTTTAAAGGAATTTGTTTTAATTTAATTTAAAGACTAAATCTTTTAATGTCTTTAAATTTGAATTATCATTTTAATTGAGAATTAAACATTAATGAGATGATTAATTTAGGGATTTTTAAATTAAAGAATAAATCTCTCCCTAATAATATCCCTATTTTAATAACTCCAATTTTATTATTCTTCCAAATTTAATCAATTATTTAATTAAAGTTTAATCATTTTAAATTGTTTAATGGGTTTCTACCCTTCAATTATTAAATTTCAATCATCAAAATCAGGTTAGGATCAAATATTTTATTTGTTAATTTTTTATTAAACCTAAAGTTTTAATTAAGGGTTAAAATTTTAATTACCATTTTGCCCTTCAAGCCTAATAATTTCATAACTCACTAAATTGAACTCAAATGAACTTGAAATTTTTATGTGACTTCACTCATATGTCAATAAAGACATGAGAGGAGAAAATGTGATTTTTCTGTATTTAATTTATTTATATAATTATTTTTAGTAGAAAATAGAGATTTTCAAGGAAAATTTGATAACATGACCAAGGGAAAGTTTCTGTCCTTAAGAAAATTAGGGGACATTCCTAATGACCAGAGGACCACTTGGACTAATTTTGGTGATTTTTTGAATTATATTTTATTTATTAGAATTATTTTAAGTTTTGGAGTGTTAATTAATTTAAAAATAAAATAAATGTTGAAAAATGAATTTTATAATTTTCAAAATTCTCTCTGATATCAAGGATTTCAGAGAACCAAATTTTACAATTTTCTGATTTTTCTTTAATTTGTTATAATTATTTTAGTGAAAATGCTAGAAAATACATTTTTTAATTTTAAAATTACCCTAGAGCTTTAAAAATTAATATCTCACCAAATAGACTTAAGAAAAATATGGGGTTTGTTCCTAAATGATTAGAATTCAAAATGTGACATTTTGGTGAATTTTATTATTTTTGTGATTTTTATTATTTTTTAATTATTAAAAATATTAAAATAATATTAAAAATCAACTTTTTTAGAAAATTGAAATTTTAATTTTCTTAAATTCCCCTGATATCAGAGAGACTCCAAAATCAATTTGGTTAATTTTTCAAAGATATTTTGAAAGTTATGAATTTTTGAAGTTTAAATTGGCTAAATGGCTTAATCAACCCGATTAACGGGGCTAACCAAGTCCAATTGACCTCAAATTTTTATGGTGGGTTCCTCTGATCCTAAAGGTCAGTGGAGAATTGATTTCAAGCCAATTTGATGTATGGTTAGCTCTAATTAATTAGAGACCTATTTTGAGTATTTAAGCCAGATTAGGGTTAATGCGAGTGAATTAACTCGAGTCCTATTTTTCCTAGGGTTCTCCGGTCATAAGGAACATCACCAAATTTTCCTAGAATTTATTTCACAACATGCTAATTTTTGAAATTGAAATACTTGAAACAGTGACATGAATTTGAAAAATCAATAACTCTTCATAGGGATGGCCTCTGACTTTGGAAAATTCAGGGAATGTTCCCAAATTTAGAGGCTTCAAAAGCCCTATGGTCTCATGTCATGGTGAATTGTATGGATGCATGGAGAATCAAAACAATGCAGGGAGTAAATAATTAATTAAAAATAAAATACTGGACAAAATTAATTAATTTCTTTTCCACATTATTCTCCTCCGTTCATCTGAGCGAGAGGGTATTTTTATTTTATTTTTGTGATTTTTCTACACGAGAGATATGAATTTTCCAAGTTTAGGGAATTAAATAAATAGGAAAATATCCCATTTATTTACTTATCCACGCGGCGCCGACACATCCTCGGCATCTCCGAACTCACGCGCGTCGCGCTCCCATTCGACGCCGCCATCCGAGTCGGCGGCCGGGCCCCGCGGTTCTCGTACCGTCTCCCGATCCGACACCATCCGAGCCGTCCGGTGCGCGCGTGTATTAAATGGACGGCATCCGTTCATCGTCCATGATCGGGTGTGATCCCGTGACCGTCCACACTCTAACCCTACAGAACTCACTCGATTCTCGATGGATTTTCGTGTTCTTATGCTCTATGGATTCGTCTTGAAGAGACGAACACATCCATACGGTAAACATGCATTGAAATTAAGGCATTTGAAATGGAGAATCTCCGAAGCTCGAGATGAAGAATTAGTTCATACCTTTGCTCGGAGAAGTGTGGCTTCGATGCGAGAGTTGTTGCACCTTCGATTGGATCCCGACGAGCTCCGGATGAAGTCTCTCGGTGCGGTGAATTGTCTCAGATGTGATTTCGACCGAGCCCGATCACAAAGCTTGGAGGCTGGAGCAACCGGGTGGCCTCGGAGATGGGGCTTTCTTTGGTGGACACCTTCCCTTGGTCCGGTGAAGGTGTAGAGACAATCAATTTGGGGATTGGCTCACTGTGGAGAAGTGTCCTGGTTTTGGGCTTGGATTTCGACTCGAAATTGAGCTCGCGAGAGAAGAAATGGCAGGGGGATTTCGAGTGGGGATCAAGTGCTCGTGTATGGGGAGTGATACGGAACAATTTTGGCGAGTTTCCTTAAGGTTTGTTTCGGCACCTCTTCATGGCCGAGAGGGGTGGAGTTTAAATAGGCGAGGGCTGGAGGGCCTCCCGGGGGAGTTAGGGCTTGGGATCGAGTCTGCTACGAGTGAGGAGAAGAACGACCATGGTGACCACTAGGCATGGGGCGGCTCGGCGAGGGAGAATTTCAATGTTGGCTCACTCCCGAGGTCTCGGGCATGGCGTTTTCCGGCGGTCGGGTGGCCGGCCGGCCGAGGTCGGGTCACCCTCGAAGCTCGGGTGGGTCGAGGCGGAGGCTTGTGCGATCGATTGAGGTTTGACATGTGTAAAGGAGTTTGATTTAAATGGAATGGGGGAAGGCTCACTTTGGCTTGGTTTGGGTCAACCCACCATTTTGGGCTTGGTGCACCCTTCCAAGCTGCGATTTTGAGTTGAGGGAATCATTTAGGTCGGCTTAGAAGGAGTGGTGAAGTCTCCATCCATGATGAGGTGGCTAAACATGGTTTAGTGTGTGACATGCTTAAGGTAAAAAAGGGTTTAAGAAGGATTAGGAAAGAGCCCCCTCTTCTTGCCATAAATGGACTAATGACAAGTCAAAGCCCTCATGGCTTCATGTGGCTTGTCTATGGCTTGCATGGCTTGCATTTGGCTTGAAAAAAAGTTGACTTGTTTCATGAAAAAAGGGTTTTAGAAATATTTGACATTTAGGGGGTAATTTGGCATGAGGCTTAATTTGGAATTATTTGATGATTGATTTGGAACTTAGGGAATGATTTTGATCAAATGGATGACAAATGAAAATGTCATATGGGCTTTAGAATCAATTTTGGGCCTTTGGATGTGGTAAAGGATGGGCTTTTAAATGGTTTAGGAAAGTGGGCTTTTAAATTTTAAGATGGATTTTGGGATGAAATTTTGGTAAAGGCTTGGGCCAAATAATTGTTGAGTTTGGTTTAAGGATGTGTCATGAGTGGTTTGAAACAAATTTGAGGTGATTTGGGTTTGAATTGGGTTGGATATGGGCCTTTTTGGTAAAGTGGCTAAGGTGGGCCAAAATGGGCTACCATGGGCCAAAGTTGGGCTAGAGTTGAAATTGATGTAAAATTAATGTTGGGAGATGTTTATAGGAGTGTCTCAAAGAGATTTTGGCTTTGATGGGTTTTGATTTTAGAATTTGGGCTCATTTGGGCTAGGCTTAGGTTTAGGTCGAAATTGGGCTTTTTGATTTTGGGTTGAATTTGAGTGGGGTTTGGGTCTAAATTTTGAGCAAATCATGTTAGTGTTTTGTTTATGGGGATGTTAAGGAAGGTTTGGAAAAGATTTGGGGTTAATTGGAGTTGAATTGGGTGAGTTTGGGTTAGGTTTGGGTCATAGGTCCAAATTGGGCTTTAAGGCCAAAAGTGAAATTGGATCCAAATGCCAATTAAATTGGGCTTGAATTTGGTCTAGATTGGTATTGGGGATGTTGAATTGAAGTTTAGAATTGAATTGGACCAGAATTTGGGTCAATTGGGTAGGTTTGGTTTGACATTGGGTTTACTTTGGGTTAAAATGGGTCAAATTGGGGGTTTTGATAAAAGTGGGGTAAATTGACAAAATTGGCCTATGGTGTAGTTGAACAAAATGAAATTGGGAATATTTGGGATTTTCTGGAATTTTCTGGGAATTTTCTGAATTTTTGGATTTTTGGCTAAGAGGGGTATTTTGGGTATTTGGAGGGTATTGAGAGGTATTTTTGGAATTTTTGGTATTTTTGGCTAGGAATGGTCAATTTGAGTAATGTGAGAATATTTGGGATTGATTTTGAGGAATTTTGGGTGATTTGGAAATTTTGAGAAATTTGGGTAATTCGAGGCTTTGGGTAGGTTGGCGGGTGTAGGGTCCTGGGGTCAAAAATTGAAAATTTGGAAAATAGAAGATTAGGTGAATGTAAGTGGAATAAAATCATTTTGGTTGAGCCATGAAGCCATGTTAAGCCTATATGAGCCATGAAGGAACTCATTTGAGGCATTCACTATGTTGTTCCTAACCCTCTTAGCCAAGGGCTTAGGGGTTAAGGACCATCCATGTGAATCACCTACATGAGTCAGGAGGTCAAGTTGGGTGTGGATGTAGTTTTAGGAGGTGCATGGAAGTGTAGTGCACAGGTGTAGTGTGTGTGTAAGTCAGCCCCTCACTAGACCAGGCCACCCGAGGCGATCCAAGGCCGAAAGAGTCCTATAGGAACTCATCCTTTAAACTTCCACATTTGATTTCAACCCTCTAGGTGATTAGGGGTATACAGTCAAGTTTGTGGAGTTTGCAGGGAGTTTAGAAGTGGTTTGAATTTCTAAGTGGTGGGTCTCAATTCTAGTCCTCTAAGATAGTCAAAGGAAAAGCCTAAGGCTAGATCCTAAGCACTAAAGAGAAGAAAAGAAGACCTCATCAAAAATGAGGTCAACAGACATGATTGAAGATTTATGAGGGTAGGTAACCAAGAATCCAAAAATAAGCAACTTAAATGAAATTCAAGATTACCACAAATAAGAAAAAAGTGAAATGCTAAGCAAACCATTGGGATGATAATAATGCAGTACAAATTTTGATATCTTGAATCAATACAAAAACACAACTAAACTTATGAAAACAATAATATCAACAAAAGAAACGAAAATAACAAGGAAAATAAAAAAAAGATCACATCAAGAACAACATTTATCATAAATAATATCAAGAACAAGATGATTTGAATAATAACAAGAACACTGTTTTGGACAATAATAAGAACAACTGGTTTGGATAATAGATAGAAGTATAAAGAGGTGAATTTCAGCAAGCAATAACGAGACAATAAATTGGACAATCACATGAACAGTAACGATGTAGATATTAATAATCAAGACACTATGAACAAGAACACAAATATAAACAAGACCACAAATATGAATTGTAATGAGAGCAGCTAATTGAACAATTAATTACGAAATGAATTAACAATTAGATTACTTAATGAAAATTCAGATAAGGATAAAATTCAGATAAAAGAAACAAGAAAATAATTAATCTCATCAATTACCCATGAAGAACAAAAATAAAGAATCCAACAAGAAAATCAAAACCCAACAAGAAACTTATATCTTAAAGAACCGTGAGGCTCTGATACCAAATGACGTGAACATGATCTTGACGGAACCATAAGATTGATGCTCTAGTTAGAAAACTGATGGGCTAAGTCAAAATTAAAAAGAATTAAAGGAAAATTCATATGAAATGCATGAAACAAAATAAGAAATTCATCCTAAAACTAGAACAAACCAAAAATATGATAGGATACAATCTGACGGTGAAATGGATGGAGATAAACCTCAACCCAATGCTCAACGCAAACAAGAACGTCGGTATGAGACCTTCACCCTATGCTTGACGCGAGGAAAGAACCTTGGTATGATTGTAGACGCCACAAACGGGGTGGAAATCCGTTTGATAAGTCTGGGAAGAACTCCTTGGGCGATGGCCAAGAGCTCTGCTGGAATCCTAAGGAAAGCCTAAGGAAGGAAGCACATGCAAGTTGTTTTTGCCAAAGTCTAATAATCCCTTTCTCATTTCAAATAAGGCCTATATATAGGCTCAAGTTTACAAGCAAGTAAAAGAAGATAAAATATCTTCTAAAAAAACAAATAAAGTTAAACAAAGTTGGCATACAAGCCAATACTAAAACGCAATAAAAGAAGAAACATCCGACCATAATATATGGCTCCTTTATCCTTGAATTCGATTAAATTGACAAAATCTTTTAGGCTCTTTCTCCCGAGACACCCATGAATTGGCTGGAGTCGAAGCCTCCTTGACTAATCCATTAAGAGCTTCTTCAACCTCTTTGTGCAGTATCTAGTAATTGGCCCACATGGAACTTGAATTAAAATCTCTATTGAAGTCGTGTCATTGATATCCATGTTATCATTTGCATCAAATTTAAAGAAGACGCAAAAGGAGAATTGCAGTTACCGTATGCTTAATCTACGAATATTACAACTTGTACATTGATCAGTCTCCATGCATGACATTCTCATGTGTTGGGGACAAATGGGTTGCGGAGTTGTATTTTACGACCTAACAAGATTTAGCAATATGTTCCGCATGATACAAACAATATTCATTGATCCGTTAGAGGAATTACATGGATCTTATGAACTTCATGGCTCTTCCAGGATGACTTCGTGAGATATGTTGGTGATAACCCTCTACATATTATCCCAGAATAAATCAATGCAAGGGGCAACATAGCGATTTCAACACTCTTCTGAAAGAATTTGTATGTACTTTTCAATGGGCTTGTAGGCACTTGTGAGCTTTTCTTCATAAGTCAAAACCTACCAATCATACGTTTGAACGAACTCTTACAGAGACTTCAAGTGATGCACGATACATGCCATTTTTTAAGGTAACTTCTCAAATTCATCACAATCAAAATTTAAAAATGCTACATTATTACAAACTCAACGTTATTTCAGGATGATATTGGACCAACTGATGGAGCACACTTTGACGCATGTGTTTCAAATAATGAGAAGATTACATTCGTTGGCCGTTGTGGGAGTCCAACGCAGATTGTCATGGTTGTTTGCGACTTCAACATGTGATTTACTTTTGTTATGACCAGTTGGGAGGGCACAACACATGATAGTAGAATTTTCAAAGCTGCGACGCAAAGTCCCACTTACAACTTCCCACATCCTCTAGCAAGTACGCATGAGACTCAGATAATCTCTTAATTAACTTTTACCTCAATATTAATTATGTAATTCATATTAGGTAAATACTACTTTGTTTATGTAGGATAATCATTGCAGTGAGAGTATCTCAAGCCCTATCATGATACAAAATATCATATATCGGATTTTGAGCGAGCAAACAATGTAAAACAAGGTAGAAAATAAAATGTTTAATAAAATACATTCCTTTTTATGTGGTGTCATTGATAAGACTTTTGGTGTTTGGAAAAAGAAATGAGTTATACTCCGTAATATGTCATCTTACCCGTTTCCCAAACATGTGCAGATTGTGATTGCGACGATGACTCTACATAATTACATTCGACAGCATCCTTCCCCGCAATGACATCAACTTTTATAGTGCAAACAAAGTTCATAGGCATATACCTACAAAGGCATTTGAGTACTGTCTTGTACATTATTTGACACAGCTTGAGAATGATGCTTCCAATGTCTGTACCAAAGATGGGAATATGCTTGTGAGATGACAGAGTTGAGGGAACAAATTATGGATGTGATAGCAAGAGGGTGATTTGAGTATTTCTTTGTTATTGAATACTAGTTGTACTGCATCTAATTTATATAAAATAATTTGTACATTACATTTTATATTGATTGTTTGAACTTTTAACTGTATTTGTAAGTGTAATTTTTTTCTCGTTTGTATTTCACTTGTTTTTTTTGGGTGTGAGAGTCCAATGATGAGACGTTTGATCTTTATGAGTTCTTCTGGATGACCTGTTAGTCGTTGTTTGTTGGTGTTGCATGTGAATCCTAATGAAGGCAACCAAGTTCCTCTCTTTTTATTGGTAATATGGATATGGATTTTGAGAATCTTTTGGATTGCCTTTTTTGGTTATATGCGTTAGTGACACGCACGAGCTTAGTTTACGTGGTAAAGGCAACCAAAAACCTTCTTTTTACAAGGTCTGCTGTTTTGTTGTAGTGACAAGTTCGTTGTTTGGTATACTCTTTGGTTGATATACTAAGTTCTTTGAGACTTCACATCTGCACAAAATTGTAATTACTTTCTTCTTTTATCAATTTATACTTGTTTAATTTATACATTTCCTGTTTATTTCCGTTCATTGTATATTTGATATTGATTGTTTCAGGATTTTTACACTATTTGTAAGTGTATTTTCTTTCTAGTTACATTTTACTTGTTTTACATTTGGTGGGTTCAGAGGCTGATGATAAGACATTTGTCCTTTATGAGTTCTTTTGGATGGCATGTTTGTAGCTGTTGCTTAGTGTCACAAGTGAAATCCCTTTGAAGACAACCAAGTTTCCCTCTTTTTTTTTGGTGAGATATGGTTAATGAAAATCGTCTAAATGATCTGATTTGATGATATGCATATGTGACACACACGAGCTTGATATTACATGTGTAAAAGACAACTAAGAACCCCCTTTTTTTACTAGGTATGCTCTTTTGTTGTAGTGACAGATTCGTTGGTTGGTATGTTTAGTTTTCCGAGACCTCATGCCTGTGAAAAACGGTAATTAATTATTTTTTTAGCAATTTCAACCACTGTCATGGCTAATGGATTGTTTTTTGTAGCATTCAGGAAAAAATGACTCCAAGATTTCAGGGACCTCCCAACGATTGCTCTGCCAATGCAGACTTCAAACTTCCCTACTTACATCACGACATACGCATAACTATAAGAGACAATTCTAGATGTGCCTGCGAAGAATCACAGAGAAGTGTGACTTCTTTCGATGAGCAGACAGTCCGGAAGATTCCACTGTCGACAGTGATCTGGAATCGATATCATCTTTGGAGGAAGCTGTAGCTCGTGACATACACCATCTCCATATTAAAAAAATATTATCATTTTATTAAATATAATTTTAATATTTTTTAGCTCTCTTGGTACTCACTATTAAGTGAGGTGTATATTTAGATTTTTGTACTATTGTGAAGTAGATTTTTGCTTATAATGTTTCAAACATATGACTATGACATTTCTGTTACAAACAACATTACTACACGAGCAAAGTGATAATTTATCTAGAAACAACTGCCACACAGCTATTTCAAACTGCAGAAAGCAAACAGCCAACCAGCTTATCTGCAGCAATATCATCGCAACAGCTTCCCGAGGCAGCTAAGCTACAACAGCTTATTGATAAGCTGCAGCTGCCTCAAATAAACCATTTAAAACAGTAACTTTATATATTATCTGTCATTTTCAGAATTTTCATTAAGAACAGTAACTTGACACACACACACACACACACACACACACACGAACCTCTTGCCATTCCTAATGTGCCCAAAAACTCGAATACCATCTCCTTAAGGCCAACTGTGCCAGAGGAGATTCAAAACTCCGACTTGAGGGGTCTTACATTGAGGATGCCAACCAATAGGCTGTGGTATGCAGTGCGGGCGCACACCCCCCCCACCCCCGCAGACACACACACACACACACACACACACAGATATATATAGATATATATATATATATATATATATATATATATATATATATATATCTATATTTTAAGATTGATCGACAGTCGGAGATCCGTCGATTGACTATATAGGTTGAACTGACCGAGGAGCGGACCCCCCTTCCAGTCCGGTGTGCTATTCAAATCCTCCCGTCATGGGTGGGATTCGAACCATTGACCCGAGAGACTTACACCAAAGGCCGCAACCAATGAGCCAAGGCTTTCATGTGCGCGCGCGCGCACACACACACATATATAGAAGAATATGGCTTGACATTTTTTTTGTAATTTTCTCACAGAAATTTGATTATAAAATATACTTATAGTTTTTTTAATCTCTATTTTCTATCGAAAATAAAATTTAGTTATGAATCCTTAATTTAAAATTTTGATAAAAATATTTAGAGATAATTTCTATTTTTGTAAAATAATATTAATTTGAATATATATATATATATATATATATATATATATATATATATATATATATATATATATATATATATATATATATATATATATATATATAGTATAAAAGGAAGGGCCGGAGGCTATTATATGAGCTCGACAATTACGGCTATAAGAACCCTCGAGTCCGGGGTTCGAATCTCTTATGACACAACCGGCGCTTAAGAATGTGATACTTGAGTTTTTAGGCACATTAAGGGTGGTGGAGGCTCGTGTAATAGCCTTTGGCCATTCCTTTATATATATTGATATATAATCAAGTGCTGTAAGCCGTGGCTTGTTGGTTGGTGGGGTTCGTTGTAAGTCTCCTCGGGTCATGGGTGGTTCGACCTCCCGTGGCGCGAGGTTCTTTAATATATAGGTACATGGCGTCGAGCCTCCATCATAAATGTCTGTAGCGCATAATAAATCGATATTTGGGCCTCTGTCAAATACTGATTTCTTATATATATATATATATATATATATATATATATATATATATATATATATATATATATATATATAATCAATGTCTCCTAGCTAAGAAAAGATTGGAATTTATTTTTTTATTTGAATGTTTTAATATTAAAACCTAAAACAGTTTGTTATTTTTATCTATTAAATTAAGCTGTTATTCTATAAAAAAAATTGTTTGAATATGCTCATTGAGGCTGTTATTTTATTTTGTTGACTAAGAAAAGGTTTGCTTTATATTATTCACCAAATATTATATATATCATATATTTTTATCACTATATTTTATCTTATTATATTAATAAGTTTTAGCAAAAAATCTCTTAAAATCACTAACGCTTGTCTTAAGCTGAGGATAAAAAAATTTGAGAATATGTATTTGAAAAGTTCATCTGTGCAATTCCCTTAAAAAATTTCTGGTTGTGTCATTGAATTTGCATTAGGAATTGAGTGGTATCACCGGTATGTATATAAATCTTCCATAACAAATTTATGAACTCAGTAACACACGATTCTAGCGTTACATGATTCAATTGAACATTTCTTCAAACTTGCAACACATTCAGATCTCTCTCCTCATGTTCTTAAAGACTTCTTCTCCATGGAAATGGGTTCAAGTATTCGAAACAACAATCTTTGGGACTGTTAACTAATGAGCTCCAAGAACAGGGCAGCATTAGGATGCAGGCCAGCTTCAACTAGCGTCATGTCCAGCTGCTCATGGCCATAAACCCTTCTTGGGAAGTTCCATATTAGCTGGTAGCTTCCAACATCGCGTATATCCAAAGAATCTATGTATTTGTATATGGATCGAATTGTGTCTGTGCTTAGAAACTTCTGTTCCTTCTTTGTCCCATTGGGAAATCTAATCAGTATCTGCAATGCAGTTTACTTTTTTTAGAAATTGCAACCATTAGTAGTTTTTAAAGAATGGGTTGATGCATGAGATTGAGGTTATTTATACTTTTGTATAGGGCTGTCTCTTCCTTAGCGTGGTATTTTCCTTCTCTGTTTCTTTTGAAGCCACCTTAGGCCTTGCTGTCTTCTTTGAATCTTCTTTCAATATAACAGGAGAATGCTTTTGTACTGGTTTTCTTGGAAGTTTTTCATCGTTTGATTTTCTGCTGCTCTTAGTTGCAGATAGAAACTCCGCTTTTTCCTGCAATAAAGCCATTGAATTCAGCGTATTAATTACATTCTAGTTCATGATCCAGCTTATTAACCTTATCTTTTTGAAGTGCTGCGAGGTAGGATTTATCTTGTTCCTCTCGGAGTTCGCGATTTGCTCTGATCACTTCTTCTTTCTCAACTATTGAAAGCCTGAAAGCTGCGCCTTGCTCTTCTAGTGTCCTCTCTAAGATTTCAATAAGTGCCTCAGGAGAAACTGTGCCTTCCACCTGAAAATAGCAATATATTTCAAGTTTAGGCCCTGTGATGTATTGAATTTGCATGAAAAAGATTGCAGATTTGTTCATAAAATTCATGGAAACTTGCTCAGCAGCTGGTTTCGAATTTTATGATAAGCATTTGCATTGATCCCTCATCAAGATGTCACGTTGTGCGAAAACTGATTAACTTTGTTGTGCTATGCATTCAAAAAACAGGAATCCCAATTGGATCGTGGGTACAAATCTTAATACAGATTATTTCTTGCACATATAGTGCAATATACCATGTCTTCATAAAGGTTTATCAAATATTCACATTAGTTTCTCTTCAGTCAAGCTTAAGCTGCAATATTATTGAAGCAGCATACACTAATTATCAGCAAACTAAACTACCTAGTGCTTAAATGAACTGCCAATTTACCTGCTGCAGAACCACGATGGCTTTTTCTATATCTGGAGCAAGAACAGCACAGAAAGGGAAGCTCGATACACGTAGCATCCTTGTCATCTCCAGTCCCTCTCCTCGACTCGCAACAGCTCCCCATGAAACAAAATTCGCATCAAGAAACTGAGCAGCTAATTCCGAGCACAGAGTTTCGTGGCAGAACACAGATGTTAATGGATGATCAGGAGCGTGAAGATACACGAAAACAAACTTCGACTCTTTTTTCGCTATCTTCAGAACCTCGATTAATCGGTTTGCGTAAAAGAATGGGTGTGATTCACCAAATTTCTGTTCAAAGACGTTCAGAAAGTACCACTCTTCTGGAATGATGTCGATATCTTCTGGAGGCTGTGGAGAATCTTGATATGAAGGATTGCTTCTTGTGCTGGCTTCTCCACCAATAAATCTTGAGATTTCTTCTATTATGTTATAAGGGAGTCTCATAATTCTTCTCACCATATTGTTGCAGGAAGTTCTTAGCCCTTCTATAAGATTACGACAGGTTTGGCTGGAGGCCATTTGGAGGTTTGATACAGAAGAAGGAGCAGCTTTAAATTTTCTAACATGTTTCTTCAGTGTTTGTAGATTGAGTCTGTGAGTTTATGTAAAAGGCAAGGAATTCCTTACCTTCTTCAAAGATGAGAACAAGGCATCAGGTTAGATTACTTCATTCTTTCTCTTTGGAATATAAAGAAAATAAAAAGAGAAGCTATTTCTAAATGTACTAGTAGAATGATTATATCCTCACTCTTGGGGAGAAATATTAGGCGGCCAATCGTAGGAGAGAGAGAGAGAGGAGGGACACACAAACTCTCTCTCCTATGATTGTCTCGCGGCACACTATTATTTTCCCCACTCAGGGTCCTCTCAAAGAAGATTTACATAATTTCTTGGGGTAAAACTACTATTGCACAGATGAATATCTTAACTTTGAGTCATCTTTTTGAAACCTTATCAATTGAGTTAAGCTTAACTTTTGATATAAATGCTATATGATTTTTCTGCTCCCTAGTATATGCTCTAATCTTAATTGCTAAAGAAGGATTACTTATATTTGATTCCTTAGAATGAATCTTAGAAAACATCTTAAGGAGGCATCTTTTTGTTTCTTGGAATTATATCATTTTGTTCGTTTTATATCTTTATCTTTTATATCATGTCTAATAAGATAATTTAAATTCTTATGGAAGATGACAATAATTTATTATTTTATTAATTTAGTATTTGAATTGCTAAATTTTTCTCATCATTAGGCTTACTATCAACAATGTAAATCTTTTCCTTAATTAAAAGAATAAAACACTTTTATATAAATACATGTAAATGATCAGTCTTAGATGTATTTGCTGAAGTTTATAAGATGTCATTTTTTAGGATATCTCTAAAATTACTTAATCATTATATGATATGAAAAGATAATTTGAATTCACCAAATAATATTTTGCTAAGCTATATTCATCATAAATAGATAAATTGTTTCTATCAATAAACAAATTTACTTTTATACAACTCAATTTTATTAAGGAATCATAAATATTTAAAACTTACATTTGATCCATTTATATTAATACTTTTCAACTAATTTGTTTCAAAACACGTAATCATGAACCTTATTAATCATAAAGTTAACTATTTTTATGCTCTCTTAAATCAATCCATAAATTTTTTATATTCTCAAAATGCACCATACTTATCTGTTTGAAATATCACCCAATTATATCTTAAATAATCATCTATAATCATTAATTTATAGGATTTTCCATTTAGTCCATAGTTGCTGTTGATCCAAAGAAACTTATCTGTAGTAGGTGTCACATTGAGTTTGGGAGTTGGGTTTGGATCTGACCCGAAATTGACCCAACTCAAAACTATTTGACCCAAATCCAACTTGAATATTACACAGGTCAGAATGTCCAACCAGAACCCAACCCGTATAACCAGTTTTACATAAAGTACAACAGTAATTTGAGTCAAAATTAAGTCGATTTCAAGACAATCTCAGGTCAATTTTTAATCAATTTCTGAGAATTTTAGATTGGTGGATCAACCAAAATTCGACCGAAAAATTAAAAGAATAAGGATTTTTAGCTCGAACCAAGCCCGAAAATTATTCGAGCCAACCTAACACGAATTTTTGAGTCAGTTTTGGGTCCATTTGGCATGTCCAGTTAATTTTTTACCCCTAATTTCAAGTGCCTATAGCTGTCTATTAGCGATCTAACTAATAATTAAGTTTTGAATTTTTAACTATTGAATTTAATCTAACAATTTTTTATTAAAAATTCATCATGCATAGCCCTCTATACCAAAACTACTTACCATATCTATTGAACTTTAAATAAACTAATCTTATACAATTCACATTTTTAATATCAATCAAATAAATATTATTTTGTCTATTTTCTATTAAAGTAACATTATTATTTTATTAATAATACAGTATGATAAATGTAATATAACTTCTGACACATGATCTCATAATTGGCTAAAAGAAATTTAATTATATTTAAGCCTCTAATTAATAGGAGCTTATTGATGGTTAATGTGTTCTTTCCCATTGATCCATTCCCCATAATATTTTCTTTCGTATTGTCATCAAATATGCATACTACCTCTTAGCTCTAATAATATAAATTTTAATTTTCCTCTTGATCATAACTTAAGCATCCATAGGCTAATCATCACATGCCAACATTTAGGCATAAATGAAGGCATTTCTACAAAAGCAAATCATCGAGTTAATTTACAAATCAAATTTTATTTAGACTTACCTTCAACTAATATGCTTTTTTACCTTATATATATATTATATTTGTAGGATTGACATTTTTCGGCATCTACCCATAATTTCAATATGCATAAAACTATGCACATCTTCTGCAACACTTCATGAAAACGTGCTTTTATTTATCACAAAATTTATACTATAAATGAAGTTTATAGTATAACTAAGATTAAAATGAATTAGTGTTTCTCAAAAAATTTATAGGCTTATTAAAATATAAAAAAAAAATTAAAATATTGATTTATAATAGAGTATGTAGATTTTTAAAAAAATAATAAAGGTAAAACTAATAAGCTAAATCATACATAAAAATTCTTAGGAGGTTTAATCTATGTCATTGCCTAAACCTTTTATTTCTAGGATTTCACTATTTTAATATTAGTATTGCAAGATAACATCTTTTTCGGGATGAAAAATGCTCTTTTAACCTATGATTTTATTTTATGGGTAAGAGTAACACAAAAAACTAAATTTACAAAAAATATTACATCTTGCTTATAAAGTTCTTCACGATAGTCAAGTATCATAAGAAAATATAAGTCAAATTGAAAATTATAAATATACTAAATAATTGTTTTTGAATTTAAGATTGTTTATTTTAATTAACAAGATTATTTATTATTAGATTATTATGGTAAATTTAATGCTAAATATGAAGCATCTAAGATTATGTAAACTTATCAAGGTATAAAGTACTTATTTAAGAAATTCTATTGATATATAAGTTTAGCTCACTACTCTTTATTACCTAATTAATAAACTAAACAGCATAAATTCAGATAAAATAAATCAAGAGAATATAATTCGAAGTTAAAATCATGTCAACTTAGTAATGAGTATACATGCATAAGTATAATGTTGCATGCCAGATAAATCGCGGTGATAAAGTTACATTAACGTCTTAGCATTGTCCAACAAATTAATACACACAAAAATAAAAGAAGAATTGATAGAAGGGACACCATAATTTTTTACGTGAAATACCCGAAACGGAAATAACTATGGGGCCTAACCCAGTTGAAATAGCTCTACCATTTAGATATATGTTACAAAGCTTTGTCTTTTCTTAAAAAATAGAAAAAAAAAATAGAAAAAAAATATTATTAGGGTGAGAGAAATCAATTGAATTTTGTTAGATAAGTGAAAAATATTAGGGAAGTGATAGTGATCGAGTTATAATGTAATAAGACCAACAAAGCTGTGATAGAGATTTTTATTCTTTGTGACGGAGGGAGTAATCGCTAGGCGACAGGATTCCATCAAGAATATAAGTGATCGCTAGGTGATGGTTGATACATAAAAAATGTTCAATTTTGAATATACTTTTAATGTCTATATTTAGTGATTTTCAATGATATTGCACTTTAAAGGAAGTTATTTTGTATATTTTTGGTTTCAGGTACAAGAAATAGACTTTTGGAGAAAAAGAAACAAAAATGATGCAATTTGGAGCAAAAACGAGCAAGAAAGAAAATTCTGACCTGGCACATCCGATATGTCTTTCTATGTTTAAATTATTTACACTTCTCACTTGTTTTCGAATGAAATTACAGTTTAAATAAATATTATTTTTATGCTTATCTTGTAGGTAAAGATGTTAGGAATGCAACACAATTGAAACGAGGTGAAATAAAGCTGAAACGGAGCCAAACAAAGCGAAATGGTGGAGCTGCTACAGACTGGAGCCGACTGCGCCCGAGTCCAGAGAATGGAGAAAAAAAGCGTTGACGGCGTGATGGCGACAAGGGAATCTCCTCCCGTGTCGGATTCAATTCGCATTGCTATCAATTCTCGTATCATGTCGATGTCAAGGAGTCGCCACTCTATTTTAATATTGTCATAATCTTATTTCTATAAATCCTATAAAAGAATTAAGAAATTTTAGGGCTAATATAAAACAGAGAAAAAGAAGGATGTTTATGATAATCCTTAAAGAAGATTCTATAATGACGTATCCTAGAGTTTGTATATAAGGAAAATCACGAAGTGTTAACCATAGATTCTTAGATATGATGGGTTCTTTAATTCTCCTATAGAAGCAAGCTTCTATAGTTAATTACTTCTTAGGCAATTTGTAATTGTCTAAGAAAACTTCTGATTAATGTTGATAATTTGTTTTCTAGAAATTTTTATTTTTAGGGAAAGATGTACCCACTATCAATCCCAAATGTCATTTTGTCATGTCGGTTTTATGTCATTTTTGTTGCTTGTTAAAAGTTTTAGGTTTTGTTGCTAACCTAAAAGTTTTAGTTTTGTCATTGTTGTTTTGTTTTGTTTTGTCAATGTTATTGTTTGGTTTTGTTTTGTCAATGTCGTTGTTTGGTTTTGTTTTGTCAATGTAGTTATTTTGTTTTGTTTTGTTGTTCGTCTCATTTCCAGAATGTTTTCCTACAAAACAGAGTTAGCACACCCTATAACATGCAAAGGAAATCTAAACGAAACTTGTCTTCATCCTGCAAAGAAAACATTGTCAGAAATAATATCATGAAATGTTCATTGTCTCAGAATTTGTAGGATGTCCAAGTTTGATTTAGCATGTCTTAAATGTCGGTTTATGTAGAATCATGATGATTGAGTTTGGTTTGAAATGTCAATTAATGTCATTTAATGTTGGTGATTGTTGAATGTCGAATTAATGTCGAATTTTGTTAAGTTTTATTTGGAATGTCGGATTTTTTTCGGTTATTTCGATTTTTGAAATGACAAATTTATGTTGATTTGGTTTTCATTTGAAATGTCAAATTTATGTCCACTATGTCGATATTTGTTTGAAATGTCAAATTTATGTCCATTTGTTGACCTCATTTTTGATGAGGTCTTCTCTTCTTCTCTTTAGTACTTAGGATCTAGCCTTAGGCTTTTCCTTTGACTATCCTAGAGGATTAGAATTGGGACCCGCCACTTAGAAATTCAAACCACTTCTTAGCTCCCTGCAAACTCCACAAACTTGATTGTAGACCCCTAATCACCTAGAGGGTTGAGATCAAATGTGAAAATTTAAAAGATGAGTTCCTATAGGACTCTTTGGCCTTAGGATCGCCTACAGGTGGCTCTGGTCCGGTGAGGGGCTGACTTACACACACACTACACCTATACACTACACTTTCACACACCTCCTAAAAACACATCCATACCCAATTTGACCTCCCGACTCATGCAGGTGGTTCACATGGATGGTCCTTAACCCCTAAGCCCTTGCGCAAGAGGGTTAGGAACAACATAATGGATGCCTCAAATGAGTCCCTTCATGGCTCATGTGGACTTGATATGGCTTCATGGCTCAACCAAAATGATTTCATTTCACTTACATTCACCCAATCTTCAATTTTCCAAATTTTCGATTTTTGACCCCCGAACCCTACACCCGCCTAACTCTACCCAATACCCTTGAAACCCTCCAAAATTTGCAAAATCACCTAAACTACCCAAAAATCTCCAAAATCATTCCTAAACATGTCCTCACCAATCAAATTGATCATCCATACCCAAAAAGAAATACCAAAATTCCAAAAATACCTCCCAATACCCTCCAAATACCCAAAATACCCCTCTTAGCCAAAAAAATCCAAAAATTCAGAAAATTCCCAGAAAATTCCAGAAAATCTCAAATATTCCCAATTTCATTTTGTCCAACTACACCATGGGCCAATTTTGCCAATTTACCCCACTTTTATCAAAACCCCCAATTTGACCCATTTTAACCCAAAGTAAACCCAATGTCAAACTAAACCTACCCAATTGACCAAAATTCTGGTCCAATTCAATTCTAAACTTCAATTCAACATCCCAAACACCAATCTAGACCAAATCCAAGCCCAATTTGATTGGCATTGGGATCCAATTTCACTTTTGGCCTTAAAGCCCAATTTGGACCCATGACCCAAACCTAGCCCAAACTCACCCAATTCAACTCCAATTAACCCCAAATCTTTTCTAAACCTTCCTTAACATCCCCATAAACAAAACACTAACATGATTTGCCCAAGATTTTGACCCAAACCCCACTCAAATTCAACCCAAAATCAAAAAGCCCAATTTTGGCCTAAACCCAAACCTAACCCAAATAGACCCAAACCCCAAAATTAAAACCCAACCAAAGCCAAAACCTCTTTGAAACACTCCCATAAACATTTCCCAACATTTATTTTACATCAATTTCAACCATAGCCCAACATTGGCCCAAGTTAGCCCAATTTGACCTACATTGGCCCATTTACAAAATAAACCCAAATTCAACCCAATTCAAACCCAAACCACCTTAAATCTATTTCAAATTACTCATGAAACATCCCTAAACCAAAACCAACAATTATTTGGCCCAACCCTTCACAAAAATTCTCATCCATGAACACATTCTTAAACTTAAAAGCCCACTTCCCTTAAACCCTCCTAAAAGCCCATTTCCTTCAAAATTCAAAGGCCCAAAATTGGTCCCAAAGCCCATATGACATTTCCCCTCATCATACTTTCAATTAAACTCAATACCTAAGTCCTAAATTCATCATTGGATTGTTCCAAATTAAACCTCATGACAACTCTCACCAAAATGCCAAAAGTCACAAAACCCATTTTCATGAAATTGACTAAACTTTTCCCTAAGCCACATGGAGCCATGCATGAGCCATTCACAAGCCATAGGAAGCCATGAAAGTTTGGCATGTGACCATACCATTAATGGTAAAAGGAGGGGCTCCTTTCCTAACCTTTCATTAAGCCTTTTTAACCTTATTCATGACACACACTAAACCATGTTTAGCCACCTCATCATGGATGGAGACCACACCATTCTCTCTCGGCCGACCCAACCGATCCTCTCAGCCCAAAATTAGGCCATGGGAAGGTGCACCCAACCCAAACCAATGGGTTGACCAAATTGAAGCCAAAATGACCCCTTCCCCATTCTATTTTAATTCAGCCACTTTACACATGGCAATGGCCAATTGAATGCACCAAACCCCAGCCCTGACCCACCTGAACAAGATGGTGACCAATGCCTGGCCGGCCAGCCGCCTGGGTCGCCGGAAAACACCATGGCCGAGACCTTGGGAGGAGCCAAACTTTGGAATTCCATCTTGCTGAGGTGCCTCATGCCCAATGGCCACCATGGCTGTTCTTCACATGCCAAGAGCAGCTGATCCCAGCCCTCAACTCCCCCTGGGAGGCCCTCCAGCCTCTCCTATTTAAACCCCTCACCCTCTCGGCCAAAGGAGGTGCTGAACCAAACCTTAAGGAAACTCTGCCAAAATCATTCCAGATCACTCTCCACACATAGAGCACTTGATCCCCACTGAATTCCAGCCCCAATTCCCTCCAGCTGAGCTCAATTTTGAGCTCAAACTTTAGCCCAAAAACCAGGACACTTCTTCACAGTGAGCCAATCCCCAAATTGATTGGTCCTACACCTTCACTGGACCAAGAGGAGAAGTTTCCCACTGAAAGCCCCATCTCCAGGCCACCGAGTTGCTCCAGCCTCCAAGCTTTGTGATCGGCTGTGGTCACTTTCATAGCTAGACAATTCACCAGGCCAAGGGACTTCATCCGGAGCTTACTTGGACCCGATCGAAGGTGACACAACTCTCAGATCGAAGCTTCACTTCTCTGAGCAAAGGTATGAACTCATTCTTCTTCCCGAGCTTACAGAGATTCTCCATTTCATTTGAATAAATTTCAATGCATGTTTACCGTATGGATGTGTTCGTCTCTTCAAGACGAATCCATAGAGCATAAGAACACGAAAATCCGTTGAGAATCGAGCGAGAAATTAGGGTTAGAAGGTTGACGGTCACGGGTGCACACCAGTCGTAGACGATGACCAGGAGCCGTTGGATCGCGCGTGTATCGAGCGGACGGTTCGGATTGCGCCGGACCGGGGAATGATACGTGAACCGCGGGTCCCGGGATGGGCCGACTCGGATGGCGGCGCCCAATCGCGGCGCGACACGTACCCCGTTCGGAGCCGCCGAGGTCGACACGGCGCCGCGTGGATAAGTAGATAAATAGGGTATTTTCCGATTTATTTAAATCACGTAACTTCAAAAACCCATATCTTTGTGTAGAAAAATCACAAAAATAAAATAAAAATACTCTCTCGCTCGAGTGAACGAGAGGAGAATAATGTGGAAAAGAAATTAATTAATTTTGCCCAGTATTTTATTTTTAATTAATTATTTACTCCCTGCATTGTTTTAATTCTCCATGCATTCATACAATTCACCATGGCATGAGACCATAGGGCTTTTGAAGCCTCCGAACTTGGGAACATTCCCTGAATTTTCCAAGGTCAGAGGCCATCTCTGTGAAAAGTTATTGATTTTTCAAATGCATATGGCTGTTTTGAGCATTTTAATTCCAAAAATTAGCATGTTGTGAAATAAATTCTAGAAAAATTTGGTGATGTTCCTTATAACTAGAGAACCCTAGGAAAAAAAGGACTTGAGTTAATTCACTCAAACAACCCTAATTGGCTTAAACACCCAAAATAAACCCCTAATTAATTAGAGCTAACTATACATCAAATTGACTTGAAATCAATTCTCCACTGACCTTTAGGATCAGAGGAAACCACCACAAAAGTTTGAAGTCAATTGGACTTGGTTAGTCTTACTAAATGGGTTGATTAAGCCATTTAGTCATTTTAAACTTTAAAAATTCATAACTTTCAAAATACCTTTCAAAAATTCACCAAATTGGTTTTGGAGCCTCTCTGATATCAGGGGAATTTAAGAAAATTAAAATTTCAATTTTCTAAAAAAGTTAATTTTTTAGTATTATTTTAATATTTTAATAATTAAAAAATAATAAAAATCACAAAAATAATAAAATTCACCAAAATGTCATATTTTGAAATTTAATCACTTAGGAACAAACCCCATATTTTTCTCAGGTCTATTTAATGAGATATTAAATTTTAAAGCCCTAGGGTAATTTTAAAATTAAAAAAATGTATTTTCTAGCATTTTCACTAAAATAATTATAATAAATCAAATAAAAATCAGAAAATTGTAAAATTTGATTCTCTGGAATCCTTGATATCAGAGAGAATTTTAAAAATTATAAAATTCATTTTTCAACTTATATTCTATTTTTAAATTAATTAATACTCCAGAACTTAAAATAATTTTAATAAATAAAATATAATTTAAAAAATCACAAAAATTGGTCCAAGTTGTCCTCTGGTCATTAGGAATGTCCCATAATTTTCTTAAGGACAGAAACTTTTCCTTGGTCATATTATTAAATTTTCTTTGAAAATCCTTATTTTCCACCAAAAATAATTATATAAATAAATTAAATACAGAAGAATCACATTTTCTCCTCTAATGTCCTCATTGACATATGAGTGAAGTCACATAAAAATTTCAAATTCATTTGAGCTCAATTTAGTGAGTTATGAAATTATTAAGCTTGAAGGGCAAAATGGTAATTAAAATTTTAACCCTTAATTAAAACTTTAGGCTTAATAAAATTAATAAGTAAAATATTTGATTTTAATCTGATTTGGATGATTGAAATTTAGATAATTAAAGGGTAGAAACCTACTAAACAATTTAAAATAATTGAAATAAACTTTAATTAAATAATTGATTAGATTTGGAAGAATAATAAAATTGGAATTATTAAAATAGGGATATTATTAGGAAGAGATTTATTCTTTAATTTAAGAATCCCTAAATTAGTCATCCCAATAATATTTAATTCCTAATTAAAATGATAATCCAAGTTTAAGATTTAAAATGCTAAAAGATTTAATCATTAAATTAAATTAAAGTTAAATTATTTAAGGCAAACCCTTTTAAAATAAATATTAAATTAAAATTAAAAAATTAAATTAAATTAAATTAAATTAAATTAAAACACATTAAATTAAATTAAATTAAATCAAATTAAAAATTAAATTAAATTAAATAATTAAATTAAATTAAATTAAATTAAATTAAATTAAATTAAATTAAATTAAATTAAATTAAATTAAATTAAATTAAATTAAATTAAATTAAAATAAAATTAAATCAAATTAAATCAAATTAAATTAAATAAAATTAAATTAAATAAAATTAAATTAAATTAAATTAAGTTAAATTAAATTAAATTAAAATTAAATTAAATATAACATCACCTAAGACATGAAGAATTCAAAATAAATCTAAAACAACTTGAACACTATTCCAAACTTAAATCCATTAACTAAAATTAAATCACAACTCACTTGAACATCCATCTGCTCTCGAAAGCTCGTGATGTCATGACTCTTAAAAGGAGTGTTAAAAGAAGTGTTACTTCACTCATAGGATATTCAAATGTCCTAATTCATCGAGCAAGACAACAAAACTTAAACTCTCGGACGATTAATTCATTTGTGTAATTAAGTTCATTTGGACTTAAAACAATCCTAGAAATATTGAAAAGATGTTTAAGATTCGTCTTAAGCACTTCCTCAATATGATAGGATATCTATAAGAACAATTGAACTTAATTGTTCTTTGATGAAGAAAATCGTCCTCAAACTAAAATACAAGAACCTAGACGTCATAGGAAATGACTAGCTATAGGATTAGGAACTTGGTAGAAAACCATAACCCTTCCCTTAGCTTTACCTAGGAATTTACTTTAAATGCTTAAATATTCTAACCGTGTTTTAAGTGCGACTTGGGATGACGGAAGACCCTCCGGTACGCTTTTATTTTATTGCAATTTACTTTATTGCAATTTATTTAATCGCATCGCACTTACTTTTCTTGCATGATAAACAACTGTTGCATGAAAACCTACACCTTTAGGATAGTCCCTAAAACTGAAACCAAAACTAAATTAAAATTCATTACAAGATAAAATTCACCGCCACAACATTTCAAAATATAAAACAACTCAAAATTTAATCACAAACAGAACAACAAAACTACAACTACAACTAAATTAAAACGTCTTGTTGGATGATCGGGAATACCTCGGATGATGTAACCTACGTGTTGCTAACGGGATTTCCCACGGTCTAAATGAAAGTGTGGAACTCATTCAGTTGAGTTTAGCAAATTCATCTGGACTAAGTGAATCCGATAAAAATAACGATGCCGGAAGGATGGAACCGTGGGATCTTAACCGGTGTTGTTATAATCAACTTTAAGATTTATTTTAACTAAAATATTAAAGACACATGGAAATTAAGACTTTCTCTAAAACCAAACACTTCTCTCATCTCCTCGATTTATGACTTCTAAAACTAAACCTCTGCAACGACAAGGAGCTCGGAGCATGGTGGGCAAGCACGGCCATCGTCATCGCAAAACCTCGAATCTACTTCAATGAAACTTTCCTTAGAACTAAATAACCAAGCCATAGGACCTCGAGGTAGCTTGCCTAGTGCAACATAAATCCTCAACTCTTCGTTAGTGCATTTGCATGATTATGTCATGTAAATTAAGCCCTAATCGGTCTTAGGACTCCGAGGTAGTCGTCCGATACGACATAAACCCTCACATCTTCAAGGCTATTTGTATGATTTTATCATACAAATATAAGTCCTAACTAATTAAAATCGGCAAGATCAAAACATTAAATAAACATTAGGACCTTCCTAAATTCAAGCCAAACAATAGGATAGTCGGAAATTACCGAAGTTCGCTTCGAATCTGTGATTTCTCCTACCTTTCTTCCTTCGGATTCCCAAAATATAATGCTCTAAATTTGATCCATTCCCTATTGAAATTCCAAAACTCAATCCATTGAAAACTTAAACCTTGAAATTCTCGAGAGCAGTAACTACCGATTATTATCGAGAGTTTTCTTGGGTGATTTCCGTCACTTAAGATGTAATTAACTATAGGGGCTTGCCCTTATAGGGAACTTTAAGAACCCGGGTAATATAAACCCCGCTTAATTCATTTATATTAAGCGAGGGGAACTTGTCGGCTTATAAAATTGGTTCGCGGACCAAACGGATGTCACAAACCTTTCTAGTTTATTTAATCGAGCTCCATTATCAAGTAGTGTGTATATTCTTCGGGATAGATACACGGTTTGTGGTGCGGTGCTCGTTTATATAAACCATTTGAGATGTAAGATCAGTTTGACTTCATATCTTAAAATTTTTTAAAATTATTTTCAAAATCAAAACACTACTTTCCAAATTATATATATATGTAAATTAAATATGAAAGTTCGCCGACAATTTCTGTAGGCGACCCCTTTTCAAAACACACAACTTAAAAATAAGCCGCACACCATTATATCGATATTTGTTTGAAATGTCTAATTTATGTTGATTATGTCGATTTTTGTTTGATTTTTTTGATTTATGTTTGATGTCGGATTAAGTTTAAGGTGGGTCAAACTTAAGTTTTGACTTAAATTCAAATTAAGTTTAATACTTAAATTTCAAGTTCAAGTTCATTTGGAAAATTGAATTCAATGTAGATTGAATTAACTTAAGTTCATATCTGTTTGAACTTAAGTTATAATTTATGGTTAGATTTAATATAGATTGAGTTAACTTGAGTTCATGTCTGTTTGAACTTAATTTAGATTCAATGGAGATTAAATCTAATTAATTTGAGTTCATGTCTGTTTGAACTTAAGTTAAGATTTATGTTTAATTAGAATAGATCTAATTAAGTTTTAAGCCTTGTTTAAATAGTACTTATAGGTTAATTAAGTCTAAATTGTTTAGACTTAATCAGAATTATCGACCATCTAAGTCCTTTTTTGGTAAGGCTTAAGTTTTAATTAAGTCTACATTAATTTAACTGGGATTCATTTGAGTAAGGTTTAAACATTAATTAAGCCTAGTTAGTTAGACTTAACTTAGTTAAACCTTAGCTAATTAAGTCTAGTGTATTAGACTTAATTAGGGTTTATGCCTGGTTTAGAATTGATTAAACCTTATTTGATTAAGGTTTAATGATTTAATTAAGTATAATGTGGTAGACTTAATTAAAGTTTAGGTTTTATTAAACCTTAGTTAGTTAAGGTTTAATGATTTAATTAAGTTTAATGTGGTAGACTTAATTAAAGTTTAGGTTTGATTAAACCTTAGTTAGTTAAGGTTTAATGGTTTAATTAAGTATAATGTGGTAGACTTAATTATGGTTTAAGTTTAATTAAATCTTAGTTGGTTAAGGTTTAATGATTTAATTAAGTCTAATGTGGTAGACTTAATTAGGATTTTAGATTGGATTAAACCTTAGTTAGTTAAGGTTTAATGGTTTAATTAAGTCTATTGTGGTAGACTTAATTAGGGTTTAGGTTTGATTAAACTTTAGTTAGTTAAGGTTTAATCTAAGGTTTAATGGTTTAATTAAGTTTAATGTGGTAGACTTAATTAGGGTTTAAGTTTAATTAAACCTTAGTTGGTTAAGGTTTAATGATTTAATTAAGTCTAATGTGGTAGACTTAGTTAGGATTTAAGTTGGATTTGGGTTTGAGTTAAGTTAGGTTCAAGTTAGGTTGAATCTAGACTTAAGGTTGACTTAAGTTCAATGTGGGTTGAACTCAAGTTAAGGTTTAAATTTGATTTAAGTTAGGTTCAAGTTAGGTTGAACCTAGACTTAAGGTTGACTTAAGTTCAATATGGGTTGAACTCAAGTTAGGTTTGTTTGATTTAAGTTAGGTTCAAGCTAGGTTGAACCTAGACTTAAGGTTGACTTAAGTTCAATATGGGTTGAACTTAAGTTAGGTTTAAGTTTGAGTTAAGGTTGACTTAAGTTCAATGTGGGTTGAACTCAAGTTAAGTTTTAAGTTTGATTTAAGTTAGGTTCAAGTTAGGTTGAA
Organism: Papilionanthe hookeriana x Papilionanthe teres; assembly: GCA_022702705.1. Lineage (NCBI taxonomy): Eukaryota > Viridiplantae > Streptophyta > Magnoliopsida > Asparagales > Orchidaceae > Papilionanthe > Papilionanthe hookeriana x Papilionanthe teres. The sequence continues at coordinate 152,643,616 of CM040426.1, forward strand.
GCTAAATTAAGAGTACTAAACTTTAATTGGTTAAGGTTTAACAGATTAATTAAGTCTAGTGTGGTAGACTTAATTATGGTTTATGTATGATTAAACCTTAGTTGGTTAAGGTTTAATAGTTTAATTAAGTCTAATGTGTTAGACTTAATTAGAGTTTAAATTTGATTAAACCTTAGTTGGTTAAGGTTTAATAGTTTAATTAAGTCTAATGTGATAGACTTAATTAGAGTTTAAATTTGATTAAGTCTAATTTAGTTAAGACTTAATTGTTTAATTATGTTTAATGGATTATACCTAATTAGATTTTGAATTTGATTAAGTCTAATTCAGTCAAGACTTAATGGTTTAATTAGGTCTAATGGGTTAGACCTAATTAGGATTAGGTTTGATTAAGTCTAATTTAGTTAAGACTTAATGGTTTAATTAGGTCTAATGGGTTAGACCTAAATAGGTTTATGTTTGATTAAGTCTAATTTAGTTAAGACTTAATGGTTTAATTAGGTCTAATGGGTTAGACCTAATTAGATTTATGTTTGATTAAGTCTAATTTAGTTAAGGCTTAATAGTTTAATTAGGTCTAATGAGTTAGACCTAATTGGGGTTTAGGTTTGATTAAGTCTAATTTAGTTAAGACTTAATGATTTAATTAGATGCTAATGGGTTAGACCTAATTAGGGTTTAGGTTTGCCTCAAACCTAATGTTTAAGGTGTTAATTAAGTTTAATTTGTTCTTAAACTTAATTTAAGTTTTGTTTTGTATTAAACCTAATTTAGTTAAGGTTTAATAAGTTAATTAAGTTTAATATGTCCTTAAACTTAATTAAAGATTTGATCTTTGTATTAAACCTAATTTAGTTAAGGTTTAATGGGTTAATTAAGTTTAATATGTCCTTAAACTTAATTAAAGTTTTGATTTTTGTATTAAACCTAATTTAGTTAAGGTTTAATGGGTTAATTAAGTTTAATATGTCCTTAAACTTAATTAAAGTTTTGATTTTTGTATTAAACCTAATTTAGTTAAGGTTTAATGGGTTAATTAAGTTTAATATGTCCTTAAACTTAATTAAAGTTTTGATTTTTTTATTAACCTAATTTAGTTAAGGTTTAATGGGTTAATTAAGTTTAATATGCCCTTAAACTTAATTAAAGTCTTGATTTTATCTTAAACCCAAGGTTTAATGGGGTAATTAAGTTTAATGTGTCTTTAAACTTAATTAATGTTTTGATTTTTGTCTTAAACCCTAAGGTTTAATGGGTTAATTAAGTTTAATATGTCCTTAAACTTAATTATAGTTTTGATTTTTATATTAGACCTAATTTAGTTAAGGTTTAATGGGTTAATTAAGTTTAATATGTCCTTAAACTTAATTAAAGTTTTGATTTTGTATTAAACCCTAAGGTTTAATGGGTTAATTAAGTTTAATATGTCCTTAAACTTAATTAAAGTCTTCATTTTGTATTAAACCCTAAGGTTTAATGATTTTAATTAGGTTTAAGTTGTCTTTAAACCTAATTATTGTTTGATTTGAGTTCATTTAGATTTGGATTCATCATTTGCTTAATCCATCATGAAATGGATTAAGTAGGTAAAGAAAAGGTTTTGAAATATTAATTTTATAATTAATAAATCTTAACCTTTACTTAAAATGTCTTTTAGATTGATTTGATGAGTTGAGAATTGTTGTTTTAAGATTGTTATCTGTCACCCTAAGATTCTCACTCATTTTGAATTTTAATTTTCCAATTTTCCAAATTTTATAATTATTTTTTAAAATAATTACAAAATATCATGGAAATTAGAAAATCACAACCTAGAGAGCTATCCTAGCCTTTGAAAAATCAAGAGATGTGTCTAAGGACTTAAAGGTTCTTCCTTAAAAAATTTACATTTTTCTGATTTGTAAATAATTTTTAATAATTAAAATATTCTAGAGAGTATTTAATTATTTAAAAATTAAATACTGAGAATAAAATTGTAATTTAGGTCTCATAATTTTCTTCTCTTCAAGAGTTTTCCACAGGTATTTTTATTTTATTTTTATGAGCTCTGGATCAAAAGATATGAATTTTTGAAGAGTTTAAGGACTTTCTGAATTAAAATGGCCCAGAAAAATCCACGGTGCGCCATGCGTCCTCGTACTGAAGAAGAAGCGGGAGGATCCAGTGTGCGGTACGAAACAGCGGACACCAGAAACGTAGATCAACGCCGTCCATTCCAAAACACGAGAACGGATGGCGAAGATAAATCCCCCAAAAATTTGAAAATTTTCGAACCGTCCAACTTCAAAGCTCAATATCTCACTCATTTCTCAACGATATTGAGTGATTTTTGAACCTATGGAATCATCTGGATGTATAGATTATATTTATACGGTGATGATACATTTCTAGGCTAGTTTAACCCATGATTTTTTGATTATATGCATTATTTTGGACAAAATAACTCCATACCTCGGCCACAAGTTTGTTGAGCTTGATCAGGCCTGATGGTCAGCTTCTAGGACTCCCAAAGAAGATCTTTGTCACTTCAATTTGGTTTTGTAGCTAGCCTTGGAGAGCAATTTTGGTAAAATGGCTAGTTTGGGCTGATTTTAGATTTTGGCCAAATTTGCTTGATCAGACTAATCCTATGACATGATTTTGGTTGGAATAGGTTGTTGAGGTCCTTAGGAACACTTTTTGTGTTGGGAGCTAAGAGATTTGGGCAGCCTATAGGTTTCTATGGATTTTTTCTTCTCTCTTCAAAATTTCAGCCAAGGGGGGCTTTTATAGCCATGGATGGCTATGTTTCAACCTTGGTTAGCTTAGGATTTGATCATGGTATGGTTAGAGCTGTAGAGTACAACCTCCCCCATGTAATCTAAGCATCAACTCTTTATTTCCCATGAGAATTCTGCCACTTAAGCAAGTGCACATTTCATGGCAATCATGGATCCAAATTGTCATGATAAGCTCTTGATCTATTTGTTTCCATTGCATTGGCTAAGTGGGAGGTTAATGGTGACACAAATGGTTGAGTCCCTCTCCTTGCAACACCTCATTTAACATTTCATGGGGTGGTGACACATTAGCTCCCCTCCTTAATATTTTTATAAAATGTTATGATGAGCTTAACCATGGTGTGGAGGATGGTTAAAGCTTTGTCTTCTTACCATTGGGTGGTTAAGGAGGTGGCAAAACTCACTTCACCATGGTAAGACACCTCACTTTGTAAAGGGGGTGAGTCACACTTTAAATCACCATGATTTGGCCACCTCCCCTTCATGTCATTATGCCCCTTTACCATGGTTAAATATGAGTCATCCATGGGTCATGTGTGATGTCATAAAGGAGTTTTAGAATTTTTAGTAAACCAAAATGTCATAGGTTTAAAAGTTCCATTTAATACCCCTCTTGATTTAATTTCCATTTTAATTAATTATGTAATTAATTAAATGTTGGAAATTATTTTATTAATCAATTATTAATTGAAAATGATTCCAAATTAATTACTTGATTAATATTCATGTCATTAAAATTGAATTTTGTCTCTTTTCATGACTTTTCAATTTAATTTTCACTTTAATTAATTATGTCATTAATTAAAATATGAAAATTAAATCATTGGTTAATTAATTAATAAAAAATAATTTTGGAATTAATTAATTGATTAATTCCATCATTTTTAATTAATTTGTGCATTTTATGGCTTTTGAATTTAACTTTTCATTTTAATTAATTATGTCATTAATTAAAATTTTAAAAATTATATCATTAGCCAATTAATTAATCAAAATAATTTTGAGATTATTTATTTGATTAATTTTTTCATCTTTATTTCATTTTGGTGCATGTTATCATTTTATGACTTTTAATTTAATTTTCATTTTAATTAATTATGTCATTTAATTAATTAAAATATTTAAAAATTAAATTATTAGTCAATTTCATTTAATTAATCAAAATAATTTTGAAATTAATTATTTGATTAATTTTGTCATTATGGGTTTTTAAACATGTCATTGGGTCAATATTTGGTCAAAAATTAACCATTTTGACCAAAGTTAAATTTTTAAATCAAAAGGTTGACCTATGGGTCAACAGGGTTGGTCATTGGGTTAGGATTGACCATTTTGACCAAAGTTGACTTTTTAGGTGAAAAAGTTGACCTATTGGGTCAACAAGGTTGGTCATTGGGTCAGGATTGACCATTTTGACCAAAGTTGACTTTTCAGGTTAAAAGATTGACCTATGGGATCAATAGGGTTGGTCATTGGGTTAGGATTGATCATTTTGACCAAAGTTGACTTTTTAGGTCAAAATGTTGACCTATGGGGTCAAAAGGGTTGGTCATTGAGTTTGGATTGACCATTTTGACCAAAGTTGACTTTTAGGTCAAAAGGTTGACCTATGAGGTCAACAAGGCTGGTCATTGGGTCAGAATTGACCATTTTGACCAAAGTTTACTTTTTAGGTCAAAAGGTTGACCTATGGGGTCAACAGGGTTGGTCATTGGGTCAGGATTGACCATTTTGACCAAAGTTGACTTTCTAGGTCAAAAGGTTGACCTATAGGGTCAACGGGGTTGGTCATTGGGTCAGGATTGACCATTTCGACAAAGGTTGACTTTTAGGTCAAAAGGTTGACCTATGGGGTCAATAGGGTTGATCATTGAGTTAGGATTGACCATTTTGACCAAGGTTGACTTTTTAGGTCAAAATGTTGACCTATGGGGTCAATAGGGTTGGTCATTGGGTTAAGATTGATCATTTTGACCAAAGTTGACTTTTTAGGTTAAAAGGTTGACCTATGGGGTCAACAAGGTTGGTCATTGGGTCAGGATTGACCATTTTGACCAAAGTAAACTTTTTAGGACAAAAGGTTGACCTTATCATAAAAGAGGTCAACACAGCGCTAAAAAATGGCGGCGACGGCGTCAGAGACAGTTTGGATGGATTTTTTGGCAGTTATGGCAGAGATTCAAGGTATTGGGAAGATTTTTAAAAGGTTTCTTGAGGCATCTCTTGGAAAATTCGTCCATACATTATAAAATAGTGTTTTTATGTCAGAAAAAGTTTGTGTTTGCAGATGTATGTTAGGAAAAACGAGAGGAATGCTTGGATCCATAAAGAAAGAATGAAATTGTGGCATGATCGGAAGATATTGAAAAAGAAATTTAAACATGGACAGAAAATTTTGTTATACAACACAAGGCTGAAATTATTTCCTGGAAAGCTCAAGTCTAGATGGTTGGGACCTTTTACAATTGTAAAAGTTCATTCTTTTAGAACTGTTGATATTGAGGATCCTGATACTGGAAATATTTTCAAGGTTAATGGGCATCGATTAAAGCCTTACCTTGATGGGTTTCAACCTGACCTCAAAGATGTTTTAATGCTGATTAATCTCGATTAACTGAATGGGTTGTCGGGCTGACGACGTTAAACCAAGCGTTTTATGGGAGGCAACCCATATGTATCGTGGTGTGTTTGCTTGTTTGTTGTAGTTGTGTTTTTAGATAGTTATTTTGGAATCCTAATCGCTCCTAAATACTTTTAAAAAATTGATAAATATTGGATCAAATTGAGAAATTGGAATAATTCGGGCCAAACGAAGTTCGGTGAATTTTTTAACCACCGGCACCAAAATGGGCATCGTTGACGCCCAAATACAGACTGTATGTTGAACTTCAGAATTTGAGCGCCGCTGGCACCCTATTGAATGTCGCCGGCGCTCAAATCCTAATGACAGTTATTGGAGTTTAAAAATTCAATTTTTCACAGTTTTGAGCGGGATCTTCTTCCTTATAACTCCCAAAACTCCATTTAAACCTCTAACCTCCATAAAAATGAAAACTTCCTTTCCCAATTCGCATCCCATGGATTCCCACTCTATATAACCCCTTGATCTAGCGTTTTCAACCGACAGAAATTTATCGGTTTCGAGGCGCAGTGATTATTCACCAAGGTGATGATGAAGAGGAGGATTGCCATAGTCGTTCCGGTTGTGAAAGAATTCCATGCAAATCTTCACGGGATCAACCAAGGATTCATCTATGTGCGAGGTAGGTTTGTGCAATTCACTCCTGCGAGAATTAATGATCTCTTTATGATTGAGAATGTACCTATCTACCACTATTTCAATTTTAATGCGACAAGCGATGATATGAATGAAGTTTATCGTTATTTGACGGATGAAATGGAAGATTGAGAAGTAAGTGCAATGGATATATTAGTTTCCTTTTTGCATCTTTAAATCCGGCGTCAAAGCAGTGGCATTATTTTATTTCGGCGAAGTTATTTCCAACTTTGAAGATTAGTAAAGTAACCAAAGAAAGTGCCATTTTAAATTTTTGTATTCAAACTGGAAGGCCGATTGATATTGGAAATATAATTGTGAAATCTGTTTTGGGATTGATAGTTCATGGATCTAAATATGTGCTTGGACACCCGTCCACTATATTTCTTTTGTGTAGTCAATCACAAGTTCCGTATAAGAGTTGGGAAAAGGTTATTCTTCCCTGGAGGCCTTTTGATCCAACCAATCTTTATGACTACCAAACAGTAGGAGATGAAGGTGATATGGATCTGCTTGCTGATCAACCAAATCAGATTTCACAACCCATTCAGCCTTACTTTCTTGAAAATTCCAGAGTAATACTGAAGAAAATCAAGCAGTTGGAAAAATAAGTACAAAATGTTTTGAATGCCAATAATAATATTTTTGATTTATTTGATCACATAGACTGGAGGATGAAGGAACAATTTGATCACATTGGACAGATTGAAATGGGCCTGATTAATCTGTTGAAGAAGAATGTTGTGTTTGTTTAGGATTCATCTGATGAATTACCATTCGTACCTTCTACAATTTTTTCATGCATTGTCAATCTATTGGAGATATCAGAGAGGAAGATAGTTCGGAGACTGATGAGGAGTGACTACTGGATTTCGCTTGTGCTTGATGTGTGTTTTCTTTGCTTTGCTTAATTTTGTTTGGTGTGTTTAGTATTTGCTTTGCATTGCTTTGTAGTTTGCATTTGGATTTACTATGCTTAATTTCGTTGTGTGTGCTTAGATTTTAGTGTTTGCTTATCGTAGTGTACTTGCAACACTAAAAATCTAAGGGTCATTGATTTGATTTGATGAACATGTTAGTGTTTATGTTGTAATGTGGATTTTATATATATAAGTGATATTTTGTGTTGTTTGTGTAAGAATTGTGTTAGTTATTGCTTGTGTGATGAAATAGATGCTTAATAAAGTATTAAATGAGATTGTGGGACAAAACGATTGAAATTAAAAAAAAAAATTCGGACTCAGAAAAATTTTTGCACTAGCGCTGCTAGCTCCAGAATACAGAGACTTTGGTTAATTGAAAAAAAATAGAGCGCCACCAGCGCTCGATAAATAGAGCGTCGCCGGTGCCCTATCAAGCGCGCCGGTGCCCTATCGAGTGCCGCCTGTGCCCTATCGAGCGTCACCAACACCCGAATACAGAACAAGGCCAAAATCCTTTTATTTCGCGATTTTGACCCTGGGACCGTGAATTTCTCCTTTGCTTTCATTTTCCTTCTCCATTTTCACGACTTTGAAGAACTAGGGCTTACTAGATCTTGGATTTGAAGCGACTTTGTCTTCTTCCTCCATTTTTGCGACTTTCATCTTCCTCATCTATTTTGACCAAATCTACACTTCTCTTAGTAAGAGCTTCACTTTAAGTTAAAAATTTTTTATTTTCACCATAGGAATCTCTCACATTGCTTAGATTGGAATTTTAGGATTTTTAAAGAAATTTTGGAATTTCCTATGATGAAATTTGCTCTTACATGTTTATAAAAGTATTTTGAGTTTGCTACATTGTGGATTTGGAATTTATTAGAATTTTCTTGTAATTTTTAGAAATTCACATGGCTCTAAGATTGAGTAAAGGCAAGAGAAAATTTGATTATGTCAAGGCATAATTTCGTTTTAATTCTTACCTTTACAATAAGAAGTGTATTTAGGATCGAGCTTTTGACAATCTTGGTGGATCTGTTGAACAGTTAATTACAGAGCGGAAATGGGAAAGATTTTGTTATTTTACTGCAAATGCTGTTTTGGGTGTTTTAAGAGAATTCTATGCAAATGTGCCCTGGACTGAGACAAAAAATGTGCTAGTTCAAGGAAAAATGATTGAATTCACCCCTCAGCATATCAATGCATTTTATCAGACTTGTCCCTGCTTCCAAGTTAAATGTTGTATCTAAAGTCTGGCACTATTTCATCTCTGCAAGACTGTTACCTTCTTATCACCATAGTGAAGTTACAAGGGATAGAGCAATTTTGAATTATTGTATTCAGACTATGAAGAAGATTGATATTGGAGCTATTGTCTTTAAGAACATTCAGTTTATTGCTAGTGGAGAGACCCTTTGAAGGATTAGGACATCCTTCCCTGATTCATGCCCTACGTGTACAGTCCGGAGTAGAATTCAACAGTTCTGAAGAAGTAGCTATACCAATGAGACTGATTACCAAGACTATCAATCGTACTTATGAGTCTCATGTGGGAGCACGAGATGAGAGTAGGAGTACTGATATTCCTACTACGAGCTACGACATTCCATCTACATCTGAGACCGCTACATTGTCCGATATTATGGAGCAGTTAAGATTACAGAGTGATAGTTTGGATAGACTCCATGGTAGGATGGATTTGTTTGAGGCTAGAAGTTATGTGAATGAGGATTATATGAGAAGAAGATTTGAGTATGATATTGCCTATCATGACGCCCAGGTCAGATTCATGAGGGGGGACACTGATGTGATATTCCCTACTTGCCCACCTATACACCGTATAGACCTGGTCCTGCTGACCCTGCTGATGAAGCTGGTGATGAAGAGTTGTAGTTTGTCTGTTTCTGTTTTTCTTTTTATGTGTTGTGTTTTTTTTGTGATGTAGTATTTATTTACTTTCTATGTGATGTGTGAGCCTATTGATGTATTGTAGTGTTGTAATGAAAAGTTGAAATTGTTAAATGAAATGTATAGTGTTGTGATAATTTGTTTAGTAGTTGTGGTGTTTTGTTGGATGTTTAGATGTTTAAAGTTGATATCTCTTTACCCTGCAAATGTTTAAAAATTTTATATCACTGTTACTAACTGTTTCATACCTGCTAGCTGTAAATTTTGACTAATACCAGATAGCTTTTGAAGATTTCAAGATCCGGCACAAAAATGTTAGTTTCTTTTACTCTCTACTGTTTCAAATTTATTGAAAAATTTAAGTTTGGGGGAGGGTAGAAAAATATTAACACTTATTTGTTCTCAATTATTATATTTTCAAAAATTATTAGCAAAACTTCTGGCAGTTGAACTTCACTTTAGATAACTAAAACTTTTTATTTCAGTTGAATATTATGGAAGAATTGGATGAAAGTTTTTAGTAATAAAGGTTAATTTATAGGGGTAAGATATTGGTATGAAAGGATTTGATTATAGTTAACTATTTAAAGTAAAGAAAATTGTATTTTTGAAATGTTAAGAGACTTAAAGTATTATGTGTTAAGAAGAGATTGTGACTTTATGATGAATAATAAAGATCATACCTAATTTTAAAGTATGGAGGTGTTTCAAGTTTGAACTTTAGAAAGAGGAGAGTGAAGTTCAAAGTCATTAAAGGCTATCCAGATATAGTAATCCTCATTTAAAAAAAAAGTGAAAAAAGAAAGAAGAAAAAGAAAAGAAAATAGAAAGAAGAAAAATATTTATGAGGAGAAGCTTGAGGAGATGCCTAATCAAAAATTAGCTTCACTTGAGTCACTCTAAAGGGAGAACTTGATTTCATTTTTGAATTTATATTTAAAGTATTGGCCTACATTCTGATGAAGTTTGCATGAACTCCTTTTTCATATAGTCTTTCAAGGCACTCTTAATGTGACAAATTATGGTTTATTTTGAAATAAATAGAAGACTAGAACCCTTAGACTTGATTGCTGAATATTCTTATACCTGTAGTGTTGACCTGAATTACTGAATTTCTTTCTAAAAGTCTTATCAATATATTCCTTTGAATGAAAAATTTTAGTGTCCTACGGGTGAAAAGTACATTTCCTTGAGTTATATATTTATGTAGTAAAAGGATTACTTGAGGACAAGTAATAGTTAAGTTTGAGGTATTTTGATGCACTAAAAATATATACTATTTTTGCTATATAATTTTACCCATTTTTAGTGATATTGCGCTTTAAAGAAAGGTATTACTTGTCTAGCGAAGTTTCTAGCTTCTTCATCAATGTCTAGGGGTAGGTTTTAGGCTAGGATCATGAAGAATTGTCATTTTCCATGTTTAAACCTCATGAGGTTAACCTTGGTGAAGGTTTTGAGTTTGGATTTTGTCTTGCCTTCATTGGATCCCTTGTGAGGTGGATTGGGCTTGGTGAATCTTGCTAAATTCAACTCCCCTAGATAATTTCCAAATCCATTTACTCCATTTGAAGGAATGGTGACTCCTTATCCCCTTAGTCATTCCATGCATGCTTTAGCTATGATGGCTTTCAACCATGGTGTGGAATTCGGTTTGAATTTTGTTTCCCCTCCATTGGTTGGTCTAGGAGGTGCATGGTGAGTTAAGAAGGCAAGCCCTCTTCCTTTCAACATGTCATTTAAAATTTGATGAGGGGATGACACATAAACCTCTCATTTAAAATTTTTTATAATTTAGTCATGATGAAACATAGCATGAGTTAAACATGGTGCCAAAGAGAGTTTAATTGGTGTTTTAATTCTATTGGTGAGTTCATGACACACTTGAAGTGGTGAGCTACCTCATCTTGATGTAGAAGGTGAGTCATGCTTTAAGCTTGGGAGAGGATGACACCTCATTTCCCTTCATGATGAACCTCTTTAACCATGGTTAAAGTGGTGGATTATGGGTTATTTAATGTGTTAACCCATCTCTAATAAATCCCATGAGTTATGGGTGACCCATTGATGACTTCATATGAAGTCATTTGTGATGTCATAAAAGGTTAGAATTTCTGAAAACGATGGTGTCATGGTTAAAATTCTATTTCATGCCCCTTTCTTAATTTAATTTCCATTTTAAGTAATTATGTCATTAATTAAAATGTTGAAAATTATTTTATTAATCATTTAATTAATCAAAATAATTTCAAAATAATTATTTGATTAATTTTTATGTCATTTTTGATTTAAAATTGAATCTTGTCTTATTTCATAGCTTTTAATTATATTTTCATTTTAATTAATTATTTAATTAATTAAAATATTGAAAATTATATTATTGGCCAATTAATTAATCAAAATAATTTTGGAATAATTATTTGATTAAGTCATATTATTTTTGGTTCAAAATTGAGTATTTTGACCAAATTTGATGAGTGTTGACTAAGGTTGACCAATATTGACCCAAGTTGACTCATCAAATTTGGTCATTCCGTATTGATTTATTTTTTTTGAAAGAACGACAATTTGAGAAACTATCATAGTTAAAGCATCAGAATCATGAATACTGGCTACTCTCTTAGGATTTACCCTTTCAACGAGGCCATTGAAAATTATTGGTAGCCATTTCTTACTATTAACGCATAGGCTTCTTAAAAGGTTTTGATATTAGTGATCCACAAGCAATGACGTCAATAATAGATCTAAGAGATCCTACTAATCCATTATAAAATGTTTGAATAATTAACTAATACGGTAAAGCATGATATGGACATTTCTAGGAAATTCTTTAAATCTTTCCCAAGATTCATATATCGATTCTCCATACATACTCGACTTAAAGATGTGATATCATTTCTAAGCTTAGTAGTCTTAGATGGTGGAAAATATTTCGATAAGAATTTTGGTGAAAGTTCTCCTCAAGTTCTAATAGATCCAGGTGCTAATGAATTTTACCAAGCCTTAGCCTTATCCCTTAGTGAAAAATGAAAAATTCTAAGTCTGACAGCATCATCAGATACTCTGTCGTACTTAAAAGTAGCACAAAGTTCTAAGAAACTTGCAAGATGTAAATTAGGATATTCATTTGAAGTTCCACTAAATTGATTGTTTTGTATCATTTAGATAATTGCAGGTTTAAGTTTAAATGAATTAGCAGCTACATCAGGATTTTGAATAGTTAAGTGAATTTCATCTAATGTAGGGTTAGCGTAATCTCTTAGGGGTCTAGATTGATGTTCATTTTCTATTCTTTGGTTGTTTACGTTGTTTTTCATTGTTTCATAATGTATAGGTTCTTTTCTTAGTTTTCTAATTCTTCTAACTGTGTGTTCTAATTCCGAATCGTAGGGTATATAATTTTCAGAACCAAATTTACGCATACAATTGAAATCAGTACACAGCAAGACAGTTAACTAAATAAGTTGCAATTCTATTAAAAAGTTTTCTAACAGTCCTAAATTGTTTGTTACTCTAATTATTTTATATTCCTCGGCAGCGGCCCCAATTTGACTCGAGGTACACACTCCACGCGACAGACACTTAGCGTAATTTTAATTCTTTTTGTAACAAGTATATAATATATTCTTTTATTCGCAGAGTTACCCTTTAACGCAAGTATACGTATCGCTCGAAGTAATACGGGGCTCTAGTGGAGTCCGGATATCGATCCATACGGGGAATATTGTAGAGGCTACAAACTAGGATTATAGAAATCAATTCAGAATCACAACTAAATTGAAATTGTCATATCGTCACACAATACACAATCGATAATAATATGAAGTTTAAATTAAACTAGTTCTACTAATAGATAACTAATTCTACTAAAGTAAAGTTCAAAATATATAAGCAAGAATCTTTCTCCTTTGTTAAGATATTTAACTGAATAAATAATTAGACTTAGTTTAAAATGGTGTTCTGCCAACTAGGAGCATACCTATTCTTTACCCTTTGGTCAAGGCATAAAGAACATTGACTAATCCTATACTTGTTTACTGAATTTGCGGCTAGGCTGGGAGGATACCGACTCTCACTTCAGAGCTCCTGAGGGCTAACATCTACACTTCAGCACCCAAACGATAGGACCGAATTGAGGATTTTAGCCTGTCACTCTAAAATCTTCAATCAATGAATATTTTTTCTCTATTTATTTGCACCTTACTTCCAAGGACTTTGACCTCCCTAAATCTCGGATGTAATCCTTACTATAGTTGTTAAACTTGACATATTTTAACTATTCAATTGGCCAGATTGAAACTAAATTAAGAATTAAGTAAAAGATTATCACAACTTCTTTAAATTTTTATGGCACACTAATTCTATTTATCATTTCACAAAAATATCAAAACTAGGAGAAAGATAGGAAAACTACTCAGATTTCATGGAGAGGATACAATAAAATTTGGATTTCATATATAAAAGTAAAGTTCTACAAACTAAAGTAAATAAAAACAACTTATCGTATATTCCTCCCCAAGCAAACTCCTTGAAGTTCCTCTGAATCTCTTCATTTCTTTACAGTACGCAAAATTCTCCTTCGAAATAGCAATGCAGAAGAGATCTCTCACTTCCCTTCCACTCTTACAATCCTTTGAAGAATTCCTCACCAATTTCTCTATCTAAACTCACTATTTAACACTCACTAAATAACAACAATGGACACTAGTGAACTCTCTATTTGACACTAAGTGACTCTTAGAAGACCCCAAAAGGACTTGTTAAGAACTCTTAGTGATTTTTAGAGGACCCAAATATGACACTTTTTTAGCCTAGAATTGTTCTTTTTAAAGTTGTTGAAGAGTCTCCAAGGGTTTTCCAAGCATCCCTTCGAAAATTGTCCACATTTGACGTAGTTTGTGAAAGAACTACCGATCTTGCCGTCCAAGGCCTCGAGCTCCGCCGTCGGCGCCCTAGATCAAATTTGCATAATTTTGGTCTTGTTGCTCCAAATTCGCTCCTTTTTGCATATTTTCGCTCCAATGTCCTCAAATCTTCATACCTGCAGAAAACACCAAAAATACCCTTCTTTAAAGTGCAATATCATCAAAATCAGTATAAAATAAGCACGAAAATCTTAACATTTTTTCTTTGGGTCAAGCTTCAGCTTATAGTCATAGGATAGAGTTTCCTTCCTTTGACCTTAGGGCTACCGAGGTCTCCGTGGATAATCCAATTCTTGGATTACTTACTGGGGATCTCAGGACGTGTTGGGTCGACTTCCTTTACGTCCGGGTAGACCTAGGATCCTACTGGCTTGGGATGACGGGTCATGGTACCCCGACTTGTCTACCTCTACCTCTTTAGGATTACTCCTCCCTTCTTTTAACTACCTCTGTTGAGCCAATTTGCTCCTTGACCTCGTTGATATCATTTTGACGACCCGATGCTGATGAGCTGCAGCCCATTTGTGATACGACGATTTGTCCTCTAACCTTATGGCCCAGACATGCTTTGACGTGTTGGGATACCTCCGTTAACATGACTTAGGTTACTCCGTGGGCTCCGTATAGTGATGAGCCGCTACCCCATTTGGGATGTCAGAGACTCACTCTCTGCCCGATGGCTTAGCGAGAGCTTTAAAGCATCGTGGCGTTCCCACACGAAATAACCTCCCTTTGATTTCCTATACTTAGGTCTATGATAATATAAAGTGAAACTCCTTTTATCGAGAGTATTCTTGGGTATTCCCCAAGATGTAATTAACTAGTAGGAATACGTTCCTCGGGGTGTGCTCTTGACCTCAAAACAGGTACATACACCTGACTCTCTAGTTATGGGTTATCTACGTAGATACTTCTTTCGCGTATATTGGTTCAAGGTGCATCCGCCCTATCTTATTTGGGCGGACAATCTTGACTTATCCTTGTGAGGTTTATCGCACGTAGACACTCCATGTTTTTATTTTCTCTTATTTATCATTTTTGTCATATGTCCCTTCTTATTCGATTCCTCTTCTCTTCGAATCACTTATTTGATTTAGGAGGGAGATTTATTGAATAAGGGAAGTATACGACGACTGATAAGCTGGCGACTCCTTTTAAAATAAAAAATAGAAAAAGAAATGACGAAAACAAGAACTTAAACCAAAACCTAAACTTAGGTTCAACCTAACTTGAACCCAAGTTAACCAAAACTTTAGGTTCAACTTACATAGAACCTAAACCAAAACCTAAACTTAGGTTCAACCTAACTTGAACCCAAGTTAACCAAACCTTTAGGCTTAACCCAAATTGAGCATAAACCAACCAAACATTAGGTTCAACTCAAATTGAACCTAACAAAACTTTAGATTCAATCTAAATTGAATCCAAGTCAAATTTAGACTTTAAGTTCAGCTCAAATTGAACTTAAATTAACCAAACCCTTGGTTCAATTTGAATTGGATCTAAATCAATAAACATAAGTTGACTTAAATTTTAGGATCAACTTAAATTAAAATTAAAAAAGTCCGAACCCCGGACTGAACTCAAATATTAAGTCTGATCAAGACTTAATTAAAAAAATATCCTTTATATTCAAATAATAATGAATCTAAAACCTTAAGTCTAATTTATGTTAAACTTAACCTAATTTTGAAGTTTGTTTAAGATTAATTATATCCCTTCAAATCTAATCAACATTAGATTTAAACTTTAAGCTTAATTTAAATCGTACTTAACAAAACTTCCTCAGGACTAACTTACATTGGACCTGAGATTCTATGTCTAACTAATATTCTACTTAAAACCAAACTTCTTAACTCAAAAATCTTTAGATTAAAAAGACATTGAATCTAAAATCCTAAATTCTAATTTATGTTAGATTTTACCCAGTTTTAAGTCTAATTTATATTAGGCTTAACCTAAATATTTTTAGATTCAAAAGACATTGAAATCTAAACTCCTAAAGTCTAACTTATGTTAGATTTTACCGAAATTTAAGTCTAATTTATATTAAGCTTAATTCAAAAATCTTTAGATTCAAAAAACAATGAATCTAAAATCCTAAAGTCTAACTTATGTTAGCTTCAAACGATAAACTTAATGATCCTAAATAATGGAACCGCAAAAACTAATTGGTTAATAAATCATAAAAAATCTAAAATATTCAACCTCTTAAAATCTGACACAATACATTAAAACTTAAACAAAACTTTAATGAACAAAGATCACCAAATGCAGCTTTAACCTCAACATTTTTTTATCTACGAAGATTTCTTAGACGATGTAATCCTGGTTGTTGACAGGAGTCTTCCGGTCCCATCTTTCGAACTAAGTAGATCAAGGCATCTGATGACCCTGGGACGACGGAGCCATGGACATCTTGACCGGGTTGTCTAAAAATTAAAAATTAACCAACTAAAATAACCATTTAATTAACATTATTTTGTAAGAATAAATCTTACACTATTTTTATTACAGGATGAAGACAAGTTCCATTTTAGATTTACTTTGCATGTAATTAGGGTGTGCTAACTCTATTTTGCAAGTCGACATTTTGAAGACGGGACAAAATACAACAAAACAAAACCAAAAAAAAATTAAAACAAAACAAAAAAAAAACAAAATAACAATAAAATGACATTGACAAAACAAAACAAAACAACAACAAAACTAAAACTTTAGCGTAGTATGTGACACTTAGAAACATATTACCCTTAGTATTGAACATTGACATTTCTTTCATTGATTTTAAAAATTAATTTCTTAGAAAACGAATTTTTATGTTAATCAGGAGTTTTCTTAGGCAATCCTAAATGTCTAAGATGTAATTAACTATAGGAGCTTGCTCCTATAGGAGAATAAAAAACTCAGAATAGGTATCACACATAAAATCTCTTGTTATTAGATTTTCCATGTGGTCGTCTTTATACGGAAATATCCAGAATTAGGCGTTCTGGTATACTCTCTGTAAGGTTTACCACTGACATTTCTTTGTTCTACTGCTTTCTATCTTATCAACCCTTATCTTTCTTCTTTAAGTTTCTTAATATCTAAGTATCTTTTACATGATCCAAAGAATAAATGTTAGGGTGATATGATAGATAAACAGAATGATGACTCCTAAACAACGACATTGACAGTTTTTCCGACATTCACAATGACACGAGAAAATTGACGGCGCCGACGGCGACGAGCAAGTCTCGGATGCCATTAGGCATATGATAATCTGATTTAATTCTCAACGTTCTAAGAACTAATGGTAACTCTGAACATGTGGTGTTACCTTCCTATTAAAATTGTTGTGTAGCATTTGATAACTTAGAGAACATTTGTGTTATGTTGTTCGATGGTTGATCATACTCAAGCACGTCTTCAATCATTTGAGTCCTGCCTTCATTGAAAACCATTTTTTTACATTTTTTAGGATCATATTCATATGAAGTGACAAAATTTGATGAAGCACTGTCTTGATCATACTCAACATGTAGCTCATACACTCGATGTACAGTTCAGTAATAATAATTAGAATAATAGAGCTAAGGTACAAATCCATATTCACTTTATTTGGTGTTAGGAATGATTGATTTTTGTGCTTTACACGTGAGCATAAACTCACCCCCTGATAGATAAGTGGAATGAAGTGATGCCGCTTGAATGAAATACTTTACACAATTCAAGAACTCATCATTATTTCTTTTTCTACCTTGATGTATTCTAATGTATATTCATGATCATAAATTTTATATATCCATTGACTCACAGTAAATTTAATGACAAACACTTTTAAAGCAAGTTAAATAACATTTTCATACAAAGTTAAGTATGCCATGATTGAAATTATCATTTTAGATTAGTAAATATTTATATAATAATTACGATGTGTTGTATCTTACTAGCTAGCCAATCAAAACACTACTTCAGTATGTGAGGAATGACTTTAACTATAAGAAAGTGTGCTCATAGGACAAGATTTCTACAATAGAATAAGGTGCAAAGATCTGGATGAGTTTTTACACTAAACTATCATTGTCATCTACAACAGAAATTTATCAATATAAACCAAAACATAAATAAAAAAATTATCGTTATTGAAGCAAAAACTGTGACGTCCCTTTAAGAGTGTTGGTAAAAATGAAGATGATTGGAAATACGTAATAGGCATTTTTGATACCATCAAAAGCCTAGAAGATATTATGAGGTTAATCATGATTAATGAAGCTATGTCTTTGCATCAAAATACATTCCAAAAAAGAGCATTGTAAGAGAAACACATTGTTAATATCATATTTTTAAAGAGACAAACCATGATTTACAATAAAGCCAAAATAAGTCAAAAAGTAATTGGATTGACTATTGGACTAAAGTATTATAATAGTTAATTATAGGGAATTATAAAATCTCTTCAAATGTTAATTGATATGGATGCTAAATGCTTAGTAAGAAAATCCACCCAATTCCAATGTATTTACATATATTTAAACTAAGCGTTACTTTCTACATCCACACCGCCAAAATATTTCATATTACAAAAAATACCATCACTTTAACTTTCATTAGGTGAAAACAACATTTCTCGCATAGATGAGGTGGCCTAAATGTTGGAAGAAATTAAGAGGTGTGTATCCACCAAATTTATTATTTTCTGAAAAAAAATTGATTTTTATGTAAATTAAAGAGAACGACATAGTCAAAATCTAACTACTTTAACTACAGAAAAAAATTGTCGAACAAATAGCATAGAATGACAGACGAGATTGAAATACGAAGGTTACTTTACTCATGGATTGAACTCAGGTTACCAGACCCAAAGTAACACCGAGTTATCGTCACAAGTGTCGTCGGAGGTGAGAAATAGTTGTGAGCATCATTGGAGCCCTAGGATTGCCACAGAAGATATCACCAAGAGCCCTAGTCGAAATGGAGAAGAGAAGGAAAAATGAGTTGTTCACGAGATAGATTAGTTTTAATAATGGTTACTGTCTGATAGTGAAAAAATCTTGACAAATGTTGTGAGAAACTCTTAGATTGCTAGAAGTAGAATATTTGAGTATAATATATGAGATTTGTTGCCAAAGCATATACAAAAAGACATATTGTTGATTAGTTGAACTTACAGCAGGGTTGAAGACACCGACTTGACCAATAAAGTTATTGGCTTGATTGAATGAATGCTACTGAATAGGTCCCTAGATTAGTAGCTTCTAAGCTTAGGCAAGTAAAAAATGTTGTAGTGCTCGAATGCATAGCACATTGGTTGAAAGAAAAAGAAAAAAAAAAAAACAAAATATTATGCCCTTGCCCAAGTATGTTATGGCAAGTTCACGATAATCTCAACAAGTACATCAAAATCCTATCGAGTTCATTATGCCCCACTCATGTTATGGATGTTTATGATTCTTATTCAGTCAATGAATTTTAAATTGGACCGACTTTTACTAAAGCAAAATTTTGAGATGTTTATATGTATAATTAGTTTCTATATTATCTTGTATCATTGCAAAGTGAAATTCCCATATCTTTTTGTGTCATTGAAAATTGTTTTGAAACTCCTCCAAGATCAAACGGTGGAGATTCCATTACAAAATCATTACCTTCTTCAAAGCATTCATAAGAAAAATGTAAATAAGGCAAATCAAAATCAAAATGACTGATGAAGAAAGAAGAAAGAAATAAGTTCGACAGTCCGCCTATAAAGGAGGGTGAGGTGAGTAGAACATTCAAGAGTATTAACTTAGTTGACTTTAGCGGGTGGTCCCACAACATCTTTGCAACTTCACTTATGGTTCCAATGAACGAGCTAATAATTGCATCATAAATTTTGTTAACTGAGGCAGCGACCATCCCTGCTAAAGTAATTGTTATTTTGCTTAGATGTACTTGTAAAAAACTTTAAAATTCCAAATAATAGAAATACTACTTTTAAGAGATTGATACAACTTTTATGAGTCCTCCAATAATGCAAGTTGAGGAAGAAGTCACAAATCAAAACTAAAACAATTCACCATTCAAGATGGGGTTGATTTTTAAAATTTTTACTACATTTGTTGAGTGATGAAATAACTCATCTTTCTATGAATGAGCTTCTAGGTAACCCACAAGTAGGGTAAAATTATAAGAGTACCGTTGGTTCAGCCTCTAAAGCTAATTGTCAGACAGAAGACTTGTGATGCCTTGTTGATATTTGTCTAGACAATTTCCTCGGAAAGAAATTTTCTATTTTGGACGTTTTAGCGTACAAGCCTAAATCCAAAAATATTGCCAATGTTTTATCAACAGAAACAACTAAAAGAGTTGTTAAACAGCCCACTTGAGAGACTGTTGGGAGTCACCACAGGTACAAAAGCAAATACGAGTGCTGAGAAAGAAAATATTCTGCGTTTAATTCTCCTTAAAAACTGTTAGAAGCTTATTGTGAATTATTGTTAAATGTTAACTTTACTTATATAATTATTAATTACATAATTATATTAAATATAAAATTTTAAACTTAAGTTTGATTCTATTATATCCATTAAATTTTATGCAACTTGCTATAATTATTATTTATATTTATATGTAATGAAAACAGTGAGAAAATGAGCATTGATTAGTGTAAAACAGTGAGGAAAAAGGAGTAGAAAATTACTTGTCGAGGAAGCCATTTAACGGTACAAGAGCTGCAGCGAAAAAGGAGGTAGAGAAGAGGGGACCTAAAGCTCATAGTGGTATTTTCCTCACTATTGACTTTTGGGTACAGGTCCTTATATAAGCTAAAAAGAATCATCTAGAGAAAAGACACTAATGAGTGGAAATAATAGAAAATATACCATCTGGTGTACTATTTTGAGGTAGTGGAGAGCATTCCTCCATTATCTGGTGTCCTTTTTTGAGGTAGTGGAGAGAAATCCTCTATTATCCCTCCTCAAGCTGGTGCTAAACTTTGTTGAAGTGTAAGTGAGTTGAAGCGAAGTGTGGGCACTGGGGGAAGTGGGTTTGTAAAGATATCTGCAACTTATTTTATAGTGGGAATTTGTTGGATATCAATCTCTTTAGAAATTATTTATTTTTGAATGAAAGTGATATTTTTGATGTGCTTCATGTGAGCATGGAACACTAGATTACGAGCTATCGCTTGAGTAAAGATGTTTTTGCAGTGGATAAAAGTGGGGGTAAGGAAAAGATTTGAAATTCATTTAAGAGCCGATGAAGCCGTATGTGGAAAGAGCTCGATATTTGGCTTCAGTTGAGGACCTTGCTACACTTGGTTGTTTCTTGACATGCCATGAAGGTTGTTTCTGAGGAACAAGCAATAGCCTGTGGTGGACCGTCAGTCATGTGGATCATCTGCCCAACTGGAATTAGAGGACTGAAGAACAAGAAGTTCGGGTGTAATGGGTAGCCCGAAACCAAGGGTGCCCTTGATGTAGCAAAGTAGTCATCTAAGTTGGTTGAATTGGATGCATAGTGGTTGTTGGAGATGTTGGGACATGTTATATTTAGGTATTTTTGTGAACCAACTAATTATCGGTAATGGGTTGGGGTAAGGTTGGTTCAGATCGATGTGGCTTTGTTTTTGTGAATAGAGCGGGTTTGGAGTGGGTTTACAATCAGCTAGGCTAGCTTTGGTGAGGATATCCGATGCATAAGCTGTTTTGAAGAAGAAACATAACTTTGTTGGTGTGCACAGTGGTTCATGCCATGAAATGTGGAGACGAATCCCAAACTTTTCATGGAGAATTTCTGCCTATGTTTTAGTGGTAGATCATTAATGGATTTGGAGTTGTTTCCTATAAATAAACTGTTGTCCCCTAGAGGAAACGATAGAGAGCTGTGGAGTTGTGATGGTATATGAACTTTGATGAGTCTGCTTGACTTCTATGAAAGCCAAGTTGGAGGATATTTTGGATAATGTATTAAACCACTGACATGGGCTTGTTTAAGACCGTAGAGTGCTTTTCATAAAGGACATGCATGTTTGGGATGGTTTGGATTAATGTGTCTAGGAGGTTGTTGCATGTATATTGTCTTCGTATGGTCACCATGGAGGAAGGCGTTAGATACATTAAGCTGAAGGACAGACCAATGAAAATGAGCTGAGATATTAAGATGGAAACGAATGGTGGGATGTTTTGCCACGGTGCTATAGGTTTCGGTGCAATGTAGACCATATTCCTGCTGGTAGCTGCAGGTGAAGAGTCTAGTTTTATAGCGAGCGATGTTGCTGTCGGAAAGGCACTTGATTTTCTAAGTTGACACGCTTAAAATATATATGCTTTTGCTATATGATTTTACTCATTTTTGATGATATTACACTTTAAAGGAAGGTATTTTGTATGTTTTTTTGTTTTTAGGTACAATAAATGGTGATTTGAGCAAAAGCAAACAAAAACGGTGCAATTTAGAGCAAAAACGAGCAAGAAATGAAATTCTGCCCTGACACCTTTCGATAAGTCTTTTGATGCTTAATTTCTTTTACACTTCTTGCATATTTTTAAATGAGATTACACTTTAAAGAAAGGTTGTTTTTATGCTTATTTTGTAGGACTATCTGTTACGAACGCAACACATCTGAAACGGGGCGAATCGGAGCTAAAATAGAGCCAAACGGAGCTAAACGGTGGAGCTGCGCAGGAATATCGCTGACGGCGGCCTCGAGCCCACCGACGGCGGGGTTTTCCCGAGAAGGCCAAAATATGACCAAAAGGCTCGCCGACAGCGCCCTCGAGCCCTCCGACAGCTAGCTTGAGCAGTTATCCATTCTTCTAGAAGCCCGCCGATGGCGAGATCGAGCCCGCCGACGGCGAGAATGTCGGTTCAAGCAATTGTTCGATGAATCTGGACGCTTTTTGAAGAGGTGCTTAAGCATCCTTTGGGAATTTTTCTACCTCTTTAAAAAGAGACGAATTTGAGAGAAAAATAAGAGAGATTGGAGAGGAAATTTAGAAGAGAAAAGTGGAGAAAAACTTTAAGGAATGTTTAGGATTCTTAAATTAAGAGTAGAAATGTAGATTTCTACCCTTTTGGAGAGATTGGAGAGGAGATTTTGAGAGAATTTGTAAGGGATTTCGCTAGCATTGCATGGATCGCCGGGAGACTTTATGGGAGAGATCTTCGTCTTTCTTTCAAAGGGAAAAAGCTAAGTATTGTTCTTCATTATCTTATAATTTTGTAAACATTTATTTAGTGGATTTGCTTTGGTTACATGAAGTTTCCGTTGTGTTTTCTTCGCGCTTTATGATGTATCTCTCTTACTCTTTTGTTCTTCTTTGAAAATAGTGACATGAGAAGATTATGCCATTATTTTCATTTTACTTTTCTTTTGTAAAGAGTAGAAATCATGTTTAGGATTTTGTGATGCATGATATAAGTGAATTTAATTATAAATGTGATGGTTTTTTACTTGCACTTCATTTACATTGCAATAAGGGCCCATTGTAGTGTTAAAATTTGTTGTAATTGCATCGACCCGAAAGGGCGGTGTAATTCTCAACAAAGTGAAATCACATTCAAATTCCATGGATTGTGAAGTTCATGGGGATTGAATGCAAATAAATAGGGAAATATAATTATCAGGCGTAGAATTGAAGATTTTAGAGTGACGGACTAAAATCCTCGATTCGGTTCTATCGTTTGGGTCGTTGAAGCGGAGATGTTAGCCTCGAGCGAGGGAACATGGGAGCTCCGAAGTGAGAGCCGATATCCTCCCGGCCTAGCCATCGATTCGGTAACTGAGCATAGGATTAGTCGATGTTAACATGCTCGGTCGAAAGGGTAAAGAATAGGATTGCTCCTTTTTGGCACATACAATATTAAATGCATCTCATTCCTATACATTATCTATTTCATTACATAAGAATAGTAGTTTTTAATATCTCAAAATTCTCCAAACCAACTCATCCAAAAAGGGTTATCTTTAGAATTATTATTTGCATTTAGTTATAGTTACTATTACGTTTAACTCTTGTATTTAGGAGTAATTGCTAAATAAAACACAATTTTAATCGACATTCTAAACTAAGGTCTATTAGTAGTAGACTAGAATTTGATTAAAGACTTCTTACTTCACTTCCTCGTAGGATCAATACTGGGGTTTTTAAAGAAAACTACTATATAACTTGAAACGATACGTATACTTGTGTAGTACCCCTAGTGTGTAAAATTTTTTCTAATTTTTATATCATTTAAAATTTTGCACACTAGCCGCTATTTATAAATTAGGTCAAGTTTTTGGCCATCTTTTGGAAGTTAATTTACTGCGTAATTGCGGGTCGGGTCATAAGTCCATTTACTTCCTAGAATGGGCTGATATAGTGGTTTAGGCACTAGTGTCCATGTTCTTCGTTTCTGGAGTGCGTTGAACTCTTCGTTCGTTACTTGCACCCATTTTGGAGATTTTGGATCTTCCAAAAATGTTAGTGGCACAATTTCATCAATAACGAAGTGTTGTAGATTGAAGATGAATTTAGGTTTAAGGGATCCAGATTTGTATCTAGTGATCATTAGTAGATGTGGTGGGTCTTTGAGAGTGGTATGATGTGGACATGAGGTGTGAGAGGTAAGTTGGGAAGTCATGGGTGTGAAAGAGGGTTGAGAGGGGGTCGTATTTGAAGTGCAGTTTAAGGGAGTGTGTTCCATTAGTTGCGGGGTGTTGGAGGTGGGGTGGCATTGATGAATGAGGTGAGAAATGTAAATGGGTGTGGATTTGGAGGTGATGTGATAGTACATGAGTGATATGAAGTTTTTGCCGCTTATAGGATCAAGACACTTATAGTTATTAATGTTGCGAGGTTAGCCATGGAGTACATGTTGGGTGGAGTGTTGAGTGAGTTTGTGATAGTATGATGGAGGGAATCATGGAAAACAAGCACATATAAATGCTCGAAGATATTTATATCTGGGTGATTTGTTGTAGATTAGTTGTTATGGGGATTGAAAAAGGGCGTTGGGTGAATTCATGTGGTTAATTAGTTACACTGTAATAAGGTTTTTATCAGGCCAGAATTGGATGTGGCTATGATTGCTCTAGCTGTTTCAAGGTTGTGGTTGTGTTTCATTTCAGTTAGAATGTTTTTGTGACGAAAATTGGTGAATGATACCTTGAGTGGCTAGGAAGGTGTCGAATTGGTTGTTGTAGTATTTGCCTCTTATGTTAGACCTTACACATTTTATAGATGTGTTAAATTGTTTCTCTACTTGTTGCTTAAATTTATTGAAGTGAGTTAGAACTTTTGATTTTTAAAGCATGGGAGTTACCCAAGTACATCTTATAGCATCATCAACAAATACAATGTAGAAAGAGAATACTTGATTTGAAACATGTGAAGAAGGTCCCCATACATCTGAATGGATAAGTTCTAAAGGCATATAATATGATTTTTGGAGAAGTAGAATGGTGTTGTATGTTGCTTAGCTGTAGTACATTAAGTGCAAAATGTAGTAAGTTTTGGGTGTTGTTTAGAAAGAGAAACAACGACTTCTTTATGTGGGTGGTGAGCCGATGATGCCAAAGATTGGCGGAGGTAGATCTAAAGAGCATAGCTTGCTTGACTATGGGTACTACATATTTTCCATCACGACATGGACCTTAGATGAGTGTTTGGTGTGTTGTCCAATCCTGAATTTTTTAGCCAGAATCATCAAAAACAATTATGAAATTATTATCAGATTCGAGTAGTGAGATAGAGATAAGATTATGGGTGATTTGAGCTATATGAAAGAGTTTTTGAAAGGAGAAGCTTACATGATGGTGTTGGGAGGAGGCCTTGGTTCAGAATCTTGAATGGACACATCATTACTGTTACCAACGAAGATTTGATCTTGGCCATTGTAGGGCTCGGGTTGGTGGAGGATGTTGACATCGGTGGTAAGTGTCAATATATCTTTCCTGAGTTTTGCTCGAGGAAGCTAGGAAAATTTTTTGCTCTGCCAGCTTGTTGGATTGGTTGCTAATGTTCAGATGGTGCCACCAATTTGAGGTGAGATGACCCTTTTTTTAGCAATTTGGCTTGTGCTTTGTGGGGAGGTTTTCTGTTATTTTTGTTGTTGATCAATTGGATTTCTAGTTGGATTGGTGTTACGTCGACGCCCATGGAAAGAGATTTGGCCTCTTACACGTTGTGAGTATAGAGCCATTTGTAGATCTGGTTGTGGACTAGGGGAATTATCGTTGGAGATGTTTATCTCCTCACTCTGGATGAGAGAGTATAAATCCTCGAGACTTATTGGTGTTAAAGAAGTTCGAATTATTGTTTTAAATGCCAGATATGCTGGCAGTAGTGCTTTGACCGTGTAGAGTATAATGTACTCTGTATCAAATGATGAACCACATGCAGCAATATCATTGAGTATGACTTTAATTTGTGCTAGGTTTTATGCCATGTTTTGATTCTTTATTGACACATTTTGTAGCTCATTTTTGAGTTGTATAAAATTTGATCTGTTTGTGGCTAGTAGGCAGTATTCCAACATAACCCAGATTTCGCTGTAGCTATCAAGATTAATAACATGGGGCAGTGTAGTGTTTGATATCGTGGATAGTAAAGCTGCTGCCAAATTTGGTCTACTAGCACCCATGTGTTGAAAGCTCGGTTTAGAGTGGATATTTCGGCAGCATTTGTTTGACATTGAGCATTATTAATTTAATTTGAATTTAAAATTTTCTTATTGTAGTCCTGATTTAGTGGACCATTTATTTTTATACGTATTCCTTTCTTTGCTTATATTTACGTGTTCATGTCTTATCATTTATACTTCACGGGTACTTATTAGGTTTGATTATTGCTAACACACACCTCTTATTTTATAAATTTTTAGGTTGCTTGTTATACATTTGTTAAAGGATCTTATAGGCTCATTCTTCATGTATGACATTGGAGATGTTTTAGCTTAGAACTATTTAATTAATTCAACGATATAGTTATATTTTAATTACATTTTAGTAGATAGGTTTACATACATACCAATTCATACGTATTTATACATTTTAACACCAAAACATCAATTTTTACATGTCACCTTATTTATGCATGAAAAAGCTTATATTACTTTTAAAGTTGAAGGAGTCATGTTTTTGTCGTGACAAGAAAGATTTTTGTGATATAAATGCAAAAAAAACAAAAAAAAAACAAAAAACAAAAAAGGGTAAAGTTATAGGTGTTAGATGTGTAAGCCCATAGGAATTTGTATGTAAATGCCCATATAACTTTCTTATTTAAATGCTCTGATGGTTTTATTACTGTACAAGTATTATTGAATATTTTATTTCTATCTTGAGCCCATGCGTTTTTTTCTGGTCTGACACACTTAATCTTAGGTTATTGCAATTTGTGTTTTATTCTCTAATTTATATTTATAAAATAGACATTGAATTGAATTTTTGTTTTTAAGTCACCACTCAAGAATTTTGATTTGATATTTTTGTCTGAGAACATAAGCCGTCTATATTTGTAAAGCTTTTTGTATAAACCTTGGGTGCACTTAATATGATAGGTATTGTATATATACCAGTTAAGCGACAGATGTTAGAGTGGAACAGATCGAGCCAGTAGAGTGGAGTAGAAGTATCTGTCCAATCAAAGGAGTTTCG
Organism: Papilionanthe hookeriana x Papilionanthe teres; assembly: GCA_022702705.1. Classification (NCBI taxonomy): domain Eukaryota; kingdom Viridiplantae; phylum Streptophyta; class Magnoliopsida; order Asparagales; family Orchidaceae; genus Papilionanthe; species Papilionanthe hookeriana x Papilionanthe teres. The sequence goes on from CM040426.1 coordinate 152,671,029, forward strand.
TTAAGTGGGTTGGGGGTGTGAGGGCAACGGCCCTGCGGTACGGTGCATGAGTAATTTTGTAATCACATATTATACACTTAGGATTATATATATATATATATATATATATATATATATATATATATATATATATATATATATATATATATATATATATTTGTACCCTAGGAGTAGGTACTGTTTTTCAAGAAATCAAAAAGCGGCCGCACTTGCTCCTGAGAATGTCGGCAAATTGCCGAACCTCGTTAAATCTGTGCGTTTGTTGATTCCTGCGTTGATTTGCCCTAATTTCTAAACATAATAGATAAGAGTATTGGGTACTCTTGCTCCTAACATGCTCATGTAAATTTTTTGCCACACATTTGACGGAGCCAACTGCCGAGTATGTTGGACATACAATTGCAAGTCTAGGATGATGGAATAACAGACTGATGGGATAACTCGTTCAAATTGGGCGTCAAGTCATAACTCAATTATTTAAAGGCATTTTGAGATTACTTTTTATTTTGATATTTGTTATTTGAATTTTTTGTTTTATTTTGTTTACATTTTCACTAAAAATTAAACATGTTTAGTGTATTATAACATGGTTAGTTTTCTTAAGAACGCTCAAACTAATATTTGGGTGTTTTAAATATTTTTAAAAACAAGATTATCAGTTTCTTAAAGCAGAAAATAAAAAAGGACATTTACATACATACCACATAATTCTTATGTATTTACATATCTAACACTTAAACATTCATACTTATAGGCATACCAATTTGTTCTTTAACATCGCATTAAAATAATCATCATCACTATCTTCTTAAAAATTAAATACATATTTTCATGCATAGGTTTATAACACCAATGAGTTATAAATGTAAATACCTTTGCATGTTAGATATGTAAATGTATAAGAATTGTGTGGTATGTACATAAATTTCCCAAAATATAAACATAAAAAATAAAATAAAATAACTTGTTTTTAAAATAAAATAAAGGCAGATAGAAAGAAAAAAAAATAATAGAAGGGGAACAAAAAGAAGAAAAAAAAGCCAAAAAATTCTTAGATTACATCTCAATTAACTCGAGGGATTTCAAACTTGTAGAATTTAACAATTATAAATTTTCATGCACTATTTGAATGCTTAGTTGTATTAATTTATTGTGGCTTTTACATATCAATCATCCAAAAACCACTAAATCTTTAAATAAAATGTAATAATGTTGTTGAAATAAAATTTTTTTAAGTTCAAGTAGTCAAAATGTTATATTTAAAGTTTTTTGGATCATTGATATGTAAAAGCCCAACTTTATTGTCGTATATCCATCTCCTGCCATTATAAATTTACACATTAATTAGTAGATTATTTGCTGTAGTTAAATTTTTTATTATGGTGACTGAATTATAAAAATTTGAAATAGACTTAAAATAATAATCTCTGGACTTGTATTCTATTTAACATCTTCATGACAAATATGGAATTTTCATATTTAGGCGTTTGCCCTAATTAAGGTGTCATCTCTTAGAATTATAATCTAATAATATAATAAATCCATACATACAAAAATATAACAGAAAAAATTACAAGTGTAATTTTCTTCTGCTTCTTTCTCAACACTATATAAGAAAATAAAACGCATTTCTAATATCAATACAAATTACAGGAGCGATAATACTCCTCTGATATATCTAAGCTTGCTTACATATACACCTGCAAACTTAAGTATAAAACTAAACAAAAATTTCAGAACAAGGTCCAGGAACTCATAAATCTGGATGTTCCAAAGTGCAGAAAATTTCCTCATACCCATTATCGAATGCTTGAATAAAAACACTAAATCTTGCTCCTGTATCTGACCAGCTTTGCCAATGTCTCCTGAGCCGCCAAAGTTTGTGCATGATTATGGCCAAGCATTACAGTCCTGATACTAATACAAGTCCTGCATAGCTCCTCACCAATGTCAAAATGCCCTCCCCTCAATAGCAGCTTTGCTCTGGTCTCAAGCAACACAGCCTTAAGCAATGTGACCTCCTGCCAAACAAACTCATCCACTCTCTGGTTAGCCAGAAACCTCTTATTCCAGCACATAGATCCATGGCTCCAGTCCTCAATTTGCGACACAAAAGACTTCTCCACCTCCTCAAGCACATTCGTGCTAACTTTCAGCAGCTCCAATGCTGAATTGCACCTTGAAAATGTCACGAAGGATTGAATTGCCAGTGGAATAGCTATCTTTTTTATGAAGAGGACCATGTCGAACGCCTTGAGTTGAACAAGTGGGGACTCGGACTTGAATCCAAACAAGAGGAACGCTGAAGCCCAAAGATGGCTATTGTTTGACGTGGTGATCGCGAACTTTCTCACTCCGAGCACTGCGGACTTAGCAGGTAGTGCGCCACCTTGTTTCCTGGCAAAACGTTGGGTGATTGGGTGGAGTTGGATGTAGCAACCAGGCTGCGTTGTGGTTCTCCTGGCCAGGCCAAGCTTGACAAGCATGAGTGCGGATTCAACTCCACTCTTTCCGGATTTTGAGAACAAGGAGCAGCACAAGGATGAAGGAAGGGACTTTCCCCAGTCATGGAAGCCATTTTTCTTCTCAGCAGCGGCTGCGAGCAACTCTGATGAAACTGGAGCTGGAGCAAGCCAAGCACCAGAGAGAATCATTCTCAGTGCTAGACTTCGCTTTCCTTTAGCGTTTTCCATTACGGCAAAGCTGAAAGCCAGCGTCTTCACGAGGAAGAGATTGTTTTGCAGAAATGCATCATCAATCAAAGAGAAAGAGATCTCATTGAGGGAGATTCTTTCAATGGCTTCGAATAGCGCAGATGGTGACATCTGTAGTTCAGATAACAGTGAACCAATCAGCCACAGTCCAAAGCTCAACCTCCCCAATCTTTCATTAAAGTTTCCGAGCATCTCGAGCTCCTCAGCCAAGTAATCATTCTTCCTCCTTCCTTTGATTAGCACCAATGAATCTGCCAATGAAAGCGGCGGCAGCTGAATTGGATCAGAGTTCAAAACTTTTGATAGTTGGGTAGTAATTATTACATGGGTTGCTCCAGTATTTCTTGGGATCAAATCATGCAAGTCCTTGCCCTCCCACCACTCCCTTTCAGTCTCGAGATTGTCAATTACTAACAGGAATGGCACATCCCTGAACAATTCCTTCTTCAATCGCTGAAACGTTTCGAATTCCTGCTCGTCAAAGCTTTTGATTCTCCCCCTATCCTTCTCTGCCTCAGCGCTTACATCCAAACCCAAAGTTGCTGACAAGTTCAATAAGTTCTGCCTGAAATATCTTGCCTCTCCACCAACCCAAAGAACCATCTTGTATCTTTGAGAGTATCTGTAAGCAAACTCCAAAGCTAGCTCTGTTTTTCCTATCCCTGAAACACCATTGATGCATACAACACTTGAATTTCCATAACCTTTGCCACCGCTTCGAGATTTCTTATGCTTCGATCGCTGGTGCTGAAGACTTCTTCCCTTGGAGCTCAGATCCACTACAGGCTCAACCCAGGATTCCAATGTAGGCTCTTTACATTTTCTCATCTCCAAACAGATGTATCTGCCATTGCTTCTGATTGAATCGCTTTCCTCGTCAGCAAAACCATCACTTGATCCACCACCACTGGTGATAACCGGTTTTGGGTACTCGATTTCAGGTTCAGCATTTCCGAAAAATGCAGCTTCAATCTCAGTCAGCTCTTTCTCCCTCCCTACAAAGAATCGGTTTCGTGGAAAAGGCAGCTGCTCTACTTCTTCCTTTTCTCTCTCTTTCTCTGCTATGCTCTTCCTTGCAAGTTTCAACCTTAATATCGTCACAGTTTTCATGACGCAACTTCTCCAGTTGCTATCATTAGCTTCGAGCTTGAATTCATCGCTCGTTGTCAATCCTTCAAAAGCATCTCTACAGTCTTTAACCTCTAATCTGCCTTCAACCAAACTACTGATCTCTGAAAGCTCCGCATTGAATAACAGAGGGATGAGATTCTTTTTCTGAGCAAAAAACCTTATTTCTTCTACAGTCGAAGGATTAAAAAAGCTAGACGCTGTCACGACAACAATGCCATAAGTTGCTGAACAAATGATTCTATCAGCAATCTCATGGCTCTGACAATCAGAGTACTTTGCTCGATCGGCCACAAAGGAAGCAATGCCCTGAAGTTCAAGCTCTGATTTGAGCCATTTGCAGAATCTAACCAAGTTTTGGCTCTGGCCATGGAATCCAATGTAGACGTCACAGCTCCTAAGCTTCGCATTGGCGCAAGGAGAACTAACTCCTTTTGTGAAGGGGACTCTTGGGGCTGGGAAGGAGAAGGATATCCTCGGAGCAGAAGCATCGGAGAACTTAGGCCTTTGCTCTATTCGCTCAGAGAAGTCATACCTCTCTGAAGGAGTGTTGGATGTGCTCGGGTTGTCGTCGCCGGAGAAGGAGATAGGCGACGGATTTGTTGTCACTGTTGTTGGCGTCGTATTCGTGGTGGTAGTCGTATTATGAGTTTCTATCGATTGTTTTGGGGGTTCCACTGCTCTTGGAGAAATATAAGGAGACTGCAATGCTGAAACAAAGGCTGAGGAAGGCGGAGATGGTGAGTTGAGGTGAGGAGTAATGGATATGGAAGGAGAGATTGGAGCATGAATACTGCCAATAAAGCCTTCTGAAGCAGGGTTTGATGTTTTGATTGTTAAAGGCTTTGGATTTAATTGAGAGGAGATCGTCTGAATGTCTTTCAGAGCTTCGGGGGGAGATGATTCTTCCATGGAAGCAGGAATAAATAAATTTTGAACTTGCTGAAGAAGAGAAAACAAAGCAAAAGCACCACCCACAAGTGTTTATTCAAAAGAGCTTAAGAAAGGTGGATTTGATGAAAGACGAAAGAGCAAGAAACTTACAGCATTTTCATGAGAACATTTGCCCCCCTGAAAAGATGGATGGAAAAGAGCAAATACGAAGTACAGCAGCTACAGAAGCAAAGGGAAAGAGAGGGCATTCAAACTTCAAACATAAAAGGTATTGGAGCATCAATCAAAAGGGGAGCAACAGCAGCAGCAATGGAGACAGAAGAAAGAGCTAAAGGGAACACAGTCTTCCACATAAGAATCCTTTGAAAGGAGGAAGAGACGGAATCTAATGTTCATGGATCTGATCTGTAAATTGGTTGGTGCTAAATATAAATATAGGTTACGCGCTTCAAAGATTGTGCACCGGTTACTGCTTTCTCCCTCGCTTGGCCTTTGTTTTATGGAGATTATGGCCTCGGAATATTTTATAGTCTTCTTCCCATCATAGAGATTAAAATTTTTTTATTTATTTATTTTAATATGAATCACTTAATGGGTGAATGATGAAATCATTATTTTATATTTTTGAAAGAAGTTAATTCCATAGCATTTATTGGTCTCCTTTAATGAAACGTAGTTTTATCTTGCATCCTCAAACCTGTGTTCTGAGTTCCAATTCTTTATTCATTTCGTTAAGTTTATACATCTTTTTAACACTAATTTTCTTTGGGAAATTTTAATAATTATTTTTAGGGACCACTGCCCTCAAATCTTGTCATTTATAACTCACAGCTCTCAAACTCACATTTTAGCCGTTAAGGTCACTGCTTTGTTGAGTTTTGTGGAGCATAGTCCACTTCTTCTTTTAGCAGTTTCTTCTCATGACAATTATTTGAATTCATTAATTAAATTCCTTTAGAAAAGCTTCGTCTATTTCCACTTTGGGATTCTGCCTTCCCGTTCTTCGTGAAAAGGGATCCTGCTCTCCCATCTTCCATAAGTAGGTCGCCTTTGGATCGGAGGATGGGGTTGTTCCAGCTTAAGACCCTAGAGACAACAATTCCTGAATTAATTCTCTTGCGACCTAACCAGGGCAGAAAGTTCTCGGGAAGGAGTTGTGGTATGCTCAACCATGCAATCGGCGAAAATAGAAGGAGCAGACATTCGTAGATATTTCCTTTCTTCTGTGTGGCTTATGGAAGAGTAGAGAGAGAGGAAGAGAGATAAAGATTTCTTGTAATTGTCGAAGTGATCAACTGTGTAATTCCTCAAAGCAATAAAATCATCTGCAATTTCATGGATGTAAGCAATTTGTTAAACCACGTAAATCTATTTTTCTGTTTGTCTATGTGATTTTCTCATTCCAATTTTTGCTTTATCGCCGTTGTTTTTCACAACAATTGGTATCATAGTTGTTGTGCGGGTCTGAGGGAAAACGATGGCCAGAGACGAAGTGAAGATATCCGGGATCGAGAAGTTTGATGACACGGATTTTAGTTACTAGAGGATGCAAATAGAGGACTAACTCTATGAGAAGAAACTTCCTCTTACGTTATTGGGAAAGAGACCAAAAAAGATAGATGATGATGAATGGAATATGTTGGATCGACAAGTTATGAGGGTTATTTGATTATCTATGTCGAGATCCATTGCACAAAACGTCATCAAGGAAAGAACAACTGCAGATCTAATGACAGCTCTGTCAGATTTGTATGAAAAGCCATCAGTGAATAACAATGTACACTTGATGAAAATGTTATTCAACCTCAAGATGAAGGATGGTACATCTGTTGCACAACATCTTAATTATTTTAGTACTATCACAAATCAATTATCATTTATTGAAATTGAATTTGATGATGAGATACTTGCACTCATATTGTTGGCTTCATTATCAAAGAGTTAGGAAGCTAAGAGAATGATTGTTAGCAACTCTGCAAGTAAATCTAAGTTGAAATATGATGATATTCATGACTTGATTTTGGTTGAGGAGATGCACAGGAAGAATTCTGGTGAGAACTTTTGTTTGAGTTCAGCACTGAATATTTATTCCAGAGAGAGATCACAAGACAAGAACTCAAACAAAGGAAGATTAAAATCAAAGCACAAAGGCAACATCAAGTCAAAGTTTGATCAGCAAGCTACCTGCTGAAATTGTGGCAAAAAATGGACACAAAGAAGAACTTCAAAACCAGTGCTAATCTTGTAACTGAAGAAGTACATGATACACTATTGCTTGCATTTCACAGTTATGGTGATGACTGGATTCTAAAAATGGAATTGAATTTGATCAAGCAAAAATTCAAGTTATTGCTGGATTGCAACCCCAAATAATATAACGTGTATAAGAAGTTTCTTGGACATGCTGGATTTTATAGAAGATATATTAAAGATTTTTATAAGATTACTAAACCTTTATGTCATCTTTTAGAAAAAGATATAAAAATTTGAATTTTATGAAAAATGCCTAAATGCCTTTAACTTATTAAAAGAAAAGTTAATCACAGCACCAATCATAGTTACACCTAATTGGGAAAAACCATTTGAATTAATGTGCGATGCGAGTGATTACGCTATAGGGGTAGCTTTAGGACAAAGATATGATAAGATGCTTAAGGTTATATATTATGCCAGTAAAAATCTTAATGAAGCTCAAATTAATTACTCTACTACTAAAAAAGAGCTATTGGTTATAGTATATGCCTTTGACAAATTTTGATCATATTTACTTGGGAATAAATGCATAGTGCATACAGATCATTCAGCTATTAAATATTTGATGACAAAAAAAGAAGCTAAACCAAAATTGATTAGATGGATCCTTCTTTTGTAAGAATTTGACTTTCAAATAGTTGATAGAAAAGGTTCTGCTAATAAAATCGCTGATTATCTATCAAGAATTGAAAACAATAGGGAAATGAGTGATAAGGAACAACTAAATGATGTTTTCTTGATGAGCAACTTTATGCTGTTTCTGATGGATTAATCCCGTGATATACATTATACCATATGGATTAGATCATCAATAGAAAAATAAATTCTTACATGATGTGAAATTTTATTTTTGGGATAACCCCTTTCTGTTTAAAAACTGTAAGGATTCTATTATACGAAGATGTGTTCTTTATGAAGAAAATTACGAGATTATTCAAAAATGCCACAACTCTGAATTTGGCGGGTATTTCAGAATTGATAAAACTGCTTTTAAAATTTTACAATCCGGACTTTATTGGCCTACATTATTCAAGGATGTTAACTGTTTTGTTAAATCCTGTGATCGATGTCAACTTATAGGCAATATTTCTAGGAGAGATGAAATGTCTCTAAATTTTAGTTTGGAAGTGGAAATTTTTTATGTATGGGGTTTAGATTTCATGGGACAATTAGTACCTACTTCAGTAAAAATTTATATATTATTGGTTGTTGATTATGTTTCAAAATGGATTGAAGCAAAAGCTTTACCTCATTGTGATGTCAAAAGTGTTGAAAAATTTTTAACTGAAAATATTTTTACTAGATTCAGAATGCCACGAATAATTATCACTGATGGGGGAAGTCACTTCAATAATATTATGATTCAGAGATTATTAAGTAAATTTGGGAATAAACATAGAATTTCAACAGCTTATCATCCCCAAACTAGTAGATTAGCTGAATTATCAAATCGAGAGATCAAAAGAATTTTAGAGAAAACAGTTAACCCAAAACAAACTAATTGGGCTGATAGACTCAATGATGCTTTATGGACTTATAGGATTGCTTATAAAACTCCTATTGGATGTCACCATATAGGCTAATCTATTGAAAACATTGTCACTTACCTGTTGAATTGGAGCAAAAAGCTTATTGGGCGATTAAATAATTTAACTATAAATTAAGTGATGCTGGAGACAAACGATTATTGTTATTAAATGAACTTGAAGAAATTAGAAATGATTCATATGAAAGTGATAGAATCTTTAAAGAGAAAATGAAGAAGCTGCATGATAAAAGAATATTAAGAAAGACTTTTGAGTATGGACAAGAAGTTTTATTATACAATTCCATATTTAAATTGTTTCAAGTAAAATTGATATCCAAATGGACAGAGCCTTTTATTGTTAAGAAAGTTTATCCTTATGGAGTAGTGGATATAATAGATCAGAAAACAAATTCTGTAATTAAAGTAAATGGAAAAAGATTGAAGCCCTATATTGGAGGAAATTTGCCATCTTTTAAAGATGTGCTATATTTAACCCATTTGGAGTAAGCAATTGGTTATGTCGGGCTGACGACATTAAAAAAAGCTCTTTGTGGGAGGCAACTCATAGTGTGATTTGATTTGTTTCGATATTGAGAGTGCTTTATATGTGACTTTACTTAGTTACATATCTTTTGATCCACATTTTTAGACCCTAAATTGGTATGAAACTTATGAAAATTTGACGAAGGGTGAACCTGTGAATTTCAGGATTCTGGTGCCTAGGCGTCAGAACTGGTACCTAAGCGCCAGACATCCGAAATTCGGGTGCCTAAATGCCATAATTGGCGCATAGGCGCCACATTTCTGTATCATGGAAAAACATCCCAATTGCAGTTTTTACACACTCAAATCCATATAAATCACTACCTCTTCGTCCCCAAACGTCAAGCCATCAAATTTCTGACCTAAAACTATACTTTTGAGAGAGAAGAGAGATTACTTCCATGGAGAGACTTAATATTGAGAATGGAGGGAAAGCCACGTTTGTGCACAAGGATTCACAAACTTACTTTAATTGCCACTTAACCATGATGTTGGAGAAGCTATTTGATCAACTTGAGAAGATTGAAGGAGAATTAGTGTATATTGGAGAAAGGATGCATGAAATGTACCATCAATATGAGCATATGGAATGGCAAATGAAGGTACAATCTGATCATTTGGCTGCATTTGAAGACTATTAGGTAACCATGTATGCTCAAAACAAATGGATTGATGAAAAGACAGACTTGGAATTTCCTCGTGTCCCTTTCTTCCACTCCTTTGTTCATAGTGAATTACCTTGTGGAATTAACGAAGGTTCTGATATAAATCATTGAATTTAGGGTGAATTTATGTGGAGAAATCGATTGTAATTATGAAGTGTTAAGTGATTTGCCTGATGTTTTGTGCAAGTGATTTGTGTGATTGTTATGTATTGTTGTGAGATGTGAGAAATTGTTTATGTGTATTTTCTATATTTATTGAACCTTATCATGAGGATCTGACATGGATTGAAGTAAAATTTAAGTTTGGAATGTATCAAATTGGGTCTGGAATATATCTTAAATTTGGAACCTATTTTGGACTTCAATATTTTCTGGAAGATGATTGATGAAATTTATGATGTAATTTTAAGTTTACAAATGTTAGAATACCTAAATTACAAAATGTAAAAATTTGAGAATTTTTTAGAATTTTTGGCGATTTTGGGGTCTAGGGTGCCGTTTCACCTAAACCAAACTTTCAGCCTTAAAACCGAACCCATCACCATTTTTACGCCTAAGCTTCATCTTCTTCCCAAAAACTCGCGAAAACTAGTCCTAGAGTTCCATTTTGTGCTTGATTCATGAAGTTTCGAAGCTTAAAAACACTGGATTTTAACTTCTCGAGGTTAGATCTACACTTTAGCATAGTTATTTTGAGTTTTCACCATAGATTTCTCTACATATGAATAATGCCAAAAATTTGGAAAAAAATTTTGATTTTTAAGTAGAAAATCCATGGATCTAAGCTTAATTTAGTGTTTTATGCTTAGATTTTGTGCAATGTTATGAATTTTATAAATTATTTGAAATTATTTTTAAAATTACAGAATGGCACCAAAATCAAAGCAAGGAAAGGAGCAGAGCAGATTTGATCAGTTGAAGTTTGCTAACACAAGTGCTCAAGTACGCTACAATGAATTCGCGTCGGCTCGCAAATTCATTGGGAATGAAGTCTTTATCATCCCGATGGATCGATAAAAAATATTATTGCTGAGCGACAGTGGGAGCAATTTTGTTATTTTTCTGATGTGGCCGTCATTTTAGATGTTTGGGAATTCTATGAAAATTTTCCTGAAACAGTTGATAATGAAGTTTATATTAGGGGAATGAGAGTTGAGTTCACTCCTGAAGTCATCAACATGTTTTACTGCCTACCCCCTACTACATATTGCTTCTATGATGTTTTTGCTCCTTCTGAAGGAGAGCATGATAAGATTTTAGTCTACCTTACTGATCGAAGAGGATCTTGGAAAATCTGAAACAATAAACGGGTAAATTTTTCCTCTTCTATGCTTAATGCTACTTCTAAAGCCTAGCATTACTTTATTTCTGCTCGTATTGTTCCATCAAATCACTTGAGTGAAGTGATGAAAGAACGAGCTATTCTAAATTATTGCATTCAAAAAATGAAGCCTATAGATGTGCGAGCCATTATATATGATGTGATCAACACTTCAACTAGAGAAAGTGTTATTTCTGTATTAGGCTTACTGGCTCTTATTTTCTCGATTTGCAAGAATTCCGGTATTACTTACTCTTATCTAAAGAGATGCTTAAGCCACTAAAGCCAATTGGAAAATCTCATGTGGATACTTATGGAAAAACAAAAAGTCAAGGTTCTGGAGCATATACTTCTTCTATGCCTTCTACTTCTGCACCTGGACCTTCCACTTCTACTTTTGAGCCTCCACCTGATGTGTGAAATACTATTTGTCAGAGGTACTTGGGGCATCAAAGTGATATATTCTTAATGCAATGCAGAGTAGATGAGATATATAGTGAGATTGATCATGTATCCGAATATATACAGAGGAAGAGTGACTATGATGGGCAATATAATGAAGCGCTTGTAAAATTTTTGAAGGGTGATAAGAATATCGAATTTCCTACTTGTCCTAAATTCACCCCATGGATAAACCCCAGAAGTCCTATTCTCGATGATTCTTCTGACGATGAGGAGGAGACTGAGGAAGATTATACTTTATTTTTGCTTTGCTTTGCTTATGTGCATGTTAGGTATGTTTTTACCTTTTCAATATTATTGCACTGTATGAGTACTCTGTTGTAACTCAGTTATATTTTTGTTGTCATATTGCTTAGAATTTAATCCTATTTATGCTCTTATTGTTTTTAAATGTTTAAAATGTAAAAGAGTGTTAGTTTTCTTTATGTTATTTACTTTGCTACTGACCCGACCCGCAATAACGCATTAATTTTTGCTTCCAAAAGATGGCCAAAAACTTGTCCCAATTTATAAATAGCGGCTAGTGTATAAAATTAAAATGTTGTAAAACTTTTGAAAATATTTTACACACTAGGGGTACTACGCCAGTATACTTATCGTTTCAAGTAATATAGGATTTTCTGTTATAACCCCAGTATCGATCCCACAGAGAAGCGCGGTAAGAAATTTTTTTTGGCTAATTCTAGTCTACTTCTATAAGGCCTAAATTTGGAATGTCGATTAAAATGAGTTTTCTAATAACTAATCCTAAATAAACTTCTTAAATAAAAAGATAACTTATGGATAAATTGGTTTGGAGAATTTCGAGATATTAAAAAAACTACCTTTCTCTTGCAATTACATAGATAATGTGTAGGAAAGAGATGCTTAGATTTTTATGTAGTAGTGCCAAATAGAAGCAATCCTATTCTTTACCCTTTGGTCCAGGCATAATAAACATTGACTAATCTATAGATCGGTTCAGGATGTTTTATTAGTAGAATGAGTTAATTTAGGCTCACACTACTAGATGTCCAAGGGTGGCTATGGCCGGCCCTACCAGTGACCCGTTCCCTTTCTATAAACCAAATTATTAGACATTAATCTGTCACTCTAAAAACTAATTAATTCTACGCCCAATAAATCATATCTTCTTATTTATTTGCACTTCACCTTGAATAACCCCGTTGACGTCATTTTTGGTGAGGTCTGATTTCTCTCTTCTTAGTGCTTAGGATCTAGCCATAGGTTTTCCCTTTGACTATTCTAGAGGACTAGAAATGGGACCCACCACTTAGAAATTCAAACACTTCTTAACTCTTCTTGAACCCCACACAAATGACCTAAACCTCCAAGTCCCTTTGGAAGGTTAAAAGTCAAATGTAGAGGTTCAAGGATGAGTTCCAATAGGATTCTTTGGCCTTAGGATTACCTGGTTGGTCTGGTCTTGGTGAGGTTCAGCTTGCACACACTACACTCTCACACACATTCTGAACCCTAAAACCACTCTTACCCAACTCGGCTTTCTGACTCATGTAGGAAATTCACATGGATGGGCTTCAACCCCTAAGCCCCTGGCTAAGAGGGTTAGGAACAACATATTGAGTGCCTAAAATGAGTCCTTTCATGGCTCTTGAGAGCTTAACATGGCTTCATGGCTCAAACAAAATGATTTCATTTTACTCACATCTAATCAATCTTCATTTTTCCCAAATTTCAATTTTTTACCCCCGGGGCCCTAAACCCACCAAACCTACCAAATACCCTCGAAGTTGTCCAAAATTCCCAAAATTGCCTAAATTAACCAAGATTTCTCAAAATCAATCCTAAACATTCCCCACCACTCAAATTGATCATCCATGACCAAATATACTAAAATTTTCAAAAATAGCCCCCAATACCCTTCATGTACCCTAAATAGCCTAAAATTCCAAAAATTCAAAAAAATTCTCAAAAACTCCCAAAAATTCCAAAATATTATCCACATCATTTTCTTCAACTACCTCCTACCCAAATTTTGTCATTAACCCAGTTTGATCAAAAATTCCAAATTGGCACTTAAGGCCCAAAGTGACCAACTAACCTAATCCATCCCAAATTGATCCCAAATTTCACCCAATTTTCCCCAAATTTGTTTTGAAATCTTCCTAACATCCCCACAAACAAAACTCTACATTAATTTACCCAATATTTGGACTCAAACTTCACCCAAGCCTAACTCAAACCAAAATCCCCTCAAATTGGCCTAAACCAATCATGAACCCAAACAAGCCTAAATCCCAAAATTAAGACCCAACCAAAATTGAAAACTCTTTTTCACACCTCCATAAACATTTTGCAACATTAATTTTACACCAAACCCAACATTAGCCCAACTTTAGCCCAAGTTAGCCCAATTTGACCCACTTTGACCTTATTACTAAAAGACCCAAATTAAACCCAATTCAACCCCAAATCTTTTCTAAAATCTTCACAACACATTCCTAAACTAAATGCAACATTTATTTGGAACAACCTTTTACCAAATTTTTATTCAAAAGTTTATTTTAAAACCTAAAAGCCCATCTCCATAAAATATTTTGAAAGCTCATTTCCATCAAATTTAAAAGCCCAAAATCTATTCTAAAGCCCATGTGGCATTTTTCTCATCATCCTGTTAATTGATATCATCCCCTAAGTTCTAAATCAATCATCAAATAAATCTAAATCAAGCCTCATGCCAAAATCACCCCTAAATGTCAAAAATTCTAAAACCTATTTTCATGAAATTAAGCCAAGCCATTCCCAAGCCAAATGTGAGCCAAGAAGCTATGCACAAGCCACATGAGAGCCATGGAAGCCACTTTACACCTCACCATGCCCAAAGTGACAAAGGGAGGAAGTCCTTTAATGATTCTCTTAAGGGTGATTAAGCCTTTTCATGACTCCTCTAAATCTTGCTTAAACTTAATATGCTTAGATGGTGACTTCTCCCCACTAAACCAGCTGACTCACCTGACCCCACAACACCCAAAGTCCCCTTGGTGGGTGCACCAAACCCATATCCATGAATTTAACCAAATTAAACCCAAAATGCACTCTCCCCCCATTCCACTTAAATCAAGCCCTTTACAAATGGCCAACCTCCATTGCTTGCACCAAACTCAACCCTGACCTCACTGGTCAAGATGGTGACTAGACCATGGCTGGACCACCACTTGGCTCGCCGGGAAACACCAGGCCGTGAGCCTCACTTGAATTCAAAAATTCAAAATTTGCCTGCTGAGCTGTCCCAACCCCAATGGCCATTATGATTGTTCTTCTCCTCCCCTAGGCAGCAAATCCCAACCTCCAAACCTCCCTGAAATCAACCATGGCCATGGCTATTTAAACTCACCTACCTCACGGCCATAAGAGGTGCTGAAACCAACCTTAGCAAAACTCTGCCCAATTCACTCCAAACTCTTCTCCTAGCACAGAGAACTCAAACCCCACTGGTTCCCTGCCCTAATCTCAATTTGTCAATTCAAAATCCACCCCAAAACAGGACACTTCACCACAGTGAGCAAAACCCCAAATTGATCAACTCTACACCATCACCAGACCAAGAGAAGAAGTTCCCCATTGGAAGCCCCCTCACCAGGCCAGCCATTCCTTCTATCGGCCAAGGTTTGAAATCGGCCTTGGTGGAAATCAGGTCTAGGCATTTCACCACAGCTCCAGGCTTCATCCCTAGCTTCCTCAGGTTCCAACGAATGTGCTAAGTCCCTATAATTGAAGCTTCACTTCTCAGAGCTAAGGTATTGAACTCCTCCTTCCCTTGAGCTTGATTCGATTCTCCATTTTGTTTAAATCGATTTCAAAGCATCATAGCCGTATAGATGTGTGCACTTAGTTGAGACGAGTTCATAGAGCCCAAGATCATGTAATTTAGTTGAGAAATGAGGGAGATATTAAGGTTTGAGTGTGGACGGTTCTCGGGTTAGGGCGCTCGGGGACGATGAACGGATGCCGTCCATTCGCGCGTGTATTGGATGAACGACGGAGATCAAGCCGGATGGAGCAATGGGACGGAACTTCGGGCCGCGTGGCTGCCGAGTTAGATGGCGGCGTCGAACAGGAGCGCGCCGCGTGGAGCTTCGACCCGGACAAGGATGACGCGGCGTCGACGTGTTTAAGTAGAAAATAGGGTATTTTTGAATTATTTAAATGCTTTGACCTTTGAAAATTCATATCTTTGTGTAGGAAAATCACAAAAATAAAATAAAAATACCCTCTTGCTCAGTGAAAGAGGAGAACAATGTGAAAAAAGAATTAAGTTATTTAGTTGAGAATTTAATTTTTAATTAATTAAAAACTGATCTGAGTATTTTAATTCTCCACTCACACACACAATTCACCATGACATGAGACCATAGGGCTTTTGTAGCCTCTGTTCTTGGAAACAATCCATGAATTTTCCAAGGTCAGAGGCCACCTCTATGATAAGTTATCTATTTTCTAAATTTTTGTAGCTGCTTTAGCATTTTAATTCCAATAATTTGCATATTGCTTAGAAAAATCTAGAAAAATTAGGGGAGGTATCTTATGACTAGAGGACGCTAGGAAAATTATGGTTTGACTTAACTCCTTAAAAATAACCCTAATTAGCCTAAACACTTAAAAATGAACTTTAATTAATTAGGAGTGACCACACATCAAAATCACTTGAAATCAATTCTTCACTGTCACTTAGAGTATAGAGAACCCCACATAAAAATTTCAAGCCAATTGGAATTAATTTGATCCATTAAATGAATTAATTAAGTGACATAGCTATCTTAAAAATTAAAAAATTCATAAAACCTAAAATACATTTCAAAAATTCACCAAATTCATTTTAAGACCTCTCTGGAATTAGAGAAGTCTAAAAAAATTAAAATTGAAATTTTTCTAAAATTTTCATTTTTAACCTATTTTTGAATATTTTAATAGTTAAAAAATAATAAAAATCACAATAATAATAAAATTCATTAAAATGTCATATTTTGTCTCCTAATCACTTAGGAACTAGGAAAATATTTTTCTTAAGTCTCTAAAAAAAGATATTGAATTTTAAAGGCTTAATGAAATTTTTAATATAAAAAAAATGAATTTTTCAACCTTTTCACTAAAATAATTCTAAAAATTCAAAGAAAAATCAGAAAAATATATAATTTATTTCTCTGAGCTCCTTGAGGTTAGAGAGTTTTAAGAAAAATATAAAAATTAATTTTCAACTTTAATTTTATTTTATAATTAATTAATACCCAAAACTTGAAATAATTATAATAAATAAAATAAAATTTAAAATTACCAAAATTGGTCTAAGTAGTCCTCTAGTCAGTAGAAACATCCCATAATTTTCTCAAGAATAAAAACCTTACTTCGGTCATGTTGTTGAATTTTCATTGAAAATCCCTATTTTAATTAAAATAATTATATAAATTAAATTAAAAAAAAAGGGAAAAATCACATTTTTCTCCTCTAATGTCTTAATTGCATATGAGTAAGGTGACATAAAAATTTGAAGTTCATTGGAGCTTAATTTAGAGAGTTATGAAATGAATATGCTTAAGAGGGTATAAAAGTAATTAAGGATTTTTAACCCTAATTAATACCTTAGGCCTAATCAAAGGGAGGGTAAAATATTTGTTCTTAACTTTCTTTTGGATGATTGAAACTTAGGGAAATTAGGAGGTAGAAAGCCATTAATCACTCAGAAAATATCAAAATGGAATCTTAATTAATTAAATCATTTAAATTTTGGAAGAATAATTATAATTTGGATTATTAAGATTAAGAGCATGACTTAAGAAGGTATCAATTCTTTAATCTAAAAATTCCTAAATGGATCATTCCAATAGTATTCAACTCTTAATTAATTCTAATAATGATGATTGAAATTAATTAAAAAAGAAATAATCCTTAATTAAATTAAAGCTTAAAACATTAAATGATTTAAATAATCAAATCAAAATAAATTTAAAACATTTAAAACTAATTTAAAATCACTTAAGAACAAACTTACAACAAATTTGAGACATTAAATAATCTTGAGACAATTCATAATTAAAAATATAAAAAATCAAACCAATTAAAAAAGTACTATAATTAATTCAAATCAAATCATCAAAACTTAATGGATTAAATAATTTAAACACCATTTTAACTTAAACAATTTTAAAACATTCAAGAATCAATTTGAAATTTCATGACTAAGCTAAATTGTCTTGAGATAACAATTCAATCTTAGTGGTTAAATCCCTTAACAAACTAATTTGCCCCTGAAGGCTCTCACATTTATAACCTTTAAATGGAGCATCAAGTTAAATGTCACTTTACTCATTGAATAATCAAATATCCAAGTTCACTGAGCAAGAAACAAAACTTAACTAAACCTTTTGAATGATCTATTCACTTGTACAATGAAATTCATTTGGGCTCGAAATAATCCCAGAAGCATTGAAAAGATGTTTAGGACCCGTCCTAAGCACTTTCTCAATATAATGGGATGTTTTAGAAGAACAATTGAACTTAATTGTTCTTTGGTGAAGAAAATCATCCTTAACAAAACACAACCTAGATGTCATAGGAATTGACTAGCAATAGGATTAGAATTTTGGTAGACAACTAGAATCTTCCCCTAGCTTTACCTAGTTATTTCTTGTAAGTATTTAAATGCTCTGACATGTGTTTTAAGCGCAGCCTGGAATGACGAGAAGATCCGCCATGTACACTTTTATTTTATTGTAATTTATTTACCTGCATAGTACTTTCTTTCTTGCAAAAATTTGCATGTTAAACAAGAATGTCATCCTGCATGAAAACGAAAACCATTTAGGATAGCCACAAAACTGAAACCCAAAATTAAATTAAAATCAACACAAGATAAAATTCACCGCCACAACATTCAAAAGATAAAATAACTTAAAATTTAATCACAAACAGAACAACAAAACTACAACTGCAACTAAATTAAAATGTCTCGTTGGATGATCGGGAATCCCTCGGATGATGTAACCCACGTGTTGCTAACGAGATTTGCCACGGTCTAAATGAAAGTGTGGATTTCATTCAGTTGAGTTTAGCAAATTCATTTGGACTAAGTGAATCCGATGAAAATAGCGGTCTTTGGGATGACGAGCAAGTGGGATCTTAATCGGTTCTGTTTAATCAACTTTAAGATTTGTTTTAATTAAAATACTAAGCCACCTCAATTTTCAACTTTTCTAAACCAAAACACTTCTCTTATCTCCTGATTGTCACTTTCTAAAACTAAACCTCTGTAACTACAAGGAGCTTGGAACATATTGGGCAGCACGGCCATCTTCGTCAGTAAAACTTGTGTCTACTTCAGCAAAACCTTTCTTAGAATTAAATAACAAAGCCATAAGATTTCGAGGTAATTTGCCTAGTGCAATATAAATACTCAACTTTTCGTTATGCATTTGCATAATTGTGTTATGCAAATTAAGCCCTAACCGGTCTTAGGACTCCAAGGTAGTCGTTCGGTATGACATAAACCCTCACCTCTTCGAGGCTATTTGTATGATTGTGTCATACAAATATAAGTCCTGATTAACTAAAATTGGCAGGATTTAAACATTAAATGATATTCTCAAATTGAAGTCAAACCATAGGATAGTTGGGAAGTCACCGAAGTTCACTTCGGGTCCGTGACATCCCCTACTTCTCTTCCTTTGGACTCTTAAGAATAAACTGTTCCAAATTTGAGTTATTCCCTATTGAAATCTCCAAAGTACAATTATTTGAAAACCTTAAACATTGAAATTCTTGAGAGCAAAACCACTGATCATTATCGAGAGTTTTCTTAAATGATTCCTTTCATTTAAGATGTAATTAACTATAGGGGCTTGCCTTTATAGGGAACTTTAAGAACCCATGTAATATAAACCCTGCTTATATCCTTTATATTAAGAAGGGGAACTTGTCAGCTTATAAAATTGGTTCGCAGACCAAATGGATGTCACAAATCTTCTAGTTTATTTAATCGAGCCCCATCATGAAGTAGTGTGTCTATTCCTTGGGATAGATACACATTTTGTGGTGCGGTGCTCGTTTATATAAACTATTTGGGATGTGAGATCGGTTTGATTTCATATCTTAAAATTTTTAAACTTAAAATTATTTTCAAAAATCAAAATGCTACTTTCCAAATTTTATACATATATTTAAATTAAATTTAAAATTTAAAATTCGCAGACAATTTCTATTTGGCGACCCCTTTTTAAAATACAACACATAACCTAAAAATATGCCGACAAACCCGCATAAAGCCTTCAATTACCCAAGGATTCATGTGATATCTATTAGTTAAGAACTCATCTCCGGATAGGTCTCAGAATTCTTTAACATGTTTTAACAATACAAGTGATCAATTTGTAAAGTACATGAATATCTGGTATGAATATCATCACCATAATTTAATAAGAGAATATCTAAGCAAATCTTAATTCCTAATCATGCATCTATTTCATTACAAAATAAAAGTAAATGAAAATAATGGCATAAGAAGTAAAAGGGTTGATAGAATTATGTAATAATTTAAGTGCCAAAAGGAACTTATTTCATTAGTATTCTATTATATTTATGCAACTATCTATCACCTAGAAGCATCTAATAGATAATTCTATCATAAAAATAATTTTCCTACACATGCCACTATTTCATATTAAAATAAAGAGTAAAGAAAATCACTTACGAAGCATGGATAAAACATGACAGAAAACTCGGTTTAAAACAAAAAAAATCCTCTAGAAAGTGTTTACAACAATTACAAGAGAATGAAAAACACAATACTTAGCTTTTTCCCTCTAAAGGAAAGAAGAAGATCTCTCCACCAAAGTCTCCCATCGATCCATGCGCCGCTCGTACATCCCTTAAATAAATATCTCAAAATCCCTCGCCAATCTCTCCATAATATATAAAAAATCTACATCTTCATGACTCTAAATTGACTAAGGAGGAAGAAAGAGAGAGGGAGAGAGAGAGAGAGAGAAGCCCTTTTTCTGTAGAAATGTCTCCTATTTATAGAGCTCTGAAAATGGCCAGGGGTTACGTAAGCCACCTCTTCAAAATTCGGTCCAGATTCAATGAATCTTCTAGAAACAATTCTGGCGCCTAGGCGCCAGGCTCCGTGCCCAAAACTGTCGCACCCCTTCACTTTGGATCTCACCTCTTCATGATTTAAACCACTCCAATGTGTCTAGATTCATTGTATCACATGTCCTATATATTAAGAGTAACTTCCAGTCTTCTAGAAGGTCTGAAAACTACTTAACACCGTCAAAATAACTCCCAAAGTTGTCAAAAATTTGTCCAATAACTATTTTTAGATAATTCTGGTGCCTAGGCCTTGATTATGGCGCCTAGGCACCATTTTCTCGTCGTCACTGGTGCCTGGGCGCCGGGTTTGGCGCCTAGGTGCTACCATGTGCGCAGCTCCACAGTTTTGCTCCGTTTGGCTCCGTTTCAACTCTGTTTCGCCCTATTTCAGTTGCGTTGCATTCTTAACATCTTCACCTATAAGATAGACATAAAAACAACATTTCTCAAAAGTATAATTTCATTCAAAAATATGTGAGAAATATAAAAAGATATTAAGCATAGAAAGATATATCGATATGTGCCAAGTTAGAATTTTCTTCCTTGCTCATTTTTGCTCAAAATTGTATAGTTTTTTCTTTATTTTCTCTAAAATCATATTTTTATACTTGAATACAAAAAATATGCAAAATACCTTCCTTTAAAGTGTAATATCTTTAAAAATGTGCATAAAATGGGCATGAAATGAACACTAAAAATAGGTAATTTTTAAGTGGATCAAATTCCCCCAAACTTAAACGTTACTTGTCCTCAAGTAACACTATAATCATGTAAAACCACATAAGCAAATCATGTGTATGAGTTTCTTTAGGAGTTTCTAAAATTTTGTTCTAGAAATGTAGTAGTCCAATTTAGAAAAAATTTTAGTAAATGAGACCAATTTAAAGTTTAGAAATCTCTTAGATGAAAGAGTATGAAAATATATGTTGCTATCTAATTCGGAAATACTTGTAGATTTTTCAAAATATAGGGGTTAGACATTTTTATTATCTTTACCTAGAAATCTTTATTAAAAATAATTATACTAACTATATTATATTTTTAAGCTTAAGAATTTCTCAAATCTTATACTTTAAAAAGCTCAGGTGTGGAACCAATTTTTGATTAGTCCCTTTAATCCTCAAGCTTCTCCTTCCTTTTTTTTTCACATACATTTTTTTTTCTTTTCCTTTTCTTTTTCTTTTTCTTTTCTTACTTTTTTCTTTTCTCAAGCAAGGATTACTATATCTGGATAGACCTTTAATAATTTTGAATTCCACCCTTCCTTTCCTAAAGCAAAAGGTAGATATATATCTTTTACTTAGAAATATAATAACAATTTTGAAAATTTTTTTTCAATAGAAGAAATTTAAATATTGAAAACAAAAGTCTAATCCTTCTATTTTTCTAAAAATACAACTTTTCTTACTAAAGATGGTTACACAATATTTATCATTTCTTCACTAAGAAAAATTTAACTTTAAATTTTTCATCACTACTATAAATTTTAACTAAATTTTCTTACTCATTTATATATTCAAAATTTTATTTCCCTAATATAACTTCATACACATAATTATTTTTCAATCAAAAATCAAATTTATTTATAACATTTTTCAGGACAAATAAAATTTAAGTTTTTCAAAATTCATTTTTCATCCCCCCCAAACTTGAATTTTAAAATATTTTGCAATTAATTCCATAAAATGTTGGAGGAAGAAAAATAAAAGTTGAATCTACTAACTACTACAATATCCTATCAATTTTAAATAAATGCATAATCAGGATAGAATGACTGCAGGAGAATGTAAATCTAGCCTAAAACATGCTTGTTATAATATTAAACTTAAAGGAAGTATATTAACTTTAAAATATATTTTTCTTCCTACCCCCAAACTTGAATTTGAATATGTATAGCATTCAGCACAAAAATATAAGCAGGAAGAAAATTAGTTCAAAAATTCTATCTACCACAAATGTTTGTCAAGAACATCTACAAATATTCATCAGGACATACCAATTTGCAATAGAAAGTAAATCTAAACTAAACATGCTAGAATAAAATTAAACTAAAGAAAGGTTTGTCGGTATATTTTTAGGTTGAGTGTTGTATTTTAAAAAGGGTCGCCTACAGAAATTGTCGGTGAATTTTAGATTTTAAATTTAATTTAAACATATATATATATATATATATATATATATATATATATAATAATTTAGAAAGTAGCATTTGATTTTGAAAATAATTTTAAATTTGAAAATTTTAAGATATGAAATCAAACCGATCTCACATCCCAAACAGTTTATATAAACGAGCACCACACCACAAACCGTGTATCTATCCCAAAGAATAGACACACTGCTTGATGATGGGGCTCGGTTAAATAAACTAGAAGATCTGTGACATCCATTTGGTTTGCGAACCAACTTTATAAGCCGACAAGTTCCCCTGCTTAATATAAAGGAATTAAACAGGGTTTATAGTACCTGTGTTCTTAAAGTTCCTTATAAGGGCAAGCCCCTATAGTTAATTACATCTTAACTGACAGGAATCATTTAAGAAAACTCTCGATAATGATCAGTGGTTTTGCTTTCAAGAATTTCAAAGTTTAAGGTTTTCAAAGGATTGAGTTTTGGAAATTTCAATAGGGATTAGCTCAAATTCGGAACAGTTTATTTTAAGAATCCAAAGAAAGAGAAGTAGGAGAAGCTGAGGATCCAAGAAGAATCTTGGCAACTTCCCAAACTATCCTATTGTTTGGCTTCAATTTGGGAGTTTATTTAATGTTGCAATCCTGCCAATTTTATTTATTTAGGTCTTATATTTGTATGACATAATCACACAAATAGCCTCGGAGATGTGAGGGTTTATGTCATACCGAACGACTACCTCGGAGTCCTAAGACCGGTTAGGGCTTAATTTGCATAACATGATTATACAAATGCCTAACAAAAAGTTGAGGATTTATGTTGAACTAGGCAAATTACCTCGAAGTCCTATGGTTTTGTTGTTTAAAACTAGGAAAGGTTTTGCTGAAGTAGAATCCAGTTTCTTGATGACGATGGCCATGCTGCCCACCATGCTCCAAGCTCCTTGTTGTTGTAGAGGTTTAGTTTTAGAAGGTGAAAATCAGGGGATGAGAAAGTGTCTTGGTTTAGAGAAATCTTAAAGTCCAAACGTCTTTAGTGTTTTATTTAAAATAAATCTTAAAGTTGATTAAACAAAATTGATTAAGATCTCACGGTTCCGTCATCCTGGCACCGTCATTTTCATCGAATTCACTTAGTCCAGATGAATTTGCTAAACTCAACTGAATGAGTTCCACACTTTCATTTAGACCGTGGGAAATCCCGTTAGCAACACGTGGGTTACATCATCCGTGGTATTCCCGATCATTCAACGAGACGTTTTAATTTAGTTACAATTGTAGTTTTGTTATTCTGTTTGTGATTAAATTTTGAGTTGTTTTATATTTTGGAATGTTGTGGCGGTGAATTTTATCTTGCGATGACTTTTAATTTAGTTTTGGTTTCGGTTCAGGGACTATCCTAAAGGTTTTGGTTTTCATGCAACAGTCTTATTTATCATGCAAGAAATGTAAAGTACAGTGCACGTAAGTAAATTGCAATAAAGTAAATTGCAATAAAACAAAAACGTACCTGGAGGGTCTTCCCGTCATCCCAAGCTGCACTTAAAACACATGTTAAGGCATTTAAATATTTCGACAAATACCTAGGTAAAGCTAAGGGAAGGGTTTTGGTTGTCTACCAAATTCCTAATCCTATTGCTAGTCATCTTCTATGACGTCTAGGTTGTTGGTTTGGTTTAAGGATGGTTTTCTTCATCAAAGAACAATTAAATTCAATTGTTCTTCTAAAACATCATGTCATAATGACGAGTCCTAAACATCTTTTCAATACTTCTGGGATTATTTTGAGTCCAAGTAAATTTAGTTGCACATGTGAATTAATCATCCAGGAGTTTAGTTAAGCTTTGTCTCTTGCTCAGTGAACCTGGGTATTTGATTACACGATGAATGAAGTGACATCTCACTTAATACTCTATTTAAGAGTTATAATAATTAAAGCCTTTAAGGGTAAGTTGGTTTATTGAGAATTCTAATCATTCTTAATTTAAAGTTTGAGTTAACGATTTAAAGTGATTTAATTTAATTATGAGATTTTAATTAATAATTTTAAGTTTGGAATAGTGTTCAAATTATTTTAGATTTAATTTAAATCTTTACACTTTCAATTATCTTAGTATTTCAGATTGATGTTTATGTTTTAAATTTACTTAGATAGAAAGATGTGTTAAAATTATTGATATGTTTTGATTTAACTCTTAATGATTTGATTTAGGTTTGTTGTTAAGTGATTTTAATTTAATTTAATTTAATTTAATTTGATTTTAGTTTAATTTAATTTAATTTGATTTTAGTTTAATTTAATTTAATTTCATCTAATTTAATTTAATTTTAATTTAATTTTAATTTAATTTTAGTTTAATTTAATTTTAATTTAATTTTAATTTTAGTTTCAATATTTTAAATTTAATTTAATTTAATTGTTAAGGTGTTAATTTAATTTAATTTAAACCTTGACTTGAATTAATTTAATTTAATTTAATTTAACTCCAAGATTTTAAATTTGATTTTAATTATTGGACCATTTAACATTTTAAGCTTCAATTCATTTAAGGGTTATCTTCTTTTAACTTTTAATTTATTTAGTTTGGATTATTATTTTAATCTTTAATTAAGAACTAAATATTATTGAAATGACTTATTTAGGGATTTTTAAATTAAGGAATAAATATCCTCTTAATAATATCCCTATTTTAATAATCCAAATTTTAAATATATTCTTTCCAAAATTTAAATTATTTAATTAATTAGAGTTTCATTATATATTTTCAAAGCGTTTAATGGGTTTCTACCCTTTAGTTGCCCTAAGTTTCAATCATCCAAGAGAAAGTTAAAATCAAATATTTTACCCTCCATTTTTAATTAAGGGTTAAAATTTTAATTACCTTTATGCCCTTTTAGGCTTATTTTTTTCATAACTCACTAAATTGACCTCAAATAAATTTGAAATTTTTATGTTACCTCACTCACATGTCAATTAAGACATGAGAGGAGAAAATGTGATTTTTCTGACTTTAATTTATTTATATAATTATTTTTAGTAGAAAATAGGGATTTTCAAAGAAAATTCAACAACATGACCAAGGTAAAGTTTCTGTCCTTAAGAAAATTATGGGATGTTTCTAATGATCAGAGAACCACTTGGAACAATTTTGGTGATTTTTTTATTTAAATTTTATTTATTATAATTATTTTGAATTTTAGAGTATTAATTAATTTTAAAATAAAGTAAAAATTGAAATATAGATTTTATATTTGTCTTAAATTTTTCTGACCGTAAGGAGTCTAGAGAAACAAATTTTATAATTTTTTATTTTTATTTGATTTATTAGAATTATTTTAGTGAAAAAGGTTGAAAATTCATTTTTTAATATTAAAAAAATACATTATGCCTTTAAAATTCAATATCTTATCCTAGAGACTTAGGAAAAATATTTGGTTTGTTCTTAAGTGATTAGGAGTCAAAATGTGACATTTTTATGATTTTTAATATTTTTGTGATTTTTATTATTATTTAATTATTAAAATATTAAAATATTGTGAAAAATCAACATTTTTAGAAAATTCCAATTTTAATTTTCCTGAACTCCCTTAATATCAGAGAAGCTCCAAAATCATTTTTGTAAATTTTTGAAAAGTATTTTTGGAGTTATGAATTTTTAAAGTTTCATTTTGCAAATGAGGCTAAATCAATCCATTTGGTGTTAATCAAGTCCAATTTATTTCAAAATTTTATGTAAGGTTCATTGAACCCTAAAGAGCAATGGAGAATTATTTTCAAGTCAATTTGGTGTGTGGTTAAGCCTAATTAATTCAAATTCAATTTTGGGAGTTTCGGTCAATTAGGGTTATTATGAATGAATTAACTCAAAATATATTTTTCATAGGGTCCTCTAGTCCTAAGAAACACCACCAAATTTTACTAGAATTTATTTTACAACATGCTAATTATTGGAATTAAAATACCTAAAACAGTGACATGAACTTGAAAAATCAATAACTTTTCATAGAGATGGCCTCTGACATTGATAAATTAGGGAATGTTCCTAGGATCAGAGGCTTCAAAACCCCTATGGTCTCATGCCATAGTGAATTGTATATGCAAATAGAGAATCAAAACATTGGAAATAGTAAATAAATTATTAAAAATAAAATACTCATCCAATTAACTTTATTTCTTTTACACATTATTCTCCTCTGTTCACTGAGCAAGAGGG
Organism: Papilionanthe hookeriana x Papilionanthe teres; assembly: GCA_022702705.1. Classification (NCBI taxonomy): domain Eukaryota; kingdom Viridiplantae; phylum Streptophyta; class Magnoliopsida; order Asparagales; family Orchidaceae; genus Papilionanthe; species Papilionanthe hookeriana x Papilionanthe teres. Next base: position 152,697,985 of record CM040426.1, read on the forward strand.
TAATTTTATTTTATTTTTGTGATTTTTTTATGCAAAGATATGAATTTTTGAAGTTCTGGTTTTTAAATAAATCCAAAAAATCCTAATTTTCTACTTATCCGACTCGGCGCCGCATCATCTTCGTCCGGATCGAAAGCCCACACGTCGCTCAGTGATTCGGCGCCGCCATCTGAGTCAGCACTACGGGGGCCCGCCATTCACGTACCATTGCGCTGTCCGGCTTGATCTCGACCGTCCGCTCGATACACTCGCGATCCAACGGCTCCTGGTTATCGTCTCCGACTGGTGTGCACCCGTAACCGTCCACACTAAAACCTTAAGATCTCACTCGATTCTCCATGGATTTTTGTGTTCTTATACTCTATCGCTTCGTCTTGAAGAGACGAACACATCTATATGGTTAAGGTGCATTGAAATCAACTCAAACTAAATGGAGAATCTCCAGGAGCTCGGCAGGAAGAGTGAGTTCATACCTTTGCTCAGAGAAGTGAAGCTTCGATTTGAGGGTTGTGTCACCTTCGATTGAGTCCAAGCAAGCTCCAGATGAAGTCTCTTACTCTGGGGAAATGCCTAGGTATAAAAGTGACCAAGGCCGATCACAAAGCTTGGACGCTGGAAGCAACAGCTGGCCTGGTGAGGGGACTTTTGCTGGGGAACTTCTCCTCTTGGTCTGGTGAAGGTGTAGAGTCAATCAATTTGAAGATTGGCTCACTGTGGTGAAGTGTCCTGGTTTTGGGCTTGAATTTCAACTCCAAAATTAGACTCACAAAGAGGGTTTTAGGGCTGGATTTCAGTGGGGATCAAGTTCTCTATGTCTGGAGAGGGGTCTAGAGTGATTTTGGCAGAGTTTTGGTAAGGTTTGGTTCAACACCTTCTTTGGCCGAGAGGTGGTGGTGTTTAAATGGAGGTGGCTGGAGGGCTTCCCAGGGGTAATTGGAGGTTGGGATCAGCTGCTCAGAGCAAGGGAAGAACAGCCATGGAGTTCAATTGAGTTGGGACACCTCAGCAAGGAGGATTTTGAAATTTGAATCAAATGGGTGCTCACGGGTGTGGTGTTTTCCGACGGCTGTGGTGGCTGGCCGACCAGGGTCAAGTCACTGTTGTCATCTGGAGGGTCAGGGGTTGGCAATGGTGCAAGCAATTAGCATTAGCCATGTGTAAAGGACTTGATTCAAATGGAATGGGGGAAGTGGCTATTTTGGGTTCAAATGGGTCAAATGCATGCTTTAGGCTTGGTGCACCTCCCCAAGGCCGGATTTTGGGCTCGGGAAAATCGGTGGGTTCGACCAAGAGAAGGTGGTGAAGTCCCCATCCATGAATATTTAGATTAATCATGGGTTAGGGTGTATCATTAAAATGGTTAAAACCTTTTTAAGGGGGTTTAAAAGAGGCTCCTCCTTTTGCAATTAATGACATGGTGATTTGTAAAGGGGCTCCCAAGGCTTGCATGTGGCTTGTGCATGGTTCAATGCCTCCATTTGGCTTAGGGGTGGCTTGGCTTAGTTTCATGGAAGTGGGTTTTAGAAATTTTGGCATTTTGGTGGAAAATTTTCATGAAGCTTGATTTGGAATGGTTTAATGACGGTTTTGAAACTTAGGGGTGATTTTGATTAAATGGATGATGGAAAGAAATATCATGTGGGCTTTGGATTGAAAACTTGGGCTTTTAAAATGGTTTTGGATGGGCTTTTAAAAGGCTTAAATGGGTGGGCCTTTATATTTCAAGATGGACTTTTGGATGAAGAATTTTGTGAAAGACCATGCCAAATAAATGTTGGGTTTAGTTTAGGGATGTTTCATGAATGGTTTGGAATCAATTTGGTGTGATTTGGAGTAGAATTGAGTTGAATTTGGGCTTTTTGGTAAAGGGGCCAAAGCAGGTCAAATTGGGCCAACTTGGGCTAGGGTTGGGCTAAGTTTGAATTTGGCGTAAAATTAATGTTGACAAATGTTTATGGGAGTGTTACAAAGAGTTTTCAACTTTGGTTGGGTTCTAATTTTGGGATTTGGGCCCATTTGGGTTTGGTTTGGGCTTAGGTCAATTTAAAGGATTTTGGTTTTGGGTTAGGTTTGGGTGGAGTTTAGGTTGAAATTTGGGGCAAATCTTGTTAGTGTTTTGTTTATGGGGATGTTAGGAAAGTTTAGGAAAAGATTTGGGGTTAATTGGAGTTGAATTGGGTTGGTTTGGGCTAGGTTTAAGTCATGGGCCAAAATTGGGCCTTAGGCTTCAAATTGAAATTGGGCCCGAATGTCAATCAAATTGGACTTAGATTTGGTCTTTGGTTTGACTTTGGGTTCACTTGGGTTAAAAAATGAGTCAAATTGGGGGTTTTGGTAAAAATGGGGTAAATTGGCAAAATTGGCCCATGGTATAGTTGAGTAAAATGAAATTGGGAATATTTGGGATTTTTTAGAATTTTCTGGGATTTTTTAGAATTTTTAGATTTTTGGGGTAAAAGGGTATTTTGGTAATTTTGGGGGGTTTAGGGGTATTTTTGGAAATTTTGGTATTTTTGGCCAAAGATGGTCAATTTGAGTGGTGGGAAGTGTTTAGGATTGATTTTGAGGGATCTTGGGTAATTTAGGTAATTTTGCAAATTTTGAGTCATTTCAAGGGTATTTGGTAGGTTTAGTGGGTCCGGCGCCTCGGGGGTCAAAAACTAAAATTTTGAAAAAATGAAGATTGATCAAGTGTGAGTGAAATGGAATCATTTTGGTTGAGCCATGAAGCCATATTAAGCCCATATGAGCCATGAGAGGACTCATTTGAGACATTCACTATGTTGTTCCTAACCCTCTTAGCCAGGGGCTTAGGGGTTAAGGACCATCGATATGAATTACCTACATGAGTCAGGAAGTCAAGTTGGGTGAGAGTGTGATTTTATGACTTGGAATGTGTGTGAGAGTGTAGTGTATGTGCAAGTCAACCCTCACCAGACCAGGCCATCCAGGGTATTCCTAAGGCCAAAAAGTCCGATAGGGAACTCATCCTTTAAACCTCCACATTTGATTTCAACCCTCTAGGTGATTGGGGGTCTACAATCAAGCTTGTGGGGTTTGCAGGGAGTTAAAAAGTAGTTTGAATTTCTAAATGGTGGGTTCCATTTCTAGTCCTCTAAGATTAGTGAAAAGAAAAGCCTAAGGCTAGATCCTAAGTACTAAAGAGAGAAGCAAAAGACCTCACCAAAATTGAGGTCAACAAATGGACCCCTAATAGGTGTGGTGTGTTAACCAAGCACACCGCGCGTATTGGCGTTGACCGAAGAGATCAACAAAACCAACACAGATGTCCAAGTGACATACTTAGGACGAAGTAGAAGAATTTCCGCTGGGGAGTATCTGGAATATTTCCAAGACTGTAGATTCCTGAACTCTCGCTAGGGAATGGAAAGGAGGTGAACTCCAAATCACAAGATCTGGGGAATTCGATTTAGATTTCATTTTACTTTTAAATTTCAAGTTTCAATGTGTGAGTTTAGATTTCGATTTGTTCTGTGTTTCAATTTTGATTGAAGTTTAATTTAAAATAAATTTAAGGAAATTTTGAATTTGAAATTTGGATTTGAAATGAGAATTGAAACCTAGGTTTCAACCTCGGGATTGCGAATAGAATTGGAATTTAGGTACCAGCCTCGTAGTGAGAATCAGAGTTTAAGTATGACGAAAAAGGATGAGAATCAGAATTTAGGTACTGATCTCGAGAGAGTGAGATTTGAAATTTAAGATCAATCCTGAAAGAGAATCGAAATTTAGGTCTCGATCTCAGAATGAAAGTCAGAATTTAGGTACCAACCTCGAAAGGAGAGAACTGGAATTAGGTACCAGTCTCAAAAGTTTGAATCAAAATTTAGGTATCAATTCGAATGAGAGTCGGAATTTGGTACCGACCTCAAAGGAAGAGAACTGGAATTTGGTACCAGTCTCGGAATTTAGAATTGAAATTTAGGTATCAATTCGAATGAGAGTACGAATTTGGTACCGACCTCGAAGGAAGAGAAGCGGAATTTGGTACCGAGTCTCGAAATTTAGAATTGAAATTTAGGTATCAATTCGAATGAGAGTCGGAATTTGGTACCGACCTCGAAGGAAGAGAACTGGAATTTGGTACCAGTCTCGGAAATTTAGAATTGAAATTTAGGTATCAATTCGAAAGAGAGACGGAATTTGGTACCGACCTCGAAAGGAGAGAACTAGAATTTGGTACCAGTCTCGGAAATTTAGAATTGAAATTTAGGTATCAATTCGAATGAGAGTCGAAATTTGGTACCGACCTCGAAAGGAGAGAACTGGAATTTGGTATCAGTCTCGGAAATTTAGAATTGAAATTTAGGTATCAATTCGAATGAGAGTCGGAATTTGGTACCGACCTCGAAGGAAGAGAACTGGAATTTGGTACCAGTCTCGGAAATTTAGAATTGAAATTTAGGTATCAATTCGAATGAGAGTCGGAATTTGGTATCGACCTCGAAAGGAGAGACTGGAATTTAGTACCAGTCTCGGAAATTTAGAATTGAAATTTAGGTATCAATTCGAATGAGAGTTAGAAATTGGTACCGACCTCGAAGGAAGAGAACTGGAATTTGGTACTAGTCTCGGAAATTTAGAATTGAAATTTAGGTATCAATTCGAATGAGAGTCGGAATTTGGTACCAACCTCGAAGGAAGAGAACTGGAATTTGGTACCAGTCTCGAAAATTTAGAATTGAAATTTAGGTATCAATTCGAAAGAGAGTCGGAATTTGGTACCGACCTCGAAAGGAGAGAACTGAAATTTGGTACCAGTCTCAGAAATTTAGAATTAAAATTTAGGTATCAATTCGAAAGAGAGTCGAAATTTGGTACCGACCTCAAAAGGTGAGAACTGGAATTTGGTACCAGTCTCGGAAATTTAGAATTGAAATTTGGTATCAATTCGAAAAAGAGTCGGAATTTGGTACCGACCTCGAAAGGAGAGAACTGGAATTTGGTACCAGTCTCGGAAATTTAGAATTGAAATTTGGTATCAATTCGAAAGAGAGTCGGAATTTGGTACCGACCTCGAAAGGAGAGAACAAGAATTTGGTACCAGTCTCGAAAGAGAGGATTGAAATTTGGTATCAACCTCGAAAGAGAATCGAAATTTAGGTATCGATCTCGGAAAGAGAGTTGGAATTTAGGTACCGACCTCTAAATGAGGACTGGAATTTTGGTACCAGTCTCGAGAGTTTGAAAGAGGACTAGAAGTTAGTCTTAAGCCTCGAAGAGAACTGGAAGTTAGGCTCCAGTCTCGAATATTTATTTTTATGAAGAGGGACCTAGTCTCATGCCATCAGAACCAAATCGAACAAAGTTCGTGGCTCCGTGTCAATAGAACTAGTCGATCTTCTAAGACACAGAGGAAAGAGAACTGAAAGGAGCCGGTAAGCGTACCAAGTCGAAAAGACTTGACTTAACGACAAGTCGAAGAGAATATTCAAATTTCAAAAGAGTTTCCAACAGATTTCGATGGAGTAAAGAACTGCAAGGTTCGAATCAGAGGTTTCAGATCGGAATTCAATTTGAGATTTAGATTCGTTTTGTTTATCCTTTAACGATCCCATTTTATTATTTTTTTGTTGTTTACTTAGTGTTCATGTGAATTTGAAGTTCATTTTAATATTCAGATTTTTAGGAAAAGTTCTCATTTATTTTCTTTTCTTTTCTGTTCTTCGTTCAAAGTTCATTTAACTCTAATGGCGTTTCCCAGTCAATTTGCACAAAAAGAGGTGAAGGCAAAATATGATGTAGTCGTCTTCATTCCAACTTGCTGAAAATACATCATACAACTTGATCTAATAATGATGACATTTCCCTCAGAAATTTAATGTCTCATACATTCCATGTAAATCCAAAATGGATTGTGTAAGATTCTTGTTGATCCATCCAAAAGCGTCTGTCAAAAATCCATGTCTGAATAGTAAGAAACATGGGCAATAATATCACCTTCCAAGCCACTCTTGGCAGGAATGCCGCATGGATGTGTATTGGAGGTGTAATATTCCCATGTAACTCACAGCTCGTAGGGCCGGAGACTCTCCAATTCTGGATCTGGCTAAAAGTGGTAAGGCATTTTTATGTCGTCCATTATTCTAAAAGTAACTGAGATCCACTCCACAGGCACTCCTGGAATGCAATGCTTCGCAATGTCTGCTTCGTTTCCTTTTAACACCAGGACGGAACCTACCGGTAGTGGTATCTCCGCCGACCCTTGGAACTCACCGGGACCTACAATCTGGAGGTTAGATCCGAACATGATGTTGCACTGGTTGACAAATGACACTGTGCAGAAGGGTCTAACAAAGTCATGATGGTCTATATGTGGAGGTATGTAGTCGCCTTCCTTGTAGATGTTAATAATGCAGCTGTTGGGTATGCAATCTGCAGGCAATACCCTCCATGTTATCATCCTTTTCACCATTCTCTTAATGATTCTTGGCATCGGATCCACCTCACTGCGACGGAGTATCCCTGGTGGATTTCCTTTTCTGTCTATGGCAAAATTGTAGCAACATCCGCATTGGATTGTAACTCTTCCTTTTCCTGGCATCCATCTTCGGGGTTCTGAATAGGTTGTTTCTCTCAGGCGGCCAGCTCGGCCCATTTTCTGTAATTTGAGGATGCAGTCTACAACTTGTTGTTGCTCGTAATCTGAGAATACATCTGTATGTAGCTCGAGGCCTTCCAAGATGTTGATCCTCTTGCCTCTAATTCTTTCAAAGTATTCAAAGGTTTTCTTCTCAACCAGTTGCATTTTCTCCAGCTCATATTCCGGGATTATCTGAAGTCCTCGGTGTTTAGTAACATACTGCGGGATGTAGGGCTCAACCCCAGCACCTTCTTCTGCATGTCTCGGCTCCTCGGGGATAGTCTCTGTAGGGACATCCTCCGGGGTTGATTTCGCAACAAGACTCTTCGGATCCGGTACATCTGCTCGGCGTCAAGGTACAGACTCTATTTCTGCTTTTCTTGGTACTTCTTTTATCTGTTTCGACTTTCTTGGAGTTGATTTTCTTCTTTCTGGTTCTTGAAGAACCGGTCTCCTTGGAGCATTTGCACTAACGGTATCCACTGTCTGTTTATGTTGTTCTTCTTCTAACTTGGTCAACATTTTGCGAATGCGACGATTCTTATTTCTTCACTGGGTAGCAGTGAGAGTAGCTCTCCTTACCCCTTGAATTTCTGCGGGCGTGGCGCTGACAAGCCTACCCTCTGCTGTGGCAACCACGGACTTAACTTTCTTATCTTCTCCGGTTGCATGAGCGGCGTTTGCTTTTCTTTTCTTGCTACTGGATTGGTGGCTTGGGCCACCCATTTTCATCACTGTCTGGCTGTGAGGTTCTTCTCGATCAACTGGGATCCAATCATTTTCTTCGTATTGTAAGCCGACTGGTGTGATGTCTGAGTCAATCTCTATCACTGCTCCATCCCTAACCTCTTTTCATCAAGTGCTAGACTCACGCCATTTCTAAAGTTTAGAACCAACCGCCCGTATGACATTTCCCTGCGAAAAAATAAGGAAAGGATCAGGGGCTGTATTAAGAACAAGAATAATAAGAAAAAAACACTTAAAAATTCTTATTCACTTCTTTTAAATTTAAAGGAAGTAGGAAGAGATGATAAAATATCTGGAATGAATGGATTCAAAAGGAAAGATTGACATTTTATTATTACGATTTCCCATGTTTTCTTTTTAACATTTTCGTTGATGAGATTTTTTTTATCATCCATTTTATTTTGTTTTGGGTTAGGACCCAGTCACAAAGTGATTACTTCACCCGTGTTTCTAGGGATAAGATTCTATTTTAGAGGCCACCCTTTGAAACATCAGGTTGCGTAGTACTTCTTTAAATATCGTCCATTGATTGTAAGCATGGGTCGTTCTCCACGGCAATTCACAAGCTGGTAGGAACCTCCTGAGTAGACTGTCTCGACCATGAATGGCCGTTCCCATGTTGGTTCAAATTTACCACCTATCTTGCGATGTGCAAGAATAGTTCTTCTGAGAACCAAAACCAAGTCACCGACTTTGAATGTCCTGGGACGTACTAATTTATCATGGGCCTGGATCATCTTGGCTTGATACAGTTCCAAATTCTGCACGCGCGGAAAGTCTTTTCCCTTCCAAGCTTTCCAATTCTTCCGGTCGTAGTCGGCATTTTCTTCTGTAGTGATCTTTTCGCAATCGCAATTCAGAGTGACGGAAGCTGAACTTCCAGGGGCAAGACGGCCTCGGACCCGTACACTAAAGCATAAGGCGTAGACTGAATATGAGTCCTAAAAGTCATCCTGTAGGCCCATAAGGCTTCTAACAACTTCTCGTGCCAATTTCTCTTATTGTAGTCTAGAGTTTTCTTTAAAATTTGAACGAGATTTTATTAAAAGCCTCGGCCAAGCCGTTTGCTCTTGGGTAGTAGATCGTTGAGTATCGCCAATAGATCCCGTGTGACAAAATTGTTGATCTTTGTACTTTTGAATGCAGACCCATTATCTGAAATGATCCTGCGCGGTACCCAAAACGGTAGACAACTTGGTTCTTGAAAAACTGTAGCATGTGGTGTGCCTTCACTTCTCTGAGTGGTATAACTTCTGCCCATTTAGAAAAGTAGTCTGTAGCTGCAAGAATGAAGTGATGTCCTCTTGAAGAAGGCAGTTCTATCGGACCCACTATATCTGTGCCCCAACACTCAAATGTCCACGACGCGATTGTCGGATGTAGCACATTTGGAGGTTGGTGTAGAACCACTCCGTGCACTTGGCACTGGTGACAACTTTTGGCAACTTTCATACAGTCGGTCATCATTGAGGGCCAGTAGTACCCTAGTCTTTTAATCTTCATTTTCATTTTCGGACCCGACTAATGAGCGCCACAAAGTCCTGAATGCACTTCTTTAACGATTTCATGATCCTCGGACCCACTCAGGCATCTTAGCCGCATCTGATCAAAAGACCTTCTATATAATGTATTGTTTATTAATGCGTAAGACAGAGTTCTTTTCTTGATTTGATGGGCTAACGACTTATCGTCAGGCAGGTTTTCTGTCTGCAAGTAGTCTATTAATGGTTGTCGCCAATCTTCTGTATTTTCTGTCACTGCTACAATTGTTTCTTCTGCTTTTCTTTCTAATTTATGTATTGTGTCCATGTCGAGCTGTGATAGGACCTGTGGTCCTTGAACTGACACTTCAACTGACTCATCCTGCAAGCATGCAAATTCCTTTGCAAAGCAGGCTAACGCATCGGCTAGAGCATTTTCTTTTCTGGGAATCTTGTAGATTGTTACGTTTGGAATTTGTTCCAACAATTTCATGGCGTACTGAAAGTACTGCTCGAGTCTTGGCTTTAAAATTCATCTTGTCCGTGACACTGTTGAATGATCAACTGAGAATCTTTGTAGATGTTGATGTCCGTTATTCCCATCTGAATGGTTAATTCCAATCCTGTTATGAGGGCTTCATATTCTGCCTGTTTGTACACGGTTCTGTTAAGTGGTAGGAGTATCTTAACATTCCCCGCTCCGGTGTTATAAAGATTAGTCTGATTCCTGCCTTACTGGGCACTGTCGTTTGTAATTCTTTGTCCTTTTGTGCTGAGGACGCACCGTCGAAGTATAGTTCCCAACGTCGATCATCAGGGTCTTCTAGGCTCATTATCTGCTCGTCAGGCAAATCGTCGTTGAGAGGCGAATCCGCCGGCAAAGGGTGTGCTGCTAGGAAGTCTGCTAGGACTTGTCCCTTTACAGCGCGAAGAGGAACGAAAGTTATGTTGAATTGCAATAGTATCATCGACCACCTGGCAAGTCTGTCAGAAAGTGTCGGTCGGGTCATCAAGTATTGCAACGAATTAACTCTCGAAATAAGGTTGACCTTATGAGAAAGCATGTAATGCCTGAGCTTTTGAGCGGCGAAGATCAGGGCCAAACAATGCTTCTCAATTGGAGGATACTTTACTTCCGTCGGAATCAGACGACGACTTAAGTAGTAGAGTGCATTTTCTTTTCCCTCGTCATTGACCTGGGCTAGCAGGGCTCCGAGAGAATCGTCTAAAGCCGCGGTATAAAGTATCAACGGTCTACCTGAGACTGGGGCTGCTAAGATAGGAGGTGTCATTAAATATTGCTTAACGTCTTTGAAAGCCCGCTGGCATATCTCATCCCAAACAAATTTGGCGTCCTTTTTAACTAATGCCAAGAAGGGCTGACACCTACCTGACAAGTTCGAGATAAAGCGTCAAAGTATGCCAACTTCCCTTGAAAGGATCGTAGTTGTTTCAAAGTTTTGGGAGGAGGCATTTCTAAAATAGCTTTAATCTTTTCTGGATCGATTTCAATTCCACGATGTCGAACAAAAAATCCTAAGAATTTCCCGGAGGTGACGCCAAAGACGCATTTTAAGGGATTCATCTTAAGGTTAAATTGTCTTAGTCGCTTGAAAACAATTCTTAAATCATACAAGTGATATTCATTTAGTTTGCTTTTGATGACCACATCATCCACGTAGCACTCGACTTGGTTGTGAATGAGATCATCAAAAATCTTCGTCATCGCTCTTTGGTATGTTTCTCCTGCATTCTTTAGTCCGAATGGCATTACTGTGTAGCAATACACTCCGATCGGCGTTCTGAATGCCGTGAGCTTTTCTTCTTCTGGTGCCATCTTTATCTGGTTGTATCCTGATGATCCATCCATGAATGAGAAGATTTCATGCGTCGAAGCGATGTCGATCATCAGTTCTGGATTGGTAGTGGAAATTCATCCTTTGGACATGCTTTATTCAAATCTCTGAAATCTACGCAGATTCTGATCTGATCATTCTTCTTTCTGACTGGTACCACGTTGGCTAACCAAGTTGGGTATTGTTCTTCACAGACAAATTAGCGTCTATTAGCTTCTTAACTTCAGCTATAACTTGTTGTTCAATCTCTAGACGCATTCTTCTCGGAGCTTATCTAACTGGAACGGCAGTGGGTCCACTCCTAATTTGTGAACTGCGACTTCTGGAGCTAATCCTGGCATTTCGTTGTAACTCTAAGCAAAACAGTCCTTGAATTCCATTAATAGCTTGATTATGTCTTCGGAGTCTTCTTTATTGAGTAAGGAGCTAACAAAGGTCAGCCTAGGCTCTTCGCTAGTACCTAAGTTAACTTCCATTAACTCGTCTATTGTAGATTTGATTTCTTATTCGAATTACGGTGGAGCATCTCCGATTGGTAGATCTTCGAGGTCTTCCGAAGCTTCCAAGCAGATCTTTATTAGGTTCGCAAGTGACAACCAAGCAAAATCTCGTATCATCAACTGATCCTATCGTGCCGAATCCGAGACCATGTTTTGAATTGGGAGGCCGACCGGCATTATTCCATAATTTTTCAAAATGTTGTGATTGACTTGTTTTCCATCGTCGAGGTAAGACTCCACGTTGAATTAAATTTTGAACACAGGGGAGTACCACTCAAAAGGTAGTTCCATTAATTCGGAAGAGGTAACATCTTCAAATTGTACATCTTTTTCAGTATTGGAAGAAGAAGCACCACGATAGAACTTGATTGGCTTAGCACCACGATCATGCACTTCCTTGACCACCATACCCTCGATCTTATTAGAATAGTTCTGGGTCAGGGTCATAGTATGTACATAATGGTTAATCTTCTCGTACATTGATTTATATTCTTCATTCTTTTCATCTTCGAGGGAGATCTTGAACTGGGGTTGCTTTTGATTTACTGTTGCTGCTTCTTTCTTGATTTCTTCTTCTTCTTCGGAACTGGTCTCCCAATCAATGTCGATGACCGGTTTATTCTGTCCAACTGTTCCATCGTTTCTTCCACGTCCTCGTCCCCGGCCTCGACCTCGGGTGCGAGTTCTGAAGAAATCTTCACCATCTCGCCGTAAGGGAATGGTGAGTAACTGTTGGATTAGAACTTCGGGTTCTTCATCATCTCAAATTTCTTTTGCTTCATTTGGTATGGTGTTTCTGGAAAAGATTGTTTTCTTCGGAGGCGCGTAGTAGGCCGCATCTTCATGAATTCCAAGTTCATGCACGGAGAACGATTGCAAATCACCTTTGATGCACTGTTCCCCTCCTTCGTAATACTTTATGCACTGGTGCAGAGACGACGGTACCATCCGGTTTTCATGGATCCATGGCCGACCCAGTAGAGCGTTGAACGATGTCTCGGAATCAATTATGTGTAATTTTGCGGTTGTCTTTGCTAAATCACCGGTCTTCATTAGTAGTGTTATCAATCCAAGAGCTCTTTCTCCTTTTTTATTGAAGCCTCTTAATAACATCTTGTCTGCTTCAAGCTCGCGAGCATCAATTTCCAAATATGCTAGCGTCCGAAGATTCATTATGTTGATTGATGCTCCCAGATCAACTAACACTCTGGAGAGTGTAAACTTTCCAATAGTGATCGAAATGTATAACGGTCGGTTGTGATCGACTGTTCCCGTAATAGATCATTGTCCGTGAAGGTAACACCTCGCTGTTCACTTAACGAGCAAGCCTCGTCGAAGGAATCACCGGCCATTTGAGCTGAACAAATCTCTGGATCAAGTAAAGCCTTGATCAGAGCTTCCCTCATCTCCTTTGATAGGATCAGAGTGTCGTATATGCTTAGTTTGGCTGGTAGCTTCCTAAGATGGGCTAGCACGTTGTAGTCCACTTTATTACCATGTTCCTCGGTTTCTTCCCGAATGGGCAGTTCCTCTGCTGGGGTGGACTCTTCCTGAGCGACCACCTGCTTTCCTTTATCCTTTGGACCCATTCTCGGGGGTAGAACTTTTCCGCTTCTTAGATTGACCTCTGTTATCTCTTCTAAATTTACCAGTGTCTCCTCTTGAATCGGAACAACTGGCTCTTCTGAAGTTGCTTCGGTGTCTGATAGTTCTAATTCTATCGTGATCAGAGCTCCTCGAAATTCACAAATGGACTCGTTGCTTGTCGAGCTTTCGTAGCCTCCTTTGTGAACATCTTCTTCGTCGTGGTCATCGAGGTTATGTATGATTTGAGAATCGTTATTTGTATTGGAATTGAGATCCGGATTAAGCCGGTTGTCGCTAGTTACGTAATCGTTAGAACAGTCAAAACGTAGCCAACGCCATAACCCTTATCATTATAAGATCCCGCCGGGGCGAGCAGATAATCATACAAAGTTAGAGGTTCGAGGGATTTCTCCCCTGAATCGGAAACAACCATCCTAGGATAAGCAGCCCCTTGTCTACCTTTGGAGCCTCAGTCTTCTTCTCTTCTACGATTTTCTCTTCCTTCTGGGGCGGTTCTTCAATCGCAAGTGATAGTGTCGGCTCGGCAGGTTTCAAACTTTGAGTTGAATCACGCATCAAAGTGTTTTGGATGTGATCTAAGATTTTCTTTGAAGACTTTGTCCAGACGGTACTCCATCCATCTGTTGACCTCATTTTTGATGAGGTCTTTTGCTTCTCTCTTTAGTACTTAGGATCTAGCATTAGGATTTTCCTTTGACTAATCTTAGAAGACTAGAAGTGGAACCCACCCTTTAGAAGTTCAAACACCTCTTGACTCCCTGCAAACTCCACAAGCTTGATTGTAGACCCCTAATCACCTAGAGGGTTGAAATCAAATGTGGAGGTTTAAAGGATGAGTTCCCTATAGGATCTTTTTGGCCTTAGGACTACCCTTGGTGGCCTGGTCTGGTGAGGGTTGACTTGCACATACATTACACTTTCACACACATTCCAAGTCCTAAAACCACACTCTCACCCAACTTGACTTCCTGACTCATGTAGGAAATTCATATGGATTGTCCTTAACCCCTAAGCCCCTAGCTAAGAGGGTTAGGAACAACATAGTGAATGCCTCAAATGAGTCCTCTCATGGCTCATATGAGCTTAATATGGCTTCATGACTCAACCAAAGTGATTCCATCCTACTCAAATTTGATCAATCTTCATTTTTCCAAAATTTTAATTTTTGACCCTCGGAGCCCTACACCCACTAAACCTACCAAATGCCCTTGGAACTACCCAAAATTTGCAAAATCACCTAAATTACCCAAAATTCCTCAAAATCAATCCTAAACATTTCCCCCTACTCAAATTGATCATCAACAGCCAAAAATACCAAAGATTCCAAAAGTACCCCCCAATACCCTCCAAATACCCAAAATGTCCTTCTTAGCCCAAAAATCCAAAAAATCAGAAAATTCCCAAAAAATTCCAAAAAATCCTAAATATTCCCAATTTCATTTTGTTCAACTACACCATAGACCAATTTTGCCAATTTACCCCACTTTTACCAAAGCCCCCAATTTGACCCATTTTAAACCCAAGTGAACCCAATGTCAAACCAAACCACCCCAATTGACCTCAATTTTGGTCCAATTCAATTCTAAACTTCAATTCAACATCCCTAATATCAATTTAGACCAAATATAATTCCAATTTGATTGATATTTGAACCCAATTTCAATTTGAAGCCAAAGGCCCAATTTTGGCCCATGACCCAAACCTAGCTCAAACCAATCCAATCCAACTCCATTTGGCCGTAAATCTTTTCTAAAGCCTTCCTAACATCCCCATAAACAAAAGACTAACTTGATTTGCCCAAAATTTGAACCTAAACACCACCCAAACCTAACCCAAATTCAAAATCCCTTAAATTGACCTAAGCCCAAACCTAACCCAAATGGGCCCAAATCCCAAAATCAAAGCCCAACCAAAGTTGAAAACTCTTTGTGACACCCCCACGAATATTTCTCAACATTAATTTTACATCAAATCTAACTTTAGCCCAACCTTAGCCCAAGCTAGCCCAATTTGGACCACCTTAGCCCCTTTACCAAAAGACTCAAATTCAACCCAATTCAACTCTAAATCACTTCAAATTGATTCCAAATCATTCATGAAACATTCCTAAATTAAATTCAACTCTTATTGGACCCAATCCTTTGCAAAATTTTCATCCTAAAATTTGTTTTGAAATCTAAAAGCCCACTCCCTAAACCATCTTGAAAGCCCATCCAAAGTGAAATCCAAAAGCCCAAACCCATTCCAAAGCCCACATGACAATTCCTTCTCATCATCCCTTTAATTGGAATCAATTCCTAAGTCCCAAATCAATCATCAAATCAACCTAAGTCAAGCACCATCTAAATTTTTCACTAAATTGCCAAAATCTCCAAATTCCTTTTTCATATAAATGAATCCACTTTTCCTAAGCCAAGAATGAGCCAAATGGAGCCACATGCAAGCCATGGACAAGCCACATGAAGCCATGTGGTGTTTGACTTGTCACCAAGCCAATAATGGCAAGAAGAGGGAGTCCTTTCCTAAGCCCTCCTTAAGCCATTTTAACCTTTTTAATGCAACACCATAACCCAAAATTAACTTAAACTATTTTGATGGGGACTTTACCACTCCATGACAGCTGACCCAACTGATCCCCTTGGCCCAAAATCAGACCATGGGAAGATGAACCAAGCCCAAATACATGGGTTGACACGTGTGAACCCAAAATTTCTCTTCTCCCTTTACCACTTAAATCCAACCCTTTACACTTGGCATTGGACAATTGCTTGCACAAACTTCCGAGCACTCGGCCCTCCCGACCTTGAGGGTGACTCGACCACGGCCGGCCGGCCACCACGGCCGCCGGAAACCACCGGGCCGAGAGCACCCATGTGAGCCAATTTTTGAATTTCTCCTTGTTGAGTTGTCCCAGCCCAATTGAACACCATGGTTGTTCTTCCCTTGCCCTAAGCAGCTGATCCCAGCCTCCAATTGCCCCTGGGAAGCCCTCCAGCCATGTCTATTTAAACCCACCACCCTCTCGGCCAAAGGGATAGTTGAACCAGACCTTAAAGAAACTCTGCCAAAATTGCTCCAGGACCTTCTCCTAACCCAGAGCAGTTGATCCCCAGTGTTCCTTTGCCCTAATCCCCATTAACATAGCTCAATTTCTGAGTTGAAAATCCACCCAAAAAATAGGACACTTCACCACATTGAGCCAATCTCCAAATTGATTGGTCCTACACCTTCACCAGACCAAGAGGAGAAGTTCCCCAGCAAAAGCCCCCTCACCGAGCCGGCAATTGCTTCCGGCCTCCAAGCTTTGTGATCGGCCTTGGTCACTTTCATACCTAGAAAATTCCCGAGCCGGAGACTTCATGCGGAGCTTGCTGAACTCCATCGAAGGTGACACTGACTCTCGGATCGAAGCTTCACTTCTCCGAGCGAAGGTGTGAACTCACTCTTCCTCCCGAGCTTCCAGCGATTCTCCATTTTGTTTAAGTTAATTTCATAGCCTATAAACCATATGGATGTGTTCGTCTCTTCAAGATGAATCCATAGAGGATAAGAACACGAAAATCCATTGAGAATAGAGTGAGATCTTAGGGTTTTAGTGTGGACGGTCACGAGTGCACACCAGTCGTAGACGATGACCGGGAGCCGTTGGATCGCGCGTGTATCGAGCGGACGGTTCAGATTGCGCCGGACCAGGGAATATTACATGAAGCGCGGGTCCCCGGAGCGCTGAGTCGGATGGCGGCGTCGAATGGGAATGCGCCGCGTGGGCTTTCGGAGCTGCCGATGTTGCGTGCGGCGCTGCGTGGATAAGTAGATAAATAGGGTATTTTTGAATTATTTAAATGCCCAGAACTTTAAAAATCCATATCTTTGCATATAAAAATCACAAAAAAAAATAAAAATACCCACTTGCTCAGTGAACAGAGGAGAATAATGTGGAAAAGAAATCAAATTAATTGGATGAGTATTTTATTTTTAATAATTTATTTACTAATTTCAGTATTTTGATTCTTCATTTGCATAGATAATTCACCATGGCATGAGACTATAGGGCTTTTGAAGCCTCTGATCTTGGGAACATTCCCTGAATTTTTCAAGGTCAGAGGCCATCTCTGTGAAAAGTTATTGAATTTTCAATTTCATGTCACTATTTTAGGTATTTTAATTTCAAAAATTAGCATGTTGTGAAATAAATTCTAGGAAAATTTAGTGATGTTCCTTAGGACCAGAGGACCCTATGAAAAATTATTTTGAGTTAATTCATTCATAATAACCTTAATTGGCCTAAACCCCTAAAATTGAATTTGAATTAATTAGGGTTAACCACACATCAAATTGACTTGAAAATAATTCTCCACTGATTTTTAAGATTAGAGAAACTTCACATAAAAATTTGAAATCAATTGGACTTGATTAACCCCACCAAATGGGTTGATTAAACCTCATAAGCAAAATGGAACTTTAAAAATTCATAACTCTAAAAATACTTTTAAAAAATTCACAAAAATGGTTTTGGGGCTTCTCTGATATCAGAGGAGTTTAGGAAAATTAAAATTGGAATTTTCTAAAAAAGTTGATTTTTCATAATATTTTAATATTTTAATAATTAAAAAAATAATAAAAATCATAAAAATATTAAAAATAATAAAAATGTCACATTTTGACTCCTAATCACTTAGGAACAAACCAAATATTTTTCCTAAGTCCCTAGGATAAGATATTGAATTTTAAAGGCTTAATGTAATTTTTAATATTAAAAAATGAGTCTTTAACCTTTTTCACTAAACTAATTCCAATAAATCAAAGAAAAATTTAAAAATTATAAAGTTTATTTCTCTGAACTCCTTGAGGTCAGAGAGATTTAAGAAAGATATAAAATCTATTTTTCAACTTTAATTTTATTTTATAATTAATTAATACTCTAAAACTCAAAATAATTATAATAAATAAAATATAATTAAAAAAATCACTAAAATTGGTCCAAGTGGTCTTCTATTCATTAGGAACATCCCATAATTTTCTTAAGGATAGAAACTTTTCCTTGGTCATGTTGTTGAATTTTCTTTGAAAACCCCTATTTTCTATTAAAATAATTATATAAATAAATCAAATTCAGAAAAATCACATTTTCTCCTCTAATGTCTTAATTGACATATGAGTGAGGTGACATAAAAATTTCAAATTCATTTGAGCTCAATTTAGTGAGTTATGAAATAAATAAGCTTTAAAGGGCATAAAGGTAATTAAAAATTTTAACCCTTAATTAAAACTTTAGGTTTAATCAAAATGGGGGTGGGGGGGGGGGGTAAATATTTGATTTTAACTTTCTCTTGGATGATTGAAACTTAGGAAAATTAAGGGGTAGAAACCCATTGAACATTTTGAAAATATAAGAAAATGAAACTTTAATTAATTAAATAATTTAAATTTTGGAAAGTATATATTTAAATTTGGATCATTAAAATTGGGATATTATTAAGAGGATATTTATTCTTTAATTAAAAATCCCTATATAAGTCACTTTAACAATACTTAATTCCTAATTAAAAATTAAAATAATAATTCAAATTCATAATTAAAATTAACAATTAAAACTAAAATTAAATCTAAAATTAAATTAAATTAAATTAAAATTAAATAAAATTAAATAAAATTAAATTAAAATTAAATAAAATTAAATAAAATTAAAAATAAAATAAAATTAAATTAAATTAAAATTAAATTAAATTAAAATTAAATTAAACTAAAATTAAATTGAATTAAGAAAAAAAATTAAATAAATTTAAATCAAATTAAAATTAAAAATTAAATTAAAATTAAATTAAAGTTAAATTAAATTAAAATTAAATTAAAATCAAATTGAATTAAAATCATTTAACAACAAACCTAAATGAAATCATCAAGAATTAAATCTAAAATAATTTGAACACTATTCCAAACTTAAAATTATTAATTAAAACCTCATTATTAAATTAAAACCACTTTAAACCATTAATTCAAACTTCAAATTAAGAATGATTAAAATTCTCGATAAACCAACTTGCCCTTGAAGGATTTAATTATTATAACTCTTAAATAGAGTATTAAGTGAGATGTCACTTCATTCATCAGGTAATCAAATACCCAAGTTCACTGAGCAAGAGACAAAGTTTAACTAAACTCCTGGATGATTAATTCACCTGTACAACTAAATTTACTTGGACTCAAAACAATCCCAGAAATATTGAAAAGATGTTTAGGACTTGTCCTAAGCACTTCCTCAATATGACGGGATGTTTTAGAAGAACAACTAAATTTGATTGTTCTTTGATGAAGAAAATCATCCCTAAACAAAACACAAGAACCTAGACGTCATAGGAAATGACTAGTTATAAGATTAGGAATTTGGTAGACAACCAAAACCCTTCCCTTAGCTTTACCTAGGTACTTGTTGAAATATTTAAATGCCTTAACATGTGTTTTAAGTGCAACATGGGATGACGGGAAGACCCTCCAGGCACGCTTTTATTTTATTGCAATTTACTTACATGCATTGTACTTTACTTTTCTTGCATGTTAAACAAGACTGTTGCATGAAAACCAAAACCTTTAGGATAGTCCTTGAACTGAAACCAAAACTAAATTAAAAGTCATGGCAAGATAAAATTCACCGCCACAACATTTCAAAATATAAAACAACTCAAATTTTAATCACAAACAGAACAACAAAACTACAATTGCAACTAAATTAAAACGACTCGTTGAATGATCGGGAATACCTCGGATGATGTAACCCACGTGTTGCTAACGGGATTTCCCACAGTCTAAATAAAAGTGTGGAACTCATTCAATTGAGTTTAACAAATTCATCTAGACTAAGTGAATTCAATGAAAATAACGGTGTCGGGATGACGGAACCGTGGGATCTTAATCGGTTCTGTTTAAATAAACTTTAAGATTTGTTTTAATTAAAATATTAAAATCACTTGGATTTTAAGATTTTCTCTAAACTAAAACACTTTTCTCATCTCTTGATTTTCACCTTCTACAACTAAACCTCTGCAACAACAAGGAGCTTGGAGCACGGTGGGCAGCACGGCCATCTTCGTTAGCAAAACAACTCTACATCAGCTAAACATTCCTAGAATTAAACAACCAAACCGTAGGATTTCGAGGTAGTTTGCTTAGTGCAACGTAAATCCTCAAACCTTTTGTTAGGCATTTGCATAATCATGTTATGTAAATTAAGCCTTAACCGGTCTTAGGACTCCGAGGTAGTCGTTTGGTACGACATATACCCTCACATCAACGAAAAGGTAAAGGGTTATAAAAGAGATTGTATTTATTAGCGGGTTCGTTTGTTAGAAACAAAATGATTAAAGGAAAAAGGTTATAGAAAAGGTAAAGGGCCCGATTTAGAATTGGAAAGGAAGAGAAAGTCTTATGCAAGACTTCTCGACTCGAAGGACCGCTCCTAAACTAACACCTATTGGGGGTCCACCCCATCTCAGAAAAGAGGTAAAAGGATCTCGGAACCTCTCTGTTTAGGGGTGTCTAAACAGTGGCTCCTAAATCCGAGAGGAGTTGGCTATACTCGTTCAAGACAGAAATGAACGGGGTATTCCAACGGAAGAATGGTAGTTTGCTCCACTAGGGACATGGATACACTACCGATTTATGAAAGCAAAACCATCTAATCAAAATGGAGAGAGGAACTATTCCCCAGCGGAGTCTCCAGAAATTGTCGGCATATTTTAGGTTGAGTGTTGTATTTTGAAAAGGGGCCGCCTACAGAAATTGTCGGCGAATTTTAGATTTTAAATTTAATTTAAATATATATATATATATAATTTAGAAAGTAGCATTTGATTTTGAAAATAATTTTAAATTTGAAAATTTTAAGATATGAAATCAAACCGATCTCACATCGCAAATAGTTTATGTAAACGAGCATCACACCACAAACCGTGTATCTATCCCAAAGAATAGACACCTTTGCTTGATAATGGGGCTCAGTTAAATAAACTAGAAGATCTGTGACATCCGTTTGGTCTGCGAACCAACTTTATAAGCTGACAAGTTCTCCTGCTTAATATAAAGGAATTAAACAGGGTTTATATTACCTGGGTTCTTAAAGTTCTCTATAAGGGCAAGCCCCTATAGTTAATTACATCTTAAATGACGGGAATCATTTAAGAAAACTCTCGATAATGATCAGTAGTTTTGCTTTCAAGACTTTCAAAGTTTAAGGTTTTCAAAGGATTGAGTTTTAGAAATTTCAATAGGGATTAGCTCAAATTCGGAATAGTTTATTTTAAGAATCCAAAGAAAGAGAAGTAGGAGAAGCTGAGGATCCAAGAAGAATCTTGGCAACTTCCAAAACTATCCTATTGTTTGGCTTCAATTTGGGAGTTTATTTAATGTTGCAATCTTGCCAATTTTATTTATTTAGGTCTTATATTTGTATGACATAATTACACAAATAGCCTCGGAGATGTGAGGGTTTATGTCGTACCGAACGACTACCTCGGAGTCCTAAGACCGGTTAGGGCTTAATTTGCATAACATGATTATATAAATGCCTAACAAAAAGTTGAGCATTTATGTTGCACTAGGCAAACTATCTCGAAGTCCTATGGTTTTGCTGTTTAAAACTAGGAAAGGTTTTGCTGAAGTAGAATCCAGTTTTGCTGATGACGATGGCTGTGCTGCCTACCATGCTCCAAGCTCCTTGTTGTTGTAGAGGTTTAGTTTTAGAAGGTAAAAATCAGGGGATGAGAAAAGTGTCTTGGTTTAGAGAAATCTTAAAGTCCAAATGTCTTTAGTGTTTTAATTAAAACAAATCTTAAAGTTGATTAAACGAACCGATTAAGATCCCGGGGCTCCGTCATCCCAGCACCGTTATTTTCATCGAATTCACTTAGTCCGGATGAATTTGCTAAACTCGACTCGAATTAGTTCCACACTTTCATTTAGGCCAGTGGGAAATCCCGTTAGCAACACGTGGGTTACATCATCCGAGGTATTCCAGATCATTCAACGAGACGTTTTAATTTAGTTACAATTGTAGTTTTGTTGTTCTGTTTGTGATTAAATTTTGAGTTGTTTTATATTTTGGAATGTTGTGGTGGTGAATTTTATCTTGCGATGACTTTTAATTTAGTTTTGGTTTCGGTTCAGGGACTATCCTAAAGATTTTGGTTTTCATGCAACAGTCTTATTTATCATGCAAGAAAAGTAAAGTACAGTGCACGTAAGTGAATTGCAATAAAGTAAATTGCAATAGAAAGAGGTGTTGAAATTATTGATATGTTTTGATTTAACTCTTAATGATTTGATTTAGGTTTGTTGTTAAGTGATTTTAATTTAATTTAATTTAATTTAATTTGATTTTAATTTAATTTAATTTAATTTCATCTAATTTAATTTAATTTTAATTTAATTTTAATTTAATTTTAGTTTAATTTAATTTTAATTTAATTTTAATTTTAGTTTCAATATTTTAAATTTAATTTAATTTAATTGTTAAGGTGTTAATTTAATTTAATTTAACTCCAAGATTTTAAATTTGATTTTAATTATTGGACCATTTAACATTTTAAGCTTCAATTCATTTAAGGGTTATCTTCTTTTAATTTTTAATTTATTTAATTTGGATTATTATTTTAATCTTTAATTCAGAACTAAATATTATTGAAATGACTTATTTAGGGATTTTTAAATTAAAGAATAAATATCCTCTTAATAACATCCCTATTTTAATAATCCAAATTTTAAATATATTCTTTCCAAAATTTAAATTATTTAATTAATTAGAGTTTCATTTTGATATTTTCAAAGTGTTTAATGGGTTTCTACCCTTTAATTTCCCTAAGTTTCAATCATCCAAGAGAAAGTTAAAATCAAATATTTTACCCTCCATTTTGATTAAACCTAAAGTTTTAATTAAGGGTTAAAATTTTTAATTACCTTTATGCCCTTTTAGACTTATTTATTTAATAACTCACTAAATTGATCTCAAATGAATTTGAAATTTTAATTTCTACTCACTCACATGTCAATTAATACATTAGAGGAGAAAATGTGATTTTTCTGACTTTAATTTATTTATATAATTATTTTTAGTAGAAAATAGGGGTTTTCAAAGAAAATTTAACAACATAACCAAGGTAAAGTTTCTATCATTAAGAAAATTATGGGATGTTTCTAATGACTAGAGAACCACTTGGACCAATTTTGGTGATTTTTTGAATTATATTTTATTTATTATAATTATTTTGAATTTTAGAGTATTAATTAATTTTAAAATAAAGTAAAAATTGAAAAATATATTTTATATTTTTCTTAAATTTCCCTGACCCCAAGGAGTCTAGAGAAACAAATTTTATAATTTTCTAATTTTTCTTTGATTTATTAGAATTATTTTAGTGAAAAAGGTTGAAAATTCATTTTTTAATATTAAAAAAATACATTAAGCCTTTAAAATTCAATATCTTATCCTAGAGACTTAGGAAAAATATTTGGTTTATTCTTAAGTGATTAGGAGTCAAAATGGGACATTTTTATGATTTTTAATATTTTTGTGATTTTTATTATTATTTAATTATTAAAATATTAAAATATTGTGAAAAATCAACATTTTTAGAAAATTCCAGTTTTAATTTTTCTGAACTCCCCTGATATCGGAGAAGCTCCAGAACCATTTTTGTGAATTTTTGAAAAGAATTTTTGGAGTTATGAATTTTTAAAGTTCCATTTTGCTTATGAGGCTTAATCAATCCATTTAATGGGGTTAATCAAGTCCAATTGATTTCAAAATTTTATGTAAGGTTCCTCTAACCCTAAAGAGCAATGGAGAATTGTTTTCAAGTCAATTTGGTGTGTAGTTGACCCTAATTAATTCAAATTCAATTTTGGGAGTTTAGGCCAATTAGGGTTATTATGAATGAATTAACTCAAAATATATTTTTCATTGGGTCCCCTAGTCCTAAGAAACACCACCAAATTTTACTAGAATTTATTTTACAATATGCTAATTATTCGAATTAAAATACCTAAAACGGTGACATGAACTTGAAAAATCGATAACGTTTCATAGAGATGGCCTCTGACCTTGAAAAATTCAGGAAATGTTCCCAAGATCAGAGGCTTCAAAATCCTTATGGTCTCATGCCATGGTGAATTGTCTATGCAAATAGAGAATCAAAACAATGGAAACAGTAAATAAATTTTTAAAAATAAAATACTCATCCAATTAACTTTATTTCTTTTCCACATTATTCTCCTCTATTCACGGAGTAAGTGGGTATTTTTATTTTATTTTTGTGATTTTTCTATGAAAAGATATGAATTTTTGAAGTTCTGGTATTTAAATAAATCCAAAAAATCCTAATTTTCTACTTATCCAACTCGGCGCCGCGTCATCCTCGTCCGGATCGAAAGCCCGCGCGTCGCTCCGTGATTCAGTGCCGCCATCTGAGTCAGCGCTACGGGGCCCGCCATTCACGTACCATTGCGCTGTCTGGCTTGATCTCGACCGTCCGCTCGATACACGCGCGATCCAACGGCTCCTGCTTATCGTCTCCAACTGGTGTGCACCCGTGACTGTCAACACTAAAACCTTAAGATATCACTTGATTCTCCATGGATTTTTGCGTTCTTATACTCTATCGATTCGTCTTGAAGAGACGAACACATCTATATGGTTAAGGTGCATTGAAATCAACTCAAACTAAATGGAGAATCTCCAGGAGCTCGGGAAGAAGAGTGAGTTCATACCTTTGCTCAGAGAAGTGAAGCTCCGATCTGAGGGTTGTGTCACCTTCGATTGAGTCCAAGTAAGCTCCAGATGAAGTCTCTTGCTCTGGGGAAATGCCTAGGTACAAAAGTGACCGAGGCCGATCACAAAGCTTGGAGAGTCTGGAAGGCTGGCTCGGTGAGGGGGCTTTTGCTGGGGAACTTCTCCTCTTGGTGCGGTGAAGGTGTAGAGTCGATCAATTTGAAGATTGGCTCACCTGTGGTGAAGTGTCCTGGTTTTGGGCTTGAATTTCGACTCCAAAATTGGACTCACGAGAGAGGGTTTTAGGGCCGGATTTCGGTGGGGATCAAGTTCTCTATGTACGGAGAGGGTGTGGAGTGATTTTGGCAGAGTTTTAGTAAGGTTTGGTTCAACACCTTCTTTGGCCGAGAGGTGGTGGTGTTTAAATAGAGGTGGCTGGAGGGCTTCCCAGGGGCAATTGGAGGTTGGGATCAGCTGCTCAGGGCAAGGGAAGAACAGCCATGGAGTTCAATTGAGTTGGGACACCTCAGCAAGGAGGAATTTGAAATTTGAATCAAATGGGTGCTCACGGGTGTGGTGTTTTCCAGCGGCTGTGGTGGCTGGCCGGCCAGGGTCAAGTCACTGTTGTCATCAGGAAGGTCAGGGGTTGACAATGGTGTAAGCAATTAGCATTGTCCATGTCTAAAGGACTTGGTTCAAATGGAATGGGGGAAGTGGTTATTTTGGGTTCAAATGGGTCAAATGCATGCTTTAGGCTTGGTGCACCTCCCCGAGGCCTGATTTTGGGCTGAGGGAAATCGGTGGGTTCGACAAGAGAAGGTGGTGAAGTTCCCATCCATGAATATTTAGATTAATCATGGGTTAGGGTGTATCATTAAAAGGGTTAAAACTTTTTTAAGGAGGTTTAAAAGAGGCTCCTCCTTTTGCAATTAATGGCATGGTGATGTGTAAAGGGGCTCCCAAGGCTTGCATGTGGCTTGTGCATGGTTCAATGCCTCCATTTGGCTTAGGGGTGGCTTGGCTTAGTTTCATGGAAGTGGGTTTTAGAAATTTTGGCATTTTGGTGGAAAATTTTCATGAAGCTTGATTTGGAATGGTTTAATGATGGTTTTGAAACTTAGGGTTAATTTTGATTAAATGGATGATGGAAAGAAATGTCATATGGGCTTTGGATTGAAAACTTGGGCTTTTGAAATGGTTTTGGATGGGCTTTTTAAAGGCTTAAATGGGTGGGCCTTTATATTTCAAGATGGACTTTTGGATGAAGAATTTTGTGAAAGACCATGCCAAATAAATTTTGGGTTTATTTTATGGATGTTTCATGAATGGTTTGGAATCAATTTGGTGTGATTTAGAGTAGAATTGAGTTGAATTTGGGCTTTTTGGTAAAGGGGCCAAAGCAGGTCAAATTGGGCCAACTTGGGTTAGGGTTGGGCTAAGGTTTAATTTGGTGTAAAATTAATGTTGACAAATGTTTATGGGAGTGTTTCAAAGAGTTTTCAACTTTGGTTGGGCTCTAATTTTGGGATTTGGGCCCATTTGGGTTAGGTTTGGGCTTAGATCAATTTAAAGGATTTTGGTTTTGGGTTAGGTTTGGGTGGAGTTTAGGTTCAAATTTGGGGCAAATCTTGTTAGTGTTTTGTTTATGGGGATGTTAGGAAAGTTTAGGAAAAGATTTGGGGTTAATTGGAGTTGAATTGGGTTGGTTTGGGCTAGGTTTAGGTCATGGGCCAAAATTGGGCCTTATGCTTCAAATTAAAATTGGGCCCGAATGTCAATCAAATTGGACTTGGATTCGGTCTAAATTGATATTGGGGATATTGAATTGAAGTTTAGAATTGAATTGGACCAAAATTTGGGTCAGTTGGGGTGGTTTGGTTTGACATTAGGTTCACTTGGGTTAAAAAATGAGTCAAATTCGGGGTTTTGGTAAAAGTTGGGTAAATTGGAAAAATTGGCCCATAGTGTAGTTGAACAAAATGAAATTGGGAATATTTGGGATTTTCTGAATTTTTTGGGAATTTTTAGAATTTTTGGATTTTTGGGGTAAAAGGGTATTTTGGTAATTTTGGGGGGATTTAGGGGGTATTTTTAGAAATTTTGGTATTTTTGGCGAAAGATGGTTAATTTGAGTGGTGGGAAGTGTTTAGGATTGATTTTGAGGGATCTTGGGTAATTTAGGTAATTTTGCAAATTTGGGTCATTTCAAGGGTATTTGGTAGGTTTGGTGGGTCCGGGGCCCCGGGGGTCAAAAACTGAAATTTTGAAAAAAGGAAGATTGATCATGTGTGAGTGAAATGGAATCATTTTGGTTGAGCCATGAAGCCATATTAAGCCCATATGAGCCATGAGAGGACTCATTTGAGGCATTCACTATGTTGTTCCTAACCCTCTTAGCCAGGGGCTTAGGGGTTGAGGACCATCGATATGAATTACCTACATGAGTCAGGAAGTCAAGTTGGGTTAGAGTGTGGTTTTAGGACTTGGAATGTGTGTGAGAGTGTAGTGTATGTGCAAGTCAACCCTCACCAGACCAGGCCATCCAGGGTATTCCTAAGGCCAAAAGTCCATGAGGAACTCATCCTTTAAACCTCCACATTTGATTTCAACCCTCTAGGTGATTGGGGGTCTACAATCAAGCTTGTGGGGTTTGCAAGGAGTTAAGAAGTAGTTTGAATTTCTAAATGGTGGGTTCCATTTCTAGTCCTCTAAGATTAGTCAAAGGAAAAGCCTAAGGCTAGATCCTAAGTACTAAAGAGAGAAGCAAAAGACCTCACCAAAATTGAGGTCAACAAGGTTAAATAAGCAGGATATGTATCAGCATAGGAATATATATTTAAGTGTTATTCAAATCTCTAAATTGTTGTAACACAAACACAAACACAAACACACAAACTAAAATACCTAGAATCGCAGATTCATAAATAATTATCAATTGAGGTTAATTTGATCTCTTTTCTACTCACATTTTCCCTCCTTACTTTCAATTTCTAATAGAAGAAACTACACTAATAACAATAATCTGATAAATAAAAAAATAGTGCAGTTCATTCATATGTTTTCATTAAGTAATTTCATGACCTTACTTAGTGAAAACAAAGTTAGATAAATGAAGTAATAGAGTTGACATGGAGTGGTCCAAGTCCAAACTTTACATGCTTCAAGGTAATGCTCAGCTCCGGTTGAGAACTGAGTTATAACAGACTCGTCAGCCTGCTACTACTAGAAGTCATATTCAAATTTAGTCAAGATCAAGGCATAACCTCACAACATTAATCTAATCAGCACTAAAGCAAACACAAAACAACACATAAACATACTAGCAAAGATAACTATGGGTTGCCTCCCATGAAGCACTTGATTTAATGTCGTCAGCCTGACAAATGTTTCCTCCTGGATCAAAATTCCATTTTAATAATCCTTGATCAATCACCCATTCTTTTTCAGATCCAGGAATTTCTATAAAATCCTTAAATTTAATTTTTCATTCAGCATTTCATTTTCATTTTGATTTTTATCATTGTTCCTCATATTTCTTTCTAGATCCAATATTCTTCTATTGAATTTTTGAATTTGCATATCAATATCATCCTTAAAATTTATAAGAAATGGATCTTTATAAAATACTTCAATATCTCCCAAATTTTGGATCGGATTCTCTTTAGATAATTCAGATTCTGGATCAAAATCTTCTATGTTACTCTTCTGTTTCAAATTATTTTCCAATTCTTCCCCTTTATAATTATTAAATGATGGAGGATCAATCTTAGTTGAGGAAATATGTTTTTCTAATTCCTTAGGAATTTATTCCAATGGTCTTCCAATATTCTTATCTTCTTTTCTTAACTTAAAGTTCTTTTGAAATATATCTTTAAATTCTCTTCTAAGTCCTAGTTCAATAACTTTATCTTGTTCATCATTCATTCAAGTTTTTCTTGTGATAGAATCACATCTAAAGATATAAAGACTGGTTGTGTAGATGAATTACCTAAATAGATAGGCTTTAAAATTGTATGGGGTACATTCGTCTTAAGTTCATGAGATTTTTCAACAAATGGAATTAAAAGTTTACTATTTTTGGTAGCGTCCATCATTTCACACCTCTCTTGAACATACATACAGTCTTCTTTAAATAATATTTTTGAATCATCATGAAAATCCATTTCAATCTCATCTGTTAACTTACTCTCAAAACTTTCTTGGAAATGGTCTTTACTTAGATAATCAATTTCATTTATCCAAAACAATCATCTTTTCTCTCAGCTGGATATTTCATAGTCTTTAATACATCAAAAGTGATTTTCTGGTCATTAATATTCATAATCAAATCTCCTTTTTGCACATCTATCATAGCTTGTCCAGTAACAAGGAAAGGTCTCCCTAAAATAATTGGAATTTCTTTATCTTCCTCCATATCTAAAACAATAAAATCCAAAGGAAAGATAAATTTATCCACTTTAATAAGAACGTCTTCTATAACTCCTTTTGGATAAATGATAAATCAATCAGCTAACATAAGGGTAGTGGGAGAAATATCGACTAAACCTAACCTTCTAAATATAGATAGAGGCATCACATTAATGCTCACTCCTAAATGACATAAAGCTTTTCCACATAATATTTCTCCAATTGCACAAGGAATTGTAAAGCTACAAGGATCTTTAACATTCCGAGGAAAATTTTTCTGAAGTATAGCGCTGCACTCCTCACTTAGTGCAACTGTCTTGTAATCTCCAAATTTCCTTTTCTTGTTTAATATCTCCTTCATAAACTTTGCATAACATGGCATCTGTTCCAAAGCTTCAGTGAAAGGAATATTTATTGTTAACTTCTTAAGTACTTTCATGAACTTTGAAAATTTCTTATCCAACTTATGCTGTCTAAGTCTTTGAGGAAATGGAGGTGGTGGTCTTTCCAAACTTATTTTAGTTGGAGAAATTAATTTCTCCAAATCCTTAGAAATATGTTTTTCAAGTCTTTTAGTTTCCTTTGTTTCTCTCACAACATCCTTCTCTTCTAACCACATTCTCTATCTCTCTTCCACTTTTTAATTGGACAGCCACAACTTGTTCATTAGTGTTCTCTGTAGGGTTGATATCAATGTTGCTAGGAAGTGTTCATTGGGGTTTATTGCTAAGTGAATTAGCAATTTGTCCTAGTTGATTCTCTATATTTTTAATTGCAGGATTTCAACTTTGCAACTGGTTTCCCATTTGCAATACCACTTCTTCCATAGACATCTTCTTATTCTCAAATTGTTGATAATTGTTAGAGTCCGGTGGATATGAAGGTCTATAGTTTGTGTTCCCCTGATTATTCCAACTTCCATTAGGATTCGCATGATTATTTTCCCATTTTTGTTTTCCACCATCAGTAGTATGATTCCAGTTAAATTTAGGCTGGTTCTCCCAACACGGGTTGTAAAATTTAGAATATGGGTTGTTTATGGTATTTAAAGCGTCATATGATAAGTTAGAATCAATTATACGCCCTAATGAACTTTCCTCACTTACAGAAGTAAATTGAGGCTGGTTCATTCCAAATTGGTCCAACTTCCTTGATATTGCGGCAACCTGAGATGAAAGAATTGTAATCACATCTGTATCATGAACACTAGCTACATTTTATGATTTACTCTTGTAGAGGGCCATTGAAATTCATTTAAAGCGATTTTTTTAATTAATGCATACGCTTCATCAAATGATTTTGACATTCATGAACCACCAGCAGTAGCATCAATTATAGACCTAATGGATCCTACTAATCCATTATAAAAAGTTTGAATGATTAACCAATCGGGCATGGCATGATGTGGAAGTTGGAAAGTTCATTAGGGCGTATATTGATTCTCCTTCGTATTGACAAAATGAGATAATATCGTTTCTAAGTTAAGTAGTCCTTGAAGGTGTAAAATACTTAGCTAGGAATTTCTGAGTTAACTCCTCCTAATTTTTAATAGAGCCAGGTTCTAATGAGTATAACCATTTTTTAGCCTTATCCCTTAGTGAGAAAGGAAAAAGCCTTAGCCTAACAGCATCGTCTGACATGCCATTATAACGAAATGTAGCACAAAGTTCTAGAAAACTAGATAAGTGTAAATAGAGATCCTCCCAAGGAGTTCCCCTAAACTAATTGTTCTGCACCAGTTGGATAATCTCAGGATTTATTTCAAACGAGTCAGCTTCTATGACAGAGTTTTGTATACTTGAGTGAATTTCATCTGTCTTAGGATTTACGTAATCCCTCAATGAAGTATGATGATTTTCCAAGTTATTATCTTGAAAGTTTTCTATTTCCATTTCTAGTTTTTTGAGTCCTTCTTGTATTTTTATTTTTTTATTTTTTTCAAACTTGGGATCATAAGGCACAAGTCTTGCAAATCCTTTGTCTCATACATAGCACAATAAATAATACATTAACAATTAAACAAATAATAGATGAAATATATTCAACACAACAAAACATTTTCACGAACACCTTATTTTTCATATAAACAAATACTTTTCACACAAAAATAGTTTTTATGATACTTCAATTTTTCAAGTCTAAACCTAATTATTTTAACTAAAATTCTCCTAAAGTTCTTACTGAAGCTTCCCCGGCAATGGCGCCAAAAACTTGACCCGACCCGCAATAACGCAGTAATTTTTGCTTCTAAAAGATGGCAAAAAACTTGACCCAATTTATAAATAACGGGTAGTGTATAAAATTAAAATGTTGTAAAATTTTTGAAAATATTTTACACACTAGGGGTACTACGCAAGTATACGTATCGTTTCAAGTAATATAGGGTTTTCTCTTATAACCCTAGTATCGATCCCACAGAGAAGCGAGGTAAGAAATTTTTTTAGGCTAATTTTAGTCTACTTCTATAAGGCCTAAGTTTGTAATTTTGATTAGAATGAGTTTTCTAATAACTAATCCTAAATAAATTTCTTAAATAAAAAGATAACTTATGGATAAATTGGTTTGGAGAATTTTGAGGTATTAAAAAAACTACCTTTCTCTTGCAATTACATAGATAATGTGTAGGAAAGAGATGCTTAGAATTTTATGTAGCAGTTCCAAATAGAAGCAATCATATTCTTTACCCTTTAGTCCAGGCATAAAGAACATTGACTAATCTATAGATCGGTTCAAGATGTTTTATTAGTAGAATGGGTTAATCTAGGCTCACACTACTAGATGTCCAAGGGTGGCTATGGTCGGCCCTACCAGTGACCCGTTCCTTTTCTATAAATCAAATTATTAGAATTTAGTTTATCACTCTAAAAACTAATTAATTCTACACCCAATAAATCATATCTTCCTATTTATTTGCACTTCACCTTGAATAACCCGCATACAGCTTTGAATTACCCAAGGATTCATGTGATATCTACTAGTTAAGAAGTCATCTCTGGATAGGTCTCAGAATTCTTCAACAGGTTGTAACAATACAAATGATCAATTTGTAAAGTAAATGAAGATCTGGTATGAATATCATCACCATAATTTAATAAGAGAATATCTAAGCAAATCCTAATTCCTAAACATGCATCTATTTCATTACAAAATAAAAGTAAATGAAAATAATAACATAAGAAGTAAAAGGGTTGATAGAATTATGTAATAATTTAAGTGCTAAAAAGGAACTTATTTCATTAGTATTCTATTATATTTATGTAACTATCTGTCACCTAGAAGCATCTAATAGATAATTCTATCATAAAAATAAATTTCCTACACATGCCACTATTTCATATTAAAAGAAAGAGTAAAGAAAATTACTTACGAAGCATGGATAAATCACGACAGAAAACTCGGTTTAAAAAAAAGAAAATCCACTACAAAGTGTTTATAATAATTACAAGAGAATGAAGAACACAATACTTAGCTTTTACCCTCTGAAGGAAAGAAGAAGATCTCTTCACCAAAGTCTCCCATCGATCCATGCGCCGCTTATACATCCCTTACATAAATATCTTAAAATCCCTCACCAATCTCTCCATAAGATATAGAAATCTACATCTTCATGAATCTAAAATGACTAAGGGGGAAGAGAGAGAGAGAGGGAGAGAGAGAGAGAGCGCCAAAAGTGAGAGATAGAGGTCCTTTTCCTGTAGAAATGTCTCCTATTTATAGAGCTCTAAAAATGGCCAGGGGTTGCTTAAGGCACCTCTTCAAAATTCAGTCCAGATTCAATGAATCTTCTAGAAACAATTCTGGCACCGAGGCGCCAAATTCTGGCGCCGAGGCGCCAAATTCTGGTGCCTAGGCACCAAATTCTGGCGCCTAGGTGCCAGGCTGCGTGCCCAAAACAGTCGCACCCCTTCACTTTGGGTCGCACCTCTTCGTGATTTAAACTGCTCCAATGTATCTAGATTCATTGTATCACATGTCCTATATATTAGGAGTAACTTCCAGTCTTCTAGAAGGTCAAAAATAACTCCCAAAGTTGTCAAAAATCTGTCCAGTAACCGTTTTTGGATGATTTTGGTGCCTAGGCCTTGATTTTGGTGCCTAGGCGCCGTTTTCTCGTCGTCACTGGCGCCTGGGCGCCACCATGTGCGCAGTTCCACTGTTTTGCTCTGTTTCAACTCCGTTTCGCCCCATTTCAGTTGCGTTGCATTCCTAACATCTTCACCTACAAGATAGACATAAAACAACCTTTCTCAAAATTATAATTTCATTTTAAAACATGTGAGAAATATAAAAGATATTAAGCATAGAAAGACATATCAATATGTGCCAAGTTAGAATTTTCTTCCTTGCTCATTTTTGCTCAAAATTGCATAGTTTTTTCTTTATTTTCTCTAAAATCATATTTTTATACTTGAATAAAAAAAATATGTAAAATACCTTCCTTTAAAGTGTAATATCATTAAAAATGTGCATCAAATGGGCATGAAATGAACACTAAAAATAGGAAATTTTTAAGTGGATTAGCTACTCTTTTATATTGATGTTTATACCTGTATTACTCTACTGCTTTAAATACCTTAGTTAATGTACATTTTTCTTCCTCTTAGTTTAAAAATTTTTAAATTACAAAATGTTTTAACTTTATTAAAAGAACTAAGTTTGGGGGAGGGAAAATAACTTAAATTTAAACTTTTCGTATCCTTAGTAAACAATATTTTCAAAATTAATAACATAACCTATGGAAGAAAAGTTAACTTAAGATAGATATGCTGTTGTTCTCATGAATTCTATAATAAAATTATAGAAGTATTTTTATATAACAAAGGATAATTTAAAAAATTGTAATATTTAATAAAAGAGTGTAAGAATTTTGATTCAAATATCTAAATTACAAAAAAAATATTATATTTTTGAAATTAATAAGAATCTAGATGTTTACTTGAGAAGATAGAATTGAAATTCTAGGAAAAATATTTTTGCTAAACACATATACATTAAGTAAAAAAATGTGTTAAGTCTTTAAATATAAGTTAAAGATAGTGAAGTTCAAAATCATTAACAAGCTATCCAGATATAGTAATCCTCACTTAAAATAAAAAAGAAAAAAATAGAAAGGATTGAAAATAATCTCTAAAAACAAAAGAAAAAAAAGGATTGCAAAGCAATCTAAATATGAAAAGAAAAAGAATAAGTGAGGATAAACTTGAGGAGATGCCAAATCAAAAATTAGCTTCACTTGAATTATCTTATAAGAAGAGAACTAATTACATATTTTTTACTTAAGTCTTATGTATAAGCATCATTACTAGTAGAGTTATCATGAAAATCTTTTTCTTGTAAATTATGTACATGTTCTTAATATGACAAATTGCAATTATTTTTTTGAAATAGATAGCAGAAGAGAGTTCATAACACTTTAATATTAAATATTTTTCATATTTTGGTTTTAGCCTAAGTTATTTAAAAAGCTTTTAAGTTTCATTATTCTATTTATAAAATAATCTGTTATAGAAGTCTTAAAGAAAAATTTTCTCCATAGATTATTATTTTTAGTAGTAAAGAGTTACTTGAGGACAAGCAACATTTAAGTTTGGGGGAATTTATCACCCTAAAAATTACATGAATTTTTATATCATTTTTAACTAATATTTTAAGGATATTACACTTTAAGAAAATGTATTCTTATGTTTTTGGTTACAGGTATAAGAAAATAAGTTTAAGAAGAAAAAGAGTAAAAAAGGAGTAAAAGGAACAAAAATGAGTCAAGTAAAGAAAAGAAGAAAAAAGGGCTGATACTGGCGCCTAGGCGCCAAATCTGGCGCCCAGGCGCTAGATTCAACAAGAAAATCTTGAGAATTATTGGACGATTTTGTGACGGTTATTGATGACTCAGAAGCAATCTAGAAGTCTTTGGACAAATTCTCATATGTTATAAATAAGATACAATGAATATAGACACAAGGAATCAGTTATTCAACGAAGAGGTGCGACTCAAAACCTGAAGGGACGTGTCCATTCGCGCAAGAGACTGGCGTCTAGGCGCCAAAGTTACTTTCTAGAATATTCAACAAATTTGGACGAATTTTGAAGAGGTGCCTGAAGCAACTCCTGGTCATTTTTGAAGCTCCATAAATAGAGGATGATTCTACAACAAAGTGTGGTCGTTTGGGTGTGTAGGTATTATAAGAGTGAAAGAGGTGTTTATTCTCATTTAGTTAAAGAGTGTGTAGTGTTATTTAACTTTCTTTAATGAGAGTTCAGAGTGTTTTTAGTGTGATTGCTGGAGTTGGAGTCTTGTAAAATTCAGTTGGAGTCAGAGAAACTTCAAAGGATTGCTTGGATATCATTCCAGATAAGTATTTATAATTTTGTTCTTAAGTTTTGTACTTTGAATTTAAATTATATAAATATGGTTTGTGGTGTGAATCTTATGCTTTCTGAGTAGTCTTCTTCTCTTTCTCCCTACGAATATGAAATGATTTAGATAAGAATTTAATTTAGTTTTGAAAACTTATTTTTCTTCTTCCATAATTTGTGATGATACTTTACCTGATCTTCATTTATACTGCAACTTGATCACTTGTAATGTTAAAATATGTGGAGAGTTCTTAAGATCTGACCGTAAGAGTTCTTAACTTGTAAGTATCACATTTCCCTTGCAAAGGTAGATGGTAAATCCTTGAAGAGGGAGATGCGAATAGATAGAGAGATAATCTTTGAAGGGAGTAGAATTGAATATGTTTTTAGAGTGACATGCTAAATTCTATCAATTTGGTTTAAGAGGAGGTGACGGGTCACTGTAATCCCAACCATAGGCACCCTTGGGGGGGAAACTAAAAGTGAGAGCCTATAAATTCGTCCCTTAATACTAACAATACATCCTAATCCAATCTTCTAAAACTAGCCAATGTTTTTTCATTATTCTATTTATAAAATAATCTGTTATAGAAGTCTTAAAGAAAAAATTTCTCCATAGATTATTACTTTTAGTAGTAAAGAGTTACTTGACGACAAGCAACATTTAAGTTTGGGAGAATTTATCACCCTTAAAATTACCTGAATTTTTTTTATCATTTTTAACTAATATTTTAAGAATATTACGCTTTAATGAAATGTATTCTTATGTTTTTGGTTACAAGTACAAGAAAATAAGTTTATGAAGAAAAAGAGTAAAAGAAGGAGTAAAAGGAGCAAAAATGAGTCAAGTAAAGAAAAGAAGAAAAAAGGCTGATACTGGCGCCTAGGCGCCAAATCTGGCGCCCAGGTGCTAGATTCAGCACGGAAATCTTGAGAATTATTGGACGATTTTGTGACGGTTATTGATGACTCAGAAGCAATCTAGAAGTCTTTGGACAAATTCTCATATGTTATAAACAAGATACAATTAATATAGACACAGGGAATCAGTTATTCAACGAAGAGGTGCGACTCAAAACCTGAAGGGACGTGTCCATTCGTGCAAGAGACTGGCGTATAGGCGGCACAGTTACTTTCTAGAATATTCAACGAATTTGGATGAATTTTGAAGAGGTGCCTGAAGCAACTCTTGGTCATTTTCGAAGCTCCATAAATAGAGGATGATTCTACAGCAAAGTGTGGTTGTTTGGGTGTGTAGGTATTATAAGAGTGAAAGAGGTGTTTATTCTCATTTAGTTAAAGAGTGTGTAGTGTTATTTACCTTTCTTTAATGAGAGTTCAGAGTGTTTTTAGTGTGATTGCTGGAGTTGGAGTCTTGTAAAATTCAGTTGGAGTCAGAGAAACTTCAAAGGATTGCCTTGATATCATTCCAGATAAGTATTTATAATTTTGTTCTTAAGTTTTGTACTTTGAATTTAAATTATATAAATATGGTTTGTGGTGTGAATCTTATGCTTTCTAAGTAGTCTTCTTCTCTTTCTCCCTACGAATATGAAATGATTTAGATAAGGATTTAATTTAGTTTTGAAAACTTATTTTTCTTCTTCCATAATTTGTGATGATACTTTACCTGATCTTCATTTATACTGCAACTTGATCACTTGTAATGTTAAAATATGTGGAGAGTTCTTAAGATCTGACCGTGGGCTAAGAGTTCTTAACTTGTAGATATCACATTTCCCTTGGAAAGGTAGATGGTAAATCCTTGAAGGGGGAGATGCGAATACATAGAGAGATAATCTTTGAAGGGCGTAGAATTGAATATGTTTTAAGAGTAACATGCTAAATTCTATCAATTTGGTTTAGGAGGAGGTGATGGGTCACTAGTAAGACCGACCATAGGCACCCTTGACTAGAGGATAAAGAATATATATGCTCCTATTTGTCACAAAACCTCATTCTCAAAGTTCTCAACTTATTTACATGTTTACTAATCATAAAATATTTTGTATGGGGAAATAATCTTTGTTTATTGTGTTAAAGCATTTAAATCACGATCTTATTTACAATTGCTACGTTAATAACTTGCATATTATTACTTTTTAGTTGTTTAGTTTTTAAATAGATTTTCTTCTTTCTTTCTTAATTTTACTTAGCCTTCCCTGTGGGATCGATATCTGGGGTTTTTAAAACAAAAGCCTTGTGTTACTTGAAATGATTTGTATACTTGCGTAGTACCCATAGTGCACGATTTATAT
This sequence comes from Papilionanthe hookeriana x Papilionanthe teres, assembly GCA_022702705.1. Lineage (NCBI taxonomy): Eukaryota > Viridiplantae > Streptophyta > Magnoliopsida > Asparagales > Orchidaceae > Papilionanthe > Papilionanthe hookeriana x Papilionanthe teres. The sequence continues at coordinate 152,735,558 of CM040426.1, forward strand.
TGATATATAAAAAATTTAATCTTTAATTATCATACATTAGTCGCTTAATCACATTTTGGGTCAAGTTTGGCTATAATTTTAACCGCGATTTTCAATTTATTTAAAAATATAAGAATTCAACACCACTACAAGAAGATCTAAATCCTCAGCAATAGAGCCAAATGACTTGACTTGGAGCATAATTTTAATTTTAGTAACAATAATATTATAATCTTTTTAATCGCAGAGTTACCTTTAAACACAAGTATACGTATCGCTCAAGTAATACAGGGCTTTAGTGGAGTCCTAGATATCGATCCCACAGGGAATATTTTAGAGGATACAGACTAGGATTATAGAAATCAATTCAAAATCACAACTAAATCAAAATTGCCTATCTGTCACTAATAAGCAATCGACAATAATATGAAATTTAAATTAAACTAGTTCTGCTAACAATTAACTAATACTACTAAAGTTAAGTTCAAATATATAAGCAAGAATCTTTCTCATTTGTTAAAATATTAAAGTGAATAGATAATTAGAATTAGTTTTTAATTGGTGTTATGTGATCCACTTTAAAAATACTCATTTTTATGCCTTATTTATGATTCGATTCTTAAGGATATTATGCTTTAATGAAAGGTATTTTTATGTTTTTGGATGTAGGTGATAAAAAAAGAGTTCAAGAAGGAAAAAGGAGCTAAATGGAGCAAAAATGGAGCTAAAAGAGCAAAGTTGTTGAAATTGTAGGCATGGCGCCGAAGAGCCAAAATCCGGCCCCTAAGCGCCAGTTTGATACAGACGTAGATAAGATTTTGGACGACTTTAAGCAGTTATTTTGACGGTGTTAAGCGGTTACTAGAGCTTCCAGAAGACTAGAAGTTACTCCTAATTTATAGGACATGTGATACAATGCATCTGGACGTAGGGAAACGGTTTTAATCGCGAAGAGGTGTGACCCAAAGTGAAGAGGTGCGAAGACCTGGTCAAGGAGTTCGGCGTCTAGGCGCCAGATTCCGGTGCCTAGGCGCGACAGTTACCTTATAGAAGATACATTGTATTTGGACGAATTTTGAAGAGGTACCTTAAGAAACCCTTGGTCAAATTCAGAGCTCTATAAATAGGAACCCATTCTACAGAGAAAATCACACCCTATAGTCTCTTTCACCCCTTCTAGCATCTTTAGTCTCCAAGCACTATATAGCCATCCAATTATTTTAGGGAGCCACCTTCTTTATTATTAGTGAGTTTATTTTGAGAGTTAAGTGTGAGATTATTAGTGTTTTTACTGTTGAAATCATTCATCATTGCATCGGAGTCAGTAGGAGTCAGCGGATCACTTGAAGGAATATTCCAGATAAGTATTTGTAACTTGGTTCAAAGTTTAATAAATATGTTTTATTGTATGAATTCAATGTGTTCTAAGTAGTTAGATTTCTTTCTCCTTTCAACTATGAAAATATAATAAAATAATTAAACTTTGATGGAGAATTTAACTTAAAATATTTATAAGAATTGTGATGATATTAATACCTGATCTTAGTTTACTTTTTAAACTGGCCATTTAAATTGTTAAAACTTGTTGAAGAATTCTGAGACCTATCCGGAGATGAGTTCTTAACTAGTAGATATCACATGAATCCTTAGGTAATCGCAGGCTATACGCGGGTTATTTAAGGTGAAGTGTAAATAAATATGAAGATATGATTTATTGGGCATAGAATTCATTAGTTTTAGAGTGACAGACTAAATTTTAATAATTTGATTTATAGAAAGTGAATGGGTCACTGGTAGGGCCGACCATAGCCACCCTTGGACATCTAGAAGTGTGAGCCTAGGTTAACCCATTCTACTAATAAAACATCCTGAACCGATCTATAGATTAGTCAGTGTTCTTTATGTCTGGACCAAATGGTAAAGAATATGAATGCTTCTATTTGGCACAATACCATAATCTAAATTCTCCACAAGTGGTAATTATTCTAAAAATCTTGGATTATTTGAAAAGGAGAAAGTTGCTTTATTTATACCTACATTAATATTTATTTTAGAGTTGCTTACTTACATTTAGTATAAATTTCATTAAATCTAAAATCAAAACTTTAAAAAAAAATAAAAATAAAAAATATTTTTAATTTGAAAAACCTAGAAATATTACTTAATATTTTAAAAATCCTCCCTGTGAGATCGATAACTAGGACTCCATCAGAGCCTTGTATTACTTGATATGATACGTATACTTGCGTTTGAAATTGTGACTTTTATAAATTATAATAATCTAAATATAAATTCATAAACTCTTTCATAAGTAAAATCACATCAAGTGTTTGACGCCACTGTCAGTGATTAAATCTTCTAACAGAGGTATCAAATTCTTACATTTAAAAGTATATATAAGCCCCTTTAGGCTAAGTTACGCTTCCTGGGAGTTCAAGTTTTTGGCGTCGTTGCCGGGGAAGATAAGGAAAATAAGTAAGAAAGTTAAAAAGACATTTTTTATTTTTCAAATTAAATATAATTTATACAATTTTATTTCTTTAAAATAAAAATAAAAATAAAAAAATATATAAAAATAATAATAAGAATAAAAATAAAAATACCAAAAAGATTTTAATTTTATGCGTAGTTCTAGATCGAAAGGATTATTACCTTTTGATTCTGAATTAGAATGAACGATTAAAAGAATTAAAAAAGGAAAACAAGGTAAAAAAAATCAGAAATATCAGGAAATGGCTAACTGTCGGGCTTATTTTTAGGTTATGTGTTTTGAAAAGCGGTCGGCTACAGAAGTTGTCAGCGAAGTTTTTAGATTTTAAATTTAATTTAAATATATATATAATTTAGAAAGTAGTATTTGATTTTGAAAATAATTTTGAGTTTGAAAATTTTAAGATATGAAATCAAACTGATCTCACATCCCAAATAGTTTATATAAACGAGCACCACACCACAAACCGTATATCTATCCCGAAGAATAGACACACTGCTTGATGATGGGGCTCGGTTAAATAAACTAGAAGATTTATGACATCCGTTTGGTCTGCGAACCAACTTTATAAGCCAACAAGTTCCTCTGCTTAAAATAAAGAAATTAAGCAGGGTTCATATTACCAGGGTTCTTAAAGTTCCCTATAAGGGCAAGCCCCTATAGTTAATTACATCTTAAATGATGGGAATCATTTAAGAAAACTCTCGATAATGATCAGTGGTTTTGCTCTCAAGAATTTCAAAGTTTACGGTTTTCAAACAATTGGATTTTGGAAATTTCAATTGGGAATGGATCAAATTTTGAATAGTTTATTTCAGGAGTCCAAAGGAAGAGAAGTAGGAGAAGCCGAGGATCCAAGAAGAATCTTGGCAACTTCCCAAACTATCCTATGGTTTGGTTTCAATTTGAGAATTTATTTAATATTGCAATCCTGCCAATTTTAATTAATTAGGACTTATATTTATATGATATAATCACATAAATTGCCTCGAAGATGTGAGGGTTTATGTCGTGCCAAACGACTACCTCGGAGTCCTAAGACCTGTTAGGGCTTAATTTACATGACATGATCATTCAAATGCCTAACGAAGAGTTGGGGATTTATGTTGCACTAGGCAAACTACCTCGAAGTCTTATGGCTTGGTTATTTAATTCTAAGAAAGGTTCAGCTGGTGTAGATCTGAGTTTTGCTGAAGTAGATGGCCGTGCTGCCCACTATGCTCCGAGCTCCTTGTTGTTGCAGAGGTTTAGTTTTAGAAGGTGAATATGAAGAGATGAGAGAAGTGTTTTGGTTTAGAAATCTTAAAGTCCAAATATTTTTAATATTTTAATTAAAATAAATCTTAAAGTTGTTTAAACGAGCCGGATTAAGATCCCACGGTTCCGTCATCCCGGCACCGTTTTTTCATCGAATTCACTTAGCCCGAGATGAATTTGCTAAACTCAAGCTGAATGAGTTTCACACTTTCATTTAGACCATGGGAAATCCCGTTAGCAACACGTGGGTTACATCATCCGAGGTATTCACGATCATTCGATGAGACGTTTTAATTTAGTTGCAATTGTAGTTTTGTTGTTCTATTTGTGATTAAATTTTGAGTTGTTTTATATTTTGGAATGTTGTGGCGATGAATTTTATCTTGTGGTGACTTTTAATTTAGTTTTGGGTTTCGGTTTTGTGACTATCTTAAAGGTTTCGGTTTTCATGCAACAATCTTATTTAACATGCAAGAAAAAGTAAAGTGCGGTGCATATAAGTAAATTGCAATAAAGTAAATTGCAATAAAATAAAAGCGTACTCGGAGGGTCTTCCGTCATCTCAACTGCACTTAAAGCACATGTTAAGACATTTAAATATTTCAACGAAGTACACTAGGTAAAGCTAAGGGAAGGTTCTGGTTGTCTACCAAGATCATAATCCTATAACTAGTCATTTCCTATGACGTCTAGGTTCTTGTGTTTTGTTTATGGATGATTTTCTTCACCAAAGAACAATTAACTTCAATTGTTCTTCTAAAACATCCCATTATATTGAGAAAGTGCTTAGGACGGGTCCTAAACATCTTTTCAATACTTCCGAGATTATTTTGAGTTCAAGTAAATTTAGTTGCACATGTGAATTAATCATCCAGCAGTTTAGTTAAGCTCTGTCTCTTGCTCAGTAAACTTGGGCATTTGATTACCTGATGAATGAAGCGACATCTCACTTAATACTCCATTTAAAAGTTATAATAATTAAAGCCTTTAGGGGCAAGTTGGTTTGTTGAGAATTTTAATCATTCTTAATTTGAAGTTTGAGTTAATGGTTTAAAGTGATTTAGTTTAATTATGAGGTTTTGATTAATAATTTTAAGTTTGGAATAGTGTTCAAATTATTTTTGGTTTAAATCTTTATACTTTAAGTGATCTTAATATTTTAAATTAATCTTTGGTGTTTCAAATTCACTTAATGATTTGGTTTAGGTTAATTATGATATTTTAGGTTAATCTTAATTAGTTTGATTTTTTATATTCTTAATTATGAATTGTCTTAATATTTCAAATTTGTTTTACTTTTATTATTGAGTGATGTTAATTTAATATAATTTAAATTTAATTTAATTGAATTTAACTTAATTTAATTTAATTTAATTTCAATATTTTAAATTTAATTTAATTTTAATAATTTAAGTTAAATTTAATTTAATTGTTAAAATGTTAATTTAATTTAATTTTAATTTTAATTTTTACTTAATTTAATTTAATTTAATTTAAATTTAATTTAATTTAATTGTTAAATCACTTAATATTTTGAGCTTTCCTTTAATTTAAGGGTTATTTTTTAATTTTTAATTTAATTAGTTCAGATTATCATTTTAATCTTAATTATGAGTTAAATATTTTTGAAGTGATTTATTTAGGGATTTTTTTATTAAAGAATTAATATCCGCTCAAGTTATATCCCTATTTTTAATAATTCAAATTTTCATTAATCTTCCAAAATTTAAATTGTTTAAATAATTAAAGTTTCATTTTTTGGTTTATTAAAAGTGATTAATGAGTTCCTACCCTTTTAATTTCCCAAAGTTTCAATCATCCAAGAAAGATAAAATCAAATATTTTACCCTCCATTTTAATTAAACCTAAAATTTTAATAAAGGGGTTTAAATTCTTTAATTATCTTTATGCCCTTTTAGGCTTATTTATTTCATAACTCACTAAATTGAGTTCAAATGAACTTGAAATTTTTATGTCACCTCACTCACATGTCAATTAAGACAGTAGAGGAGAAAATGTGATTTTTCTGAGTTTAATTTATTTATATAATTATTTTTAGTGAAAAATAAGGGATTTCAAGGAAAATTCAACAACATGACCAAAGTAAGGCTTCTATCCTTAAGAAAATTATGGAATGTTCCTAATGACTAGTGGACCTCTTGGAGCAATTTTAGTGATTTTTTAAACTATAATTGATTTATTATAATTATTTTGAGTTTTTGAGTGTTAATTAATTATAAAATAAAATTAAAGTTAAAAAATGGATTTTATATTTTTCTTAAATCTCTTTGACCTCAAAGAGTTCAGAGAAACAAAATTTTACAATTTTGTGATTTTTCTTTGATTTATTGGAATTAATTTAGTGAAAAGGTTGGAAAATACATTTTTTAATATTAAAAATTGTTTTGAGCCTTTAAAATTCAATATCTTAACTTAGAGACTTAGGAAAAATATTTGGTTAGTTTCTAAGTGATTAGGAGTCAAAATGTGACATTTTTATGATTTTTATTATTTTTGTGATTTTTATTATTTTTTAATTATTTAAATATCAAAAATATCATTAAAAATGAAAAATTTTAGAAAATTCCAATTTTTATTTTTATAGACTCCTCTAATATCAGAGAACCCACAAAACCAATTTGGTGAATTTTTGAAATGTATTTTTGGAGTTATGAATTTTTAAAGTTTAATTTTGATCATGTGGCTTAATTAATTTATTTAGTGGGGCTAATCATTTCCAATTGACTTCAAATTTTTATGTAGAATTCTCTGTATCCTAAAGATCAATGGAGAATTGATTTCAAGTTATTTTGATGTGTGGTTAAACCTAATTAATTAAAATTTAATTTTGAGTATTTAGGCAAATTAGGGTTATTCTTAATGAATTAGGCCTAACCATAATTATCCTAGGGTCCTCTATTCCTAAGATACTTCTCAAAAATTTTCTAGAATTTATTGAGTAATATACTAATTATTGGAATTAAAATACCAAAAACTGGGACATAAACTTGAAAAATACGTAACTTGCCATAGAGATGGCCTCTGACCTTGAAAAATTTAGGGAATGTTCCCAAGGTCAGAGCTTCAAAAGCTCTATGGTCTCATGCCATGGTGAATTGTTCATGCAAATGGACAATCAAAATACTCAAAATAGTAAATAATTAATTAAAAATAAATGCTCATCCAATTAACCCAATTCTTTTTCCACATTGTTCTCTTCTGTTCACTGAGCAAGAGAGTATTTTTATTTTATTTTTGTGATTTTTCTAAGAAAAGTTATGATTTTTTGAAGTTTAAGTTAAAAAATAAATCAAAAATCCAATTTCCCTCTCAAACTATCGCTATCAAGGGGGGCCACGTGTCGCTCCGTGATTGGCTGGAACGTTTCTGCTTATGGATGAAACTCCCGTCCGACTGCATCTCGGCCGTCCGTGCGATACACATGTGATCAGACGACTACTGCTCCTCTCTCCTAGTTCTATTCACCCAAAACCGTCCACCTTCAAACCTTGATATCTCACTCATTTCTCAACGAAATTGAGTGAATTTTTTTTTAAATGATCGTCTAATCGAGTAGTACACATCTATACGGTGATTATATACTTAAAGCATGTGAATATTTACAGAAATTTAAAATAAGCTCGGTTGGAGGAGAAAAAATTTTATACCTTTGTCGAAGAGGTGAGGCCTCAATTGGAAATGGTTTGATTGAGCTTAGAAATGCTTGGAGAAGCTTTGAGAACAATTTGGCATAGTTTCCCCAAGGTAATCTTTTGCATCTCTTCTCTTTGGCCATGAATGAAGCTTAAATAGAGGACTTTAAGTTCAAATTGGTCAAAGCATGAGGTTGGTCTTGGTTCACTTTTCCATGGTCTGATTTGGGCTGAGAAAAGCTCCCTTGATTCAGCTTGATTAGTGGGGAGAAGTCATAATCCAAGTACAATTAGGCTTAAGCATGGGTTAGGGGAGACATGGGAGTGCTTAATTACTTTAAGGGAATCAAGAAAGAGGCTCCTCCTCTTGCCCAATATGGTATGGTCACATGAACACCACTCACATGGCTTGCATGGGGCTTAAGGATGGCTTCATGGCTAGCCTGTGGCTTGTCCATGGCTTGGTCAATTTTCATGAAAAAAAGGTTATTTAGAATTTTTTGAAAACTTTGGATTTTTTGGTTGGTTTTGTCATGATGCTATTTTGGTTTAATCAAAATGATGGGTTTTGGACTTAGGGGTGATTTAAATCATAGGGAATGATGAGGGAAAATTTCATGTGGGCTTTGGAATGAAATTTGGGCTTTTGAATTTGTTGGAAGTGGGCTTTTAAAAAGGTTTAAGGAGGTGGGCTTTTAGGTTTGAAAACAAATTGGTAGATGGAACTTTTGTAAAAGATTTGGTCAAACAAATATTGGGTTTAGTTCAGGGATGTGTCATGAGTGATTTGGAACAAATTTGAAGAGATTTTGAATTGAATTGGGTTTAATTTGGGTCTTTTTAGTAAAGGGGCCAAAGTGGGTCAAATTAGGCTAACTTGGTTTAAGGTTGGGCTAATGTTGGATTTGATGTAAAATTAATGTTGAGAAATGTTTATGGGGTGTAACAAAGAGTTTTCAATTTTGGTTGGGCTTTAATTTTGGGATTTGGGCCTATTTGGGTTAGGTTTGGGTTTAGGCCCATTTAGGGGATTTTGACTTTGGGTTAGGTTTGGGTGGAGTTTTGGTTCAAATTTGGGGCAAATCTTGTTAATATTTTGTTTTTGGGGATATTAGGAAGGTTTAGGAAAAGATTTGGGGCTAATTGGAGTTGAATTGGGATGGTTTGGGCTAAGTTTAGGTCGTGGGCCAAAATTGGGCTTTAAGCTTCAAATTGGAATTGGATCCAAATGTTAATCAAATTGGGCATGGATTTGGTTTAAATTGATATTGGTTATATTGAATTGAAGTTTAGAATTGGATTGGATCAACATTGTGGTCAATTGGAGTGGTTTGGTTTGACAATGGGTTTACTTGGGTTAAAAATGGGTCAAATTGGGGGTTTTGGTAAAAGTGGGTTAAATTGACAAAATTGGCTTTTGGTGTAGTTGAACAAAATGAAATTGGTAATATTTGAGATTTTTTGGAGTTTTCTGGGAATTTTTGGAATTTAAGGATTTTTGGTTAAAAAGGGCATTTTGTGTATTTGGAGGGTATTGGGGGGTATTTTTGGAAATTTTGGTATATTTGACTAAGGATGATCAATTTGAATGGTGGAAAATGTTTAGGATTGGTTTTGAGGAATTTTGGATAATTTAGGCAATTTTGCAAATTTTGGGTAGTTTCAAGGGCATTTGGTAGGTTTGGTGGGTGTAGGGCCCCGGAGGTCAAAAATTGAAATTTTGGAAAAATGAAGATTGATCAAGTTTGAGTAGAATGGAATCACTTTGGTTGAGCCATGAAGCCATATCTACCCCATAACAGCCATGAGAGGACTCATTTGAGGCATTCACTATGTTGTTCCTAACCCTCTTAGCCAAGGGCATACGGGTTGAGGACCATCCATATGGATTACCTACATGAGTCAGGAAGTCAAGTTAGGTATGAATGGTTTTAGGATTTGGAATGTGTGTGAAAGTATAATGTGTGTAGGTCAACCCTCACTAGACCAGAGCCACCCGGGGTAGTCTACAGGCCAAAGAGTCATATAGGGAACTCATCTTTTAAACCTCCACATTTGATCTTAACCCTCCAAGTGACGTAGAGGTTTACAATCAAACTTATGGGGTTTGCAGGGAGTTAAGAGGTGTTTAAATTTCTAAATGGTGGGTTCCATTTCTAGTCCTCTAAGATAGTCAAAGGGAAAGCTTAAGGCTAGATCCTAAGTACTAAAGAGAGAGAATAAAAAAGACCTCATCAAAAATGAGGTTAACAAATGGACCCCCAATAGGTGTGGTGTGCTAACCAAGCACACCGCGCGTATTGACGTTGACCGAAGAGATCAACAAAACCAACACAGACATCTAAGTGACACACTTAGAACAGAGTAGAAACAAATTTCCACTGGGGAGTGTCGAGTATATCTCCAGGCGGAGATCCACGAACTCTCGGCAGGGAATAGAAAAGGAGGTGAATTCCGGATCATAAGATGCAGGGAAATTTGATTTAGATTTCGTTTCATTTTCTATTCGAGTTTTTTTTTAATGTGTGAGGTTAGATTTCAATTTGTTACGAGTTTCAATTTCAATTGAGGTTTAATTTAAAAAATCGATTCAGAAATGCTGGATTTGAAATGAGAATTGGAACCTAGGTTCCAACCTCGAGATTGCGAAGAGAACTGGAATTTGGGTACCAGCCTCGGAGTGAGAATCGGAGTTGAAATCTGGTATCAATCTCGGGAAGAGAGTTAGAATTTGGTACTGACCTCGAAAGGGGAGAACTCGAATTTGGTACCAGTCTCGAAGGTTTAAAGAGAACTGGAATCTGGTCCCAGTCTCGAAGGTCTCGAAGGTTTAAAGAGAATTGGAATATGGTTCCAGTCTCGAAGGTTTAAAGAGAACTGGAATCTGGTTCCATTCTAGAAGGTTTAAAGAGATCTAGAATCTGGTTCCAGTCTCGAAGGTTTAAAGAAGGCGGGTACGGCTCCGGTCTCGAAGGTTTTAAGAAGGCGGAGTACGGTTCCGGTCTCGAAGTTTTTAAGAGAGCTGGAATGCGGTTCCGGTCTCGAAGGTTTAAAGAGAACCGGAGTGCGGTTTCGGTCTCGAAGGTTTAAAGAGAAATGGAAGCCGGTTCCACTCTCGAAGGTTTAAAGAGAGCTGGAATGCGGTTCCGGTCTCGAAGGTTTAAAGAGAAATGGAAAGCTGGTTCCAATCTCTACAGGTTTAAAGAGAGCTCGGAATCTTGTTCCGGTCTCGAAGGTTTAAAGAGAAATGGAAGCTGGTTCCAATCTCGAAGGTTTAAAAGAGCCGAAATCGGTTCCGATCTCGAAGGTTTAAAGAGAAATGGAAGCGGTTCCAATCTCGAAGGTTTAAAGAGAAGCTGGAATGCGGTTCCGATCTCGAAGGTTTAAAGGGTAGAAATTTCTTTGTGGAGATTTGAGTTTATCGGAAGACTTGGAATGAGACGTGAAAGTGTTTCACGTCCCACGAGGATTGATCAAAGTCTGATTATTTGGCAAAGGATATGGATCCATGCCATCAGAACCAAATCGAAAATTTTCATGGTTCTGTGTCAGTAGATTCAGTCGACCTTCTCAAAAGAGGGAAGGAAATATGGAGAGTCAAAAAGAGATTTGAGAATAGCCGAAAATTTGTGGATTTAGATTCAGGAATTTGTCTTAGTCGCTTGTTGTGATTTGATTTTAGCTTGATTTTCAATTTAGGGTTCACATTTATTTAGAATTCGTTTTGACATTCAGATTTTTAAAAGATTTCTCATTTATTTTTATTTTCCCTTTGTTCTTTGTTCGAAATTCATTTAATCAGAACCAACCACCCGTTCGACATTTCCCTGCAAAAAAACAAGGAATGGATCAGGGGCTGTACCAAGAACAAGAACAATAGAAGGAAAATAAAAACAAATTTGTTTATTAATGAAGAGCTTTTTATTCGTTTATTTTAAATTTAAATAGGAGTAGAAAAAGATGAAGAAAGATCAAGAGTGAGACTCGATTTGAAAGGAAGGATAAAAAACTTTAGTATGATTTCACATGTTTTCTTTTAACATTTTTTTTTTAAACAATTTTCTTTATCATCCACTTTTTTTATATTTTTGGGTTCGGACCCAGTCATAAGTAATTACTGTGCCCGTACTTCTAGGAATGAGGATTCATCCTTCGAAACATCAGGTTGTGTAATACTTCTTTAGATTTCGTCCATTAATTGGAAGCATAGGTCGCTCTCCACGACAATTTACAAGCTGGTAGGAACCTCCTGAGTAGACTGTCTCGACCATGAATGGCCCTTCCAATGTTGGTTCAAATTTACCTCGTATCTTGCGGTGTGCAAGAATAGGTCTTCTGAGTACTAAAACCAAGTCACCGACTTTGAATGTCCTTGGACGGACTAATTTATCATGGGCCTGGATCATCTTGGCTTGATACATTTCCAGATTCTGCTGTGTTGAAAGTCTTTTCCCTTCCAAGCTTTCTAACTCTTCTAGTCGTAGTTTGGCATTTTCTTATGTAGTGATTTTGTTTGCAACTGCAATTCTGAGAGACGGAAGCTGTACCTCTAAGGGTAGAACGGCCTCGGACCCGTACACTAAGGCGTAAGGCGTAGACTGGGTGGGAGTTCTGAAAGTCGTCCTGTAGGCCCATAAGGCTTCTAACAACTTCTTGTGCCAATTTCTCTTGTTGTCGTCCAAAGTTTTCTTTAGGATTTGGACGAGAGTTTTATTAAAAGCCTCGGCCAAGCCATTCGCTCTTGGGTAGTAGATTATTGAATAGCGCCAGTCGATCCCGTGTCTTCTGACAAAATTATTGATCTTCGTGCTTCTAAATGCGGACCCGTTATTTGAGATAATTCTACGCGGTACCCCAAAACGGTAAACTACTTGATTCTTGAAGAACTGTAGCACGTGATGTGCTTTCACTTCTACGAGCGATGCTCTGCGCACTTAGAAAAGTAATCTTTAGGCTGCAAGAATGAAGCGATGTCCTCTTAAAGAAGGCGGTTCTATCGGACCCACAATATACGTGTCCCAACACTCAAACGGCCACGACGCGATTGTCGGATGTAGCACATTTGGAGGTTGATGTAGAACCACTCCATGCACTTGGCACTGGTGACAACTTTTGGCAATCTTCATGCAGTCGGTTATCATCGAGGGCCGATAGTACCTCAGTCTTTTAATCTTCATTTTCATCTTCGGATCTGATTGATGAGCGCCACAAAGTCCTGAGTGTACTTCTTTGACAATTTCATGAGCCTCGGACCCTCTCAGGCATCTTAGCCACATCTGATCAAAAGACCTTCTGTATAACGTGTTGTTTATTAATGCGTAAGACAGAGTTCTTTTCTTGATTTAATGGGCTAATGACTTATCGTTCGGTAAGTTTCCTGTTTGCAAGTAGTCTATTAATGGCTGTCGCCAATCTTATGTATTTTCTGTCACTGTTGTAATTGTTTCTTCTGCTTTTTCTTATTTTTGTATTGTATCCATGTCGAGTTGTGAGAGAACTCGTCGTCCACGAGCCGACATTTCAGCGACTCATCTCGTAAGCGGAGCAAATTCTTTTGCGAAGGCGGGCTAACGCATGCAACGAAGAATTTTCTCTTCTGGGAATCTTATAGATTGTTACATTTAGAATTTGCTCCAACAGTTTCATGGCGTACTGAAAGTACTGCTCGAGTCTTGGCTTCAGAATTTTGTACTGTCTTGCAACTTGCTGAATGATCAACTGTGAATCTCCGTAGATATTGATATCTGTTATTCCCATCTGAATGGTTAATTCCAATCCTGTTATGAAGGCTTCGTATTCTGCCTCATTGTTTGTACACGGTTCTGTTAAGTGATAGGAATACCTTAACATCCCTCGCTCCGGTGTTATAAAGATTAGTCTGATTCATGTCTTACCAGGCACTATCGTTTGAGTTTCTTTATCTTTCTGTGCTGAGGATGCTCCGTCAAAGTACAATTCTCAACGTTGATCATCGGGGTCTTTTAGGCTCATTATCTGCTTGTCTGGCAAGTCATCGTTGAGAGGCGATTCTGCCGGTAAAGGGTGTGCTGCGAGGAAATCTGCTAGGACTTGTCCCTTTACGACACGAAGAGGAACGAAAGTTATATCGAATTGCAATAATATCATTGACCACCTGGCAAGTCTGTCGGAAAGTTTCGGACGGGTCATCAAATATTGCAACAGATTAAACTTCGAAATAAGGTTGACCTTATGAGAAAGCATGTAGTGCTGAGCTACGTGCGGCGAAGATCGGGGCCAAGCGATGCTTCTCGATGGGAGGATACTTTACTTCCGTCGGAATTAGACGACGACTTAAGTAGTAGAGAGCATTTTCTTTTCCCTCGTCATTGACACAGGCTAGCGGGGCTCCGAGAGAGTCGTCTAGAGCTGCGGTATAAAGTATCGATGGTCTACACGAGGCCGGGGCTGCTAAAACGGAGGTGTCATTAAATACTGTTTAATGTCATCGAATGCATGTTGACATTTGGAGTCCCAAGTAAACTTGGCATCCTTCTTGACCAAAGCAGAAAAAGGCTGACACCTTCCTGACAAATTCGAGATAAAGCGTCGAAGATATGCCAATTTCCCTTGAAAGGGCCGTAGTTGCTTTAAGGTTTTAGGAGGTGGCATTTCTAAGATAGCTTTAATCTTCACCAGATCGATTTCAATTCCACGATGTCAGACGACAAATCCTAAGAATTTCCCAGAGGTGACGTCGAAGGCGCATTTCAGGGGATTCATCTTAAGGTTAAATTGTCTTAATTGCTCGAAAACAATTCTCAAATCATACAAGTGATCTTCCTTCAGTTTGCTCTTGATGACCACATCATCCATGTAGCACTCGACTTGGTTGTGAATGAGATCATCAAAAATTCTCGTCATTGCTCTTTGGTATGTTGCTCCTGCATTCTTCAGTCCGAAAGGCATCACTATGTAGCAGTATATTCCGATTGGCGTTCTGAAGGCTGTGAGCTTTTCATCTTCCGGTGACATCTTTATCTGATTGTATCCTGATGATCCATTCATGAAAGAGAAGATTTCATGTGTCGAAGCGATGTCCATCATCAGTTCTGGAATTGGTAGAGGAAATTCATCCTTTGGACATGCCTTGTTCAGATCTCTGAAATCTACGCAGATTGTGATTTGTCCATTCTTCTTTCTGACAGGTACCACATTAGCTAACCAAGTCAGATGTTGTTCTTCACGGATGAATTTAGTGTCTATTAGCTTCTTAACTTCAGCTATAACTTGTTGTTCAATCTCTAGACGCATTCTTCTGGGAGCTTGCCTGACTGGAATGGCAGTGGGATCCACTCCTAGTTTGTGAACTGCGACTTCTGGAGCTAATCCCGGCATTTCATCGTAACTTTAAGCAAAACAGTCTTTAAATTCCATCAGTAGTTTGATCATGTTTTCGGTGTCTTCTTTATTGAGTAAGGAGCTAACAAAGGTCGGCCTAGGCTCTTCGCTAGTACCTAAGTTAACTTCCATTAACTCATCTATTGTAGATTTAATTTCTTCTTCAAATTCTGGTGGAGCATCTCCAATTGGTAGATCTTCGAGATTATCTGAAGTTTCCAAGCAGACTTCATTAGGTTTGCAAGTGACAACCAAGCAAAATCCCGTGTCATCAACTGATCCTACTGTGCCAAATCCAAGACCGTGCTTTGAATTGGGAAGCCGACTGGTATTATTCCATAATTTTTCAAAGTGTTGTAATTGACCTTTTGTCCATCGTCGAGGTAAGACACCATGTTGAATTAAATTTTGAACACAGGGAGAATACCACTCAAAAGGTAGTTCCATTAATTCTAAAGAAGTAACATCTTCAAATTGTACATCATTTTCAGTATTGGAGGAAGAAGCACCACGATAGAATTTGATCGGTTTAGTACCGCCACCATGCACTTTCTTGACCGCCATACCCTCGATCTTATTAGAATGGATCGGGGTCAGGGTCATAGTATGTACATAGTGGTTAATCTTCTCGTACATTGATTTATATTCTTCACTCTTTCCATCTTCAAGGGAGATCTTGAACTGTGGTTTCTTTTGATTTACTATTGCTGCTTCTTTCTTGATTTTTTCTTCTTCGGAACTATTCTCCCAATCAATGTCGATGACTGGTTTCTTCTGTCCAACTGTTCTAACGTCTCTTCAACAACCCCGTCCCTGGCCTCGACCTCGGGTGCGAGTTCTGGAGAAACCTTCACCATCTCGCCGTAAGGGAGTGGTGAGTAACTGTTGGACTAGAATTTCAGGCTATTCATCATCTTGCACTTCTTTTGCTTCATTTTGTATGACATTTCTGGAGAAGATTGTTTTCTTCGGAGGCGCGTAATAGGCTGCATCTTTGTGAATTCCGATTTCATGAACGGAGAATGGTTGCAAGTCACCTTTGATACAATGTTCTCCTCCTTCGTAATACTTTATGCATTGGTGCAAAGACGACGGTACCATCCGGTTTTCATGGATCCATGGCCGACCCAGTAGAGCGTTGAATGATGTTTCAAAATCAATTATGTGGAATTTTGCGGTTGTCTTTGCTAAATCACCGGTCTTCATCAGTAATGTTATCGATCCAAGAGCTCTTTCTCCTTTCTGATTGAACCCTCTTAATAACATCTTGTCTGCTTCGAGGCCGCGAGCATCAATTTCCAAATATGCTAATGTTCCCAGGCTCATTATGTTGATTGATGCTCCCGGATCAACCAACACCCTGGAGAGCGTAAACTTTCCAATAGTGACTGAAATGTACAATGGTCAGTTGTGATCAGCTGTTCCCAATAATAGATCATTGTCTGTGAAGGTAACACCTCGCTGTTCTTTTAACGAGTAAACCTCGTCGAAGGAATTACCGGCCATTTGAGCTAAACAAATCTCTAGATCAAGTAGAGTCTTGATTAGAGCTTCCCTCATCTCCTTTGACAGGATCAGAGCGTCGTATATGCTTAGTTTGGTTGGTAGCTTCCTAAGATGGGCTAGCACGTTATAATCCACTTTATTACCATGTTCCTTGGTTGCTTCCCGAATGGGCAATTCCTCTGCTGGGGTTGGCTCCTCCTGGGAAACCACCTGCTTTCCTTTATCATTTGGACCCATTCTCAGAGGTAGAACTTTTCCGCTTCTTAGGTTGACTTCGGTTACTTGTTCGAATGCGAGTGCTTTGAATCTGCCGATGTTTCTCCTTGAATTGGAACAACTGGCTCTTCTGGAGTTGCTTCAGAATCTGATAACTCTAATTCTATCGTGATTGGAGCTCCTCGAAATTCACAAATGGACTCGTTGCTTGTTGAGCTTCGTAGCCTCCTTTGTGAACATCTTCTTCGTCGTGGTCATCGAGGTCGTGTATGATTTGAGAATTGTTATTTATATTGGAATCGAGATCCGGATTAAGTCGGTTGTCGCTAGTTATGTAATCGTTAGAAACGAGTCAAAACGTAGCCGACACCAAAACTCTTATCATTATAAGATCCCGCGCGAGCGAGCAAATAATGATACGAGTCGGAGGTTCGAGGGATTTCTCCCCGAGATCGAAACAACCATCCTAGGATAAGCAGCCCCAAGTCTACCCTTCGGAGCCTCAGTTTTCTTCTCTCCCACGATTTCCTCCTCCTTCTGAGGCGGTTCTTCAATTGCAAGTGATAGTGCCGGCTAGGCAGGTTTCAAACTTTGAGTTGAAGCGCGCACTGAAGCATTTTGGATGTGATCCAAAATTTTCCTTGGTTTCTCTACGGCAGTGACAGGCTCTACTCGCTGTCCGAGGCGGGATCTAGCTGGCACTCATCCCATTCTTCTTAGGATTTCTGACACGGGGCATCTTTCTTTCTTTACCAATTTTTCTATCACAGCTTGTAGCCGAGCAAATGGCGTAGTCTTAACCCTTTTCTTTTGTAGTTACTATAGTATGCAGGTCGGGGTAATGTAGTGACAATCCTTCGGACGTCTTCTTCATCCGATGTAGCAGAGAGGGGGTAAAACCTACTCCCTCCAACAGAGGTGTATACTCAGGCAGTTCTTATCTTTCCTCAGGAATTTCCTCTAGAAAAGCAACTTCAGCAGCTTTGGCTTTCTCGATCCTGGCGATCTTTCTGCTTCTATTTCTCCTTTAAGTCCGAGTTAGGGGTGCAACTCTTGAGCTGGACTCAATCTCGAAAATAGATGGTATTGTAGCAAAATCTGTACCCTCTGCGGTGACAGGCTCATCACAGACTTGGATTTCCTTCCCCTTCAGTTTGGCAGAAGCCGGGGTAGGTGCAGAGATGACTAGACCGGTGGGGGTTGAGACAACAGTCCTCCTACAAATAGCAGTACTTCTTTTGGCTGGAACCCTTTGCAGTGGAGGGAATTCTTGAGTCGACTTCAGGTTGAACTCAATTACGGGCTTCTCAGTTTTTGACACTTTGTCCATTAGTGCGAAGAGAGTGACATCAGCGAACTTGATATCTGTATTGCCGAATCCTTGTCCGAAACGGATAATCCCATTGTCAGGCAGCTCATCCTTATAGACGGCGAAGTCCATTCCATTGGTGAAGGAGAAAATTAACTTTTGTGCATTCATTTTCTGCAGTGTAGATTCTGAATGTCAGTCCCGAATTATGCTTCCTTTCGTCACAAAACATAGAACGAAAAAGAAAGAGTCCGAACACATTCCCATTTATCTTAATGTATTTGAAATTTTTAAGAGAATTCGTTTATTAGATTTTTGTTTATTAAAGGATTTGTTAGTTAGGAACAAAATGATTAAAGGTATAGAAAAGGTAAAGGACCGATTAAGAAATGGAAAGGAAGAGAAAGTCTCGTAAGACTTCTCAACCCAAAGAACCACTCCTAAGCTAACACCTATTGGGGGTCGACCCCACCTCAGAAAAGAGGTCATAAGATTTCGGAACCTCTCTGTTTAGGGGTGTCTAAACAGTGGCTCCTAAATCCGAGAGAAGTTAGCTATACCCGTTCAAGATAGAAATGAACGTGGTATGCCAACAGAAAGAATGGTAGTTTGCTCCACTAGGGACATGGATACACTACCGATTTATGAAAGCAAAACCATCTGATTAAAATGGAGAGAGGAACTAGTCCCCAGTGGAGTCGCCAAAAATTATCGGGCTTATTTTTAGGTTATGTGTTTTGAAAAGGAGTCGCCTACAGAAGTTGTCGGCGAATTTTTTAGATTTTAAATTTAAATTAAATATATATATAATTTAGAAAGTAGTATTGGATTTTGAAAATAATTTTGAGTTTGAAAATTTTAAGGTATGAAATCAAACTGATCTCACATCCCAGAATAGTTTATATAAACGAGCACCGCACCACAAGCTAGTATATCTATCCTGAAGAATAGACACACTTTGCTTGATGATGGGGCTCGGTTAAATAAACTAGAAGATTTGTGACATCCGTTTGGTACGCGAACCAACTTTATAAGCCGACAAGTTCTCACTGCTTAATATAAAGAAATTAAGCGGGGTTTATATTACACAGGTTCTTAAAGTTCCTATAAGGGCGAGCCACTATAGTTAATAACATCTTAAATGACGGGAATCATATAAGAAAACTCTCGATAATGATCGGTGGTTTTGCTCTCAAAATTTCAAAGTTTAAGGTTTTCGAACAATTGGATTTTGGAAATTTCAACTGGGAATGGATCGAATTTGGAACGGTTAATTTCGGGAGTCGAAGGAAGAGAAGTAGGAGAAGCTGAGGATCCAAGAAGAATCTTGACAACTTCCCAAACTATCCTACGGTTTGGTTTCAATTTGAGAATATATTTAATATTTCAGTCCTGCCAATTTTAATTAATTAGGACTTATATTTACATGATATAATCACACCAATAGCCTCGAAGATGTGAGGGTTTATGTCATACCAAATGACTACCTCGGAGTCCTAAGACCGGTTAAGGCTTAATTTACATGACATGATCATGCAAATGCCTAACGAAGAGTTGAGGATTTATGTTGCACTAGGCAAACTACCTCGAAGTCCTATGGATTGGTTATTTAATTCTAAGAAAGGTTCAGCTGGTGTAGATGCGAATTTCTTTGAAGTAGATGGTCGTCTTGCCTGCTATGCTCAGGAGCTCCTTGTTGTTGCGGCGGTTTAGTTTTAGAAGGTGAAAATCGGGAGATGAGAGAAGTGTTTTGGTTTAGAAATCTTAAAGTCCAAATATTTTTAATATTTTAATTAAAACAAATCTTAAATTTGTTTAAACGAGAACCGATTAAGATCCCGCGGTTCCGTCATCCAGGCACCAGATTATTTTCATCGAATTCACTTAGTCCGGATGAATTTGCTAAACTCAGCTGAATGAGTTCCACACTTTCATTTAGACCGTAGGAAATCCCGTTAGCAACACGTGGGTTACATCATCCGAGGTATTCCCGATCATTCAACGAGACATTTTAATTTAGTTGCAATTGTAGTTTTGTTGTTCTGTTTGTGATTAAATTTTGAGTTGTTTTATATTTTGGAATATTGTGGCGGAGAATTTTATCTTGTGGTGACTTTTAAATTAGTTTTGGGTTTCAGTTTTGTGAGTATCCTAAAGTTTTCAGTTTTCATGCAACAATCTTGTTTAACATGCAAGAAAAAGTAAAGTGCAGTGCATGTAAGTAAATTGCAATAAAGTAAATTGCAATAAAAGAAAAGTGTACACGGAGTGTCTTCCCGTCATCCCAAGCTGCACTTAAAACACATGTTAAGACATTTAAATATTTCAACAAGTACCAAGGTAAAGCTAAGGGAAGGTTCTGGTTGTCTACCAAGATCATAATCCTATAACTAATCATTTCCTATGACGTCTAGGTTCTTGTGTTTTATTTATGGATGATTTTCTTCACCAAAGAACAATTAAGTTCAATTGTTCTTCTAAAACATCCCATTATATTGAGAAAGTTCTTAGGACGGGTCCTAAACATCTTTTAATACTTCGAGATTATTTTGAGTCCAAGTAAATTTAGTTGCACAGGTGAATTAATCATCTAGGAGTTTAGTTAAGCTTTGTCTCTTGCTCAGTAAACTTGGGCATTTGATTACCTGATGAATGAAGTGACATCTCACTTAATACTCCATTTAAGAGTTATAATAATTAAATTCTTTAGGGGCAAGTTGGTTTGTTGAGAATTTTAATCATTCTTGATTTGAAGTTTGAGTTAATGGTTTAAAATGATTTAGTTTAATTATGAGGTTTTAATTAATAATTGTAAGTTTGGAATAGTGTTCAAATTATTTTTGGTTTAAATCTTTATACTTTAAGTGATCTTAATATTTTAAATTAATCTTTGGTGTTTCAAATTCACTTAGATTATTCATATATCTTAATGATTTGGTTTAGGTTAATTTTGATATTTTAGGATAATCTTGATTAGTTTGATTTTTTATATTCTTAATTAAGAATTGTCTTAATATTTCAAATTTGTTTTACTTTTATTATTGAGTGATGTTAATTTAATATAATTTAAATTTAATTTAATTGAACTTAACTTAATTTAATTTAATTTAATTTCAATATTTTAATTTTAATTTAATTTAATTGTTAAAATGTTAATTTAATTTATTTTTAATTTCAATTTAATTTTTACTTAATTTAATTTAATTTAATTTAATTTTAATTTAATTTAATTTAATTTTTAAACCACTTAATATTTTGAGCTTTCCTTTAATTTAAGGGTTATTTTTTTTAATTTTTAATTTACTTAGTTCAGATTATCATTTTAATCTTAATTAAGAGTTAAATATTATTGAAGTGATTTACTAAGGGATTTTTTTATTAAAGAATTAATGTTCTCTCAAGTTATATCCTTATTTTTAATAATTCAAATTTTCATTAATCTTCCAAATTTTAAATTATTTAAATAATTAAAGTTTCATTTTTGGTTTATTAAAAGTGATTAATGGGTTCCTACCCTTTTAATTTCCCAAAGTTTCAATCATCCAAGAAAGATAAAATCAAATATTTTACCCTCCATTTTAATTAAACCTAAAATTTTAATAAAGGGGTTTAAATTCTTTAATTACCTTTATACCCTTTTAAGCTTATTTATTTCATAACTCACTAAATTGAGTTCAAATGAACTTGAAATTTTTATGTCACCTCACTCACATGTCAATTAAGACATTAGAGGAGAAAATGTGATTTTTCTGAATTTAATTTATTTATGTAATTATTTTTAGTGAAAAATAAGGGATTTCGAGGAAAATTGACAACATGACCAAAGTAAGGTTTACGTCCTTAAGAAAATTATGGGATGTTCCTAATGACCGGAGGACCACTTGGACATTTTTTAAATTATATTTTATTTATTATAATTATTTTGAGTTTTGGAGTGTTAATTAATTATAAAATAAAATTAAAGTTGAAAAATGGATTTTTTATTTGTCTTAAATCTCTCTGACCTCAAGGAGTTCAGAGAAACAAATTTTACAGTTTTCTAATTTTTCTTTGATTTATTGGAATTAATTTAGTGAAAAGGTTGGAAAATATATTTTTTAATATTAAAAATTGTTTTGAGCCTTTAAAATTCAATATCTTAACTTAGAGACTTAGGAAAAAAATATGGTTGGTTTTTAAGTGATTAGGAGTTAAAATGTGACATTTTTATGATTTTTATTATTTTTTTGATTTTTATTATTTTTTAATTATTTAAATATCAAAAATATCATTAAAAATGAAAAATTTTAAAAATTCCAATTTTATTTTTATAGACTCCTCTGATATCAGAGAGCCTACAAAACCAATTTGGTGAATTTTTTAAATGTATTTTTGGAGTTATGAATTTTTAAAGTTTAATTTTGATCATGTGGCTTAATTAATTCATTTAGTGGGGCTAATCATTTCCAATTGACTTCAAATTTTTATGTCAGGTTCTCTGTATCCTAAAGATCAATGGAGAATTAATTTCAAGTTATTTTGATGTGTGGTTAACCTTAATTAATTAAAATTTAGTTTGAGTATTTAGGCTAATTTGGGTTATTCTTAATGAATTAAGCCTAACCTTAATTATCCTAGGGTCCTCTGGTCCTAATAAACTTCACCAAATTTTTCTAGAATTTATTGAGCAATATGCTAATTATTGGAATTAAAATACCAAAAATAGTGACATAAACTTGAAAAATACATAACTTGCCATAGGGATGGCCTCTGACCTTGAAAAATTCAGGGAATATTCCTAAGATCAGAGGCTTTAAAATCCCTATGGTCTCATGCTATGGTGAATTGTGTATACAAATGGAGAATCAAAATACTCAAAACAGTAAATAATTAATTAAAAATAAAATACTCATCAAATTAACCTAATTCTTTTCCACATTGCTCTCCTCTATTCACTGAGTAAGAGGGTATTTTTATTTTATTTTTGTGATTTTTCTATGAAAAGTTATGAATTTTTGAAGTTTATGTTCAAAAATAAATCAAAAATCCAATTTCCCTCTCAAACTATCACTATCAAGGGGGGCCACGTGTCGCTCCGTGATTGGCTGGCACGTTTCTGCTAATGGATGAAGCTCCCGTCCGACTGCATCTCGGCCGTCCGTGCAATACACATGTGATCGGACGGCTACTGCTCCTCTCCTAGTTCTATTCACCCAAAACCGTCTACCTTCAAACCTTGATATCTCACTCGTTTCTCAACGAAATTGAGTAAATTTTTTTTTTAAAATGATCGTTTAATCGAGTAGTACACATCTATACAGTGATGATATTCTAAAGCATGTAAATATTTACAGAAATTTAAAATAAGCTCGGTTGGAGGAGAAAAAATTTGATACCTTTGTCCAAGAGGTGAGGCCTTAATTGGAAATGGTTTGATTGAGCTTAGAAATGTTTGGAGGAGCCTTGAGAACAATTTAGTAGAGTTTCCCCAAGGTAATCTTTTACATCTCTTCTCTTTGGCCATGAATGGAGCTTAAATAGAGGAGTTTAAGTTCAAATTGGTCAAAGCATGAGGTTGGGCTTGGTTCACCTTTCCATGGTCTGATTTGGGCTGAGAAAAGCTCCCTTGATTCAGCTTGATTAGTGGGGAGAAGTCACAATCCAAGTACAATTAGGCTTAAGCATGGGTTAGGGGAGACATGGGAGTGCTTAATTACTTTAAGGGAATCAAGAAAGGGGCTCCTCCTCTTGCCCAATATGGTATGGTCACATGAACACCACTCACATGGCTTGCATGGGGCTTAAGGATGGCTTCATGGCTAGCCTATGACTTGTCCATGGCTTGGTCAATTTTCATGAAAAAAGGTTATTTGGAATTTTTTGAAAACTTTGGATTTTTTTGATTGGTTTTGTCATGATGCTATTTTGGTTTCATCAAAATGATGGGTTTTGGACTAAGGGGTGATTTAAATCATAGGGAATGATGAGGGAAAATTTCATGTGGGCTTTGGAATGAAATTTGGGCTTTTGAATTTGTTGGAAGTGGGCTTTTAAAAAGGTTTAAGGAGGTGGGCTTTTAGGTTTGAAAACAAATTGGTAGATGGAAATTGTGTAAAAGATTTGGTCAAAAAAATGTTGGGTTTAGTTTAGGGATGTGTCATGAGTGATTTGGAACAAATTTGAAGTGATTTTGAATTGAATTGGGTTTAATTTGGGTCTTTTTAGTAAAGGGGCCAAAGTGGGTTAAATTGGGCTAGCTTGGTTTAACGTTGGGCTAATGTTGGGTTTGATGTAAAATTAATGTTAAGAAATGTTTATGGGGTGTAACAAAGAGTTTTCAATTTTGGTTGGGCTTTAATATTGGGATTTGGGCCTATTTGGGTTAGGTTTGGGTTTAGGCCAATTTAGGGGATTTTGACTTTGGGTTAGGTTTGAGTGGAGTTTAGGTTCAAATTTGGGGCAAATATTATTAGTTTTTTGTTTTTGGGGATATTAGGAAGGTTTAGGAAAAGATTTGGGGCTAATTGGAGTTGAATTGGGTTGGTTCGGGCTAAGTTTAGGTGATGGGCCAAAATTGGGCTTTAAGCTTCAAATTGGAATTGGATCCAAATGTTAATCAAATTGGGCTTGGATTTGGTCTAAATTGATATTGGGGATATTGAATTGAAGTTTATAATTGGATTGGATCAACATTGAGGTCAATTGGAGTGGTTTGGTTTGACATTGGGTTTACTTGGGTTAAAAATGGGTCAAATTGGGGGTTTTGGTAAACGTGGGTTAAATTGACAAAATTAGCTTATGGTGTAGTTGAACAAAATGAAATTGGGAATATTTGAGATTTTCTAGAATTTTCTGGGAATTTTTGGAATTTATGGATTTTTGGTTAAAAAGGGCATTTTGGGTATTTGGAGGGTATTGAGGGGTATTTTTGGAAATTTTGGTATATTTGGCTAAGGATGATCAATTTGAATGGTGGGAAATGTTTAGGATTTGTTTTGAGGAATTTTCGATAATTTAGGCAATTTTGCAAATTTTGGGTAGTTTCAAGGGCATTTGGTGGGTTTGGTGGGTGTAGAGCCTCGGAGGTCAAAAATTGAAATTTTGGAAAAATGAAGATTGATCATGTTTGAGTAGAATGGAATCACTTTGGTTGAGCCATGAAGCCATATCAAGCCCATAAGATCCATGAGAGGACTCATTTGAGGCATTCACTATGTTGTTCTTAACCCTCTTAGCCGAGGGCTTAGGGGTTGAAGACCATCCATATGGATTACCTACATGAGTCAGGAAGTCAAGCTAGGTATGAATGGTTTTAGGATTTGGAATGTGTGTGAAAGTGTAATGTGTGCAGGTCAACCCTCACCAGACCAGGCCACCCATGATAGTCCTAAGGCCAAAGAGTCCTATAGGGAACTCATCTTTTAAACCTCCACATTTGATCTTAACCCTCCAAGTGACTTAGGGGTTTACAATCAAACTTATAGGGTTTGTAGGGAGTTAAGAGGTGTTTAAATTTCTAAATGGTGGGTTTCATTTCTAGTCCTCTAAGATAGTCGAAGGGAAAGCCTAAGGCTAGATCCTAAGTACTAAAGAGAGAGAAGAGAAAAGACCTCATCAAAAATGAGGTCAACACTAACTTACATAACAATAATCAAAATCCAATAGAAATCAATGAAAAAAATATTTACAAACCATTAAGGGATTATGCAAACCCTACAGCTGATGAACTTCATATTAGTATTCAAATGCCACCTGTAGATGCTAATTCTTTTAAGCTTAAACCTTCTATTATTCAAATGGTTCAAAATAATCAATTTGGAGGAACACCTAATGAGAATCCAAATTTACACCTTGCTAGTTTTTTAGAACTTTGTGTTATCTTTAAATATAATAATGTTTCTGATGATGCTATTAGGCTTAGACTCTTTCCTTTTTGCTTAAAAGATAAAGCAAATATGTTGCTTAATTCATTAGCAACTTGTTCTATTAAAACATGGGCAGATATGACACAAAAATTTCTTGCTAAATATTTTCCTCCTTCTAAAACTGCTAAATTAAGAAATGATATAACCTCATTTACACAATTTGATGGAGAAATAATTTATGAAGCTTGGGAAAGATTTAAAGAATTATTTAAAAAATGTCCTCATCATGCTTTGCCTGATTGGTTAATTATTCAAACATTTTATAATGAACTTATTGGATCACTTAGATCTATTATTGATGCTGCTGCTGGTGGTTCTTTAATGACTAAGACATTTGAAGAAGCTTATACTTTAATTGAAGAAATGACTAATATTAATTTTCAATGGCCTTTTGAAAGGGTTAATCCTAAAAGAATGGCAAGTATTCAAGATAATGAAGCCTTTTCTATTTTAGCTTCACAAGTGGCTGCGATATCTAAGAAATTAGATAATTATGCTATTAATATATCGCATGTAAGTAATGAAAACTCTGCAAATACTGATGATTCTCAAACAATGGAAACTTTGCAAGCTATTGCTAGTAAAACTAATAACCCTTATTCTAATTATTATAATCTTGGTTGGAAAAATCATCCTAATTTTAATTGGAATAATGGACATAAACAATGGAGTAATAATCAAGTTAATTCAAATTGGAACAATCAAGGAAAGTCAAACTTTAGACCAACTTACCCTCCTGGTTTTAATAATCAGTAGAAAAAGTTATCTATAGAAGAATTGATCTTGCAACTAAGAAATCAGCTACAAAGTCAAAGCACTGTTATTCGTAATATTGAGAATCAAATTGGTTAAATTGCTAATTTTATTAATTACAGACCTCAAGGAACAATACCTAGCAATGTCTAAATTAATCCTAAAGAAACTAAGAAAGAACATGACCAAGCAAAAGCTGTACAACTTGGAAGTGGAAAGGAATTAAAAGAGAAAATTCGAAATGAAATTGAAAAAGAGAGAGAGGTAGAAGAAATTGAAAAACCTAATGATACTCTTTCTCCAAGTAAAGACCAGATTGTAATTCCTATTGAAGTGGAAGTTGAAAGACCACCACAACATTTTCCTCAAAGATTAAAGCAGTAGAAGCTTGACTATCAATTTTCTAAGTTCTTTGAGATTTTTAAGAAACTTACCATCAGCATTCATTTTACTGAAGCATTGGAACAAATGTCAAGCTATGCAAAATTTATGAAGGATATTTTAAGCAAGAAAATAAAGTTTGAGGCTTATGAAATTGTTGCATTAAGTGAAGAATGTAGTGCAATAATTCAGAAAAAACTACCTCGGAAACTTAAAGATCCTGGAAGTTTCACTATACCATGTGCTATTGGAGAAAAATTTTGTGGAAAAGCCTTATGTGATTTAAAAGCTAGTATTAATCTCATGCCATTTTCAATCTTTCGTAAGGTTAGATTTAGGAGAGATTTCTCCCACCACTGTAACCCTTCAGTTAGTTGATCGATCTATCACTTATCCTAAAGGAGTTATAGAGGATGCTCTTGTTAAGCTAGATAAATTTATCTTTCCTGTGGATTTCATTGTGTTAGATATGGAAGAAGATAAAAAAATACCTATTATTTTAGGGAGACCTTTTCTAGCTACCGGACGTGCTATGATTGATGTGCAAAAAGGATAATTAACAATGAGAGTTAATGATCAAGAGATAACATTTAATGTTCTGAAATCAATGAGGTATCCTGATAAAGAAAAATGTTATCGAATGGATATTTTTGATTATATAATTGAAAAACATCATCAAGAAAATGTAAGGTCATTTCTGAAGATAAAAATGATGAATCTGTGTTATATAATGAGTCATTAGCTAAAGAAATTGAAAAAGTAAATGAAGAAAAATTATCTGAAGAAACTCATTATATTCATGAAAACTGAGAAATTTTAGACACAACTAAAAATGATATACTTTTACCGTCAATTGAAAAAGCCCCTAAACTGGAATTAAAAATGTTACCTGCACATTTAAAGTATGCATTTCTTGGAAATTCATTAACTTTACCTGTAATTATATCTTCAGAACTAAGCAAAGATTAAGAATAAAAATTAATGGGAGTTTTGAAGAATTATAAGAAAGCTTTTGGTTGGACTATTGCAGAAATAAAAGGAATAAGCCCTTCAATCTGTATGCATAGGATTTTAATGGAAGAAAATTGTAAACTCACTATTGAACCTCAAAGAAGATTGAACCCAATTATAAAAGAGGTTGTAAAGAAAGAGATTTTGAAATAGTTAGATGTTGGAATTACTTATCCTATTTCGGATAGCCAATGGGTAAGTCCTATTCATTGTGTTCCGAAGAAAGGAGTAACTGTCATTGTTAATGATAAAAATGAATTAATCACAACAAGACAAGTTACTGGATGTCGACTTTTTATAGATTATTGACCCACAATTTTATATTATGATATTTTTAATTTAATTGCAACGACGCCAAAAACTTGACCCCGCTATATTATATGTATAGAATTGTAATTGTTTATGTTGTGGATGCTACGCAAGTATACGTATCGTATCAAGTAATACAGGGCTCTAGTGGAGTCCTGGTTATCGATCCCACAGGGAAATAGAAAATTAAATAAAAACTAATTTTAAAATAATAATAATAATATTTTTAAAATAGTATACGAAAATTTGGAATTCTAAATTTAAGCGCAATAAAGTAAACTAAGTATTTTAATTAGGTAACTTAACTAAGTAGAAAATTAATACGTATTGAAAGTGCGGGAAATTAAACTAATTGCTAAATAAGTCTTAACTATTCGGAAAAAGTATATTTCCCTTGTTTAGAAATTTAAGTGATTGATGAATTTAAATAGATAATTTTAAGGTATTGTGACAAATAGGAGCATTCCTATTCTTTACCCTTTGGTCCAAGTGTAAAGAATATTGATTAATCCTATGTTTGATTACTAAATGCGCAGCTAGGTTTGGGAGGATACCGACTGCCACTTCGAAGCTCCCACGTTCCCCTCGCCCGAGGGCTAACATCTACACTTCGGCTCTCGAACAATAGGACCGAATTGAATATTTTAGTCCGTCACACTAAAATGCTCGATTCTACGCCCGATGATATTATTTCCCTATTTATTTGCACCTTCCTTCCAAGGCTTTTGAATTCCCAGAATATCCGATGTAATTTTTACTATAGTTGATATTCAACATATTTTAACAAATCAAATGGCCAGTTTGAAAGTAAATTAAGTTTTAAGTAAAAATTATCACAATTTATTAATATATATATAAAAGTACTTCTGTTTTTAGTTCATCTAGTCACTTAATTTCATAAACAGGGAGAAAGACTAAATTAACTACTCAGAATGCATGCGAACTAAACTAAGCATGGATTTCATTTAAAGTTAAAAACAATAAATACAAATACTTATCTCGATTTATCCCCAAGCAGACTCATCGCAGTTCCTTTGACTCTTCCTTCCAGTACAGCAAGACTCGCTAAAAACTCACTAACTCACTAATTAAGACTCTAAAGACTAAAATTGACACTTAAAGACTCAGAACTCGCACACATAACACAAAATAACACACTTCGAACACACACTTATAAGTCGAATTTCGGCCTCTATATATAGAGGTGAGCAAAGGACCAAGAGGTGTGTAAGCATCCCTTCAAAAAGTGTCCGGGTTCGATGTATCTGCGCCATTTGAACTAGCTCGCCGTCGGCGACAAACTACCTCGGCTGTCGGCGAGGTTTCTAGAAGGTCTTCGAACCGCGCTATCTCGCCGTCGGCGGGCTCGGGCTCGGCGTCGGCGAGATAGTTATAAATCCTTCGAATTTTCTTCCTCGTACCCTCGCCGTCGGCGAGCTCGATCTCGCCGTCGGCGACTCGGCACAAATTGCATTATTTTCTTCCTTTTTGCTCCAAATCCGCTCCTTTTTATGATTTTTGCTTTTATCACCTAAATTCTCCATTCACCGCAACAAAATAAAGAAAATACCTTTCTTTAAAGTGCAATTTCATCAAAAATAGGTATGAATTTCTTAATAAATTTTTCGGTGATCAAAATCCCCCGAACTTACTTATTACTTGTCCTCGAAGTAATTTTAGTACTACATAAAAATAATGAGTTCTATAATAAGATTTTTCAATTTAAATAAACTATGAATTAGATTAATTAATATCATAATAAAGTTAAATAAAAATAATTCATGTAATTTAATTAATCTTATAGAAATAAATTATTTAGTTATCGAGTCTAAGATTTCTAGCTTACTATTCATTTCGGGAATGACTATATTTAAAAGAATAATTACTTAAGATATTCATATGATAAGAAATTCAAGAAAACACTATTAGGTAAAATTCTGATCCATAAACATAAGTTTGGAAATATCTAAGTTTTTTCTTTTTAGGTTAATTCAAATGAAGCCAAT
Organism: Papilionanthe hookeriana x Papilionanthe teres; assembly: GCA_022702705.1. Lineage (NCBI taxonomy): Eukaryota > Viridiplantae > Streptophyta > Magnoliopsida > Asparagales > Orchidaceae > Papilionanthe > Papilionanthe hookeriana x Papilionanthe teres. Next base: position 152,765,692 of record CM040426.1, read on the forward strand.
TTTTGATAAGGCATCTCCTCAAGCTTCTCCTCATTTTTCTTTTTCTTTTTCTTTTCTTTTTCTTTTCTTTTCTTTTTTTTAATGAGGATTACTGTATCTGGAGAGCATGTTAATAATTTTGAACTTCATTTTCATCTTCCTAAATTTGAAACTTAGAAATATTTCTTAGCTTATATATACTTCATAGTTTTTACTTCATTGATTTTCAATCTTTTCTTTTCACTTGAATACTTAAGAATTTTAATTTTAGAATATAGTTTTCCTTACTAAAAATAGTTTACTATATTCTTATTCCCTTTAACCAAATATTTTATTCTATTTAATTAATTAAAGCACTAGAAATATTTCATTTAACCTTTTATAATAATTAAATAAAATAATTCATATTAATTAAATTGAAAAATTTCTTATAAAAATCATTTTATAATAATTTGAAAATAGAAATTGAGAACAAGTTAATAACTAAATTTGTATTTTACTCCCCCCAAACTTAAATTTTTATATCTACTCTAAATAATGAAAAAGGGAAAGTAAATAAATCATACCTTTGAAGTTTAGGTATTTCTTTTTTCTTTGAAATTTTTGCGAGGCTTTTTCATTTTTCATTGAACACTGTACTTGTTAGTATTCTCCATATATATATAACAATTTAAAGAAAATGCGAGGGATAAAATGCGAGATAAGTATTAAATAATTAAAATTAACTCTACACTACACATATGAATTACTAACATATTAAAACAATTTAACTAACACATTAACAATTTTACAATTTAAAACAATACAGAATAAAATAAAAACATACTAAAGAAAACTAACATCCTATTTAACATAAAAACAAATGCAATTAACTAACACAAAAAAAAAACTAAACTATTATCACAATTCAAGCAAATAATCTAACAAACATCCAATGTCTCACAACATAAAGTACTGAATATTACAAACATATAAAGTTTCCAAAATAACTTAACATCAAACAAACAAAATAAATAAAGTCCTAATCTTCTATATTGAAGTCCCAAACTATATTGTCATCCCCTCCTTGATTTGCCTTATATTATATTTCCGATCACATCATTTATTAATTTAATATGAAGATTAGCTACTTATACACAAACAAATTCACACAACACAACAAATTAACTTTAATATTGAAATCCATGAGATGTACAAACTAACATAATTTTAAACTCTATAATCAAACTTCAATTCTCCAATCCTTACTACTAATCAGCATCGCAAACCAATCCACGACACACTAAATGCTGATACAAAACTATGACGCATATCTCAATTAATGTTTGAGATATTCAAATCATCACTCCACACATAATAAAATCTAAATCAAATCAAATAACATAAATACAAACATACTATGGAAATCTTTACTACTACTCTTCGATGTCGGAATCTTCATCTTCTACGATATTTCCGATATGACGATGATGCACAAATAAGTTATAGAAAGGCTCGAAGGGAAACTCCGAGCAGATTCTTCGATGATCCAACCCTTCAGTCTCGGTAAATGAAGAAAGCTAGCTTCAGGGTGTCCGAGAATGATCAAAATGTTCCTTCATCTTCCGATCGATGTGATCGAATAAATCGGATATATTGTCGATTGAATCTCTCACTTTCTGCAGTTCTTTCTCCATTCCTTTAATTTTCTTCATAAGTAACTCCGTTTTATGCGAAATAGGCCTTGTTATAGGATTATTCGTGAAGCTCTATCGAGAGATAAATGTAATTTCATCATTATTGTCCAAAGTAGGGAACATATCCGTAGGATCGAGCGGCTTCAAGGTAACGAGAACCTTTTCCTAAGCTTCATAAGAAACACAGATGCTTGTTGCATAATGCAAAAATAGTAGATGGGTGTCCTAGTCCGTGAGCTGACCCATGCACGATTAAACCCGATGCGGACTTAACAATTATTGATCCAACATCAATAGGCGATCCATTTTGAATACGATAATTCGATATAGCGCATTCTTTCGAAACCTTGTTTACCCTCATAGTAGGTAACAATTTAGATGAGATGAAAAAGTGCCGGTGCTTTGAGACGAGGATTCAAAAGTGATGCGAGAGAAACTAACATACCCGTCTTCACACATTTCCCGATCTTACGGTTCATCGATCGGATATCGAAATATCTCATTCATATTATATCGAGAAGGCACAAAATTTGAATAGTGACATACGGTGTGTTTTCTATAGAGAATAATTCATTTACTCTTGATGGAGTAAACGTCACCCATCTTCCTCGGACGTAGACATTCCCATTGTTGATCGCATGTAAGTTAGAGTAGAACTCTTTCACAAGCTGGAATAACAACGACGGACGTAGTGTAACAAAATACCTCCCAGTGCCGCTGCGCGATCGTTTCTTCAATCTTCGTAGTGGAATTCTCTAATCCTCGATTGACAAATCCCCGTTCCTTGATAACTCTTTTCTTTACCAAAACCTTGTTGAAGATCCGTTGCGCTTCCGCACTCACAAATTTCCTCCGGTTAAACACTCCGAATTAGAGGAATCTAAGAATTTGGAGGCCATTATGGTGAATGGAATGAATTCTAGTGAAGAAGGCGAGATCTAGAATGATTTAAGAATGGGTTTTCACAAAGGAATTGGTGTTGAAACCGTCCGAATCGGCATTCGAATTATAAATAACTCATCTTTATAACTTCCTCGGCTGTCGGCGAGAAGTTTCTCGCCGTCGGCGAGCTCGATAAATAAGCTGAATTTAATTTAGGCGCGAACCTCGTCGTCGGCGAGTATCGACCTCGCCGTCGGCGAGATTCCAAAATAATGTTCAATTTTGCTCTAAATCGAATAATTTCTTTTCTCATCATAATGGTTCGAATATGTGATGATTCTTAATAATAATTGAGTAGTAAAGTTTCAATAATATAGATTAACTATTAAGATACAATAAAAATAGATAACTAATATGGGTTGCCTCCCATAAAGCGCTTGGTTTAACGTCGTCGGCCCGACCTAATTTCAATTATTAATCGAGTCGACTAAGCATTAAAACCTCTTTATAGTTAGGTCTTATACCTTCGAAATATGGTTTTAATCTATGTCCATTAACTTTAAATTTATGTCCAGTTTTTGGATCTTCGATTTCTATAGTTCCGTATGAAAATATTTGAGTTATGGTGAAAGGTCCTAACCATCGAGACTTCGATTTTCCGGGAAATAATTTCAATCTAGTATTATATAGCAAAACTTCTGTCTGGTTCAAAATTTCTCGATTAATCTTCCGATCATGCCGTAATTTCATCTTTTCTTTATAAATCCGATCATTATCATATGATTCATTTCTTAATTCTTCCAATTCATTTAATTGCGGCAATCTTTTCTCACTGACTTCCTTCATATTATAATTAAATTCTTTAATCGTCCAATATGCTTTATGTTCAATTCATTTGGTAAGTGGCATGTTGTTCCATATATAAGCACTGTAAGGAGTCATTCCGATCGGAGTTTTATAAGCGATCCTATAAGCCCATAATGCGATGTCTAATCTAATAGACCAATCTAACTTATTTGGGTTTACTGATTTTTCTAAAATACGTTTAATCTCACGATTAGATACTTGCAGTAATCCATTGAGTACTGTGGATGATAAGCGAGTGGATATCTTATGAGTAATATTGTATTTTTCTACTAGTTTGTGAATGTATTTATTTCTAAAATGAGTTCCTCCGTCGGTGATAATCACTCTCGGCATTCCAAATCTAGTAAAAATATTTTTCATCGAAATTTTGAAACACTCTTAGCATCACACCTAGGTAAAGCTTGTGCCTCAATCCATTTGGAAACATAATCAATAGCTACTAATATATATGAGTTTCCAAATGAAGGAATAAAAGGTCCCATAAAATCTAGTCCCCAAACATCAAAAATTTCAACTTCTAATATAAAATTCAGAGGCATTTCGTTTTTTCTAGATATATTTCCTACTCTTTGACATTTATCGCAAGTTTTAATATATCTGTATACATCTCTAAATAGAGTAGGCCAGTAAAATCCAGATTGTAGAATCTTATAAGCAGTTTTATCGGTCCCAAAATGTCCTCCAAAATCAGAATCATGACATTTTTGAATAATTGGTTCAGTTTCTTCATAAGGTACACATCTTCTAATAATTAAATCCTTACATTGCTTATATAAATATGGTTCATCCCAAAAATAGGTTTCGTATCATGGATGAATTTTTTCTGTTTTGCAAAGTTAGCATAGGTGGTAAAATATTACTAACTATATAGTTTACTATATCAGCATACCATGGTATTTTCCACTCATTGATATTATATAGTTGTTCATCGGAAAGCATGTCATAATTTCATTTTCAATATCGGATAATTCATGATTTTCTAATCTTGATAAATGATCCGCAATTTGATTATCAGTTCCTTTCTTATTAACGATCTCAAAATCGAATTCTTGCATTAATAGCATCCATCTAATTAATCTTGGTTTGGAATCTTTCTTTTGCATTAAATATTTGATAGCGAGAATGATCGGTATGCACGATACATTTTTTTCCAATCGGATAAGGTCTAAATTTATTAAAACCATATACTACCGCTAATAATTCTCTTTACTGTAACTTGTATAATTTATTTCAGACATCATTTAGAGTTTTACTAGCATAGTATATAACTTTAAAAATATTTTCATATCTTTGCCTAAGAACTGCTCCTACGAGCATAATCACTAGCATCACACATAAGCTCAAATGGTTTCTCCCGGTTAGGTGAAAGCTATTATAGAGTCTTGTAATTAATTTTTCTTTTAAGAGTTCAAAAGAATTCGGGCATTCGATTGTAAATTCAAATTTCTTGTCCTTTTCGAGAAGTTGGCATAGAGGTTTAGTAATTTTTGAAAAATCTTTTATATAGCGTCCGTAGAATCCGAGCATGTCCAGAAAACTTCTTACCCCTTTTACCGTAGTTGGAGGTGGTAATTTAGCTATAACTTGAATTTTTGCGGTGGTCCACTTCCATGCCTTTTTCCGAAATTTTAGGCCCTAATACAATGCCGCCCGCAACCATAAATTGACATTTCTCCCGATTTAGAACTAAATTTGTTTTCTCGCATATTTCTAATACTTTTTCAAGATGAGTTAAGCATGTGTCGAATGATGTTCCAAATACGGAGAAATCATCCATAAATACTTCTATTCCATTGTCAATTAACTTACTAAATATAGACATCATACATCTACGGAATGTTGCTTGGTGCATTACATAATCCAAAATGCATTCTTTGAAAAGCGAAAGTTCCATAAGGACTAGTAAATGTAGTTTTCTCTTGATCCTCAGGAGCGATTTGTATTTGATGATAACCGGTGTATCCATCTAGAAAACAAAAATACTTATGTCCGGCTAATCTATCTAACATCTGGTCTAGAAATGGTAAAGGGAAGTGATCTTTCCTGGTGGCGGTATTTAATTTCCTATGATCAATACATATCGCCATGACCGGTAACTTGTCTTATAGGAATAAGATCGTTATTTTCATTGGCAGTGACGGTCACTCCTCCCTTCTTAGGAACACAGTGAATTGGGCTTACCCAAGCACTGTCAGAAATATGATATATAATACCATTGTTGACCTCATTTTTGATGAGGTCTTCTCTTCTTCTTTTAGTGCTTAGGATCTAGCCTTAGGCTTTTCCTTTGACTATCTTAGAGGATTAGAATTGAGACCCACCTTTTAGAAATTCAAACCACTTCTAAACTCCCTGCAAACCCCACAAACTTGATTGTAGACCCCTAATCACCTAGAGGGTTGAAATCGAATGTGGAAGTTTAAAGGATGAGTTCTATAGGACTTTTTGGCCTTAGGAGCCTGCACGGGTGGCACAGTGCAGTGAGGGCGACTTACACACACACTACACTTATACACTACACCTACACTCTACACTTTCACACACCTCCTAAAAAAACACACCCATACCCGACTTGACCTCTCGACTCATGTAGGTGATTCACATGGATGGTCCTTAACCCACTAAGCCCTTGGCTAAGAGGGTTAGGAACAACATAGTGAATGCCTCAAATGAGTCCCTTCATGGCTCATGTGGGCTTGATATGGCTTCATGGCTCAACCAAAATGATTTTATTCCACCTACATTCACCTAATCTTCCATTTTCCAAATTTTTAATTTTTGACCCCGGGACCTACACCCATAACCTACCCAAAGCCCTGAATAGCCCAAATTTCTCAAAAATTTCCAAATCACCCAAAATTCTCTAAAATCATTCCCAAACATTTCCACATCACTCAAATTGATCATCCATACCCAAAAATATCAAAAATTCCAAAAATACCTCCCAATACCCTCCGAATACCCAAAATATCCCTCTTGACCCAAAAATCCAAAAAATTCAGAAAATTCCCAGAAAATTCCAGAAAATCCCAAATATTCCCAATTTCATTTTGTCCAACTACACCATTGGCCAATTTTGTCAATTTACCCCACTTTTATCAAAACCCCCAATTTGACCCATTTTAACCCAAAGTAAACCCGATGTCAAACTAAACCTACCCAATTGACCCAAATTCTGGTCCAATTCAATTCTAAACTTCAATTCAACATCCCCAACACCAATCTAGACCAAATCCAAGCCCAATTTGATTGGCATTGGGATCCAATTTCACTTTTGGCCTTAAAGCCCAATTTGGACCCATGACCCAAACTTAGCCCAAACTCACCCAATTCAACTCCAATTAACCCCAAATCTTTTCTAAACCTTCCTTAACATCCCCATAAACAAAACCCTAACATGATTTGCCCAAGATTTTGACCCAAACCCCACTCAAATTCAATCCAAAATCAAAAAGCCCAATTTTGGCCTAAACCCAAACCTAACCCAAATAGACCCAAACCCCAAAATCAAAACCCATCAAAGCCAAAACCTCTTTGAAACACTCCCATAAACATTTCCCAACATTTATTTTACATCAATTTCAACCCTAGCCCAACATTGGCCCAAGTTAGCCCAATTTGACCCGACATTGGCCCACTTACCAAATAAACCCAAATTCAAACCAATTCAAGTCCAAATCACACCAAATTGACTCCAAACCACTCATGACACATCCCTAAACCAAACTCAACAATTATTTGGCCCAACCTCTTTACAAAATTTCCATCCATAAATTCATTTTTAAACACTAAAAGCCCACTTCCCTTAAACCTTCCTAAAAGCCCACTTCCTTCGAATTCAAAGCCCAAGCTTATCCTAAAGCCCACATGAAATTTCTCCTTATCATCCCTTGATTGAAATCATCCCTAAACCCTAAATTCATCATTGGATTATTCCAAAATTAAACCTCATGACAACTCTCACCAAAATGCCAAAAGTCACAAAATCCATTTCCATGAAATTGAACCAACTTTTCCACTAAGCCACATGGAGCCATGCATGAGCCATTCACAAGCCATATGAAGCCATGAAAGTTTGGCATGTGACCATGCCATTAATGGTAAAAGGAGGGGCTCCTTTCCTAATCTTTCATTAGGCCTTTTTAACCTTATTCATGACACACACTAAACCATGTTTAGCCACCTCATCATGGATGGAGACCACACCATTCTCTCTTGGGCTGACCCAGCTGATCCTCTCGGCCCAAAATCAGGCCATGGGAAGGTGCACCCAACCCGAACCAATGGGTTGACCAAATTGAAGCCAAAATGACCCCTTCCCCATTCCATTTTAAATCAGCCACTTTACACATGGCAATTGCCGATTGCTTGCACCAAGTCCGGCCACGACCCACCTGACCTTGAGGGTGACCCATGCCAGCCGGCCGGCCACCCGATCGCCGGAAAACGCCATGCCCGAGACCTTGGGAGAGGCCGAGCTTTGGAATTCTACCTTGTGCTGAGCCGCCCATGCCCGATGGCCACCATGGTCGTTCTTCTCCTCACCTAAGCGGTGATCCCGGCCCTCGGCTCCCCACGGGAGGCCCTCCGGCCTCTCCTATTTAAACCCCTCACCCTCTCGGCCAAAGGAGGTGCTTGAACCGAGACCATACCAAAACTGCGCCAAAATCACTCCTCACTCCCCTCTAGACTTAGAGCAATTGATCCCCACTTGTTCTCCTGCTCCAATACCCGTTGATTGAGCTCGATTTTGGAGCTCGATTCTCGAGCCGAACAGGGACATTCCCGAATCCTTCACCAAAATCAAATTAAACTCACCTACACCTTCACCGAGCCAAGAGAAGAAGTTTTCCGGTGAAAGCCCCTCTCCGGGCCACCCGGTTGTTCCGGACTCCAAAGGTTGTGATCGGCTACGGTGGCAATCATACCTAGACAATTCACCAAGCCGAGGGACTTCATCCGGAGCTTGCTTGGACCCAATCGAACGTGACACAACCCTCGGATCGAAGCTTCACTTCCTGCGAGCGAAGGTATGAACTCCCTCTTACGCCGAGCTTCGATCGATTCTCCATTTTGATTGGCTTGATTTCATAGCATGTTCACCAGTATGGATGTGTTCGTCTCTTCAAGATGAATCCATAGAGCATAAGAACATGAAAATCCGTTGAGAATCGAGTGAGTTCTTAGGGTTAGAGTGTGGACGGTCACGGGATCGCACCCGGTCGTAGACGATGACCAGGAACCGTCGGATCGCGCGTGTATCGGATGGACGGCTTGGATTGCGTCGGACCAGCAGATGGTGCGTGAACCGCGGGGCCCCGGGCAGCCTAGTCAGATGGCGGCGTCGAATGGGAGCGCGCCACGCGGCACTTCGGAGATGCTAAGGTTGACGCGGCGCCGACTCGGATAAGTAGAAAAATAGGATTTTTCTGATTTATTTAATTCCCTAAACTTCAAAATTTCATAACTTTGTGTAGGAAAATCAGAAAAATAAAATAAAAATACCCTCTTGCTCAGTGAACAGAGGAGAATAATGTGGAAAAGAAATCATTTAATTTCATCAAGTATTTTATTTTTTATAATTCATTTACTCTCTGCATACATTTAATTCTCCATGCATGTATACAATTCACCATGGCATGAGACCATAGGGCTTTTGAAGCCTCCGAATTTGGGAACATTCCCTGAATTTTCCAAAGTCGGAGGCCATCCTATGAGGAGTTATTGATTTTTCAAATTCATGTCACTGTTTTGAGTATTTTAATTCCAATAAATAGCATGTTGTGAAATAAATTCTAGGAAAATTTGGTGATGTTCCTTATGACCGAGAGAACCCTAGGAAAAATAGATTTTGAGTTAGTTCATTTTAGACAACCCTAATTGGCTTAAACACTCAAAATAGGTCTCTAATTAATTAGAGCTAACCATACATCAAATTGACTTGAAATCAATTCTCCATTGACCTTTAGGATCAGAAGAACTCACCATAAAAATTTGAGGTCATTTGGACTTGGTTAGCCCTATTAATTGGGTTGATTAAGCCACTTAGTCATTTTAAACTTTAAAAATTCATAACTTTCAAAATATCTTTCAAAAATTCACCAAATTGGTTTTGGAGCCTCTCTGATATCAGGGGAATTTAAGAAAATTAAAATTTCAATTTTCTAAAAAGTTGATTTTTAATATTATTTTAATATTTTTAATAATTAAAAAATAATAAAATCACAAAAATAATAAAATTCACCAAAATGTCACATTTTGATTTTTAATCACTTAGGAACAAACCCCATATTTTTCTTAGGTCTATTTGGTGAGATATTAATTTTTAAAGCTCTAGGGTAATTTTAAAATTAAAAAAATGTATTTTCTAACATTTTCACTAAAATAATTATAATAAATCAAACAAAAATTAGAAAATTGTAAAATTTGGTTCTCTGGAATCCTTGATATCAGAGAGAATTTTGAAAATTATAAAATTCATTTTTCAACTTATATTCTATTTTTAAATTAATTAATACTCCAAAACTTAAAATAATTATAATAAAAATAATATAATTCAAAAAATCACCAAAATTGGTCCAAGTGGTCCCCTGGTCATTAGGAATGTCCCCTAATTTTCTTAAGGACAGAAACTTTCCCTTGGTCATGTTATTAAATTTTCCTTTGAAATCTCTATTTTCTACCAAAAATAATTATATAAATAAATTAAATACAAAAAAATCACATTTTCTCCTCTCATGTCTTTATTGACATATGAGTGAAGTCACATAAAAATTTCAAGTTCATTTGAGTTCAATTTAGTGAGTTATGAAATTATTAAGCTTAAAGGGTAAAGTGGTAATTAAATTTTTTTTAATCCTTAATTAAAACTTTAGGTTTAATAAAAAATTAACAAGTAAAATATTTGATCCTAATCTGATTTGGATGATTGAAATTTAAATAATTGAAGGGTAGAAACCCATTAAGCAATTTAAAATGATTAAACTTTAATTAAATAATTGATTAAATTTGGAAGAATAATAAAATTGGAATTATTAAAATAGGGATATTATTAGGAAGAGATTTATTCTTTAATTTAAAAAATCCCTAAATTAATCATTTCATTAATGTTTAATTCTTAATTAAAATGATAATTCAAATTTAAAACATTAAAAGACTTAATCATTAAACTAAAATTAAATTATTGAACTCTTTTAAAATTTTAATTAAATTTAAAATGAATAAAATTAAATTAAAAAAATTAAATTAAATCAAATTAAATCAAATTAAAAATTAAATTAAATTAAATTAAATTAAATTAAAAATTAAATTAAATTAAATTAAATTAAATTAAAAATTAAATTAAATTAAATAAATTAAATTAAATTAAATTAAATCAAATTAAATTAAAAAATTAAATTAAATCAAATTAATTTAATGTAACATCAAATCAAACTAAATTGAATTAAATTGAATTAAATTAAATTAAATTAAATTAAATTAAATTAAATTAAGTTGAATTAAATAACATCACCTAAGACATGAAGAACTCAAAAATAAATCTAAAATAACTTGAACACTATTCCAAATTTAAACCCTTCAATTGAAATTAAGCTAAATCACAAACCATTTGAACACCAATTTACCCTCAAAAGCTTTAGTTATCATAACTCCTAAACAGAATATTAAATGAAATGTTACTTCACTTATAGGACATTCAAATATCCTAGTTCATCGAGCAGAGTTAACAAAACTTGAAAACCTCGGACGATCGATTCATTTACATAATTAAATTCATTTGGACTTAAAACAATCCTAGAAATATTGAAAAGATGTTTAAGATTCTTCTTAAGCACTTCCTCAATATGATAGGATATTTATAAGAACAATTGAACTTAATTGTTCTTTGATGAAGAAAATCATCTTCAATCCAAAAACACAAGGAACCTAGACGTCATAGGAAATGACTAGCTATAGGATTAGGAATTTGGTAGAAAACCATAACCCTTACCTTAGCTTTACCTAGGAACTTGCTTAAATGTTCTAATCGTGTTTTAAGTGCAGCTTGGAATGACGGGAAGACCCTCCGGGTACGCTTTCATTTTATCGCAATTTACTTTCCTGCAATTTACTTTCTTGCAATTTACTTTATTGCAAATGCACTTTACTTTTCTTGCATGATAAAACAACTGTTGCATGAAAACCCACACCTTTAGGACAGAAACCAAAACTGAAACCAAAACTAAGTTAAAAGTCATTGCAAGATAAAATTCACCGCCACAACATTCAAAATATAAAGCAACTCAAAATTTAATCACAAACAGAACACAAAACTACAATTACAACTAAATTAAAACGTCTCGTTGGATGATCGGGAATACCTCGGATGATGTAACCTACGTGTTGCTAACGGGATTTACCACGGTCTAAATGAAAGTGTGGAACTCATTCAGTTGAGTTTAGCAAATTCATCTGGACTAAGTGAATCCGATAAAAATAATGATGCCGGAAGGATGGAACCGTGGGATCTTAACCGGTGTCGTTATAATCAACTTTAAGATTTGTTTTAATTAAAACACAAAAAACACTTGGAAATTAAGACTTCTCTAAACCAAAACACTTTTCTCATCCCACGATTTATGATTTCTAAAACTAAACCTCGCAACAACAAGGAGCTCGGAGCATGGTGAGCAGGCACGGCCATCGTCGTCGGCAAAACTTGAACCTACTTCACAGAAACTTTCCTAGAATTAAACAACAAAGCCATAGGACTTCGAGGTAGTTTGCCTAGTGCAACATAAATCCTCGACTCTTCGTTAGGCATTTGCATTGCAAATTAAGCCCTAACCGGTCTTAGGATTCGAGGTAGTCGTCCGATACGACATAAACCCTCATATCTTCCGAGCTATTTGTATGATTCTATCATATAAATATAAGCCCTAATTAATTAAAATTGGCAAGATTAAAATATTAAATAAACATTAGGACTTTCCTAAATCCAAGCCAAACAATAGGATAGTCGGGAGATTATCGAAGTTCACTTCGAATCCGTAATTTCTCCTACTTTTCTTCCTTTGAATTCCCAAAATAAAATGTTCCAAACTTGATCCATTCCCTATTGAGATTCAAAAATTCAATCCTTTGAAAACTTAAACTTTGAAATTCTTGAGAGCGAATTATTGATTATTATCGAGAGTTTTCTTAGGTGATTCCCGTCACTTAAGATGTAATTAACTATAGGGGCTTGCCCTTATAGGGAATTTTAAAGAACCCGAGTAATATAAACCCTGTTTAATGTTTTCATATTAAGCGAGGGAATTTGTCGGCTTATAAAATTGGTTCGCAGACCAAACGGATGTCACAAATCTTCTAGTTTATTTAACCGAGCCCCACCATCAAGCAGGTGTGTCTATCCTTAGGGATAGATACACGGTTTGTGATGCGGTGCTCGTTTATATAAACTATTTGGGATGTGAGATCGGTTTGATTTCATATCTTAAAATCTTTAAATTTAAAATTATTTTCAAAATCAAATACTACTTTTCAAATTACTTATTTAAATTAAATTTAAAATTCGCCGACAACTTTTGTAGGCGACCCCTTTTAAAAAATACAACACAACCTAAAAATATGCCGACAACCATTATCTAACCATTTTAAAATTTCTTTCTTAACTACTTCTTTCATTATCGGGTTTAAACTCCTTTGGGGATCTGCTTTAGGTTTATGTTCATCATCTAAAATAATTCTATGCATACAGATTGAAGGACTAATTCCTTTAATATCTGCTAAAGTCCAACCAAAAGTTTTCTTATATTTTTTTAAAGTTTCTAAAAGTTTTTGTTCTTGAGATTCGTTTAATGCAGATGAAATAATAACTGGTAAAGTTGAAGAATTACCTAAATAAGCATATTTCAAATGATCAGGTAATATTTTTAGCTCAAGTTCATGAGGTTTAATAATTGATGGAACTATATTCTTGTCAGTGTTTTCAGTATTATCCAAAAATTCAAATCTTTCCTGAATATAATCTAGTTCTTCATTATTATCTTCAATTAATTCAGTGTTTTCTTTTTCTAATTTATCTTCGTAATATTCCTTAAAATGTTCTTGTTGTAAGTATTCAAGTATTTCCATCCGAAAACATTCATCATCTTTTTCTAGCGCAGGATATTTCATTGATTTTGCAAAATTAAATGTAACTTTTTGGTCATTTACTCTTATAGTTAATTCTCCTTTCTGAACATCAATCATAGCTTTTCCAAGTAGCTAAAAATGGTCTTCCTAAAATGATAGGAATTTCTTTATCTTCCTCCATATCTAAAATAATAAAATCTACTGGGAAGATAAATTTATCCACTTTTACTAACACATCTTCAATAACTCCCTTAGGATAGGTAACCGAACGATCAGCTAATTGAAGGGTTACTGAAGTAGTGTAATTTTTCCTAATCCTAATCTCTTAAAAATCGATAGAGGCATTAGATCGATGCTTGCTCCTAAGTCACACAAAGCTTTTCCATAAAATTTTTCTCCTATAGCTGCAGGTATAGTGAAACTACCAGGATCTTTCAATTTTTCAGGAAGCTTCTTCGAATAATAGCACTACACTCTTCACTAAGTGCGACCGTTTCATTATCGTTGAATTTTCTTTTCTTATTTAGAATATCTTTCATAAATTTTACATAATTTGGCATCCGATCTAAAGCTTCGACAAAAGGTATATTGATTGTTAATTTCTTTAATATTTCAAGGAATTTAGCAAATTGTTTATCTTTTTTATGTTGAGCTAGTCGTCGAGGAAATGGTGGTGAGGTTTTTCAACGTAAATTTTCATAGGTATTAAAGGATGTTCTAAGTTCGAATCTTATCAAGTGTTTCCTTTTCAATTTTCACTTCCTCTTTTTGGCTTTCAAGTTCTTTTTAAATTTGAGGTTCTAATTCTTTTCCACTCCTTAGTTGTATTGCTTTAATTTGTTCTTTTCCTTGATCTTTAGGATTTATTTCCACATTACTAGGAAAAGTTCCAGGTATTCTATTATTTAGCGCAATAGCAATATGTCCAAGTTGAGTTTCGATATTTTTAATAGATGTTCCTTGAATTTGTAATTGATTTCCTTGAATTTGTAGTTCATTTCCTTGATTTTGTAGTTTATGACCCATATTCAAAATTAATTCATCCATAGATAATTTCTTATCTTTGAATTGAGGGTTATTGTTATTAAATCCAGGTGGGTAATTAGGTTTATAGTTTGGATTTGCTTGATTAGGTTGATTCAACAATTGTTGATTAGATGTGTTATTCCAATTAAAATTTGGATGAGTTTTCCAACCAGGATTATAATAGTTTGAATAAGGGTTATTAGTTCTATTATTAATAACATTTAAAGTTTCATAATTAGATTAAGATTCTATGATTTGTCCAGATGAGTTTTCTTCTAAAGTAGGAGAGTATTTCATTCCAAAATGATCTAATTTCTTAGATATAGCAGCAATTTGAGAAGCTAACATAGATATTGCATCGTTTTCATGAATGTTGGCTATCTTTTCTGGATTTACTCTATCGACAGGCCATTGTAAATTATTTGTTGCCATTTCTTCGATTAGTGCATAGGCTTCATCAAATGGTTTGGACATTAATGAACCTCCAAGCAAGCAAGCATCGATGATCGATCTTAAAGATCCTACTAATCCATTATAAAAGGTTTGAATAATCGACCAACTGGTAGCGCATGATGTGGGCATTTCCAAAGAAGTTCCTTAAATCTCTCCCAAGCTTCATATATTGATTCTCTATCTAACCGACAAAAAGAAGTTATATCATTTCTAAACTTAGCAGCTTTAGATGGTGGAAAATATTTGGATAGAAATTTTTGTGATAATTCTCCCCAAGTTTTAATAGATCCAAGTGCTAACGAATTCAACCACATTTTAGCCTTATCCCTTAATGAAAAAGGAAAAAGTCTAAGTCTTATAGCATCGTCAGATACTCCTTGATATTTAAAAGTAGCACAAAGTTCTAGAAAACTAGCAAGATGTAAGTTAGGATCTTCGACAGGTGAACCACTAAATTGATTGTTTTGTACCATTTGGATAATTGCAGTGTTTAAGTTCAAATGAATTAAGCAACTACATCGTGGTTTTGAATAGCTTAAATGAATTTCATCCGATGTAGGGTTGGCATAATCTCTTAATGGTCTTTGTTGGTTCATATTTTGAATTTCAGGAATATTCGCCATTTGTGTTAAATTTATAATTTGTTTCTTTCGTTTTTTAATTCTTTTAATTGTACGCTCTAATTCAGAATCGTAAGGTATTAAATTTTCGTTTCCAAATTTGCGCATACAATTTTAGAATAGATATTAATTTATTTATTATGATTATTTTAAAATAGTCACGTTACTCTAGTAAATTTTTCTTACTTTCCCGCGCAACGGCGCCAAAAACTCGACCCACAATTTTATATTATGATATTTTTAATTTAATTGCAACGACGCCAAAAACTTCGACCCCGCTATATTATATGTATAGAATTGTAATTGTTTATGTTGTGGATGCTACGCAAGTATACGTATCGTATCAAGTAATACGAGGCTCTAATGGAGTCCCGGTTATCGATCCTACGTGGAAATAGAAAATTAAATAACAACTAATTTTAAAATAATAATAATAATAATTTTAAAATAGTATACGAAAATTTGGAATTCTAAATTTAAGCGCAATAAAGTAAACTAAGTATTTTAATTAGGTAACTTAACTAAGTAGAAAATTAATACGTATTGAAAGTGCAGGAAATTAAACTAATTGCTAAATAAGTCTTAACTATTCGTAAAAAGTATCTTTCCCCTTGTTTAGAAATTTAAGTGATTGATGAATTTAAATAGATAATTTTAAGGTATTGTGACAAATAGGAGCATTCCTATTCTTTACCCTTTGGTCCAGTGTAAAGAATATCGACTAATCCTATGTTTGATTACCGAATCCGCGGCTAAGTCGGGAGGATACCGACCGCCACTTCGCAGCTCCCACGTTCCCCTCGCCCGAGGGCTAACATCTACACTTCAGCTCTCAAACAATAGGACCAAATTGAATATTTTAGTCTGTCACACTAAAATGCTCAATTCTACGCCCAGTGATATTATTTCCCTATTTATTTGCACCTTCCTTCCAAGGCTTTTAAATTCCCCGAATATCCGATGTAATTTTTACTATAGTTGATATTCAACATATTTTAACAAATCAAATGGCCAGTTTGAAAGTAAATTAAGTTTTAAGTAAAAATTATCACAATTTATTAATATATATAAAAGTACTTCTGTTTTTAGTTCATCTAGTCACTTAATTTCATAAACGAGGAGAAAGACTAAATTAACTACTCGTAATGCATGCGAACTAAACTAAGCATGGATTTCATTTAAAGTTAAAAACAATAAATACAAATACTTATCTCGATTTATCCCTGCGTACTCATCGCAGTTCCTTTGACTCTTCCTTCCAGTACAGCAAGAATCGCTAAAAACTCACTAACTCACTAATTAAGACTCTAAAGACTAAAATTGACACTTAAAGACTCAAAACTGCACACATAACACAAAATAACACACTTCGAACACACACATATAAGCTGAATTTCGGCCTCTATATATAGAGGTGAGCAAAGGACCAAGAGGTGTGTAAGCATCCCTTCAAAAAGTGTCCAAGTTCAATGTATTTGCGCCATTTGAACTAGCTCGCCGTCGGCGACAAATTACCTCGCTGTCGGCGAGGTTTCTAAAAGGTCTTCGAACCGCGCTATCTCACTGTTGGCGGGCTCGGGCTCGCTGTCAGCGAGACAGTTATAAATCCTTCAAAATTTTCTTCCTCGTACCCTCGCCGTCGGCGGGCTCGATCTCGCCGTCGGCGACTCAGCACAAATTGCATTATTTTCTTCCTTTTTTCTCCAAATCCGCTCCTTTTTATGATTTTTGCTTTTATCACCTAAATTCTCCATTCCTGCAACAAAATAAAGAAAATACCTTTCTTTAAAGTGCAATTTCATCAAAAATAGGTATGAATTTTTTAATAAATTTTTCAGTGATCAATTATCGAAAATTAAATAACGCCACTAGAAAGGATCATTTTCCTTTACCTTTCTTGGATCAGATGTTGGATAAATTAGCTGGACACTCATATTTCTATTTTCTGGATGGATATTCCGGTTATCATCAATTACCTCTTGCTCATGAGGACCAAGAGAAAACAACATTTGCAAGTCCTTATGGAACATTTTCTTTTAGAAGAATGCCTTTCGGTTTATGCAATGCACCTGCAACTTTTCAAAGATGTATGATATCAATATTTTGTAATCTAATCGATAAAGGAATCAAAGTGATTATGGACGATTTTTTAGTATTTGGAACTTCTTTTAAATCTTGCTTGGAAAATATAACGAAAGTTTTGAAAAGATGTGAAGAAACAAATTTAGTTCTAAACTGGGAAAAATGTCAATTTATGATTAGAGAAGGAATCGTACTTGGACAAAAAATTTCAAAAATAGGAATGGAAGTTGATCAGGAAAAAGTGAAAATTATTGCTGAACTTCAACCACCTAATACCATTACTGATGAGAAGTTTTCTGGGTCATGCTGGATTTTATAGGAGATATATAAAGTATTTTTCTAAAATTGCTAAACCTCTTTGCCATTTATTGGAAAAAGAAGCTAAATTTGAATTTAATGAAGATTTTCTGAATGCGTTCAATATTTTAAAAGAAAAATTAATTACTGCACCTGTCATTGTTGCACTCGATTGGAATAAACCTTTTGAATTAATGTGTGATGCAAGTGATTATGCAATTGGAGCTGTATTGGGACAAAAATATGAGAAAATTTTTAAAGTTATATACTATGCTAGCAAAACCCTTAATGAAACTCAAATAAATTACACTATTACTGAAAAAGAGCTTTTATCGATAGTATATGTCTTTTATAAATTTAGACCATATCTTCTTGGAACAAAATGTATCGTACAAACTGATCATTCTACTATTAAGTATTTCATATCTAAGAAGGATGCTAAACCCAGATTGATCATATGGGTTTTACTTTTACAAGAATTTGATTTTGAGATTGTGAACAGAAAAGGAACTGACAACCAAATTGCTGATCATTTATCGAGAATCAAAAATAAAAATTAGAAGATTTATGAAGAAAATATAAATGAGAAATTCCTTGGTGAATAGTTATATGCTATTCAAGGATTACAAATGCCATGGTATGCAGATATAGTTAACTATTTGGTTAGCAATATATTACCTTATGGGTTGAATAGAAAATATATTAATAAATTCAAGAATGATGGTAAATCATATATTTGGGAAGATCCTCATTTATTTAAAATAGGAAGAGATTTTGTGATTCGAAGATGTGTACCTTATGAAGAAACTTTTGCAATTATTCAAAAATGTCACGATTCTGAATTTGGAGGACACTTTGGAGTGGATAAAACTGCATTTAAAATTTTAAATTCTGGATTTTATTGGCCTACTTTATTCAAAGATGTTGGACATTATGTGAAAACATGTGATTGATGACAAAGAATGGGGAATATATCCAGAAAAGATGAAATGCCTCTAAAATTTATATTAGAAATTGAAATTTTTGATGTATGGGGTTTAGACTTTATGGGAACTCTCGTACCATCATCTAGAAATATTTATATTTTATTAACAGTTGATTACGTTTCAAAGTGGATCGAAGATGTAGCTTTACCTAACTGTGATTCCAAAAGTGTTTCGAAATTTTTAAAGAAGATGATTTTCATAAGATTTGGAATGCCCAGGGTAATTATCACAGATGGGGAAGTCATTTCAAAAATATAAGAATTCAATCATTATTAGAAAATTTCGGAATTAAACATAAAATTGCAACTGCTTATCACCCGCAAACAAGTGGAATGGTTGAAGTATCAAACAAAGGAATTAAAAGAATATTAGAGAATAATGTTAATTCTAAAAGAACTCACTGGGTTAATAGACTTGATTCTGCATTATGGGCTTATAGAACAGCTTATAAGACATCTATCAGAATGTCACCTTATCGGTTAGTTTATGGTAAACAATGTCACTTACTTGTTGAACTGGAATAAAGATTATTGGGCGATAAAGGAGTTCAATTATAATTTCAATGCTGTAGGAGAGAAATAATTATTACAACTGAATGAAATGGAAGAAATAAGCAATGAGTCCTATGAGAATGCAAAGATTTATAAGGAAAGAATGAAGAAATTGCATGACAAAAAGATTTTAAGGAAAATGTTTGAGCTTGGACAAGAAGTGTTATTATTTAATGCTCGTCTAAAACTTTTTCCTAGAAAATTAAGATCTAAAAGGATGGGACCATTTATAATTGAGAAAGTGTACCCTTATGGAGTTGTGGATATTAAAGATCCCAAAACTGGAAAAGTATTTAAAGTTAACAGATTAATACTAAAGCCTTATATGGGAGAATGAAACCAAATTACAAAGAGGCTTACGAACTAAGTCTACCCGATTAATTTAATTAATTAGGTAGGGCTAACGACGTTAAACCAAGTGCTTTGTGGGAGGCAACCCATTTTGTTATCATTGTGATTTTTTGTGATTTGAATTTATTTTAATCGTGTTTGTATGTGGATCACACCCTTTTACTAGAACTATTTTTAAGACCAAAACTTTGAAAATTTGACGATAGTCAAATCAGAGTCGATCGAGGTTCCAGCGCCTAGGCGCCAAAAGTTGGCTCCTAAGCGCCAGAATAACCTGCGCGTATCGATGATCCGGGGCCTAAGCGCCAGATTCTGGTGCCTAAGCGCCAGATTTTGGTGCCTAAGCGCCACGGTTACAGATCATGTAAAAACCAAAATTCTTCAGTTTTCACACAAAATCTCCCTATAAATTGACCAATGTTCGTCCCCAATCACATAGAAACCTTAATTTCGACTAGAGCAATCTATTTTGGAGGAGTTAAGAGGAGTTTGGAAGCAATGGATAGAGGAATCATGGAAATGAGGTAAGAGACAAATCTCCCAAAGATCATCAACCTTATTTTAATGGTTTAATTGCTGTTAGTATGGAGAAATTATTTAGTTGTTTGGAAAAGATTGAAGCAGAACTTCAAAGCAATGGGAATCGCTTGCACGAAATGTGTCATCAAATTGAGCATGTGGAATGGCAATCAAAACTTTAATTTGATCATATGGCGGCCTATCAAGACGCTCAAGTAGCACTGTACAAGAAGAACAAGTGGATTGATGAAAAGGCAGCTTTGGAATTTCCAAGGGCGTTGGTTTTCTATCCATTTGGTCCTAGCGAACTTCATTGCGAAAGAGATGGTAATTGAAGATCGGTGTTGAATAAATCTCTTATGTGTTCTAGGTGTGATTAAGTCAAGTTCTAGTGTGTAGATTATCTAATTTGTGTGTTTACTTTATTGTTCAATGTGTGTTGTTGGATTTGTAATTTGCTTTGAATTTATGTTGTTTGTGTTGTTTATAGAATGATGAACCTTGTTATAGTCTTGTTCTGGAATTTATTAAGTTTGGAATGGAAATTATGAATTAAAGTTGAAGAGTTTAGTTAAATTTCAAGTTTAAAATGTGGATCTTAGTTATCATTTTAAATTGACTTTGAAAATGTTTGGAAGATATAAATTGGATTAATACTCTTATAAGAGTAATTTGGACTCAAATTTGACAAGTTTTGTGGAAAATATAAAATTTAAATTGAATTTTTGGAAAGGCGAGTCTGGCGCCTAGGCTCTAGAATTCGGCGCCTAGGCGCCGGTTCGGCCTGAACTCGAAACTTCTTCTTCTTAAACATCCCCACGCCATTTTTGATGCCTAAGCTTCCCTTTCCTCTAGTTTTCACGAAAAGAGACCCTTGAGATCCCATTTGAGGGTGGATTTTCAAGTTTTTGAGCTTGAAATCACTCGATTTCTTCATCTTAAGGTCAGATCTACATTCTAAACCAATTATTTTTTATTTTCACCATGGATTTTGCTCACATTGAAGAAAACTAAAATTTTGAGAAAAAATTAATTTTTAGAGTTAAATCCATAGATTTTTAAGCTCTTTCAAGTTTGAGAAGCTTAAATTAGTATATTTTCTATGATCCTACGAATTTATTTCACATTTATATTTCACCTTTAGATGGCACCCAAATCTAGGCGAGGAATGGAACGAGAAAATTTTGATCATAGAAAGTTTGTCACTGCTGCTGCATATTTCTGGTACAATGTTTTTTCTATGACTCAGAATTTTATCTCGGAGCGAAGTTTTTACAATCCGGGAGGAAGAATTGAGGATACGATTGTTGCACTCAACTGGCAACGATTCTGCTATTTGTTGTTGTTGCTATTATCCCTGTGGTTAGGGAGTTTTATGCCAATTTCATGGATGCTGAAGAGTACGAGATTTTTGTTAGAGGAGTTGGAGTCGGATTCACTCCCGAGCGTACCAATTTCATGTTATTACTCCGGATTATCTCCATCTGAGGGAGATTTAGATATGATTATTGCTTACCTGACTGATGGTACTGGAGCTTGGAAGATCCAGAACAGAAAAAGGGTAAATTTTTCATCTTCTAAACTTAATGGTGTTTCAAAGGCATGGCACTACTTTATTTTTGCTCGTCTCCTTCCATCCAATCATTTGAGCGAGGTTACTAAGGATAGAGCTATCCTCAACCATTGCATACAAGAGAGGAAGCAGATTGATGTAGGAAGTATCATTTATGATTCTATAGAGGCAACTGTTCGCTCTAACACTTCTGTTGGACTTGGATTTCCATCTTTAATATATTCTCTGTGTGAAAGTGCGGGAGTAGTTGCTGAGCTTTTTGAGGAAAATCTCAAGTCTACAAAGCCCATAGGAAGAGAAAGCGTCAGTATCTATGATCGACTTTGAGGTAAGAGTTCTACTGCACCTTCTAGTTCATTACCTGCTTCTAGTAGAGCTTCTACTTCTAGACCTTCTACTTCTACTGCTGAGCCACCATATAGTTTCTGGGAGTCTATTCATGATCAGTTTTTGGAGCAACATAATGAGTTATTTCTAACTCATTGTAGAGTCGATATGATCGATAAGAAGATCGATCATCTTTCTGAGTATACCCAAAGGAAGAGTGATTATGATGCTGAGTATTCTGAGTCTTTAGTTAGATTCCTGAAGGGTGAGCATGATGTTCAGTTTCCTACCTGTACTAAATTTTCACCATATGTTGATCCGAAGGATATGGAATTTTCTTTTGGTGATGACAATGACGAGGCTACAGATAGTGATTAGTAGCTTGATTTACCTCTTGAGATGTGTGATTCTGTTTTTAGTTTATTTCTTGTTTGTTAGTACTGATTAGTGTGATTGCATTGTTATTTTTTAGTGTTCATTTGCTTAAGTAACTTTGTGTGAACTTTTGATATTGAGATTGTTATAGAGCATCTGCTGTGATATGTGTTAAAAACTGAAATATGGATGAATTTTTATTGTCTACGATGAATGTTTATTTCCATTTCAGCCTACTGTTTAGTTAGTAATTTTGCATGTTCTAAACATAAAAAAAATTATTAAAAAATTTTTAGAAATTAACTCCTGCTCTGTAAACTTTTCTCTATATGCTTAATTATTTCTATTATATACCTATTAAAGCATGTGTAGGATTAGAAATTAGTTTTTCCTTTCTACATTATCACTGTACCTAAATAAATTCATATTTATTTCTTTCTTTCATGCTTTAGAAAATTTTATGATTCAATTATATACTAAAGCTGAAGTTTGGAGGAAGGGAAAACATTTTTCAAATTTAAATATTATTTGTCCTTAATAAACTAATATTTTCTTTAAAAATATTAACATAACATAAGGAATGAAAATCTATTTAAGATAACTTAAATTTTTGGAATTTATAAATAATTTAGTAGACTTAACTAAAATTTCAATAATTTTGATTGATTTTAAGAATAGAATTATTTAAATTAAAGAATAATAAGATTAAGAATTTTTCTATTTATAGTAAAGAGAATTGTATTTTAGAAATACTAAGGAATCAAGATTATTACCTGAAAAAGAAAAGATTGAAATAATTTTTGAAAAATACTTATTAATAATGTCATATTTATTAAGTCAAAAATGTATAAGTTTTTAAATATAAGTTAAGGAAAGTGAAGTTCAAAATCATTAATAGGCTATCCAAAAATATTAATCCTCACTTAAAAAAAAATAATCCAAAAGAAAAGAAAAATCAAAAAGCAAAGAAAAGTGAGGAGAAGCTTGAGGAAATGCCTAATCAAAAATTGGCTTCACTTGAATTATCTTATAGGAAAAAAACTGATTACATTTTTAACTTAATTTATATGAACAAATATTTTTATTAGAAAAATGTTTCATGAAAGTCTTTTTCTTGTAAGTATTCTATGTGACCTTAATATAATAAATTACAATTATTTTTGAAATAAATGAAAAATTTAAAGTCTTAAGATTTAGTAGTTAAGTAATCTTTAAATTCTTAAAATTAACCTTAATTAGTGAAATTTGGTTAATGATTTGCTAAAACATTTATAAAACCAAAAAATTATAAGGAATCTTAAATATTTAAACTTCATTCCAAATGTTATATATTTTATGTAATTAAAAGGGTTACTTGAGGACAAATAACGTTTAAGTTTGGGGGAATTTGATCCACATTAAAAATACCCATTTTATGCCTTATTTATGATTCAATTCTTAAGGATATTATGCTTTAATGAAAGGTATTTTTATGTTTTTGGATGTAGGTGATAAAAAAAGGGTTCAGGTAGTAAAAAGGAGCAAAAAGAAGCAAAAATGAAGCTAAAAGAGCAAAGTTGTCAAAATTGTAGGCCTGGCGCCTAGGCTCCAGAATCCGGCGCCTAAGCTCCAGTTCGATACAGACGCAGACAAGATTTTTGACAACTTTGGCCATTTATTTTGACGGTGTTAAGCGGTTATTAGAGCTTCTAGAAGACTGAAAGTTACTCCTAATATATAGGACATGTGATACAATGCATCTGAACGCAGGGAAATGGTTTTAATCGCGAAGAGGTGCGACCCAAAGTGAAGAGGTGCGAAGACCTAATCAAGGAGTCCGGCGCCTAGGCGCCAGATTCCGGTGCCTAGGAGCGACAGTTACCTTCTAGAAGATACATTGTATTTGGATAAATTTTGAAGAGGTGTCTTAAGCAACCCCTGGTTAAATTCAGAGCTCTATAAATAGGAGCCCACTCTACAGGGAAAATCGCACCCTATAGTCCCTTTTACCCCTTCTAGCATCTTTAGTCCCCAAGCACTATATAGTCATCCAATTATTTTAGGGAGCCACCTTCTTTATTATTTAGTGAGTTTATTTTGAGTGTTAAGTGTGAGATTATTAGTGTTGTTGCTATTGAAATCTTTCATCATTTCATCGGAGTCAGTAGGAGTCAGCGGATCACTTGAAGGAACATTCCAGATAAGTATTTGTAACTTGGTTCAAAGTTTTATAAATATGTTTTGTTGTGTGAATTTAATGTGTTATGAGTAGTTAGATTTCTTTCTCCTTTCAATTATGAAAAGATAATAAAATAATTAATCATTGATGGAGAATTTAACTTAAAATATTTATAAAAATTGTGATGATATTAATACCTGATCTTAGCATACTTTTTAAACTGGCCATTTAAATTGTTAAAACCTGTTGAAGAATTCTGAGACCTATCCGGAGATGAGTTCTTAACTAGTAGATATCACATGAATCCTTAGGTAATCGCAGGCTATACGCGGGTTATTTAAGGTGAAGTGCAAATAAATAGGAAGATATGATTTATTGGGTGTAGAATTCATTAGTTTTTAGAGTGACAAACTAAATTCTAATAATTTGTTTTATAGAAAGGGAACGGATCACTGGTAGGGCTGATCATAGCCAACCTTGGACATCTAGCAGTGTGAGCCTAGATTAACCCATTCTACTAATAAAACATTCTGAACCGATCTATAGATTAGTCAATGTTCTTTATGTCTGGACCAAAGAGTAAAGAATAGGAATGCTTCTATTTGGCACAATACCATAAGCTAAACTCTCCACAAATGGTAAGTATTCTAAAAATCATGGATTAGTTGAAAAGGAGAAAGTTCTGTTATTTATACCTGCATTAATATTTATTTTAGTGTTGCTTACTTACATTTAGTATAAATTTCATTAAATCTAAAATCAAAACTTTAAAAAGAAATAAAAATAAAAATTATTTTAAATTTGAAAATTCTAAAAATATTACTTAATATTCTAAAAATCTTCTCTGTGGGATCGATAACCAAGACTCCACTAGAGCCTTGTATTACTTGATACGATACGTATACTTGCATTTTAAATTGTGACTTTTACAAATTATAATAATCTAAATATAAATTCATAAACTCTTTCATAAGTAAATTCACATCAAGTGTTTGACGCCACTGTCAGTGATTAAATATTCTAACAGAGGTATCAAATTCTTGCATTTAAAAGTATATATAAGCCCCTTTAGGCTAAGCTACGCATCCTGGAAGTCATTGTGCCCAATAGGAGCATATCTATTCTTTACCCTTTGGTCCAGGCATAAAGAACATTGACTAATCCTATGCTTGGTTACTAAATCTGCGGCTAGGCTGGGAGGATACCGGCTCTCACTTCGAAGCTCCCACGTTCCCCTTGCCTAAGAGCTAACAATCTACACTTTAGCACCCAAACGATAGAACCGAATTGATGATTTTAGCCTGTCACTCTAAAATCTCCAATTCTACGCCCGATTAATATTATTTCCTTATTTATTTCCACCCTGCTTCCAAGGATTTTGATCTCCCTGAATCTCGGATGTAGTCTTAACTATAGTTGTCAAACTCAACAGATTTTAACTTATTAATTGGTTGGATTAAAAGTAAATTAAAATCTAAGTTAAAGATTATCACAACTTATTTAAATCTTTTATGGCACATTAATTCTATTTACCATATCACAAAAATATCAAAACAAGAAGAAAGATAGAATAACTACTCAGAATTCATGGAGAGGATGCATAAAAACTTGGAATTCATATATAAAAGCAAAGTAATACAAACTAAAGTAAATAAACACAACTTATCTTAAATTCCCCCCCAAGCTAACTCCTTGAAGTTCCTCTGAATCTCTTCCTTCTTTACAGTACACAGAATTCTCCTTTGAAGTGACAATGTAGAAGAGATCTCTCACTTCCCTTCCACTCTTACTATCCTTCGAAGAATTCCTCACAATCTCTATTTGAACTCACTATTTAACACTTACTAATAACAGTGGACACTAGTGGACTCTCTATATGACACTAAGTAACTATTAGAAATCTCTAATAGTACTTTTTACAGACTCTTAGTGACTTTTTGAGGACTCCAAAAGGACAATTTTTTGGCCTAAAACGGTTCTTTTTAAAGTTGTTGAAGAGTCTCCAAGGGTTTTCCAGGCATCCATCGGGAAAATCACGTCGTTGGCGCCCTCGACCTCATCGTCGTTGCTGACACACGGGGACTTTAATTTTATATAATTAAATGCAAGAATTTGTTACCACTGTAAGAAGATTTTAAGCTTCCGCAATGGCTCCAAAAACTTGATCGTGAGGGGCTTATATATATCTGTAATAATTTATGAACTCAAATTTATATATTTATAATGATTTTTTAAAGTCCACGTACTCAACGCAAGTATACGTATCGTATCATGTAATACAGAGCTCTAGTGGAGTCATGGTTATGGATCCCACAGGGAAGTTTTAAGTTGAAGTAAAGTAAAAGTTTCACAAGTTATAATAATGCACTGAAATCTTATACTGTAATTACATTTAAAGTTCAACACTTACTTCTACTACTACTCTGCAAAAAATAGTAACAACTAACTAAACTACAATTACTTCTAAAAACATGGAAACATAATTATCTAACAGACACACTAAACTAAGTATTTGAAAGGTTTTTGATATATATGAGAAAAGTATATTTCTTCTTGCAATGAAAATATGATGTACGGATTGATATGGATCAGTTATCTAATTTATTGTGCCAAATAGGAACATAAATGATTCTTTACCTTTAGAAGAGTACCCCTTCCTCTAAATAAGAAAAGAACATTAACATATTCTAAGTTTATTCATTAACTCTAAGGCTAGGCTGGGAGGATACCGACTCTCACTTCGGAGCTCCCACTCACCCTTCACCTGAAGGCTAACCTTTAATATTAATTACTAATCTTAGAACCAATTTGGGGATTTAGTCATCCACCCTGAAATCTCCACATTGAAGTCCTTCAAAACACATTTCTCTATTTATTTGCATGCAATTCCCATGAACTATGCAATTCATCCATGGAAATTGAATGGATCTTTCATTATTATTGTAGGACATTAAATCCTTTCAAACTTAATGTTCAACAACATATTTTAAAATTTCAATTGGCCAAATCAAAAGTAAATTAAGTTCTAAATGAAAAACCATCACAATCTCTTTAATACATTAAAAGCACATCAAATCCACATCAAACCATCATCACATCTCTAAGCAAGAAGAAAGACAAAGAAGACTACTCAGAATTCATGGAGAAGATATAGTAAAACATGGATTTTATATAAAAAAAGAAAAGTCATACAAACCACAAAAGAAAATACAACTTATCTCTTTCTCTTTCCCAATGCAATCCCTTTGAAGTTCCTTTGAATCCTCTTCTCTCTTCTTTACAACACTTGATTCTCTCTTTAGAATGGAAAGAAAGAAACAATTTCTCACTTTACTTCTTCTCCTTCACTCCTTAAAGAAGAATTCCTCCCAAATCCTCACTTCGACACACTACTCTACTAAACCTTAACACTTAACACACACTAGAACACTAAGAAAAAGCAATAGAATGCAAGAAAGCCCCCTCTCTCTCATCCAAAATCAGTTATTTAAGAGTTAGGGACGAAATGCCAAGAGTTTCCATAGGCATCCCTTCAGAATTTTGCCAAAACTCTTAAATTTTGAATTCCACCGACTTTGGGCGCCGGCGGCACAAGATAGGGCGCCGGCGGCACTCTATCATGCCAATTAATTGTTGGAGTCTCTGGATTTGGGCGCCGGCGGCGCCAGAACACTTTTTCACAATTTTGCTCCTTTTTGCTCTGAATTCTTTCTTTTTTTGCATCTTTTCGTTCCAATCACCTAAAATCATCATATTTGCAACAAATCATGAAAAATACCTTTCTTTAAAGTGCAATATCACAAAAAATGGGTAAAATTAGATAGCAAAAACTGTATATATTTTTGGTGCATCAAAATCCCCCAAACTTAAACTATTACTTGTCCTCAAGTAATCCTTTTACTACATAAAATAGAACTCTAGGAAATGTACTTTTCAACTGTATGACACTAAAATTTTCATTCAAAAGAATATATTGGTTAGATTTTCAGAAAAAGTTTAGTAACTCAGGTCAACATTACAGGTATAAGAATATTCAGTAACCAAGTCTAAGAGTTCTAGTCTTCTATTTATTTCAAGATAAACCATAATTTGTCACATTAAGAGTGCCTTAAAAGAATATGTGAAAAGGGAGTTCATGCAAACTTTACTAGAATGTAGGCTAGTACTTTAAATATAAATTCAGAAATGAAATCAAGTTTTCCCTTTAGAGTGATTCAAGTGAAGCCAATTTTTGATTAGGCATCTCCTCAAACTTCCCCTCTTTAACATTTTTCTTTCTTTTTTCTTTTCTCTTTTTCTTCTCTTTTCTTTTTTTTTTGGGATTGTTTTTTCAATCCTTCTTTTCTTTTCTTTTCTTTTCTTAAGGATTACTATATCTGGATAGCCTTTAATGATTTTGAACTTCACTCTCCTCTTTCTAAAGTTCAAACTTGAAACACCACCTTTCTTTATAGTTAGGAACAAGTTTTATTATTTTTCATAAAGTCACAATCTCTTCTTAATACACAATACTTTAAGTCCCTTAACATTTCAAAAATACAGTTTTCTTTACTTTAAATAGTTAACCATAATCAAATCCTTTCATACCAAATATCTTACTTCTATAAAATCAACTTTTATAAAAAAAAAATTTTCATCTTATTCTTCCATAATATTCAACTGAAATAAAAAGTATAGTTATTTTATAATGAGGTTCAACTGTCTGAAGTTATGCTAATAACATTTGAAAATATAATAGTTGAGAACAAATAAAAGTTTAGTATTTCTCTTCCCTCCCCCAAATTTAAGTTTTTCAATAAATTTAAAACAGTTCAGAGTAGAAGAAAACTAACCTCTTTGTGCTGAGATTCTGAAATCTTCAACTGCTATCTGGTATTAATCAAAATTTACAACTAGCAGGCATGAAACAATTAGTAGCAGTGATATAACAATTTTTAAATATTTGCATGGGTAAAGAGAAATTAACATTAAACATCCAAACATCCAACAAAACATTACAACATGAAACAAACAATCACACTACTAACAGTACAACTAACAGTTTTAAAATTTCAGTACAACATAACAATACAACATGAAAAGTAAATAACACTACATCACACAGTACAACACAGGTTTACATATCACATGAAAAGTAAATATCCACTACATCACATCAATACAACACAACACAACAAGATCAACAGAAATAAAAAAAAACCAAACTATCTGCCAGTCTCCATCACCAGGGTCAGCAGCAGGGTCATCAGCAGGGTCATCAGTAAGGTCAGGTCGGTGTATATCTGGGGCAAGTAGGAAAATCACATCAGTCTCCCCCCTCATAAATCTGACCTGAGCATCATAATAAGCAATATCAAACTCCACTCTCCTCTATAGATAATCTTCATTCACATCACTCCTCGCCTCAAATACATCCATCCGACCATGGAGTCTATCCATACTAGTACACTGTAGTCTCAGCTGCTCCATAATATCAGATAAGGTGGGCGGCTCAGATGTAGATGGAACATCATAACTCGTAGTAGGAATATCGGTACTCCTACGCTCAACTCTGGCTCACACATGAGACTCATAAGTATGAATACTATTCTTTGTAATAGGTGTCAATGGTATAGCCACTTCCTCATAACTACTGAACTCCACTCCAGACGGAACACACAAGGCATGGATTAAAGAAGGATGTCCTAATCCTCCGGTCGTCTCTCCTTTCACAATCGTCTGAATACTCTTGTAAATAATAGATCCAATATCAATCTTTTTCATCTTCTGTATACAGTAGTTCAGAATCACTCTATCTTTAGTATCTTTCGCTGTGGTGATAAGATGGTAATAGCCTTGCAGAAATGAAATAATGCCAGACCTTTGAAGCAACATTCAAAGTGGAGGCGGGGAAATTTATTAATTGTTTTTTACTTACTTTCCATTCTCCTCACCCTTCAGTCAGAAAAGCAATAACTTCTCTCATATTCTCCCTTCCAATGTCAAAGTTTTCGTACTCACACACAAATGGTTCCCGAGTTTGATATAAAGAAATGATGCGTTGAGGAGTAAACTCAACCATCTTTCCTCTAACAAGCACATACTCAGTCTCAGTCCAGGGTAAATTCGAATAGAATTCTCGAACAACTCCCATAACAACATTCACAGTGAAATAACAAAATCTTTCCCAGTTTCGCTCTGCAATTAATTATTCTACAAATCTGCCAGGACTATGAAAAGCTCGAACTTGGATACACTTCTTATTGTGAAGAATAGAGTTATAGTGAAATTAGGCTTTGATATTGACGAATCTCTCCTCATCAAAATCCAATTTCCTCTTCCCCCTTGGAGCCATGTGAATTTCTAAAATTTGCAATAAAATTCCAATAAATCCCAAATTCACAATGTATCAACTCCAAACACTATCTTAATCAAGTAAGAGCAAATTTCATCATGGAAATCTCAAAATCTCTCTAAAACTCCAAAAATTCCACCATAAGCAATGTGAGAGATTTCCATGGTGAATATCCAAAAAATTTAACTTAAAGTGAAGCTCTTACCAAGAGAAGTGCAAATCCGGTGTCGAAAAGCCTTGAAAACTCCTTAAATCTGGGATCTAACAAGCCCTAGATCTTCAAAATCGCGAAAATAGAGGAAGAAGATGAAGGAAATGGAAAAATTTGTGGTCCCAGGGCAAAAATCACGAAATCGAGGGTTTAAGACCTATTTCTGGGTTCGGGCGCCGGCGGCGCTCGATAGGGTCATCAAAATATTTTCTGGGTCCAAAAATTTTTTCGTAATTTCGATCGTTTCGACATCCACAATGATGTTTAACACTTCAATAAGCATTTACATCATACCAAAAGCAATAATAAACACATTTCTTCACACAAACCATACACAATAATCTTATATATATAAAATCTAAGTTACATCAAACACACAAAATTAGTTCATTCAAACCAACTATTCTTAAATATTTAGAGCAGCAAGTACTCTACGATAGGCAAGCACTAATATCTAAGCACACAATGAAAATAAACACATCCAAATCTAAGTTCAAAGCAAAGCAAATACTACACAAACCAAACATAACTAAGCAAAGCAAACTAAATGCACAACATACATAAGTAGAATCCATCAAATTACTCCATGTCAGTTTCATAACTATCCTCTCCTCTAATGTCTCCAATTGATTGCTAATGCACAAACAAGTTATAGAATGGATGAAATGGAAATTCGTCAGATGATTCCTCAGCAATCACCGCGTTCTTCTTCATCAGATTGATCAATCTCATCTTAATTTGACCAGTGTGATTGAACTGCTCTTTCATTCTCCAATCTATATGATTGAATAAATCAAAAATGTTATTGATCGCTTTAATAACGTTTCGTACCTCTTTCTCCAATTGCTTGATCCTCTGCAATATAATTCTGGAACCTTCCAGAAAGTAGGGTTGAATCGGCTGAGAAGTCTGCGTCGGTTGATCAGTAAGTAGATTCATGTCATCTTCATCTCCAACAGTCTGGTAGTTGTAGAGATTGGTTGGATCAACAGGTCTCCGTGGAAGAATAACCTATTCTCAACTTTCATATAGAACCTATGACTGACTACATAACAGGAATATGGTGGACAGGTTTCCAAGCCCATATTTAGATCCATGAACAATTAGTCCAAGTACTGATTTCACAAAAAGATTACCAATGTCAACCGGCCTTCCAGTTTGAATGCAGAAATTCAAAATGGCGCTTTCCTTGGTCACCTTGCTTATCTTCAATGTCAGAAGCAATTTTGCCAAAATGAAGTAATGTCACTGCTTCGACACTGGATTGGGAGATGTAGATGGGAAACTAATATATCCATTCTCCCTGATTTCCCATTCCTCATTCTCATCTGTCAAATATCGATACACATCATTCATATTATCCTTCGTGGTATTGAAATTAGAATAATGGAAAATAGAAATGTTTTCAATCATGAAGAGATCATTGATTCATGCAGGAGTGAATTGCACGAATGTACCACGGACAAATATAAACCCTTGGTTGATCTCGTGAAGATTCGCATAGAATTCTTTCACGACAGGAACAACAACGGCGGCGGTAGTGAAATAAAGGACTTCCCAACGTCTCTCCTTAATAATTTCTTCAGTTCTAGTTGTAGAATTATCCATACCTCGATTTATGAAGCCCATTCCCTTGATAATCTGACTTTTCATCATCACTTTGTTAAACAAACGCTGCGCTTCAAAACTTATAAACTTCCTTTTATTGCAAATGAGAGATCGAGAGGTTTCAATGGCATAGGAATCCATAGGAATCGATATGGTATTGGTGGTTTTCATTTTTCTGGAGTTAAGAAGTCAAAAACGGAGTTGGGGGAGTTATAAGGACGAAGATCTCGCTAAAAATTGCCAAAAATCGTGTTTTGAAACTTAAAAACCATTAAGCAGAATTTGGGCACCGACGGCGCTCAAACAGACAAGTTCAGTAGGGTAAAAAAGATAGGACGCCGGCGGTGCCAGTGGTAAAAAACTTTCACCGAACTTCGTTTGATCCAAATTATTCCAATATCTCGATACAATCCATCATTTATCAACTTTTTAAGTATTTAGGAGTAATTAGGATCCAGAAACAACTATCTAAAAATCATAACTACAACAAAGAAGCAAACATACCACAAAGATACATATGGGTTGCCTCCCATAAAGCGCTTGGTTTAACATCGTCAGCCCGACAAACCATTCAGTTAATCGAGATGACTCAACATTAAAACCTCTTTGAAATCAGGTTTTAACCCGTCAAAGTAAGGCTTTAATAGATGCCCATTAACCTTGAAATTCTTTCCAATATTAGGATCTTTAATATCAACAGCTCCAAAAGAATGAACTTTTACAACTGTAAAAGGTCCTAATCATTTAGACTTGAGCTTTCCAAGAAATAATTTCAATCTAGTGTTGTATAATAAAACTTTTTGTCCAAATTCCAAGTTCTTTTTCAATATCTTCCGATCATGCCATAATTTCATTTTCTCTTTATAAATCCTATCATTGTGATAAGATGCATTTCTAATCTCTTATAATTCATTTAATTGCATAAATCTTTTCTCTCCAGCGTTTTTCAAATTAAAATTTAACTCTTTTATCACCCAATATGCTTTATGCTCCAATTCAATTGGTAAATGACAAGTCTTACCAAACACTAGTCTATAAGGAGACATTTCTATAAGGGTTTTAAAAGCAATTCTATAAGTCCATAAAGCAGTATCTAATCGAGCAGACCAATATAATTTATGATTATCCACAGTTTTCTCCAAAATTCTTTAAATTTCACGATTAGATACTTCTGCTAAACCACTAGTCTGGGGATGATAAGCCGTAGAGATTCTATGAATAATATTATACTTCTCACTTAATCTCTTAATTTGATTATTCCTGAAATGGGATCCACCATCAGTTATAATCACTCTCGGCATTCCATATCTTGTAAATATATTTTTCTTTAAAAATTTTGAAACACTCCGAGCATCACATCTTGGTAACGCAACAACTTCAATCCATTTCGAGACATAATCAACAACAACCAATATATATAGATTTCCAAATAAAGGAGTGAATGGTCCCATGAAATCTAATCCCCATACATAAAAAATTTTAACTTCCAAATTATAATTTAGAGACATTTCATTTCTTCTAGATATATTACCTACTCTCTGACATCGATCACATGATTTAATATATCTATAAACATCTCTAAATAGAGTAGGCCAATAAATCTAGATTGTAAAATCTTAAAAGCAGTTTTATCAACACCAAAATGACCTCCAAATTTAGAATCATGACATTGTTGAATAATAAAATTTGTTTCTTCTTGTGGCACACATTTTCTAATAATCAAATCCTTACACTGTTTATATAGATAGGGATCATCCCAAAAATAGAATTTTGCATCATATTTAAACTTCTTTTGTTGTTGCCTTGTTAAATCAGGTGGTACAATATCACTTACAATATAATTCACAATATCACTATACCAAGACAAATTTCTTTCCATAATAGTATAAAGTTGCTCATCAGGGAAAGTTTCTATAACTTCTTTTTTAAATTCAAATAATTTATCATTTTCTATTCTGGATAAATGATCAGCTATTTGGTTATCAGTTCCCTTCCTATCAACTATCATAAAATCAAATTCTAGTAGAAGAAGTATCCATCTAATGAGTATAGGTTTCACATCCTTCTTTTTCATTAAATAATTGATAGCCAAATGGTCTGTATGCACAATACTTTTAGTTCCAATTAAATAAGGTCTAAATTTTTTAAAAGAAAATACTATAGCTAATAATTCACTTTCTGTTGTGGTATAATTAATTTGAGCCTCATTAAGAGTTTTACTAGCATAGTAAATAACTTTGAAAACTTTATCATACATTTGCCCTAATGCTACTCCGATTGCATAATCACTAGCAGCACACATCAGTTCAAATGGTTTCTCCCAATCGGGTGAAACAATTATAGGTGCAGTGATTAAATTTTCTTTTAATAATTTGTAAGCTCTCAAGCATTCATCATTAAAATCAAACTTTCTATCATTTTCTAAAAGTTGGCACAAAGGTTTAGTAATTTTAAAAAAATCTTTAATGTATCGCCTGTAAAATCCAGCGTGTCCTAAGAAACTCATCACGTCTCTCACAGTAGTTGGTGGCTGTAATCTCTCAATCACTCTAACTTTAGAAGGATCGACCTCCATACTATGTTCAGAAATTTTATGCCCAAGCACAATTTCTCCTGCAACCATAAATTGACATTTCTCCCAATTCAGAACTAGACTTGTTTTCTCACAAAGCTCCAAAACTTTTGCTAAGTTTTCCAAAAAAATTTCATATGAAGTCCCGAATACAGAGAAATCATCCATAAAAACTTTTATTCCATTATCTATCATACTACTGAAGATAGACATCATACATCTTTGAAATGTTGCAGGTGCATTACACAGTCCAAAAGGCATTCTTCGAAAAGCAAAGGTTCCATAAGGGCTAGTAAATGTTGTATTTTCTTGATCCTCAGGAGCAATAGGTATTTGGTGGTAACCAGTATATCCATCCAGATAATAGTAGTACTTGTGTCTAGCAAGTCTATCTAGGATTTGATCGAGAAAAGGAAGAGGAAAGTGATCTTTTCTGGTGAAGGCATTTAATTTCCTATAGTCAATAAAAATTTGCCATCCATTAATTTGTCTTGTGATTATAATTTCATTACTTTCATTCACTTCAACAGTCACTCCTCCCTTTTTCATTACACAATGTATTGGACTTACCAAGCACTATCCGAAATAGGATAAATAATTCCAGCATCCAGCCATTTTAAAATCTCTTTCTTAACTACTTCTTTCATTATATGATTCAATCTCCTTTGCGGATCAACTCTCAGTTTATGTTCTTCATTTAATAAAATTCTGTGCATACAAATCGAAGGAATAACTCCTTTAATATCTTCCAAAGTCCATCCAAAAGCTTTCTTGTATCTCTTTAAAGTTTCCAACAGTTTCTGTTCTTGATAATCATTTAACTCTGAAGATACTATAACTGGCAAGGCAGAAGATTCTCCTAAAAACATATACTTTAAATTATTAGAGAGAATTTTCATCTCAAGTTCAGGAGGTTTTATGATAGATGGAATTAAGCTTTTATTTCGACCTTCCATAGTGTCTAATATTTCGAATCTCTCCTGAACATACTCCAAATCTTCATTCTTCTCTTTATCAGAATTTCATCATCTTTAATTTCTTCTTCAAATAATTTTTATATTCTTCTTCTTTTTCAAATATATTTTTGAAGTGATCATTTCTCAGATAATCACAGACCTCCATCCTAAAACATTCATTATCTTTTTCCATTGAGGGATTGACGGCATATTTTTAGGTTGAGTGTTGTATTTTAAAAAAGGGGTCGCCTACAGAAGTTGTCGGCGAATTTTAAATTTTAAATTTAATTTAAATATATATATATAGTTTGGAAAGTAGCGTTTAATTTTTGAAAATGCTTTTTAAGTTTGAAGATTTTAAGATATGAAATCAAACTGATCTCACATCCCGAATAGTTTATATAAACGAGCACCACATCATAAACCGTGTATTTATCCCGAAGAATAGACACACTGTTTGATAATGGGGCTCGATTAAATAAACTAGAAGATTTGTGACATCCGTTTGGTCTGCGAACCAACTTTATAAGCCGACAAGTTCCCCTGCTTAATATGAAGGAATTAAGCAGGTTTATATTACTTGGGTTCTTGAAGTTCCCTATAAGGGCAAGCCCCTATAGTTAATTACATCTTAAATGACAGAAATCATTTAAGAAAACTCTCGATAATGATTAGTGGTTTTGCTCTCAAGAATTTCAAAGTTTAAAGTTTCAAAAGGATTGAATGTTGGGATTTCAATAGGGAGTGGATCAAGTTTGGAACAGTTAATTTCAAGAGTCCAAAGGAAGAAAAGTAGGAGAAGCTGAGGATCCAAGAAGAATCTTGGCAACTTCCCAAACTATCCTATTGTTAGGCTTCGATTTGGTAGTTTATTTAATGTTGCAATCCTGCCAATTTTATTTAATTAGGACTTATATTCGTATGACATGATCATACAAATAGCCTTGAAGATATGAGGGTTTATGTCGTACCAAACAACTACCTCGGAATCCTTAGACCGGTTAGGGCTTAATTTGCATAACATGATTATGCAAATGCCTAACGAAAAGTTGAGGAATTATATTGCACTAAGCAAACTACCTCGAAGTCCTATGGCTTTATTATTTAATTCTAAGAAAGTTTTGCTAAAGTAGATCCGGGTTTTGCTGATGACGATGGCCGAGCTGCCCACCATGCTCCAAGCTCCTTGTTGTTGCTGAGGTTTAGTTTTAGAAGTCATAAATCAGGAGATGATAGAAGTGTTTTGGTTTAGAAAAAATCTTAAAATCTAAGTGTTTTTTAATATTTAATTAAAACAAATCTTAAAGTTGTTTAAACAGAACCGATTAAGATCTCACGGTTCCGTCATCCCAGCACCGTTATTTTCATTGAATTCACTTAGTCCAGATGAATTTGCTAAACTCAACTGAATGAGTTCCACACTTTCATTTAGACAGTGGGAAATCACGTTAGCAACACGTGGGTTACATCATCCGAGGTATTCCTAATCATTCAACGAGACGTTTTAATTTAGTTGCAATTGTAGTTTTGTTGTTCTGTTTGTGATTAAATTTTGAGTTGTTTTATATTTTGGAATGTTGTGGCGGTGAATTTTATCTTATGGTGATTTTTAATTTAGTTTTGGTTTCAGTTTAGGGACTATCCTAAAGGTTTTGGTTTTCATGCAACAGTCTTATTTAACATGCAAGAAAAGTAAAGTATAGTGCATGTAAGTAAATTGCAACAAAGTAAATTGCAATAAAATAAAAGCTTACCTGGAGGGTCTTCCAGTCATCCCAAGCTGCACTTAAAACACATGTTAAGGCATTCAAATATTTCAACAGATACCTAGGTAAAGCTAAGGGAAGGGTTTTGGTTGTCTACCAAATTCCTAATCCTATAACTAGTCATCTCCTATGACGTCTAGTTTCTTGGTTTGGTTTAAGGATGATTTTCTTCATCAAAGAACAATTAAATTCAGTTGTTCTTCTAAAACATCCCGTCATATTGAGGAAGTGCTTAGGACAAGTCCTAAACATCTTTTCAATATTTCTGGGATTGTTTTGAGTCCAAGTAAACTTAGTTGCATAGGTGAATTAATCATCCAGGAGTTTAGTTAAACTTTGTCTCTTGCTCAGTGAACTTAGGTATTTGATTACCTGATAAATGAAGAGACATCTCACTTAGTACTCTATTTAAGAGTTATAATAATTAAAGCCTTTAAGGGCAAGTTAATTTATCAAGAATTTTAATCAAATTTGAGTTAATGATTTAAAGTGTTTCAATTTAATTATGAGGGTTTAATTAATAATTTTAAGTTTGGAATAGTGTTCAAATTATTTTAGATTTAATTTAAATCTTTACATTTTCAATTATCTTGGTATTTCAAATTGATGTTCATGTTTTAAATTTACTTAGATGGAAAGAGGTGTTGAAATTATTGATATGCTTTGATTTAATTCTTAATGATTTCATTTAGGTTTATTGTTAAGTAATTTTAATTTAATTTAATTCAATTTGATTTTAATTTAATTTAAATTTAATTTAATTTAATTGTAATTTAATTTTAATTTAACTTAATTTTAATTTTAATTTAATTTAATTTAATTTAATTTAATTTAATTTAATTTAATTTTATTTAATTTAATTTTAGTTTAATTTTAATTTAATTTAATTTAATTTAATTTAATTTAATTTAATTTTAATTTTAGTTTTAATTTTAGTTTAATTTTAATTTTAATTTTTAACTTTAATTGTTAATTTTAGTTTAACTTTAATTTTAATTTAATTTTAATTTAATTTAATTTAATTTTAGTTTTAATTGTTAATTTGGATTATTATTTTAATTTTTAATTAAGAACTAAATATTGTTAAAGTGAGTTATTTAGGGATTTTTAAATTAAAGAATAAATATCCTCTTAATAATATCCCTATTTTAATAATCCAAATTTAAATATATTCTTTCCAAAATTTAAATCATTTAATTAATTAAAGTTTCATTTTGATATTTTCAAAGTGTTTAATGGGTTTCTACCCCTTAATTTTCCTAAGTTTCAATCATCCAAGAGAAAGTTAAAATCAAATATTTTACCCTCCATTTTGTTTAAACCTAAAGTTTTAATTAAGGGTTAAAATTTTTAATTACTTTTATGCCCTTTTGAGCTTATTTATTTCATAACTCACTAAATTGAGCTCAAATGAATTTGAAATTTTTATGTCACCTCACTCACATGTCAATTAAGACATTAGAGGAGAAAATGTGATTTTTCTGAATATAATTTATTTATATAATTATTTTTAATGAAAAATAGGGATTTTTAAGGAAAATTCAACAACATGACCAAGGAAAGGTTTCTGTCCTTAAGAAAATTATGGGATGTTTCTAATGACTAGAGGACCACTTGGACCAATTTTGGTGATTTTTTGAATTATATTTTATTCATTATAATTATTTTGAATTTTAGAGTATTAATTAATTTTAAAATAAAAAAAAAAGTTGAAAAATAGATTTTATATTTTTCATAAATTTCTCTGGCCTCAAGGAGTCCAAAGAAAAAAATTTTATAATTTTCTTATTTTTCTTTGATTTTTTAGAATTATTTTAGTGAAGAAGGTTGAAAATTCATTTTTTAATATTAAAAATTACATTAAGCCTTTAAAATTCAATATCTTAACCTAGGGACTTAGGAAAAATATTTGGTTTGTTCCTAAGTGATTAGGAGTCAAAATGTGACATTTTTATGATTTTTAATATATTTTTTATTTTTATTATTTTTTAATTATTAAAATATTAAAATATTGTGAAAAATCAACTTTTTTAGAAAATTCCAATTTTAATTTTCCTGAACTCCCTAATATCAGAGAAGCTCCAAAATCATTTTTGTGAATTTTTGAAAAGTATTTTTGGAGTTATGAATTTTTAAAGTTCCATTTTGCTTATGAGGCTTAATCAATCCATTTAGTGGGGTTAATCAAGTCCAATTGATTTCAAAATTTTATGTAAGGTTCCTCTGACCCTAAAGAACAATGGAGAATTATTTTCAAGTCAATTTAATGTATGGTTAACCCTAATTAATTCAAATTCAATTTTAGGGGTTTAGGCCAATTAAGGTTAATATGAATGAATTAACTCAAAATATTTTTCATAGGGTCCCCTGGTCCTAAGAAACATCACCAAATTTTCCTAGAATTTATTTTACAACATGCTAATTATTGGAATTAAAATACCTAAAACAGTGACATGAACTTGAAAATTTAATAACTTTTCACAGAGATGGCCTCTGACCTTAAAAAATTCAGGGAATGTTCCCAAGATCAGAGGCTTCAAAAGCCCTACGGTCTCATGCCATGGTGAATTGTCTATGCAAATGAAGAATCAAAATATTGAAAATAGTAAATAAATTATTAAAAATAAAATACTCATCTAATTAACTTGATTTTTTTCCACATTATTCTCCTCTGTTCACTGAGCAAGAGGGTATTTTTATTTTATTTTTGTGATTTTTCTATGCAAAGATATGAATTTTCTAAGTTCTGGGTATTTAATTAATTCAGAAAATAGGGATTTATCTACTTATCCACGCGGCGCCGCGTCAACCTCGGCAGCTCCGAAGCCCCTACGTGTCGCGCTCCCATTCGACGCCGCCACTTGAGTCAGCAGCCACGCATCCCGCGGTTCATGTACCATTGCGCCGTCCGACTTGATCTCGACCTTCCGCTCGATACACGCGCGATCCAACGGCTCCTGGTCATCGTCTACAACTGGTGTGCACCCGTGACCGTCCACACTAAAACCCTAAGATCTCACTCGATTCTCAATGGATTTTCGAGTTCTCATACTCTATCGATTCGTCTCCATACGGTTTATAGGCTATGAAATTAACCCAAACAAAATGGAGAATTGCTGGAAGCTCGGGGGGAAGAATGAGTTCATACCTTTGCTCAGAGAAGTGAAGCTTCGATCTGAGAGTTGTGTCACCTTCGATTGAGTCCAAGCAAGCTCCACATGAAGTCTCTGGCTCTGGGGAATTGTCTAAGTATGAAAGTGACCAAGGCCGATCACAAAGCTTGGAGGCTGGAAGCAATGGCTGGCCTGGTGAGGGGGCATTTGCTGGGGAACTTCTCCTCTTGGTCTGGTGAAGGTGTAGGATCAATCAATTTGGGGATTGGTTCACTGTGGTGAAGTTTCCTGTTTTTTGGGTGGATTTTCAACTTAGAAATTGAGCTCACAGAGAGGGTTTTAGGGCTGGATTTCAGTGGGGATCAAGCTCTCTATGTCTGGAGAGGGGTCTAGAATGATTTTGGCAGAGTTTTGGTAAGGTTTTGTTCAACTCCTCGTTTGGCCGAGAGGTGGTGGTGTTTAAATAGAGGTGGCTTGAGGGCTTCACAGGGGCAATTGGAGGCTGGGATCAGCTGCTCAGGGGAGGAGAAGAACAGCCATGGTGTCCATTTAGGTTGGGACAGCTCAGCCAGGGAGAATTGAAAATTTTGGCTCACATGGAGCTCTCGGCCATGGTGTTTTCCGGCGACCCAGGTGGCTGGCCGGCCAAGCATTGGTCACCATCTTGACCAGTGAGGTCAGGGCTGGGGTTTGGTGCAAGCAATTAGCTATTGCCATGTGTAAGGAGGTTTGATTAAAATGGCATGGGGTAAGGGTCATTTTGGCTTGATTTTGGTCAATTCATGTATTTGGGTTTGATGCACCCACCAAGGGACTGGTTAGGGCTGAGGGAGGTCAGATGAGTCAGCTGGTTTGGAGTGGAGAAGTCCCCATCCAAATATATTTGGATTAATTTTGGGTTAGGGTGGAACATGGGTATGGCTAATGACTTTTAGGGAGTGTTTAAAGGATCTCCTCCTTTTGCCATTTGGGGAGTGGTAATAAGTCAAAGCTCTCATGTGGCTTGTGCATGGCTCCAAGGCTTGCTCATGGCTTAGGAATGGCTTGGCTCACTTGCATGAGAAAGTGATTTTGGGATTTTTGAAATTTAGGGGTATTTTGGCATGATGCCATTTTGGTTTGATCAACATGATGGATTTTGGACATAGGAGGTGGTTTTGATTAAAAAGAATGACAAATGAAAATGTCATGTGGGCTTTAGGATAGATTTTGGGCTTTTGGAATGGTTTTGGATGGGCTTTTAAAGTGGTTTAAGGAAGTGGGCTTTTGGATTTTAAAATGGGCTTTTAAATGAAAATTTTGTGAAGGGCCATGTCAAATAAATGTTGCAATTGGTTTAGGCATGTGTCATGAGTGATTTGGAGCAAATTTGAAGTGATTTTGGATTGAATTGGGTTTAATTTGGGGTCTTTTTTGGTAAAGGGGCCAAGGTGGGCCAAATTGGGCTAACTTGGGCTAAGGTTGGGCTAAATTTGGATTTGATGTAAAATTAATGTTGAGAAATGTTCATGGGAGTGTCACAAAGAGTTTTCAACTTTGGTTGGGCTTTGATTTTGGGATTTGGGCCCATTTGGGATAGGTTTGGGCTTAGGTCAATTTAAGGGATCTTGGTTTTGGGTTAGGTTTGGGTGGATTTTAGGTTCAAATTTTGGGCAAATCAAGTTAGGGTTTTGTTTATGGGGATGTTAGGACAGCTTTAGAAAAGATTTGGGGCCAATTGGGGTTGAGTTGGGTTGGTTTGGGTTAGGTTTAGGTCATGGGCCAAAATTGGGCCTTAGGCTTCAAATTGAAATTGGGCTCAAATGTCAATTAAATTGGACTTTGGTTTGGCCTAAATTGATTTTGGGGATGTTGAATTGAAGTTTAGAATTGAATTGGACCAAAATTGAGGTCAATTGGGGTGGTTTGGTTTGACATTGAGTTCACTTGGGTTAAAAATGGGTCAAATTGGGGGTTTTGGTAATAGTGGGGTAAATTGGCACAATTGGCCCATGGTGTAGTTGAACAAAATGAAATTGGGAGTATTTGGGATTTTTTGGAATTTTTTTTGGAATTTTCTGAATTTTTGGATTTTTGGGCTAAGAAGGGCATTTTGGGTATTTGGAGGGTATTGGGGGGTACTTTTGGAAATTTTGGTATTTTTGGCTATGGATGATTAATTTGAGTGGGGGGAAAATTTTAGGATTGATTTTGAGGAAATTTGGGTAATTTAGGTGATTTTGCAAATTTTGGGTAGTTCCAAGGGCATTTAGTAAGTTTGGTGGGTTCGGTGCCCCGGGGGTCAAAAATTGAAATTTTGGAAAAATGAAGATTGATCAAATTTGACTAGAATGGAATCACTTTGGTTGAGCCATGAAGCCAAATTAAGCCCATATGAGCCATGAGAGGACTCATTTGGGGCATTCACTATGTTGTTCCTAACCCTCTTAGCCAGGG
Source organism: Papilionanthe hookeriana x Papilionanthe teres (assembly GCA_022702705.1). Taxonomy (NCBI): domain Eukaryota; kingdom Viridiplantae; phylum Streptophyta; class Magnoliopsida; order Asparagales; family Orchidaceae; genus Papilionanthe; species Papilionanthe hookeriana x Papilionanthe teres. The sequence goes on from CM040426.1 coordinate 152,809,526, forward strand.
GCTTAGGGGTTAAGGACCATCCATATGAATTTCCTACATGAGTCAGGAAATCAAGTTGGGTGAGAGTGTGGTTTTTGGACTTGGAATGTGTGTTAGAGGGTAGTGTATGTGCAAGTCAACCCTCACCAGACCAGGCCACCCAGGGTATCCCTAAGGCCAAAAAGTCCTATAGGGAACTCATCCTTTAAACCTCCACATTTGATTTCAACCCTCTAGGTGATTAGGGGTCTACAATCAAGCTTGTGGGGTTTGCAGGGAGTTAAGAGGTGTTTGAATTTCTAAAGGGTGGGTTCCACTTCTAGTCCTCTAAGATTAGTCAAAGGAAAAGCCTATGGCTAGACCCTAAGTACTAAGGAGTGAGAAGAGAAAAGACCTCATCAAAAATGAGGTCAACAGGGATACTTCATAGATTTTAAAATATTAGAAGTCACCTCTTGATCATTAACTCTCATAGTTAATTCTCATTTTTGAACATCAATTACCACTCTTCCAGTAGCAAGGAATGGTCTTCCCAAAATGATTGGAATTTCTTTATCTTCCTCCATATCAAGTACAATAAAATCCACAAGAAAGATAAATTTATCCACTTTCACTAACACATCTTCCACCACTCCTTTAGGGTAAGTAATGGAACGATCGGCCAACTGAAGAGTCACAGATGTAGGAGAAATTTCTCCTATTCCCAACCTTTTGAAAGTTGATAAAGGCATAAGATTAATACTCGCTCCCAGATCACATAAAGCCTTTCCGAAAAAATTTTCACCTATAGCACACGGAATAGTGAAACTACCAGGATCTTTAAGTTTTTTAGGAAGCTTCTTCTGAATTATTGCACTACACTCTCCGCTAAGTGCAACAGTTTCATGATTTGTAAACTTTCTTTTCTTTCTTAAAATATCCTTCATAAACTTGGCATAGTCAGGCATCTGTTCTAATGTTTCAACAAAAGGAATATTTATCGTTAATTTCTTAAGGATTTCCAAAAATTTTCCAAATCTGTTATCCCTATTTTGTTTCTTTAATCTTTGAGGAAATGGAAGTGGTGGTTTTTCAAAAGTTATCTTCATTGGCTCAAGGGGATAATCCAAGTCTGGATAAATCTTGTTTGAACCTTTTCAATTTCCACCTTCTCTTTTTCTATTTTAACTTCTTTTTGCACTCTAGTTTCCAATTCTTTTCCACGCCTTAATTGAATAGCCTTAAGTTGTTCCTTGTTTTGATCTTTTGGATTGATCTCCACATTGCTTGGAAGTGTTTCAGAATGTCTATTATTAAGTGCAATGAAAATATGTCCTAATTGATTTTCAATATTTTTCATAGCAAAACCTTGAGCTTGTAATTGATTTCCCATATTCAGAATCATTTCTTCAGTAGACAACTTCTTATCCTTAAACTATGGGTTACTATTGAATCCAGGGGGATGAGATGGTCTAAAATTATTAGTTCCTTGATTGTTTGAATTTTCAATTGGATTCATAGAATTGTTAGCCCAGTGCAGGTTAACATTAGCATTGCTATTATTCCAATTGAAATTTAGGTGATTTTTCCAACCAGGATTATAATAATTTGAATAAGGATTGTTAGGTCTATTAATAGCATTTAAAGTCTCATAAGGCATTTGAGATTCAGTTATTTGTCCAAATGAATTTTCCTCCAACACTTGAGGTGGTTGAGAATAATTCATTCCATATTGATTTATTTTTTTAGAAAGGGTAGCAATTTGAAAAACTACCATAGTCATCATATTTGAATCATGAACACTAGCTACTCTCTTAGGATTTACCCGTTCAGAGGGCCATTGAAAATTATTAGTAGCCATTTCTTCAATTAATGTGTATGCTTCATCAAAAGGTTTTGACATTAATGATCCACTAGCAGCAGCATCTATAATAGATCTCAATGATCTCACTAATCCATTATAAGATGTTTTAATTATTAACAAATCTGGTAAAGCATGATGTGGGTACTTCCTAAGAAAATCTTTAAATCTCTCCCAAGCTTCATATATTGAATCTCCTTCAAACTGACAAAAAGATGTAATATCATTTCTTAGCTTAGCAGTATTTGATGGAGCGAAATATTTTGATAGAAACTTTTGAGATAATTCTCCCTAAGTTCTAATAGATCCAGGTGCTAACGATTTTAACCACGCATTAGCTTTATCCCTTAACAAGAAAGGAAAAATTCTAAGTCTGACAGCGTCACTAGACACTCCATCATATTTAAAAGTAGCACACAGTTCTAAAAAACTAGCAAGATGTAAATTGGGATCCTCATTAGGTGTTCCTCCGAATTGATTATTTTGTACCATTTGGATAATAGCAAGTTTAAGTTCAAATAAATTAGCAGCAACACCAGGATTTTGAATAGTTATATGAATTTCATCTGTTGTTGGGTTAGCATAATCTCTTAAAGGTCATGGCAAATTTCCAATATCATTTCTCTGATTATCTTGAATATTCGCCATTTCGCAATGATTTTTAATTTGTTTTGTTGTTTTCTAATCTTTCTTACAGTGCGTTCTAACTCTGAATCGTAAGGCACTAAACCTATAAATCCACTACTACGCATATACAATAACATAAATACTTTTTTTTACTTTTCTTTTTTTACTTTTTACTTTTTACTTTGACTTTGTCACCTCCCCGGCAACGGCACCAAAAACTTGACACACGAGGACTTTAATTTTATATAATTAAATGCAAGAATTTGTTACCACTGTAAGAAGATTTTAAGCTTCGGCAACGGCTCCAAAGACTTGAACGTGAGGGGCTTATAATTTATGAACTCAAATTTATATATTTATAATGATTTTGTAAAGTCCACATACTCAACGCAAGTATACGTATCATATCATGTAATACAGAGCTCTAGTGGAGTCATGGTTATCAATCCCACAGGGAAGTTTTAAGTTGAAGTAAAGTAAAAGTTTCACAAGTTATAATAATGCACCGAAATCTTATACTGTAATTACATTTAAAGTTCAACACTTACTTCTACTACTACTATGCAGAAAATAGTAACAACTAACTAAACTACAATTACTTCTACAAACTTGAAACAGAATTATCTAACAGACACACTAAACTAAGTATTTGAAAGGTTTTTGATATATATGAGAAAAGTATCTTTCTTCTTGCAATGAAAATATGATGTGCAGATTTATATGGATTAGTTATCTAATTTATTGTGCCAAATAGGAACATAGATGATTCTTTACCTTTAGAAGAGTACCCCCTCCTCTAAATAAGAAAAGAACATTGACATATTCTAACTTTATTCATTAACTCTAAGGCTAGGCTGGGAGGATACCGACTCTCACTTCGGAGCTCCCACTCACCCTTCACCTGAAGGCTAACCTTTAATATTAATTACTAATCTTAGAACCAATTTAAGGATTTTAGTCATCCACCCTAAAATCTCCACATTAAATTCCTTCAAAACACATTTCTCTATTTATTTGCATGCAATTCCCATAAACTATGCAATTCATCCATGGAAATTTAATGGATCTTTCATTATTTTTGTAGGACATTAAATCCTTTCAAACTTAATGTTCAACAACATATTTTAACATTTCATTTGGCCAAATCAAAAGTAAATTAAGTTCTAAATGAAAAACCATCACAATCTCTTCAATACATTAAACACACATCAAATCCACATCAAACCATCATCACATCTCTAAGCAAGAAGAAAGACAAAGAAGACTACTCAGAATTCATGGAGAAGATATAATAAAACATGGATTTTATATATAAAAGAAAACTCATACAAACCACAAAAGAAAATACAACTTATCTCTTTCTCTTCTCCAATGCAATCCCTTCGAAGTTCCTTTGAATCCTCTTCTCTCTTCTTTACAACACTTGATTCTCTCTTTAGAATGGAAAGGAAGAAGCAATATCTCACTTTACTTCTTCTCCTTCACTTCTTAGAGAAGAATTCTTCTCAAATCCTCACTTCTACACACTACTCTACTAAACCCTAACACTTAACAAACACTAGAACACTAAGAGAGAGCAATAGAATGCAAGAGAGCCCCCTCTCTCTCGTCCAAAATCAGTTATTTAAGAGTTAGGGATGAAATCCCAAGAGTTTCCATAGGCATCCCTTCAAAATTTTGCCAAAACTCTCAAATTTTGAATTCCAACGACTTTAGGTGCCGGTGGCGCTCTATCGTGCCAATTAATTGTTCGAGTCTCTGAATTTGGGCGTTGGCGGCGCTAGAACACTTTTTCACCATTTTGCTCTTTTTTACTTCGAATTCGTTCCTTTTTGCATCTTTTCGTTCCAATCACCTAAAATCATCATACCTGCAACTAATCAAGAAAAATACCTTTCTTAAAGTACAATATCACCAAAAATAGGTAAAATTAGATAGAAAAAATCGTATATATTTTTTGTGCATCAGGCGCCCTAGGTCAAATTTGCATATTTTAGCCCTTTTTGCTCCAAATTTGCTCATTTTTGCATATTTTTGCTACTTTGTCCTTAAATCATCATACCTGGAGTAAAACACCAATAATACCCTTTTTTAAAGTGCAATATCATCAAAATCCGTATAAAATAGGCATGAAAATCTTAACCTTTTTTCCTTGGGTCAAAATCCCTCAAACTTTAACTATCCTCAAGTAATCTTTAATAGTACATAAAAGTTATGATTCATTATGGTAAAGTTTTAATTCAGAAATACTATAATTTTGATTTAAATAAATATTATAGCAAAAATTCTAAAAAAACATTTTCAAGTAATTTGATTAATTCTACAGGTATAAGGCTATCTAGTCATCAAGTCTAAGATTTCTAGTCTTCTATTTATTTCAAGAATGACTATGTTGCAATATCAATTCACTTAGAATATTCAGAAGATAGGAATTTCATGAGAATTCTATTAAGTAAAGAAACTAGTCATAAATATAAGTTCAGAAATGCTTTTAGTTTTCCCTTTAGGTTAATCCAAGTGAAGCTGATTTTTGATAAGGCATTTCCTCAAGCTTCTCCTCACTTACCTTTTTTTCTTTTCTTTTCAGGGATTGTTTTTCAATCCTTTTTATTTTTCTTTCTTTTTCTTTTTCTTTTTAAAGTGAGGATTACTATATCTGGATAGCCTGTTAATAATTTTGAACTTCACTCTTCTTTTCCTAAATTTGAAACTTTCAAACATTCTTTACCTTATAAGTAATTCATAGTTTTTACATTATTGAATCCCAATCTTTTCTTTCTCAACTAAATTCCTAAGATTCTTAATATTTTCAAAATATAGTTTTCTTCACTTTAAATAGTTAACTATATTCTTATCCTTTTATACTAAATATCTTAACTTACAAAACTGATTTTCATTACCAAAAATATTTCTTTGAATTCTCTATAATATTTAGATAAAATCTAAACATAGTTATTTGAATTAAATTTTATCACAAAAATCATAATATAATTTTTGAAAATATGTTATTTGAGAACATTTAATAGTTACGATTTTTCTTCCCTCCCCCAAACTTTAAGTTTTATATAATTGAAATAATATTGGGTAGAAAGAAAAATTCTGAATATAAAATTTCATACCTTTGCACTTTAGGAATTTTTGTCTTTTTAAAATTTGTAGGTTCTTCTCAAAATATTCTAACTTCAACTGATCTGTAATATTTAAAAACCTTTCTATACACATAACAATTTATAGAATTTGTTGGGGTAATGAAATTTTAAAACAAGTAAAGAAAACTAAACATTAAACAACAACAACTAATTACACATGACATATGCATTTCACAACACAGAACAAACAGTTTACTATTTTAAACTAAAAAAAGTTCACAATTACAATTACCATTACAAATATCACAAACGTCCAGAAATGAAAATGCAAACTGCCAAACCAAACACATATCCCAGAAACAAGCATAGTCCACAAAATACAATAAAAATCAAAGTACAACAACAAAACTAAAACAAATAACACATCACATCACATCACCATCACAAAGATCAATCAAACTCTCATACAACGTCCTCATCACCCTGGTCAGCATGAGGATTGTGCTGATACTGAGTATACCGGGGGCATTCTAGAAAAGTCACATCAAGCTCTCCGCTATAGTACCTGGCCTGAGCATCATAATATGTCATTTCAAAATCAAAATGCCTCTGAAGATACTCACTATCATGATCATGTCTTCTTTCCAAACCTTCAATCCTGTGATCAATTCTTTCCAATTTTTCATCCAACTGCTCAAAACTTTTCCTCTGCAAGGTCATGACATTCATCAGATCATATAAAGTAGGGGGACTAGAGGCAGGAGGGTCATAGCTAGTAGAAGGAATGTCTCTACTAGTAGAAGGTGCCTTGCTCCTACTCCCTGTTCTTCATTCCTCATGGGATTCATAAGTCTTTATATTAGCTTTACTATAGGGTTTCATCGGATACACCCATTCCTCATCATCTCTCGCTTCAACTCCAGATAATTGACAAAGTGCATAAATAAGGCCAGGATGCCCTAAATATCCACTTGTCTCACTCTTTGTAGTGGCCATAATGTTCTTATAAATGATTCTCCCCACATTAATTCTTTTGTTGTTCTGAATACAGAAATTCATAACAACTCTATCTCTCGAGACTTCACTTTGATGATAGGTGGGTAGCAGAGTCGAACAAATGAGATAATGCCATGCCTTAACAGTGGCATTCATCATGGACAATGGAAAGTTAATCTGTTCACAATTTTTAATTTTCCAAACTCCTTTCCCATCAGTGAGAAAGTCGATAACATCTTTCAACGGACCTTCCATTGTTCCAAATATTTCATACTCGCTAGAAAAATAATCGTGAAGCTCGTAAAATGTGTTAATGCGATTAGCATTAAAGTCGTCAAAGAATCCTCTTACTTGGACTGATTCATCCTCGAGTTGAGTAAGATTGGAGTAGAACTCCCTCACAACTTCGATAGCAGCTCTGTTGGTTGTGTAGGAAAAGTTCTCCCATCCTCGCTCTTTGATAACTCATTCCACTTCTCATCCATGATTTTTGAAAACTCGATCTTGGATACACTTCTTACTTTGAAAGATTAAAGTATACCTTGATTGTGCTTTTGCATTTATGAATCTAGTCTCGTCGTGTTTGAGTCTTCTCTTTTGTTATGGAGCTATAGTTTGATCTATCAAAATCATAAAAATCCAAAATAATCTCCAAAATAATAATACAATGGCTTCTAAATGGGGTTTAAAGCAATCTAAATCAAATTCCATAAATTCCTTCCAAGTCTTTTCTCCACATTTTCAAATTTCCCAAAATTTCTTAATGTGGAAGAAATTCATGGTGGAAATAAAAAATTTTTACATAGGAGTGAAGCTCTTACCAAGGGAAGATGAAATTCGGTGTTAGATTTGTTGAAATCGCTCCAAATCCAAGATCTATCTAGCTCTAGGTTGACTTTTCGGGTAAAACGGTGAAGAAGACGATGTATAGTGGCATTTGACTGGTCAAAATCATGGTAAATGGGTATTTTTCATGATCTCGCCATCAGCGTGGTCGTGCGCCGTCGGCAGGCTCTATTGAATTAAATTCCATTCTTCTCGGGAAAATCGCTCCGTCGGCGGCATTGAGCGCACTGTCGGCGAGATTCTAAAAAATTGTTCATTTTTCAAATTTTTGTGGTTTCGATCAATTTTAAGCCTCGTCATCATCCGTTCGACCTTATAATCATATATTTTAGTGATTAAGTGATGTATTAACAAAAATAAACATACACACAACAAAACTTCACAATTATATATTGAATATAAGTGTTTACAACACACAATACATAACACTCATAAACAGGTATTTTCTCAACCTAAATCCATTTAATCAGTGTTGCAATCCAAACCAAAACACTTAAAACGCTGAGAAAAAACATTTCAATCATTATCTCATCTATACTGATATTAAAAAGCATACTACAAAAGTAAACACAATAAATAAAGTTTAAATCAAACTTAACATAAAGAAACAAATAAGCAAATCAATTCTACTACTCTTCAGAATCTGTATTGGTTTCTCCTCTGATATCACCCATTGCTTGAACATAGACAAACAGGTTGTAAAAAGGTCTCAATGGGAATTCTTCAGTTGAATCTTCATCAATCTTACCCATCTTCTTCATTAAACGTATCAGACTCGCTTCAAATTACCCAGTATGATCAAAATGCTCCTTCATCCTCCAATCAATACGATCAAAGAAATCTGACATATTGTTAACTTTACTCATTAAATTTTGTACCTGTTTCTCTAGATTCTTGATTCAGTAAGATCATCGGTGTCTTGTCCGCTACTAGAGATTGAATAGGAATAGAATTTTGAGATGCTTGATCCATGATCACACCCATGTCATTCTCTTCATCATTGGTTGGGAACATACGAGTTCGGTCTAAAGGTTTCCAAGGTAGCAGAATTTTCTCCCAAATCTCGTATGAAACTTGAAATAAACTGCATATTGAAAATATTGTGGAAGGATGTCCAAGCCCTTGAGATGAACGATCATGCCAACATCCCATTTCAATGCAGTAGTTCAATATTGCATTGTCTTTCGTAACTTTGCAGATTTTCATCGTCGACAATAATTTCGCAGATATGAAAAAGTGCTAATTCTTTGAAACGGGATTTAAAAGTGTTGCAAAAAAATTAACATACCCATTTTCTCTAACTTCCCAATCATCGGTTTTGTCCATAAAAAATTGGTATATTTCATTCATATTGTCTCTTGTTGGCACGAAATTTGAATAGCGGCAGACAGGGACATTCTCAAGCATGTATAATGATCACAGGAAAATATATTAAGAAATTCATACCCATTTTTTATGAAATTACACTTTAAAGAAAGGTATTTTCTTTATTTTTTTGCAGGAATGAAGATTTATAAGTGATGGAGCAAAAAGCATGAAATGGAGCGAATTTGGATCAAAAATGAAGAAATTCATGCAAAATGAACAAAGCCGCCGACGGTGAGATCGAACCCGCCGACGGCGAGATTATAAAGAAAATTTCTGAAGGATTTATAACTACCTCGCCGATAGTGAGCCCGAGCCCGCCGACGGCGAGATCGTGCGGTTTGAAGACCTTCTAGAAGCCCCGCTGACGGCGAGGTCGTTTCTCGCCGACGGCGAGACTGTTTAAAATGTCAGATACATTGAACCTGGATGCTTTTTGAAGAGGTGCTTAAGTACCCCTTGGACCTTTGTCTACCTCTATAAATAGAGGATGAATTTTAGTATGTGTGTCTATTTTAGGAGTCTTAGAGTATTCTATTAGTGTGCTTTTGAGTCTAAGTTGAAGTTTAGAGTGAGTAAGTGTAAGTAGTGAGTTAAGAAGTGTGTTGTACTAGAAGGAAAAGTCAAAGGAACTTCAAGGAGTCTGTTTGGGGAGGAAATCGAGATAAGTATCTTTGTTTATTGTTGTTAACTTTAAATGAAATCCATGCTTTGTTTAATTCTCATGCATTACGAGTAGTTTTCTTAGTCTTTCTCCTTATTTATGAAATTATGTGAATTGATGAAATTAAATAGAAGTGCCTAATATATTAAAATAAATTGTGATAATATTTTACTTAAAACTTAATTTACTTTCAATCTGGTCAATTGAATTGTTAAAATATGTTGAATTATCAACTATAGTAAAGATTACATCCAATATTCAGGGAAGTCAAAAGCCTTGGAAGTAGGGTGCAAATAAATAGGGAAATATTATTTATCGGACATAGAATTGGACATTTTAGTGTGACAGACTAAAATATTCAATTTAGTCCTATTGTTTGAGAGCTGAAGTGTAGATATTAGCCCTCAAGTGAGGGGAACATGGGAGCTCTGAAGTGGCCGCCAGTATCCTCTCGGCTTCAGCCGCGATTCGGTAATCGAGCATGGGACTAGTCAATGTTCTTTGCACCTGAGACCAAAGGGTAAAGAATAGGAATGCTCCTATTTGTCACAATACAATAAAAAAATCTATTTGAATTCATCATTCACTTAAGTTTCTAAAAACAAGGGGAAGGATACTTTTTCTAAAATCTTTAAATCAACTTTAAAGCATTAGTTTACTTTAGATCGCTTTAGTTAAGTATTCTAAATTCCGTATACTATATTAGTAAGTAAATCCTTTAAATTTAGTTGTTACAAATCTAGTAAAACTTCCCTGTGGGATCGATAACCAGGACTCCACGAGAGCCCTGTATTACTTGATACGATACATATACTTGCGTAGAATCCACATTATACATTCCATCATAAAATTAAATATATAGTAAGCGGGATCAAGTTTTTGGTGCCGTTGCTATTTTGTAAACATTAAAAAGTGGGTCAAGTTTTTGGCGCCGTTGCCGGGGAAGTAAAGAAATTATTTACTAGAGTAACGGACTATTTTAAAATTTATTTTACAAAATTGTATGCGTAAATTTAGAAATGAAAATTTAATACCTTACGATTCAAAATTAGAGCGTACAATTAAAAGAATTAGAAAACAAAAAAGAGAAATAATAAATATAACATAATTGGCGAATATTCCTGAAAATGAAAATATCAATCAATAGAGACCATTAATAGATTATGCCAACCCTACATTAGATGAAATTCATTTAACTATTCAAAACCCTGATGTAGCTGCTAATTCATTTGAACTTAAACCTGCAATTATCCAAATGGTACAAAACAATCAATTTCGTGGTTCACCTACTCGAAGATCCTAATTTACATCTTGCTAGTTTTTTAGAACTATGTGCTACTTTCAAATATGAAGGAGTATCTAAAGATGCTTATTAGACTTAGACTTTTTCCTTTTTCTTTAAGGGATAAGGCTAAAATGTGGTTAAATTCGTTAGCACTCTGGATCTATTAAAACTTGGGAGAGTTATCACAAAAATTTCTATCCAAATATTTTCCACCATCTAAAACCGCTAAGCTTAGAAATGATATAACTTCTTTTAGTCGGTTTGATGGAGAATCAATATATGAAGCTTGGGAGAGATTTAAAGAACTTCTTAGGAAATGCCCACATCATGCGTTACCAGATTGGTTAATTATTCAAACTTTCTATAATGGATTAGTAGGATCTCTTAGATCAATCATCGATGCTGCTGCTGGAGGATCATTAATTTCAAAACCATTTGATGAAGCTTATGCACTAATCGAAGAAATGGCTACCAATAATTTTCAATGGCTGCTGATAGAATGAATCCGAAAAAGATAGCCAGTATTCATGAAAATGATGCAATATCTATGTTAGCTTCGCAAATCGCTGCTATATCTAAAAAATTAGATCATTTTGGAATGAATTACTCTCCAACTATATGAGAAGAAAACTCATCTGGACAACTTATAGAATCTCAACCTTCATATGAAACTATGAATGCTATTAATAACAGACCCAATAATCCTTATGCAAATTATTATAATCCTGGATGGAAAAATCATCCTAATTTTAATTGGAATAATAATACAACTAATCAACCATGGATGAACAACATAATACAACCATTAGGAAATCCCTTTGACCAAGGAAATTCTAACTATAAACCTAGTTATCCACCTGGAATTAATAATAATAACCCTCAATTTAAAGATAAGAAATTATCCATAGAAGAATTAATATTAAATATGGGTCAACATTTACAAAAGCAAGGAAATCAATTAAAAAATCAAGGAAATCAATTACAAATACAAGGAAACCAATTACAAAATTAAGGAACAGCTATTAAAAATATTGAAACTCAACTTGGACATATCGCTACCGCGCTTAATAATAGAATACCTGGAACATTTCCTAGTAATGTGGAAACAAATCCCAAAGACAAAGGAAAGGAACAAATTAAAGCGATACAATTACAAAGTGGAAAAGAATTAGAACCTCGAATTCAGAAAGAACTTGAAAGTCAAAAAGAGGAAGTGGAAATCGAAAAGGAAAAGAATCAACAAGATCCGAACTTAGAAAATCCTTTAATACCAATGAAAATTTCGTTGAAAAACCTCCACCACCATTTCCTCAACGACTAAATCAACATAAAAAAGATAAACAGTTTGCTAAATTCCTTGAAATTCTGAAGAAATTAACAATAAATATTCCTTTCGTAGAAGCTTTAGAACAGATGCCAAACTATGTAAAATTCATGAAAGATATTTTAAATAAAAAAAGAAAATTTACCGATAATGAAACGGTCGCACTTAGTGAGGAGTGTAGTGCTATTATTCAGAAAAAGCTTCCTGAAAAATTAAAAGATCCTGGTAGTTTCACTATACCCTGCGCTATTGGAGAAAAATTCTATGGAAAAGCTTTGTGTGACTTAGGAGCAAGCATCAATCTAATGCCTCTATCAATTTTTAAGAGATTAGGATTGGGAGAAATTTCACCTACTTCAGTAACTCTTCAGTTAGCTGATCGTTCTATTACATATCCTAAGGGAGTTATTGAAGATGTTTTAGTAAAAGTGGATAAATTTATCTTCCCGGTAGATTTTATTATTTTAGATATGGAAGAAGATAAAGAAATTCCTATCATCTTAGGAAGACCATTTTTAGCCACTGGGAAAGCTATGATTGATGTTCAAAAAGGAGAATTAATTGTGAGAGTAAATGACCAAAAAGTTACTTTTAATATTGCTAAATCAATGAAATATCCTGCGCTAGAAAAAGATGATGAGTGTTTTCGAATGGAAGTACTCGATCATTTACAAAAAGAACATTTTAAGGAATATTATGAAGAAAAATTAGAAAAATAAAATACTGAATTAATTGAAAAAGCCGATATAAATGAAGAACTAGATTATATTCAAGAGAAATTTGAATTTTTGGATAATACAGAAAACACTGAATAAAATATAGTTCCATCGATTATTAATCCTCCTACACTTGAGTTAAAAATGTTACCTAATCATTTGAAATATGCTTACTTAGGTAATTCTTCAACTCTACCAGTTATTATATCATCTGAATTAAATGAATCTCAAGAACAAAAACTTTAGATACCTTAAAAAAATATAAGAAAACTTTTGGTTGGACTTTAGCAGATATTAAAGGAATTAGTCCTTCAATCTGTATGCACGGAATTATTTTAGATAATGAACATAAGCCTAGAGTAGATCCCCAAAGGAGATTAAACCCGATAATGAAAGAAGTAGTCAAGAAAGAAATTTTAAAATGATTAGATAATGGTATTATATATCCTATTTCTGACGATGCTTGGGTAAGCCCAATTCACCGTGTGCCTAAGAAAGGAGGAGTGACCGTAAAAGCTAATGAAAATAATGATCTTATCCCTATAAGACAAGTTACTGGATGGCAAATATGTATTGACTATAGAAAATTAAACACAGCCACCAGGAAAGATCACTTCCCTTTACCATTTCTAGACCAGATGTTAGATAGATTAGCCGGAATAAGTATTTTTGTTTCTTAGATGGATACACCAGTTATCATCAAATACAAATTGCTTTTGAGGATCAAGAGAAAACTACATTTACTAGTCCTTATGGAACTTTCGCTTTTCGAAGGATGCCTTTTGGATTATGTAATGCACCTGCAATATTCCAGAGATGTATGATGTATATATTTAGTAAATTATTTGATAATGGAATTGAAGTATTTATGGATGATTTCTCTATATTTGGAATATCATTTGACACATGCTTAAATCATCTTGAAAAAGTACTTGAAGTATGTGAGAAAACTAATTTAGTTCTTAATTGGGAGAAATGTCAATTTATGGTTGCAGGGGGCATTGTATTAGGGAATAAAATTTCAGAAAAAGGCATGGAAGTAAACCCTGCAAAAATTCAAGGTATAGCTAAATTACCACCTCCAACTACGGTGAAAGGGGTAAGAAGTTTTCTTGGACATGCTGGATTCTACAGACGTTATATAAAAGATTTTTCAAAAATTACTAAACCTCTATGCCAACTTCTTGAAAAGGACAAGAAATTTGAATTTACAACCGAATGCCCGAATGCTTTCAAATTTTTAAAAGATAAATTAATTACAACACCTATAATAGTTTCACCTAATTGGGAGAAACCATTTGAGCTTATGTGTGATGCTAGTGATTATGCTATAGGAGCAGTTCTTGGGCAAAGATATGATAAGATTTTCAAAGTTATATATTATGCTAGTAAAACTTTAAATGATGCTGAAATAAATTATACAGTTACTGAAAGAGAATTATTAGCAGTTGTATATGCTTTTAATAAATTTCGGCCTTATCTAATAGAAACTAAATGTATTGTGCATACTGATCACTCTGCTATAAAATATTTAATGCAAAAAAAGGTTTCTAAACCAAGATTAATTAAATGGATGTTATTAATGTAAGAATTTGATTTTGAGATCGTTAACAAAAAGGGAACTGATAATCAAATTGCTGATCATTTATCAAGATTAGAATATCATGAATTATCTGATAGTGATAATGAAATTATAGACAGTCTTCCTGATGAACAACTTTATAATATAAATGAGTGGAAAATACCTTGGTATGCTGATATAGTAAATTATATTGTAAGTGACATTTTACCACTTATGTTAACTTTGGAACAACAAAAAAAATTCATTCATGATACTAAAACATACTTTTGGGATGAACCATACTTATATAAGAAATGTAAGGATCTAATTATTAGAAGATGCGTGCCTTATGAAGAAACTGAACCAATTATTCAAAAATGTCATGATTCTGATTTTAGAGGACATTTTGGGACAGACAAAACTGCGTATAACATTCTACAATCTGGATTCTACTAGCCTACTCTATTTAGAGATGTATATAGATATATAAAAACCTGCGATAAATGCCAAATAGTAGGAAATATATCAAGAAAAAATGAAATGCCTTCGAATTTTATATTAGAAGTTGAAATTTTTTATGTTTGGGGATTAGATTTCATGGGACCTTTTATTCCTTCATTTGGAAACTCATATATATTAGTAGTTGTTGATTATGTTTCCAAATGGATTGAAGCGCAAGCTTTACCTAGGTGTGATGCTAAGAGTGTTTCAAAGTTTTTAATGAAAAATATTTTTACTAGATTTGGAATACCAAGAGTGATTATCACTGACGGAGGAACTCATTTTAGAAATAAATATATTCACAAACTAGTAGAAAAATATAATATTATTCATAAGATATCAACTGCTTATCATCCATAAACTAGTGGATTAGCTAAAGTTTCTAATCGAGATATTAAACATATTTTAGAAAATTCGTAAACCACTAATAGATTGGACTCGGTCTACAAGACTAGACAATCGCATTATGGGCATACAGAATCGCTTATAAAACTTCGATTGGAATGACTCCTTACAGGCTTATATATGGAAAAACTTGCCACTTACCAGTTGAGTTAGAACATAAAGCATATTGAGCAATTAAAGAATTTAATTATAATATGAAAGAAGCTGGTGAGAAAAGATTGTTGCAATTAAATGAATTAGAAGAATTAAGGAATGAATCATATGATAATGATAGAATTTATAAAGAAAGGATGAAATTATGGCATGATCGGAAGATAAATCAGAGAAATTTTGAACCAGGACAAGAAGTTTTGCTATATAATACTAGATTAAAATTATTTCTTGGAAAATTGAAATCTCGATGGTTACGACCTTTCACCATAACTCAAATATTTTCACATGGAACTATAGAAATTGAAGATCCAAAAACAGGACATAGATTTAAGATAAACGGACATAGATTAAAACCATATTTCAAAGGTAGAAGACCAAATTTTAAAGAGGTTTTAATGCTTAGTCGATTCGATTACTAATCGAAATTTGGTCGGCCGACGACGTAAAACCAAACGCTTTATGGGAGGCAACCCATAGTAGTCTTTTATTTTAATTATATACAAATTAGTGAGTCTGTAATATTAAAATAAATTTTACTATTCAATTTTTAATTAGAATCATCACAAATTCAAACCTATATGATGAGATCAGAAAATATTCGGACCAGAGCGAAATTGGGCAATTTCATCGAATCTCGCCGACGACGAGCCCGAGCCCGCCGACAACGAGATCCCGTGCCATATCTTAAAATCGGCTTTATAACTAGCTCGCCGACGGCGAGGCAGTTGAAAAATTGGTCTCTTAAGTTTTATGTGCGGTTTTGGACGGTTCTAAAGCCATTTCTTTGTAGAAAACCATCCCAAATTCATTTTTACACTATTTTCTTCCCTAGAAACCACTAGAGACCATTCCTTTCAATCCGAAATGGCCACCAAACTCTTAGAAACCACAAAAACTGGAGTTTTCAATCGAAGAAAATTCGTCAGTTCGGAGGCGCAGCATATTTTCAACAAAGTTTTGATGAAGAAGCGACTTATTAAAGAAAGGGGATTTGTCAACCGAGGAGTAGAGAATTCCACCACAAAAATTGAAGAAATGATCGTGCAGCGGCATTGGGAGGTATTTTGCTATACGACATCCGTCGTAGTTATTCCCGTAGTTAAAGAGTTTTACTCTAATCTACATGCGATCAACAATGGAAGTGTCTACGTCAGAGGAAGATGGGTAACATTTACTCCTTCAAGGGTAAATGAATTATTTTCTATAGAGAATACCTATGTCTGTCATTATTAAAACTTTGTTCCTTCAGGATACAATATGAACGAGATTTATAGATACCTGGCCGACGAACCTGATGATTGGGAATTGCGCGAAGATGGGTATGTCAGTTTCTCTGCATCACTTCTTAACCCTGTCTCGAAGCATTGGCATTTCTTTATCTCATCAAAATTATTACCCACTATAAGGGTAAATAAGGTTTCAAAAGAAGGCGCTATATTAAATTACTGTATTCAAATTGGACTACCTATCGATGTTGGATCAATTATAGTAAAGTCTGCATTGGGATTGATTGTGCATGGGTCAGTTCATGGACTTGGACACCCATCGACTATATTTGCTTTATGCGATCGATACCAAGTTTCTTATGAGGCGTGGGAAAAGGTACTTTTGCCATGGAAACCACTCGATCCTACGGATATGTTTCCAACTTTGGATAACAATGATGAGATTACCATTATTTCTAATAGAGCATCACAGAACAATCCTTTAGTGAGGCCCTTTACTGATAAAACAAATTTCATTCTGAAAAAGATTAAAGGATTAGAGAAAGAATTGCAAAACGTGATGAATTCCATCGATAATATCTCTGATATGTTTGATCACATTGACTGGAGGATGAAGGAGCACTTTGATCATACTGGACATCTGGAGGCCAGTTTTATTCATTTACTGAGACAGAAAGGGTGGATTGATGAAGAATCTACTGCAGAATTCCCTTTCAGGCCTTTCTACAATCTATTTGTGCACCTGCGTCACATCGAGAATATCAGAGAGGATGTTAGTTCAGACACTGAGGAGTAGTAAAGATTTCTATCTTATGTTATATTTGTGTGTATATATGTGTTGATTTTGATTTAGATTATACTATGAGTTGAACTTTAATTTGATCATCTTGGATTATATGAGAGTATAGATTTATTGTTGTATCTCAGCATTTAGTGTATAGTGGTTAGGATTGCGATGCTGAGTATTATGGATTTGGACATTTAAGTTAAGTATGTTGTTAGTTGTTAGTGTGAAGTTTGTAAGTCTCATGGATTTCATATATAAAGTTATATTGTTTGTGTTGTGTGAACTTTTGTGAATATAAGTATCTAATCTTCATACTAAATTATTAAATTAAGTAATCAGAAGATTGATTTAGGGCAAATCGAGGTTGAAAATGATTGACGAATTTCAAAATTTTAAAATTTTGGGATCTCGCCGACGGCGAGAATTATCCCGCCAACAGAGAGGGAGAGCCCGCTGACAGCGAGAGCGATCTCGCCGACGGTGAGATTTTCCCGAGAGTTTAGCCTTGGTAAATTAATTAGCTCACCGACGGCGAGAAAAATCTCGCCGACAGCGAGACCGCGAAATGTCCTATATTTTGACCAGTCAACCGACACTATTCTTCATCCCCTTCCTCAAAACTTCAAAAAATCGACCTAGGGCTCGTGATATCTTGGATTGGAGACGATTTCAACACTTTTTGACCCCATATTTCATCTCCCCTTGGTAAGAGCTTCACTCCTATGCAAAAATTTTTGATTTTCACCATGGATTTCTTCTACATTGGGAAATTTTGGAAAAATTCGAAATATGGAGAAAATACTTGGAAGAAATTCATGGAGATCGATTAAAATGGATTTTAGATGTTATAGGAAGCCATCTTAGTAATATTTGAAAATTTAGTTAAGATTTTTGCAAATTTCACAGATCAAAAAAATGGCTCCACGACAAAGACGAAGAGTGGATTACGACGCAACCCGATTCATCAATGCAAGAGCGCATAATCGTTATTTTGAAAATATTCAAGCAAGGAAATGCATACAGGATCGAGTTTTTAAGAATCCAAAAGGAGAGGTGGAGCGAGTAATAAAGGAACGAGGATGGGAGAATTTTTGCTATGTTTCATACAGAGCAGCAGTGGAGGTAGTTAAGGAGTTCTATGCTAATTTGACTATAATTGATGATGCACCAATCAAGGTACGGGGATTTTTGGTATAATTTAACGCTGCAAGGATAAACTCGTTCTATGAAGTTCGTGATCTGCATCTTAGAGAGTACGAGACTTTTGGGACGATGGAAGGACCTATGGAAGAAGTTATAGACTTTCTCACTGATGGGAAAGGCGTCTGGAAGATCAAGCAGCGGGAAAGGGTAAATTTTCCTCTTTCTATGTTAAATGCAACTTCAAAAGCCTGGAACTATTTTATCTGCTCTACATTGTTACCCACTTATCACCATAGTAAGGTAACAAGAGATAGAGCAATTCTGAATTTCTGTATTCAGAAAAATAGAAGCATAAACATAGGAAATGTTATTTATAGAAATGTTTTAGCCACTGCTCGAAGTGAGAGTGGAGGAGGATTGGGACATCCTGGTCTTATCTATGCACTCTGCGAATTATCTGGGGTAGAGGCAAGAGATGATGAGGAATGGGTTGAGCCTATGAAACCCATTACTCTGGCTAATATTAAGAAATATGAATCCCACGAAGGATGGAGATCTGGGATGAGGAGTTATATGCCTTCATCGAGTAGAGATATACCTTCTACTAGTTATGACCCACCTCAGTATACCACCCATACCCTTCAAGATTTGATGAATGAGATGACTTTACAGCGGAAAAGTTTTGAGAAAATAGAAGAAAAACTGGACCATATAGACCAAAGGATTGGAGGCTTGGAGAGAAGACATGATTATGATAGTGAATATCTCCAAATAAATTCGAATACTAAATAGCATATTATGAGGCTGAACGTCGTTACAGGAGAGGTGAATTAGATGTTGTCTTTCCTGAATGCCTCCACTACACACAGTATCAGCCTACTCAGTCTTCTCAGCCTGGAGATCAGGGAGATGATATAGCCTGGGATTTTGATGCGGAAGATTAGAGACTTTGTTTAGTTTGTTTAGATTAATTGTTATTTTGAAAACTTTATTTTTCTGTGTGTAATTATTCTGTACTTTCTATGGACTGTGGATTTGGTGTGTTTGTTTGTTTGCTTATGCTATAATGTTAGACTTTTTATGTGTGCTAAATTAGTTTGCAATTTTTCTTTTAGATAGGATGTTAGTTTTTCTTTAATGTGTTGTTTAAGTTTTTATAAGTTATGAACTTTTAATATGTTTAGAAAGTTTTAATATGTTTAAAGTAGGTTAGTTGATTGTATGTGTAGTAATAGATTAAGTTTTCATTTGTTGTGTTTTATACTTATTAAAAATATCTTATCCCAGCACTTTCTTTTAAATACTATATATATGGAAGAATACTAACAGTTTAGGTTCTTTAAATAATGAAAAAGCCTGCAAAAATTTCAAGGAAAAGAAATACCTAAAGCTCAAAGATATGATGTAAATTCATTGTATATTTTCCTTTTCACCATTTAGAAATAGATAGAAAAATTTAAGTTTGGGGGAGGAAAAATACAAATTTAATTATTAAATTGTTCTCCATTTCTATTTTCAAAAAAAATATTATTATTTGATTTTCTGTAATAATTTTTAATTCAGTAACTTGAATTAATTTATATAATTATTATAGAAAGTTGAATAGAATATTTCTAGAAATCTAAATTAATTTAATAGAATAAGATATTTGGTTAAAAGGAATAAGAATATAGTAAACTATTTAAAGTAAGGGAAAACTATATTCTAAATTTGAAATTCTTAAGTATTTAAGTGAAAAAGAAGAGATTGAAACTCAATGAAGTAAAAGCTATGAAATACATATACGCAAAGAAATATTTTAAGTTTCAAATTTAGGAAGAGAAAGTTGAAGTTCAAAATTATTAACAGGCTATCCATATACAGTAATCCTCACTTGAAAAAGAAAAAGAGAAGGATTGAAAATCAATTCAAAAAGAAAAAAAAAAGAAGAAAAAAAAAGAATAAAAAAAAAAGAAAAATATAAGTGAGGAGAAGCTTGAGGAGATGCCTTATCAAAAATTGGCTTCAATGGAATCAACCTAAAGGGTAAAACTCAAATATATCTCTAAACTTATATATATGGATTAGTATTTTACTAAATAGTGTTTTCTTGAACTTCCTATCATCTAAATATCTTAAGTAAATTACTCTTTTAAATATAGTCTTTCCTGAAATAAATAGAGAGCTAGAAATCTTAGATCTGATAACTAAATAATCTAATATCTATAAAGTTAATTTAATTACTTAAAAATATTTCTATTTAACTTTACTATAGTATTATTTAAAATTAATTCATAGTTGATTTGAATTAAAAATTCTATTGCAAAAATCATTGTTTTTATTTAGTATAAAAATTACTTGAGGACAAGTAATAATTAAGTTTGGGGGATTTTGATCACAGGAAAATATATTAAGAAACTCATACCCATTTTTTATGAAATTGCACTTTAAAGAAAGGTATTTTCTTTATTTTTTTGCAGGAATGAATATTTATAAGTGATGGAAGCAAAAAGCATGAAATGGAGCTAATTTGGATCAAAAATGAAGAAATTCATGCAAAATGAACTAAGCCGCCGACGGCGAGATCGAACCCGCCGACGGCGAGATTATAAAGAAAATTTCTGAAGGATTTATAACTACCTCGCCGACAGTGAGCCTGAGCCCGCCGACGGTGAGATCGCACGGTTTGAAGACCTTCTAGAAGCCCCGCTGACGGCGAGGTCGTTTCTCGCCGACGGTGAGACTATTTAAAATGCCAGATACATTGAACCTGGATGCTTTTTGAAGAGGTGCTTAAGTACCCCTTGGACCTTTGTCTACCTCTATAAATAGAGGATGAATTTTAGTATGTGTGTCTATTTTAGGAGTCTTAGAGTATTCTATTAGTGTGCTTTTGAGTCTAAGTTGAAGTTTAGAGTGAGTAAGTGTAAGTAGTGAGTTAAGAAGTGTGCCGTACCAGAAGGAAAAGTCAAAGGAACTTTAAGGAGTCTGCTTGGGGAGGAAATTAAGATAAGTATCTTTGTTTATTGTTGTTAACTTTAAATGAAATCCATGCTTTGTTTAATTCCCATGCATTCTGAGTAGTTTTCTTAGTCTTTCTCCTTGTTTATGAAATTATGTGAATTGATGAAATTAAATAGAAGTGCCTAATATATTAAAATAAATTGTGATAATCTTTTACTTAAAACTTAATTTACTTTCAATCTGGTCAATTGAATTGTTAAAATATGTTGAATTATCAACTATAGTAAAGATTACATCCAATATTCAGGGAAGTCAAAAGCCTTGGAAGTAGGGTGCAAATAAATAGGGAAATATTATTTATCGGACGTAGAATTGGACATTTTAGTGTGACAGACTAAAATATTCAATTTGGTCCTATTGTTTGAGAGCTGAAGTGTAGATGTTAGCCCTCAGGTGAGGGGAACGTGGGAGCTCTGAAGTGGTAGCCAGTATCCTCCCAACCTAGTCGCAGATTCAGTAATCAAGCATAGGACTAGTCAATGTTCTTTGCACCTGGACCAAAGGGTAAAGAATAGGAATGCTCCTATTTGTCACAATACAATAAAAAAATCTATTTGAATTCATCATTCACTTAAGTTTCTAAAAACAAGGGGAAGGATACTTTTTCTAAAATCTTTAAATCAACTTTAAAGCATTAGTTTACTTTAGATCGCTTTAGTTAAGTATTCTAAATTCCGTATACTATATTAGTAAGTAAATCCTTTAAATTTAGTCTGTTACAAATCTAGTAAAACTTCCCTGTGGGATCGATAACCAGGACTCCACGAGAGCCCTGTATTACTTGATACGATATGTATACTTGCGTAGAATCCACATTATACATTCCATCATAAAATTAAATATATATTAAGCGGGATCAAGTTTTTGGTGTCGTTGCTATTTTGTAAACATTAAAAAGAGGGTCATATAACTCATTAATTCTTCCAGAATTGAATGTTATCTACCTACCTCGCACATAGATGCTTCCTTGGTTGATTCCATGTAAATTGGCGTAGAATTCCATAACCATTGGAACGACTACTGTGGTATTAGTATAGCAAAACACTTCCCATCTTCACCTCATAATCATTTTTTCAATTGGTGACAAAGAATTACATAGTCCTCTGTTGATGAATCATCTTTCCTTGATTAGGCTTCTCTTAGACATCACCTTGTTGAAAAGTCGCTGCGCCTCGGCACTGACGAACTTTCTCCGGTTGTAAACTTGAAATCTAGGGTAATCAGGCCATTAGAGAGGAATTGAAAGTGGTTTCCATTCATTTTTGGGATTTGAAGTGTTTAGAAACCGTCCATGGCAGTTTATAAGGGGTGAATTCGCTAAAAACTGCCAAAATCCGCCATTTCGAACTCGAAAAACTGCCCACTCACCGATCTCACTATCGGCAGCCTCGAAGGCGCCGTCGGCAAGCCTTATGAAAATAATTCCAGGGCTCTCGCAAAAAACCAGCCATTGGCCTCGTCGAGCGCGCCGTCGGCTCCCTAGGCAAAAATTTTGTACATTACGTCGTGGTCTTTCACGTTCCAAATTTTCTCTATGGATTCAAATTCTTGATAATCAAAGGTCAAATTCAAGTAGTAGAATTCAATATTACTAAAAACTAACAACAAGTTTAAACAAACACACAAACAAATAAAGATAATTATGGGTTTCCTCCTATAAAGCGCTTAGTTTAACGTCGTCAACCCGACCTATTCAGGTGTTATTTAGGTTGAATGAGCATTAAATCCTCTTTATAATTTGGTCTTTTACACTCAAAATATGATTTTAATCTATGTCCATTCACTTTAAATCCATTCTCAGTCTTCAGATCTTCAATTTCAATAGCTCCATAAGTGTAAACTTGAGTCACAGTAAAGGTCCTAACCAACGAGACTTCAATTTCGTAGGAAATAATTTCAACCTTGTATTGTAAAGCAAAACTTCTTGCCCTGATTCAAAGTTCTTCTAGTTAATCATCTGATCATGCATTAACTTTAGTTTTTTCCTTATAAATTTTGTTGTTATCGTAAGATTCATTTCTTAATTCTTTTAATTCATTCAATTGCAACAATCTCTTCTCACCAGAATTTATCAAATTATAGTTGAATTCTTTAATTCCCCAATATGCTTTATGCTCCAATTCTACTGGTAAGTGACAAGTTTTTCCATATATAAGCCTGTAAGGAGTCATACCAATAAGAGTTTTATAAGCAGTCTCGTATGCCCATAATGCAGTTTCCAGTCTCATAGACCAATCTACTCAATTAGGATTTACAGTCTTTTCTAAAATTTGTTTAATCTCATGATTAGAAACTTCAGCTAAACCACTGGTTTGAGGATGATAGGCAGTAGAGAATCTATGAACAATATTAAATTTTTCTGCCAATCTTTGAATGTATTTATTCCTAAAATGGGATCCTCCGTCAGTGATAATCACTCTCGGCATTCCGTATCTTGTGAAAATATTTTTCTTTAAGAATCTTGAAACACTTTTAGCATCACAACGAGGTAAAGCTTGTGCTTCAATCCACTTTGATACATAATCAACTGCAATTAAAATATATAAGTTCCCAAATGAAGGAATAAATTGTCCCATGAAATCTAATCCCCAAACATAAAAAATTTCCACTTCTAACATGAAGTTTAGAGGCATTTCATTTCTTCTAGATATATTACCTACTCGTTGGCATCTATCACAAGTTTTGATATATCTGTAAACGTCTCTAAAGAGAGTAAGCCAATAAAATCCAGCTTGCAAAATTTTATGCACAATTTTGTCAATGCAAAAATGTCCTCCAAATTCAGAATCGTGGCATTTCTAAATAATCTGTTCAGTTTATTAATAAGGCACACATCTCCTAATAATAAGATCATTACATTTCTTATATAAATATAGTTCATCCCAAAAATATGCCTTTGCATCATGAATGAATTTCTTATATTGCTGTGAAGTTAGCATAGGTGGAAAAATATCGCTTACTATATATTTAACAATATCAGCATACCAAAGTATTTTCCACTCATTTATATTATAAAATTTTTCATCAGAGAAACTGTCTGTAATTTCATAGTCGGTATTAGATGATTCGAGATATTCCAATCTCGACAAATGATCAGCAATTTGATTGTTAGTTCCTTTTCTATCAATCACCACAAAATCGAATTCTTGCATTAAAAGTACCCATCTAATTAATCTAGGTTTAGTATCCTTCTTTTGCATCAAATATTTAATAGCAGAATGATCAGTATGCACAATACATTTAGTTCCAATTAAATATGATATAAATTTATCAAAAACATACATAATAGCCAGTAACTCTTTTTCAGTGACCGTATAGTTAATTTGAACATCATTAAGAGTTCTACTAGTATAGAATATAACTTCAAAAATTTTATCATATCTTTGACCAAGAACAGCTCCAATAGCATAATCACTAGCATCTTACATTAAATTAAATGGTTTCTCCCAATCAGGTTAAACTATTATAGGTGATGTGATTAGTTTTTTCTTTAATAACTCAAAGTCATTTGAGCAGTCTTCAGTAAATTCAAATTTCTTGTCTTTTTCTAAAAGTTGGCATAGAGGTTTGGTAATTTTTGAAAAATCTTTAATATAGTGCCTGTAGAAACCAGAATGTCCAAGAAAACTTCTTACTCCTCTCATTGTAGTAGGAGGTGGTAATTTAGCTATTACTTGAATTTTTGTAGGGTCTACTTCCATGCCATTTTCTGAAATTTTATGCCCTAATGCAATTCCTCCTGCAACCATAAATTGACATTTCTCCCAATTTTTGAACTAAGTTAGTTTTTTCATATAGTTCCAAAACTTTTTCAAGATGATTTAAGCATGTGTCAAATGATATTCCAAACACAAGGAAATCATTCATAAATACTTCTATTCCATTATCAATTAACTTACTAAAAAAAGACATCATACATCTCTACAATGTTGCAGGTGCATTACATAGTCTGAAAGGCATTCTTCAAAAAGCAAATGTTCCATAAGGACTAATAAAAGTTGTTTTCTCTTGATCCTCAGGAGCAATAGGTATTTGATGGTAACCAGTATATCCATCCAGAAAGCAGTAATACTTGTGTCCAGCAAGTTTATCCAACATTTGGTCGAGAAAAGAAAGAGGAAAGTGATCTTTTCAGGCGGTGGCATTTAATTTTCGATAGTCAATACAAATACGCCAACCAGAAACTTATCTGATAAGTATTAATTTCATTATTTTCATTTTCTTCTACAGTCACTCCTCCTTTCTTAGGAACACAATGAATTGGACTTACCCAAGTACTATCTGAAATAGGATATATAATTCCAGCATCCAGCCACTTTAAAATTTCTTTTTTAACTACATCTTTCATTATAGGGTTCAATCTCTTGGAGGGTCAATTCTTGGTTTATATTCTTTAATAAAATTATGTGCATACAAATTGAATGACTAATTCATTTAATATCAGCTAAAGTCTAACCAAAAGCTTTTTTATATTTTTTTAATGTATCCATTAATTTTTGTTCTTAAATTTCATTTAAGTCTGAGGATACAATTACTGGTAATGTTGAAAACTCTCCTAAAAATGCATATTTCAAATGATTTGGAAGATTTTTTAATTCAAGTTCAAGGGGTTTTATAACAGATGGAATTAATGTTTCATTTTGTGGTGTTCATTGAATTGAGCATTTCAAATTTCTCCTGAATATAATCAACTTCTTCACTTTCAACTTCATCATAATTATCTTTTTCTATATCTTCTTTTTCTTCATAATTTTCCTTGAAATATTCTCTTTTCAGATAATCACATATATCCATTCTGAAACATTCATAATCTTTTTCTATTGAATGATATTTCATTGACTTTTGTATGTTAAAGGTTACTTCTTGATCATTTACTCTCATTGTCAATTCTCCTTTTTGAACAACTATCATTGCTCTTCCTGTAGCTAGGATGGTCTTCCTAAAATTATTAGAATTTATTTATCTTCTTTCATATCTAAAATGATAAAATCTACAGGAAAAATAAACTTATCAACCTTGACCAGAACATCTTCTAAAACTCCCTTAGGATGTGTAATAGATCGATCAGCTAAATGTAGAGTTACAAAAGTTGGTGATATTTCTCCAATTCCTAACCTTTTAAAAGTTGATAGATGCATCATATTTATGCTAGCTCCCAAATCACATAATGCTCGCTCATAAAATTTTTCACCAATAGCACACGAGATAGTGAAACTACCAGGATCTTTAAGTTTTTCAGGAAGTTTTATTTGAATTATTGCACTACACTCTTCACTGAGTGCAACAGTCTCATGATCTAGTAACTTCCTCTTTTTGTTGACTATATCCTTGATAAATTTAATATATTCAGGCATTTGTTCCAAAGCTTCAACAAAAGGAATATTTATTGACAATTTTTTTAAAATGTCTAAGAATTTAACAAATCTTTTTCCTTTATCTTGTTGCTTTAGTCTTTGAGGAAATGATGGTGGAGGTTTTTCAACAATAATTTTCATAGGTTTCAAAGGAAAATCAAGATATAAACATTCATTTTCTCCTTCAGCTTCTTCGTTTTTCTTTTTAACTACAGTTTCTTTTTAAACTCTAGTTTCCAACTCCTTTCCACTTCTTAATTAAATAGCCTTAATTTGTTCTTTTCCTTTATCTTTAGGATTTACTTCAACATTGCTAGGTAAAGTTCCAACAGGTCCATTGCTTAATGCAGTAGCAATTTGCCCCAATTGGTTTTCTTTGTTTTTAATAGCAGCTCCTTGACTTTGTAATTGATTACCCATATTCAAAATTATTTCTTCCATAGACAACTTCTTCTCCTTAAATTGTGAATTATTATAAAAACCTGGTGGATTAGAAGATCTATAATTAGAATTACCCTGGTTGTTTATATTTCCTAATGAGTTTACAGGATTGTTCCCCCACTGAGAATTAACAGGATTTGCATTACCTTGGTTATTCCAATTAAAGTTTGGATGATTTTTCCAACCTGGATTATAATAGTTTGAATAAGGGTTATTTTGTCTATTATTTATTAAATTTATAGTTTCATATGAAGATTGAGCATCTACAATTTGTCCTAATGAATTTTATTCTAACACTGGAGGTGTTTGAGAATGATTCATTGCGTATTGATCTATTTTCTTTGAAAGAGCAGCAATTTGAGAAACTATCATAGTTAACGCATCAGAATCATGAACACTGGCTACTCTCTTAGGATTTACCCTTTCAGCGGGCCATTGAAAATTATTTGTAGCCATTTCTTCTATTAACACATAGGCTTCTTCAAAAGGTTTAGACATTAGTGATCCACCAGCAGCAGCGTCAATTATAAATCTAAGAGATCCTATTAATTCATTATAAAATATTTGAATAATTAACCAATCTGGTAAAGCATGATGTGGACATTTCCTAAGAAGTTCTTTAAATCTTTCCCAAGATTCATATATCGATTCTCCCTCATACTGACTGAAAGATGTGATATCATTTCTAAGCTTAGCAGTCTTAGATGGTGGAAAATATTTCGATAAGAATTTTTGCAAAAGTTCTCCCCAAGTTCTAATAGATCTAGGTGCTAACGAATTTAACCAAGACTTAGCCTTATCCATTAGTGAAAAAGGAAAAAGACTAAGTCTGACAGCATCATCAGACACTTTGTCATACTTAAAAGTAGCTCCAAGTTCTAAAAAACTTGCTAGATGTAAATTAGGATATTCATTTGAAGTTCCAACAAATTGATTGTTTTGTACCATTTGGATAATTGCAGGTTAAAGTTCAAATGAATTACCGGCTACATCGGGATTTTGGATAGTTAAGTGAATTTGATCTAATGTAGGGTTAGCGTAATCTCTTAATGGTCTAGATTGATGTTCATTTTCTATTTTGTGGTTGTTTACGTTGTTTTCCATTGTTTCAGAATTTATAGGTTCTTTTCTTAGTTTTTTAATTCTTCTAACGGTGCGTTCAAATTTCGAATCGTAGGGTATAAGATTTTCAGAACCAAATTTACACATACAATCAAAATCATTACACAGTAAAATAGTTAACTAAATAAATTGCAATTCTATTAAAAAGTTTTCTAACAGTCCAAAATTGTCTGTTACTCTAATTATATGTCCCTGACAACGGTGCTAAAAACTTGACCGCGATTTTTAATATTCTTAAAAATATAAGAATTTAACACCAATACTAGAAGTCTAAATTCTCAGCAATAGCGCCAAATTACTTTACTTGGAGCGTAATTTTAATTTTAGCAACAATAATATTATAATCTTTTAATCGCAGAGTTACCTTTAAACGCAATTATATGTATCACTCAAGTAATACAGGGCTCTAGTGGAGTCTTGGATATCGATCCCACAAGGAATATTTTAGAGGCTACAGACTAGGATTATAGAAATCAATTCAGAATCACAACTAAATCAAAATTGCCTATCTGTCACTAATAAGCAATCGACAATAATATGAAATTTAAATTAAACTAGTTCTGCTAACAAATAACTAATATTACTGAAGTTACGTTCAAATATATAAGCAAGAATCTTTCTTCTTTGTTAAGATATTTAAGTGAATAGATAATTAGAATTAGTTTTTAACTGGTGTCGTGCTAAATAGGAGCATAACTATTCTTTACCCTTTGGTGCAGGTGTTGATCTCATTTTTGATGAGGTTCTTTCTTCTCTTTCCTTAGTGCTTAGAATCTAGCCATAGGTCTTCTCCTTGACTATCCTAGAAGACTAGAGATGGAAATCACCACTTAGAAATTCAAACACTTCTTAACTCCCTTCAAACCCCACATGTTTGATTGTAGACCCCCAGGCCACCTGGAGGGTTAAAACCAATATGTGAAGGTTTAAAGGATGAGTTTCCTATAGGACTCTTTAGCCTTAGGATTACCCTGGGTGGTTTGGTCTTGGTGAGGTTCAGCTTGCACACACCACACTCTCACACACATTCCAAATCATAAAATCACTCTTACCCAACTTGGCTTCCTGACTCATGTAGGAAACTCATATGGATGGACCTCAATCCCTAAGCCCCTGGCTAAGAGGGTTAGTAACAACATATTGAATGCCTGAAATGAGTCCTCTCATGGCTCTTGTGAGCTTAGCATGGCTTCATGGCTCAACCAAAATGGTTTCACTCTACTCACACCTAATCAATCTTCATTTTTCCCAAATTTCAATTTTTGACCCCCGGGGCCCTAAACCCACCAAACCTACCAAATACCCTTGAAATTGCTCAAAACTTCCAGAATTGCCTAAATTACCCAAAATTTCTCAAAATAAATCCTAAACATTCCCCACCACTCAAATTGGTCATCCATGGCCAAATATACCAAAATTTCCAAAAATACCCCACAATACCCTCAAATACCCAAAATACCCTTCTTGACCCAAAAATCCAAAAAATCCAAAAATTCCCAAAAAATTTCAAAAAATACCAAATATTACCAATTTCATTTTGTTCAACTGCCACATACCCCAATTTTGTCAATTTAACCCAATTTGATTAAAAGTCTCAAATTAGCCCTTATGGCCCAAAGTGACCAACCAACCCAATCCATCCCAAATTCAATCCAAATGACACCCAATTTTCCCCAAATTTGTTTTGAAATCTTCCTAACATCCCCAAAAACAAAACTCAAAATTAATTTACCCTATATTTGGACCCAAACGCCACCCAAACCTAACCCAAACCAAAATTCCCCAAATTGTCCTAAACCAATCATGAACCCAAATATGCCCAAACCCCAAAATTAAGACCCAACCAAAATTGAGAACTCTTTGTAACACTCCCATAAACATTTTGCAACATTAATTTTACACCAAAACCAACATTAGCCCAACCTTAGCCCAAGTTAGCCCAATTTGACCCACTTTGACCCTATTATTAAAAGACCCAAATTAAACCCAATTCAACCCCAAATGACACCAAATCTTTTCTAAAATTTTCATAACACATTCCTAAATAAAAAGCAACATTTATTTAACATAATATTTTATAAAACTTTCATCCATAAATTTATTTTGAAGCCTAAAAGCCCACCTTCCTAAAACATCTAAAAGCCCATTTTCCACTAAACTTAAAAAGCCCAAAATTGGCTCTAATGCCCACATGACATTTTCTTCTCATCATCCATTTAATAAAATCACCCCCTAAGTTCTATTTCATCATTTAAATAAACTAAATGTGGTATCATGGTAATTTTTCATCAAAATGCCCAAAAATTCAAAACCCTTTTTAATGAATTTGACCAAGCTTTGCCCCAAGCCACATGGAGCCATGAAGCCATGGATAAGTCACATGCAAGCCTTGGGAGCCACTTTACACATCACGATGCCATTAATTACAAAAGGAGGAGACTCTTTTAAACTCTCTTAAAATGGTTTTAACCCTTTTAATGCTTCACCTTAACCCATGATTAATCCAAATATTCATGGATAGGGACTTCACCACCCTTTCCTAGCTGACTCACCTGACTCCCACAGCACTCAAAGCCCCTTGGTGAGTGCACCAAATCCAAATCCATGCATTTGACCCATTTGAACCTAAAATACACCCTTACCCATTCCATTTTAAATCAAGCTCTTTACACATGGCCAATGCCCATTGCTTGCACCAAATTCAATCCCTGGACTCACTGAGTCAGATGGTGACCTAACCCTGGCCGGACCACCACCTGGGTCACCGGAAAACCCCATGGCCGAGAGCTCCACGTGAGCCAAAAAATTCAAAACTTGTTTGCTGAGTTGTCCCAACAAAAATGGTCACTGCAGCTGCTCTTCTCCTCCCCTGAGCAGCTGATCCCAGCCCTCAATTGCCCCTGGGAAGCCCTATAGCTCTGGTTATTTAAACCCACCTCCCTCACGGCCAAAAGAAAGTGCTGACATTAACCTTACCAAAACTCTGCCAAAATTGCTCTAAACTCTTCTCCTGACTTAGAGCAATTGATCCCCACTGAAATCCAGCCCTAAAACCTCCTCTGTGAGTTCAATTTCTGAGTCCAATCTCAAGCCCAAAACCAGGACATTTCACCACAGTGAGCAAAACGCCAAATTGATCAACTCTACACCTTCACCAGACCAAGAGAGGAAGTTTCCCAGTGGAAGCCCCCTCACCAGGCCACCAAATTGTGCTAGAGACCAAAGCCTGAAATCGGGTTTGGTGGAAATCATACCTAGGCATTTCACCACAGCTCTAGGCTTCATCCCTAGCTTCCTTGGACTCCAACGAACCTGTCGAGCCTCTCTGATTGAAGCTTCACTTCTCAGAGCCAAGGTATTGATCTCTCCCTTCCTGAGAGTTTCTTTCGATTCTCCATTTTGTTTGAGTCCATTTCATAGCATCTTAGCCATATAGATGTGTTCGTCTTGTTGAGACGACTCCATAGAGTCCAAGATCGTGAAATTTGGTGGAGAAATGAGGGAGATCTTAGGGTTTTAGTGTGGACGGTTCTCAGGTTAGTGCTCTCGGGGATGATGAACGGATCCATTCGTGTGTGTATCGAATGAACGGTCCAGATAGCGTCAGACGGAGGCATGGAGCGGAACCGCAGGACGCATGGCTGCTGAGTCGGATGGCGGCACCGAATCAAATTACGCCGCGCGGGCTTTCGATCCGGACAAGGATGACACGGTGCTGACTGGGTTAAGTAGATAAATAGGATTTTTCTGAATTTATTAAATAGCCAGAAATTTGAAAAATCATATCTTTGTATAGAAAAATCATAAAAATAAAATAAAAATACTCTCTTGCTCAGTGAACGTAGGAGAATAATGTGGAAAAAGAATTAAGTTAATTTGTTGAGTCTATGATTTTTAATTATTTAAACACTCTATGTGATATTCTAATTCTCCATTTGCATGCATAATTCATCGTGGCATGAGACCATAGGGCTTTTGTAGCCTCTGTCATTGGGAACATTCTCTGAATGTTTTAAGGCCAGAGGCCATCTCTATGACAAGTTATTTATTGTCCAAGTTTATGTGCCTGTTTTAGGATTTTAATTCTAATAATTAGTATAATGATTAGAAAATTCTACAAAAATTAGGGGAGGTATCTTATAACCAGAGGACCCTAGAAAAATTATGGTTTGATTTAATTCCTTAAGAATAACCCTAATTAGCCTAAACCCTTGGAATTGAATTTTAATTAATTAGGAGTAACCACACATCAAAATCACTTGAAAATAATTCTCCATTATCATTTAGGATGCAGAGAACCTCACATAAAAATTTCAAGTCAATTGGAATTAATTTAACCCACTAAATGAATTAATTAAGTGACATAGCTATTTTAAAAATTAAAAAATTCATAAAACCTAAAATACACTTCGAAAATTCACCAAACTTGTTTTGTGGCCTCTCTGGTATCAGAGGAGTCTAAAAAAATTAAAATTGGATTTTTCTAAAAAATTTCATTTTTAACCTCATGTTCAATATTTTAATAATTAAAAAATTAAGAAAATCACAAAATATTAAAAATCACAAAAATGTCATATTTTGTTCATTAATCACTTAGGAACCAACCAAATATTTTCTTAAGTCTCTAGGTTAATATATTAAATTTTAAAAGCTTAATGTAATTTTTAATGTTAAAAAATGAATTTTCAAACATTCCCACTAAAATAATACTAATAAATCAAAGAAAAATCAGAAAAATACAAAAGTTGTTTCTCTGACTTCCTTGAGTTCAGAGGGACTATGAAAAATACAAAATCTATTTTTTAACTTTAATTTTATTTTATAATTAATTAATACCCTAAAACTCAAAATAATTATAATAAATAAAATATAATTTTAAAAATCACCAAAATTGGTCCAAATGGTCCTCGGGTCAGTGGGAACATCCCATAATTTTTTTAAGGACAGAAACCTTACCTTGGTTGTGTTGTTGAATTTCCATTGAAAACCCTTATTTTCTACAAAAATAATTATATAAATTAAACTAAAAATGGAAAAATCACTTTTTCTCCTCTAATGTCTTAATTGACATGTGAGTGAAGTGACATAAAAATTCCAAGTTTATTTGAACTCAATTTAGTGAGTTATGAAATAAATAAGCCTAAAGGGGCATAATGGTAATTAAGGAATGTTATCCATAACTAAAATTTAGGCTAAACCAAAGGGAGGGATAAAATATTTGATGTTAATTCTTATTAGATGATTGAAACTAAAGTAGTTAAGGGGTAGAAACCCATTAATCACCTTGAACATTTAAAGAAGAAACTTTTATTAATTAAATCATATAAACCTTGGAAGTTAATTAAAATGTGAATTATTAAGGTCAAGGGATTTTGAATATAGAAAGATTTTAATTCTTTAAATTGGATCAAATATTATTTAGACATCAATTAATGGGACTCTAAAAATGATGATTGGAACTAATAATTTAAAAAAGAGAATGATTTTTGAAATTTTATAATTAAATTAAAAGATATTTGGATTAATTTGAAATTATTTGAAAATCAAATTGAAACAAACTCAAGATGCTAAAATTAATCTGAAATTGTTTAAGACTTAAATCAAATCAACTTTAAGACATCAAAGATTAACCTGGAACAATTCATGATTAAAACATCATAAATTAAATCATTTTAAAACATTAAAATTAACCTAAAATATTAAGATCATTTAAAACATAAAGGTTTAACTGAATTAAACAGCTTGAACACTTTTTTAACTCAAAATGATTTAAAATACCTAAAAGGACCAACTAAAACTTTATAATTAAATCAAAATCACTTTAAATCTTCAACTCAAAACTTCGATTAAGATTGGTTAAAATCTTTAATGAACCAAGTCAGCCCCAAAGACTTTCATTATCGTAACTCTTAAATGAAGCATTAAGTGAAATGTCACTTCACTCATTGGATAATCAAATGTCCAAGTTCACTGAGCAAGAAACAAAACTTAACTAAACTCTCGGATGATTAAATCACCCGTACAATGAAATTCATTTGGACTCGAAACAATCTCAGAAGTATTGAAAAGATGTTCAGGATTCGTCCTAAGCACTTTCTCAATATGATGAGATGTTTTAGAAGAACAATTGAATTTAATTGTCCTTTGGTGAAGAAAATCATCCTTAACAAAACACAAGGACCTAGATGTCATAGGAATTGACTAGTGATAGGATTAGGATTTTGGTAGACAACCAGAACCTTCCCTTAGCTTTACCTAGTTACTTGTTGCAAATATTTAAATGCTCTAATATGTGTTTTAAGTGCAGCCAGGAATGACGAGAAGACTCACCAGGTACGTTTTATTTTATTGCGATTTATTTTGCACTGTACTTTACTTCTCTTGCATGTTAAACAACAAAGTCACACTGCATGAAAACTGAAACTTTTAGGATAGCCACAAAACTGAAACCCAAAACTAAATTAAAATCAACACAAGATAAAATTCACCACCACAACATTCAAAAGATAAAACAACTCAAAATTTAATCACAAATAGAACAACAAAACAATAACTTCACCTAAATTAAAACGTCTCGTTGGATGATCGGGAATCCCTCGGATGATGTAACTCACGTGTTGCTAACGAGTTTTCCCACGGTCTAAATGAAAGTGTGGAACTCATTCAGTTGAGTTTAGAAAATTCATTTGGACTAAGTGAATCCGATAAAAATAACGGTGTCGGGATGACGGAACCGTGGGATCTTAATCGGTTATGTTTAACCAACTTTAAGATTTGTTTTAATTAAAACATTAAGACATTTGAACCTTAAGGCTCTTCTAAACCAAAACACTTCTCTCATCTCCTGATTTTCACCTTCTAAAACTAAACCTCTGCAACAACAAGGAGCTTGGAGCATAGTGGGCAGCACGACCATCTTCATCAGCAAAACTTTGGTCTTCTTCAGCAAAACCTTTCTTAGCATGAAATAACCAAGCCATAGGATTTCGAGTTAGTTTTCCTAGTGCAACATAAATCCTCAACTTTCCGTTAGGCATTTGCATAATCATGTTATGCAAATTAAGTCCTAACCGGTCTTAGGACTCCAAGGTAGTTGTTTGGTACGACATAAACCCTCACATCTTCAAGGCTATTTATATAATTATGTCATATAAATATAAGTCCTAATTAATTAAAATTGGCAGGATCAAAACATTAAATAAATTCTCAAATTGAAGCCAAACCATAGGATAGTTGGGAAGTCACCAAAGTTCATTTCGGGTCTGTGACATCCCCTACTTCTTTTCCTTTGGATTCCTGAAATAAACTGTTCCAAATTTGAGCTAATCCCTTTTGAAATTCCAAAATTCAATCCTTTAAAACCTTAAACTTTGAAATTCTTGAGAGCAAAACCACTGATCATTATCGAGAGTTTTCTTAAATGATTCCCGTCATTTAAGATGTAATTAACTATAGGAGCTTGCCCTTATAAGGAACTTTAAGAACCCAGGTAATATAAACCCTGCTTAATTCCTTTATATTAAGCAGGGGAACTTGTCGGCTTATAAAATTGGTTCGCAGACCAAACGGATGTCACAAATCTTTTAGTTTATTTAATCGAGATCCATCATCAATCAGTGTATCTATTCCTCGGGATAAATACATGGTTTGTGGTGCGGTGCTCGCTTATAAAAACTATTTGGGATGTGAGATTTGTTTGATTTCATATCTTAAAATTTTTAAATTTAAAATTATTTTTCAAAAATCAAAATGCTACTTTCCAAATTATATATATATTTAAATTAAACACACAACCTATAAATATGCCGACACCAGGCATAAAGAACATTGACTAATCCTATGCTTGGTTACTGAATCTGCGGCTAGACTGAGAGGATACCGGCTCTCACTTCGGAGCTCCCACGTTCGCCTCGCCTGAAGGCTAACAATCTACACTTCAGCACCCAAACGATAAGACCGAATTGAGGATTTTAGTCTGTCACTCTAAAATCTCCAATTCTACGCCCGATTAATATTATTTCCCTATTTATTTGCACCCCGCTTCTGTGGATTTTGATCTCCTTGAATCTCGGATTTAATCTTAACTATAGTTGTCAAACTCAATAGATTTTAACTTTTCAATTTACCGGATTGAAAGTAAATTAATATCTAAGTTAAAGATTATCATAACTTATTTAAATCTTTTATGGCATATTAATTCTATTTATCATATCACAAAAATTTCAAAATAAGGAGAAAGATAGAACAACAACTCAGAATTCATGGAGAGGATGCAATAAAACTTGGAATTCATATATAAAAGTAAAATAATACAAACTAAAGTAAATAAACACAACTTATCTTAAATTCCTCCCCAAGCAAACTCCTTGAAGTTCCTCTGAATCTCTTCCTTCTTTACAGTATATAGAATTCTCCTTCAAAATGGCAATGCAAAAGAGATCTCTCACTTCTCTTCCACTCTTACTATCCTTCGAAGAATTCCTTATAATCTCTATTTGAACTCACTATTTAACACTTAGTAATAACAATGGACACTAGTGGACTCTCTATATGACACTAAGTAACTATTAGAAATCTATAATAGTCCTTTTTACAGACTCTTCGTGACTTTTAGAGAACTCCAAAAGGACAATTTTTCAGCCTAAAATGGTTCTTTTTAAAGTTGTTGAAGAGTCTCCAAGGGTTTTCCAGGCATACCTTCAAAAATCATCCAGATTCGACGTATATCGTGAAAGAACCGCCGATCCCACCATCAGCGGCCTCGAGCTGCACCGTCGGCGGCCTTTAGAAACTGTGCTTTAAACTAACCTCATCGTCGACAACCTCAAACTGCGCCATCGGTGGCCTCCTTTGTAATTAATTCTGAACTCTCAGGAAAATGACGCCGTCGTCACCCTCGACCTCGCCGTCGGCTCCCTAGGTCAAATTTACATATTTTAGCCCTTTTTGCTCCAAATTCGCTCCTTTTTGCATATTTTTGCTACTTTCTCATTAAATCTTCATACCTGCAGTAAAACACCAAAAATACCCTTCTTTAAATTGCAATATCATCAAAATCAGTATAAAATAGGCATGAAAATCATAACCTCTTTTCCTTGGGTCTCTTGCGTAATTGCGGTCGGGTCAATGGTTGAGATAGAGACAGGATTGAAACTAAAATTTTTTAGATATGATAATGGTGGTAAGTACATTGATGGTGGGTTTAAAGAGTATTGTGCAGCTCATGACATCAGAATGGAGAAGACCATTCCTTACACAACATAACAAAATAGAGTTGTAAAACGTCTGAATAAGACGATAAATGGGCGTTCTAGAGGCATGAGATTGCACACCGGACTACATTCAAATTTTTGGGCAGATGCGGTCAGCACTGCAGTTTACTTGATCAACGGAAAGTTATCTATTTTATTAGACTGTGAATTGCCTGAGGAGTTATGAAGTGGGAAAGATATTAAATTTTCTCACCTTAAGACTTTTAGATGACTTTCTTATGTTCTTATTAATCATGTTGCTTGTAGTAAGCTCGAGGCTTAGTCAAAGAAATGTTATTTTACCAGTTATGGAGACGAGAAATTTGGTTATCATTTCTGGGATGATCAGGACTGGAAGATCATAAGAAGAAGGAATGTGATTTTTAATGAGAAGATGATGTATAAGGACAAGTACAGTATAATTTTTGAGGTTGCTCCTCAGGAATCCAAGTTGATAAGGTTTGATGATCTGCCAGAGGTCACAGTGCAGGGTTGTCATTCATGTGATGAGAAAAGTGGGTACAGGGCACCCATTTATATTATTCCACGGTTAGTTTCAGAGTCGTCCACCCCTACAGCTACAATTCATAGGTTATTTAGGAATAGACATTCTCCTCACCGTTTCTCACCAATCTTGAACTACATTCTACTGAAAGATGGTGGAGAACCAGAGAGTTATAAAAAAATAAGGCAAGATGAAAATTCTAGCAAGTGGGAGCTGGTCATTAAAGAGGAGAAAAATTCCTGCTAGGGAATGAGACTTGGAAGTTGACAGAAGATCCACTAGGGAAGAAGACATTACGCAACAAGTGGGTGAACCAGGTGAAGACTGAGCATGATGGCAGTAAGAGGTACATGGCTAGAATTGTTGTAAAAGGCTTTCACTAGAACTAGGGCATCGATTACTCTGAGATCTTTTCTCTTGTGATGAATCTCACAACCATTAGGATGGTATTATCTATGGTGGCTATCAAAATTTATTTCTTGAGCAGTTAGATGTGAAGATAGCCTTTCTTCATAGATATCTTGAAGAAGACATATACCTGCACCAACCTAAGGGGTTTGTGGTACAAGGAAAGGAAGATTCATTTTGTAGATTGAAGAGGAGCTTGTATGGCCTAAAGTAAGCTCTTAGACAGTGATACAAGAAAATTGAAAACTTCATGCACAATGTAGGGTACGACAGATGTCAGACAGATCATTGTTGTTATGTCAGATATTTTGATAATTCCTACATTATTTTACAGTTGTATGTAGATGACATACTTATTAAAGGGGTCATTATTGACGAGATTAATAATCTGAAGAAGCAGATGTTACAGCACTTTACAATGAAGGATTTGGGAGCTGCAAAGCAAATCTTTGGCATGAGGATCATCATAGACAGAGTAAGAGACACGTTGAGACTCTCACAGGCTGAGTATGTGAAAAAGGTACTCAACAGATTT
Source organism: Papilionanthe hookeriana x Papilionanthe teres (assembly GCA_022702705.1). Lineage (NCBI taxonomy): Eukaryota > Viridiplantae > Streptophyta > Magnoliopsida > Asparagales > Orchidaceae > Papilionanthe > Papilionanthe hookeriana x Papilionanthe teres. Next base: position 152,848,652 of record CM040426.1, read on the forward strand.
AACATGGACAATGCAAAACCAGTTGGCACACCTTTGGGAAGTCACTTCAGACTCATCAAGAATCAGTCATCTTAGTAGAGGAGGAATGAGACCACATGAGTAAAGTTCCCTATGCTTCAGCTATTGATTCACTTATGTATGCTATGGTTTGCACAAGACTAGATATTGCCCATGTAGTGAGATTTGTGAGCAGATACATGAGTAACCCAAGGAAGGAACATTCAGAGGCTGTGAAGTTAATTTTGTTGTATCCGAAAGGCTCTACAGAAGCCATCTTGTGTTTCTCATGAAAGATTTTAGAGGCACTAAGCTACGTTGATGTTGATCTAGCGGGATACATTGATACCAGAAGGGATACTACAGGTTATGTTTATAATCTTGGTGGCAATGTAGTGTCATGGGGCTCTAACCTATAGGAAAAAGTTTCTTTGTCTGTCACATAGGCTGAGTATATTACAATGTCAGAGGAAGCAAAAAAGATGATATAACTAAAAGGCTTTTTGGAAGAATTGGGTCAGAAGAATTTGAAGGGCAACTCTTTACAGTGATAGTCAGAGTGCCATATTCCTTGTCAGAAACCTAATATTTCAATCTTGGTCCAAGCACATTCAACTTAAGTACCACTTCATATGATCATTACTAGAGAACTGACAATTGCTACTTGAGAAACTGAAGTTGTGCTCAAATTTAATTATTCTTCTGGCTTGAAGACAGGGGCTTTGAGTTGTAGAGGTAGAGGATATCATGTTTGAGGAAGAGGGCAATGCAGCTAGTGTCCCAGTCTCCAAGTGGAAGATTTATTTTGTTTTGTGGAGCCCGGAGCACTTCTCATTTTTGACAGTCTCCATTAGAAAAGCTTTACCTGTTTCTACTTTGGAATTTTTTTTCCCATTTTTCAGGAAAAAGGATCCCCCTCTCCCGTCTTTCATAAGTAGGTCGCCTCTTGATCGGAGGATGGGGTTGTTTCGGCTGATAGACCCGAGCGACAACAATTGCTGAATTAGTTTTCTTGCGACCAAGCCAAGGTAGAAAGTTCTCAGAAAGGAGTTAATAGGTGGCTTCTTCTACGGTTGGCTTACGACACGACAAAAGGATCGTGCATAGCAGCTCTCTAGTTTTTCCTTTTCTTTTGTGTGGCTTACGGAAGAGGAGAGAGAGAGGAAGAGAGAGAGAAGAAGAGAGAGAGAGAGAGAGAAGAAAAGAGATAGAGATTTCTTGTATTCGTCAAAGTGATCAACTCAGTAATTCCTCAAAGCAATAATATCTTTTGTAACTCCGTGGATGTAGACAATTTGCCGAACGACGTAAATCATAGTGCCTGCTTGGTTGTGCCATTTTCTCGTTCCAATTTTTTCTTTATCGCCGCCATTTTTCACAACAGGTTTCAAGTAGGAGCGGAGTGGAAGGGAAATTTATGCGATGGATTCAGGTGATATAGGAGAGGGGGAGGTGGGTAGGGAATGATTCAAGAATGTGAGGGAAGATGACGAGAGTGGATCGATTTTTGTCCTGCTTGCATTTTGAAAGATGAGAAAAGTAGAGGACACTGACCGGTGCAGTAGCAGTATTGTGGTTTGTGGGGTGTCTGCTATCAGGATAATGAAGAGGTTTGTGGTGTGCTAGAGAGCAAACAATGATATGACGAGATGATGTTGATGGGTATAGCAACGGTGAGGCAGTTTCTTATGTGCCGACGAGCATGAGTATGAGATGAGGAGGGGACACCTACAGGTGCAGCAGCGGCGGGATGGAATCACTGGCGACGGGAACGATCGGGCATAACGGAGGCCCTTACATGTAAAATATAAGTTTGGAAGCCGCGAGATGTAAATAACAATGTTTGGGGGCTGCGGTACGTAAGAGGCCCTTATTCTTATTGCAACAAAAAACACTTCTTTTTTTAGCAGTAAGAAGGTAAAATAGTGCAACTAAATATAATTTAAATCAAAGATCTTAGGCTATTAGTTAGAATTTAGGCTTTCATCCAGAAGGTCATACGTTCATGATCTCATATATTTGATGTGCGTATCTTTTTAATTTAATTTGTTCATTACAAAAATAAAATAAAATAACATAAAACCTAAACAACCGTTATTACTGCTTTCCATAGAGATGATATTGAATACACAAGCTCAATTCATGTAGAAGTTGGTGCTTAAACTATAAGAACATTTACATGCGTCTAAATGCCATATTTTCTATGCATGAAATCGTTTATTACACTCTTAGAAAATTTTTGGATGGTATAATGTAAAAATTAAAATTTATCCATTAGATATATAAATACATGAAAATTGGAACAAAATGAAAATTTGAAATTGACAACTTCAACATTTTCACTATGTGCTATATTTTGCTCGTCATGTGTCGCGTACAGGAAATAATTGATGAGGCTCAGAAGTAGCTGGCTTGAAGGACTGAAAACAGTAGAAGAAGACAAAATGTTGCTGAAAGGGCGAGGAAGGGGGCCTCCGGACCTGCGGCATCTTGTGATCATCTGGCATTTACCCAGCCATTTGAAGCAGGCCATATGCTGTAATCGTGCAGCAGAGGTGGGGCTCAGCATTCGTATTCATAATAAGTCTCATCTTCCTCCCTTCTATTTTTCAAAATTTACATACATGTCATCTGACACCAATAATTTGATATGTACATTCATAATATTTTTTAGTATCATCAACTTATGCATTGAAATGTGTTCTTCAATTTTAAAAGATATCATTCCTGAATCCTTTTCTAAGGTGGGGGCAAAGACTTGTGAGTGTATAGAAGATGATGAAACAAATAAGAGATGGATGACGTACATCTCTTTGATTTTCTAAATTTTCCCAATAAAATTCCTTCTTTGTAAAGTTTTTCTCTATGACACGCCACCGAGACTTGGAGGGAGTGATCCCTTGATAATCGACTCGATAGAGAAGGAGAAGACATGAGAGAGAGATTGAGAGGGAATCCTCGCCGACTTGGAAAATTCCTCCACTCTTCGAACTTACTCCTTTTTATACATGGGACATCTTCAGACAATTTTAATGTGAATAGATTTACAGTTGAAGTTGTCAGATTGTCAATGATAAGCGGTAGTGATGTTGTTCCTAGTAGCAGCAAAATGATAAGGGTTATAGGAGCCTAATTACATCTTTATGGAGTCGGTACGACCCTTGCCGCTGGCTTGATGAAAGTTCTTTCTGTTAATTGCTTGGCACCCTCAATGATGAATTGCTATGTGCCTCTATCAGTGTGCTCATTGCTATATATGTTGCTTTGCTCCGATCACCATTCCTGATTGATTGAGTTGAACCACTTTGTCACGTGATCTTAATTAATCAGCTTCAGACGATGATTTTGATTGAACCATTCCGGCAAGTGGGTTTCACCCAACCACTTTAGCAAGTGAGCTCAGTTCAACCACTTCAGCAGCTAGGCTCAGTTCAACCACTTTGGCATGTGAGCTTAGTTCAACCACTTCGGCAGGTGGGCTCAGTCAACCACATCTGCAGGCAAGTTCAATACAACCAGGAAAAGTAACACTCGTCAGAATTAATGAATCATATTATTCATGTATATATTCAGTTCCCTGATTGTCTCATCTCTCGACTTAGAATCTTCGGAGAAGAATAAAGGAATGAAGATTGCTTTCGCTCTCCTTTGGGGCCTTTGAGGTGGGGGTTTTAAACACATTTTGGTCATTGATCTCTTGCATTTCCTAAGATTTTAATTTGTACTTTGAGAAATTTGATTCTCCTTTTATCACCTCTTTAATGCCCTGGGGCTGCCCTTCACATCATTGCATTTTCATTTTTTTTACAGGGAGTAACCCGTAGGTATGACGTTCGGTAATTTTTAGGATTCATTCATTTCTTAAGTACTTCGGTACTTTTGAAAAGAAATGTTATGTCTTGATTTACCCCTACCCCTTATGTCTGTTGAGGTCCACTGAGAAAATCATGATCATTTCTTGATGCGGAGACATCTGAACAAGAGCAGGAATGAGCCTCTCTATATGTGATAGTTATGGGGATTCTCGTCCCATCGCATTGTTTATTTTGCACTTAAAAATAAAAATACAAAAAATGAGTAAAAGATATTGAAGAGCATTTATTGAAATGAATTTAAAGTGATTATCTTCCCCCCTTTTTTACATTAAACTTAACTGCAAGATCAGAGACATATTTACTAGCAATGAAGAGCTAGTTCTCGTTGATGGACTTGAGTGGACCTATATCGCCGTGAATTAGAATGAAAAGCCAAAAGAGAAGAGTAGAGGTGTCTTGTCTCGAGAGGGTGTATCTAGGTGTCCTGTTACGAAATTTTGGGCCAAAGAAAAACAAGAATCGACACAATCCAGAAGAACACACAGAGATTTAACGAGGTTCGACAAAGACATGCCTGCGTCCTCGGGAGCAGAGCGGCGAATTTACTATTTCAGAGGAGTTACATAGTTTGGTTCAAACATACCCATAGGGTTACACCTCTATTTATACAAACCATGAGAGTAATAGGTGTGAGATAGGTGAGCGGTAGGTGAGATGTGGTAGGTGAACGATAGGTGGGATGGTAGGTGAGATACTTAATTAGGAATCTAATTAACTTAATGTAGATCGGGTCTCCACATTACCCAACAAGTCCTGCCCTAGATCAAAATGGATCGTTGGGTCCGTGTCAATCCGAATCAGATATTTTAGAGCTGATCGTTATAGTTGTAGTTGAGTTGATTTTACTAGCTGTGGGCCTTTTAGTATCTTCTTTTTCGTCCCTGTTTTCTATTTTATCAATATTTTTTTACTTCCCCTGATGTCTCCTATTGTAAGCAAAGTACCCACGGCTTCTCAATATCCTTAGTGAGGCCAAAAGCTAGAGAATATGGAGTTCCTGAGCAGTGAACCATCCCGAGGTCAAGCTACTTGTGATTTATCCTTGGATAGGGGTATTATTGCTACGTTTCTTGAGAAGCAATGGCTTGACGGATCTATTTTGTCCTAAATGAAGGATTTTCTTTGTTTTCTTAGGAGAATTATTAGTTGGGCAATCCTCATGGAAGCCCCTTGTTGAACAAAGAGAAGGGAAGCATCTTCCTAAGGGAGAAGGTCACACCGATGAGAGGAATAAGGAGGTTGGTCCTTTTGTTGAAAGAATTTTCAGTTTTTCTGAAGGACCCCCTACATAGCCCATACGACTGACTTTAATCACTTCCCCAGGAAAGCGAGGATTACCAACTGCCGAAGTTTCTCTTACAGATGGCTTTTTGACTGAGGCTAAAGACCGTATTACTAAGCTTGAGGCCAGAGTAGCTGATTTGGAGAGTAGGGAATTATTTTTCTTTACGAAGCTTGAAGAGGAGCTTGCCTTAGTTTATCAATCCCAGATCATGAATGCGGTTGAGTTCGGTTGTATGCCGGAAGTAGAATCGGCTTCTCACCGCCACTGTGAGGAGGTGGAATTTGCAAGGTCAGAATTAACTTTCTTAAGGCAGCACGTGGCGTTGGGAAAATGTAGCAAACACCAAAACTCCTATCATTATAAGATCCCACCGAGGGGAGCAAATAATCATACGGTGAGTCGAGGTTCGAGGGATTTCTCCCCTGGACCCAAAAACAACCATCCTAGGATAAGCAGCCCCTAGTCTACCCTTCGGAGCCTCGGTTTTCTTTCTTGCACATTTTTCTCTCCTCCTTCTCCGGGATGGTTCTTCGATCGTAAGCGATAGCACCGGCTCGGCAAGTTTCAAACTTTTAGCTAGCGCGCACCGAAGCGTTCGGGATATGATCAAAGATTTTCTTTGAAGATTTTGCCCGTACGGTACTCCATCCATCATTGGTCGTGTAAGGGTCTATCAGAACAATAGGATCCGTTGAAATAACATTGAAGGAACCTCCTCGGGGTTCCTTCATGTGTTCCTTTGGGATCGTTATGTTCCCTTTCCGGAGATTGTCGTTAAGCCAACTCTTGAATTGATGCAATGCTCTATCTTGTGCACGAGCATCTCCGTGTAAGGGCAATAGTTCGGATGATCTTTCTTATTGACTTCGGCTCCCGGCCTCTTAGGCTCGGTAGCCGAAAATCTGGTGTTTTCATTAAACTGCGAACATCTTTGCTAATGCGTTTAGTCTTGAATAGATATTCCTTATTCAGAAATTTTTTCGTGGTATGTTGCGACAAGGCTAGATGCTCATAATACTCGAGGTGACTGATAGCTTGGTCGAGGTCGTTGATAGTCCTACTGAGGTTGTTGATAACTGTTGTGGTTGTTGGTAAGTTCAATATGCTGGTTGATAATCGGGCCGTGGTTGCCTGTATCCGCACCGGCTACTTATCTTTACTCCATCGCCGCGACGATTCCGCATTTCTTTTCAAATGCTTTTACGTGCTTCTCATTATCGGTCTTGTCTACAAACTTAGCTATTTTGGTTTCCTCTTGCAAGCTCCCCGTCTTACCGAGCAACTTCTCGAAAGTCTTAATTGTAAATCCTTTAAGGAGAAGTGCTATCGGGCCATGGATACTTCTTAGCAAAATACCGATCGCATGTTGTTCCCGAAGCTGAGGCTCACACTTCATGCTTAAGTTTCTTCATCGAAGTATGTAATCCACCAAAGTTTCGCTCGATTTCGTTGATCCACCACTAAATCATCGATGGTGATGTGGTGCCGGTGCCCCGCAAACCGCTAACGAAGAGGTTTTCTAAGTTTGAAAAGGTCTTAACCGAGCCATTTGGCAATTCTACATACCAATCGAAGGCAATCCATGATAGGCTGTCGACAAATTGTCGAAAGAGTAAAGCATCGCTCCAACAGGCATTGCGCAACTAGCATGAAAATATGCAACATGCTGTCGAGGGTTTCCCGTTCCATCAAAAGTCTTGAATAGAGGTGGTACGAAGCCTTTTGTGTATTGGACAACATCAAATTATTCAAAGGTAAGGTATACCCGTCTAATATAAGCTCTGCTCTTTAGACTGTGCTAAGGCTTCTTGCACCTGCTCTTCTACCATGTTTTTGATGTCTTTTTCGGGAATCATGCTCCGTGCGTAATCCTTCTTTGGTTGCTCATCTCCGTTAATAGATGTGATCTCCTTTCCTTCGTCCACAACATGGATGATCTCTCGGGGGAATTTCTTTCCCGAGGTTACACCACTCTAGAGAGTGGCCAAAGCGGCAGCTATCTCCTCCTCCTTTTTGCCATTTGGGAAATTGTGTTATCCTTCTCTTGAAGTTGTGCTCTCATCACTTCCGATTCATCTCTTTCCGCCGCCGTTCGAGCACCTTGCGAAGCCGACAATGCTCATGTCTTAACCATGTTGATCTCAACATAATTCATCCATAAACTCTGATGAATCTATTTTAGTTTCCAATTTTCTCCTTCTTTCTTTTGCCAACCGCCGGTTGTCATTTCCAGTTTGCCTATGGTGCATCCTCTAGTGGCCTCTTCCAAACAAGCTACTCGTTGTCATGTAATGACTATTGGACTTCTTTCTCGGAGTTTCTTTTAGTGTAGTAGCACTTTCTTCAGATTTCGACTTTCCCCGACGAGACTCTTCTTTCCAAAACACCGTGCTTGTATCAGTTCGGCAATAATAGGTCGCCACACCATCCTTCTCGGCAGAGGAAGTCGAGGACCATATGGTTTGTCTCACAGGGCGTCGCGTAGGTGGTGTCCTCCCTAATATGGTGTCCATATACGACAATAGGCGAACTAGTACACTTTCTTCCTCGTCTCTCCAGCGGTGATGGGGGTTTACTCACGGTCCGAGGCGGGATTTCCGACTGCGTTCGTCCCATTTTTCTTAAGATCTCTCGATACGTGGCATCCTTCCGTCTTAGCTAGTTTCTCAATTATGTCAGTACCGAGTAAGCGGCATAGTCTTGGCCCTCTTCCTCTTACGCTCACTATAGTATGTGTTAGGGTAATGTTAGCCGATCCTCCGAACATCTTCTTCATCCGATGCGCAGTAGCCGAAGGTGGAACCTACTTCCTCCCAACAATGGTGAAATTTCAAGTAGTTCTTCCTCTTCCTCGTGATCTTCTTCCAGAAAGCAACTTCAAGAGTTCTGGGCCTTCTCGATCCTGGCGATCTTTCTCGTTCCTATTTCTTCTTTGAGTCGCAGTTAGTGGTGTAACTTCGAACCGGACCCTATCTCGAAGACAAGAGGTATTGTAGCAAAACTCCGTACCCTCCACGGGTGTGCTCATCATAGACTTGGATTTCCTTCCCCTTCGCTTGGTAGGAATCGGGGTAGGTGCAGAGATGATCAGACCGATGGGGGTAGAGACAACATTCCTCCTACTAACAAGTGGTACTTCTTTTCAGCTGAGACTTCGGCAGGGGAGGAAACTCTTAAGTCGACTTTGTGCTGAACTTAATCACCGGCTCCTCGCCTTCGATACTTTACCCATTAGTGTGAAGAGGGTGGACGTCGTTGAATTTAATATCCGTATTATCGAATCCTTCTCCAAAAATGGATGATTCCATTATTGGGCAGTTCATCCTTATAGACGACGAAGACCATTCCATTAGTGAAGGAGAAAATTAACTTTGGTGTCATTATTTTCTCGGCAGGGTAAATTCCTAACGTCACCCCAAATTATGCTTCCTTGTTTCGCAAAACTTAAAACATAAAAGAAAGAGTCTGAACACTTTTTAGTTTATCTTAGTATATTCACGATTTAAAAGAGTTCGTTTATTGCAAGGTTGTTTATTAGAGAATTTGTTTGTTAGAACAAAATGATTAATGGTGGAAGGTTAAAGGAAAGGTAAAGGACCCGATTCGTAATTGAAGGAAGAGAAAGTCTCGTAAGACTTCTCAACCCGAAGGACCGCTCCTAAGACAACACTTATTGGGGGTCCACCTCACCTTAGAAAGAGGCAAAAGGATTTCAGAACATCTCCGTTTATAGGGGGTGCTCCAAAACATTGGCTCCAAAATCCAAGAGAGTTGACCGTAACGGTGCACATTTAAAATGAACATGGTATGCCAACAAAAAGAATGATAGTTTGGTCCACAAGGGGCATGGACTCATCACTGATTTATGATAGCAAAACCATCTGATCAAAATGAGAGAGGAATTAGTTCAGCGGAGTCGCCGAAGTTGTCGACATATTTTAAGTTGTGTTTAATTTATAATTATATATAACTTGAAAGTAGCATTTGGTTTTCAAAATAATTTTAAGTTTAAAGATTTCAAGATAGGAAATCAAATCGATCTCACATCACAAATAGTTTATATAAAGGAGCTCCGCATCACAAGTCGGTATCTCTCCTGAAGAATAGACACAACGTCTGGATGATGGGGCCCGATTAAATAAACTAGAAGTTTTGTGACATCCGTTTGGTCCGCGAACCAATTTTATGTCGATGTTCCCCCTGCCAATATAAATGAATTAAGCAAAGGAATATTAACTGGTTCTTAAAGTTCTCTATAAGGGCAAGCCCCTATAGTTAATTACATCTTAAATGACGGGAATCATTTAAGAAAACTCTTGATAATGATCACTGGTTTTGCTCTCAAGAATTCCCTCAAAGTTTAAGGTTTCAAACAAATTGGATTTTGGAAATTTTAAAAGGGAATAAACATCAAATTTGGAACAAACTTTATTTTAAGAGTCCAATGGAAGAGAGGTAGGAGAAGTTGAGGATCCAAGAGGAATCTTGGCAACTTCCCAAACTATCCTATTGTTTTGCTTGAATTTGAGAAATTGTTTAATGTTTCAATCCCGCTAATTTTTCAATTAATTAGGACTTTCATTCAGATGCATACACAATCATACAAAGAGCCTTGAAGATGTGAGGATTATGTCGCATCATGACTACTCCAGAATCCAAGACTGGTTAGAGCTTAATTTGCATAACATGATTATGCAAATGCCTAATGACAAAGTTGAGGATTTATTTTGCACTAGGCAAGCCACCTCGAAATCCTATAGCTTTGTTATTTAAAATTAGAAAGGTTTTCTCAGCGATGTAGATTTTGGGCTTTGTCACGACGATGGTTGTGCTGCCCACTAAGCTCCAAGCTTCTTGTTGTTGTAGAGGTTTAGTTTTAGAAGGTGAAAATCAGAGATGTGGAAAGTGTTTTGGTTTATAAAAATCTTAAAGTTCAAATGTCATTAATGTTTTATTAGGTGAATCATAAAGTTGATAATAACAACACTTGCTAAGATCCCACACTTCCATCATTCCGATTACGCTATTATTATTGATTCACTTAGTCCAAATGAATTTGCTAAACTCAACTAAATGAAAGTTCCACACTTTCATTTAGACCATGGGAAATCCCGTTAACAAATACGTAGGTTACATCATCCTGGTTATTCCCGATCATCCAACGAGACGTTTTAATTAAATTGCAATTGTAGTTTTGTTGTTCTGTTTGTGATTAAATTTTGAGCTGTTTTATCTTTTAAATGTTGTGGCGGTGAATTTTATCTTGTGTCCATTTTTAATTTAGTTTTGGTTTTATTTTGTGGCTATCCTAAAATATTTTAGTTTTCATGCAACAATCTTGTTTTATGCAAGAAAGGTAAAGTGCGTACATGTAAGTAACTTGCACAAAAATAAAAGCGTACTTGGATGGTCTTCCCGTCATTCCAAGCTACACTTAAAACACATGTTAAGAGAAATTAAATGCTTATTACAAATACTTAGGTAAAGCTAAGGGAAGGTTCTCAAGTTGCCTACCAAATTCCTAATCCTATTGCTAGTCATTTTGCTATGACGTCTAAAGTTCTTGTGTTTTGTTTAAGGATGATCTTCTTCATCAAAGAACAAATAAGTTTAGTTGTTCTTCTAAAACTACCCACTGATAAAGTGCTTAGGATAATTCCTAAAATCTTTTCAATACTGGGATTGTTTTCGAGTCCAAGTGAATTTAATCGCACAAAGCAATTAATCCTCCTTAAGTTTAGTCAAGTTTTGTTTCTTGCTCAAAGGAACTGGTGTTTGATTATCCTATGAGTGAAGTGACATTTCACTTAATATTCCATTGTTATGATAATGAAAGCCTTTAAGGGTAAATTAATTTATTAAAGATTTTAATGATTTAAAAATTGAATTACGATCTATGCGGTTTAATTTAATTATGAAATTTTAGTAATTTTATGTTTGGAATAGTGTACAAATTGTTTTAAATTTAGTTTAAATCTTTAAACTCTTTTTTTTTATCTTAATGTTTCGTATTAATTTTGATGTTTTAAATTTGCCTAGAATTGTTAGAATTTTTCATATATTTTCGATGGTTTCGATTTGTGTTAATTACGATATTTTAGGTTATTTTTTATTAGCTTAATTTGTTTTATATGCTTAATTATGAATTGTTTTAATATTATTAAATATTTCAAATTTGCTTTTAAGTTTGTTATTAAGTGATGTTGAATTAATTTTTAAATTTAATTTAATTTAATCGTTAAATCACTTAATATTTTAAATATTAATTTAATTAAGGGTTATTTTCTTTTAATTTAATTTATTAATTCCAATTATTATTTTAAGTTTAATTAATAATTAGATCTTATTGAAGTGATTTATTTAGGGATTTTAAATTAAAGAATTAATATCTTCTAAAGTTATATCCCTAACCTTTAATAGTCCAAAATTTTAATTTAATCTTCCAAAATTTAAATTATTTAATTAATTAAAATTTACTTTAAATGTTTTTAAAGTAATTTGTGGGTTTCTACCTCTTAATTTCCTAGATTTCAATCATCTAATAAAAATTTTAAAATGAGATATTTTACCTCCCCTTTGATTAAGCCTAAAATATTAATTAGGTTAAATTTTTTTAATTACCTTTATGCCCTTTTTAAGCTTATTTATTTCATAACTCACTAAATTGAGCTCAAATGAACATGAAATTTTTATGTCACCTCACTCACATGTCAATTAAGACATTAGAGGAGAAAATGTGATTTTTTTGAATTTAATTTAATTTATATAATTATTTTTGTGAGAAAATGAGGGTTTCCAATGGAAATTCAACAACATGACCAAGTTAAGGTTTCTATCCTTAAGAAATTTATGGGATGTGCCTAATGATGAGAGGACCACTTGGACTCATTTTGGTGATTTTTTTAATTATATTTTATTTATTATAATTATTTTGAGCTTTTGAGTGTTAATTAACTATAAAATAAAATTGTTAAAAAATGGATTTTATACTTTTCATAAATATCTCTAACCTCAAGGAGCTCAGAGGTATAAATTTTATATTTTTCTAATTTTTCTTTGATTTATTTGTATTAATTTAGTAAAAATGTATGGAAATTCATTTTTTTTAAATTAAAAATTTTCTTAAGCATTTAAAATTCAATTTCTTAACCTAGAGACTTTGAAAATATTTAGTTTGTTCCTAAGTGATTAGAGGCAAAAATATGAAATTTTTATGATTTTTAATGTTTTTGTGATATTTATTATTTTTTTAATTATTAAAATATTGAAAATATGATTAAAAATGAAACTTTTTATAAAATTTTAATTTTAATTTTCTTAGACTCCCCTAACATCGCCGAAGTCCCAAAAACCAATTTTGTGAATTTTTAAAATGTATTTTTGGAGTTATGAATTTTTAAAGTTTAATTTTGGTAATGTAACTTAATCGCACCATTTAGTGGGGCTAATTACCTCCAATTGATCTCAAATATTTATGAGGTTCCTCTCGATCCTAAAAACTAATGAAGAATTATTTTCAAGTTATTTTGATGTGTGGTTAACCCAAATAAATTAAAATTCACAGTATTTAGGCCAATTAGGGTTATTCTTAATGAATTAACTCAAACCATAATTTTCCCTGGTCCCCCGGCTCTAAGATACTTCTCCTAATTTTCCTAGGATTTATTGCGCAACATGCTAATTATGGGAATTAAAATATCAAAACAGGCACAAAAATTTGAAAATCAATAACTTGCCATAGAGATGGCTCGACCTTGGAAAATTCAGGTGGAACGTTCTTACATCGAGGCTTTACAAAGTTCTATTGCCTCATGTACATATGAATTTTCTATAAATGGAGAATTAAAACATCGAAATTGTAAATAATTAATTAAAAATAAAATACTCAACAAAATGACTTGATTTCTTTCCCCACGTTGTTCTCCTCTCGTTCACCTGCAAAGAGGTATTTTTAGTTTATTTTTCGCATTTTTCTATGCAAAGTTATGGATTTTTCTAAATTATGAGTATTTAAATAAATAGAAAATAACCTATTTATCTACTTATCCACTCGACGCCGCGTCAACCTCGGTAGCTCCGAAAGGCATGCGTCACGCTCCCATTCTAAGTTCCCATCCGACTCGAATGCCATGCGGCCCGCTGCCTCGCTCCATCCTTTCGATCCGTCTCACCCGATCGTCCATTCGATATACGCGCGAATCGACGACATATCCGTTCATCGTCCCCGAGTGCCCTAACCCGAGAACTCGTCCACACCGAAACCTTAAGATCTCGAGCTATAGCTAACCAAATCACATGTGGTTTTCCTACATGGTCGTCCCACCTCTGTGGCTACACATCTATACCGCTAACTTACATCAAAATCAACTCAAATTAAATGATGGATCGCCGGAAGCTCTAAGCAAGAGAAAAAAACCCACATATCTTGGTTCAGGAGGTGAAGCCTGGACTGAATGTGCTCGACACCTTTGTTAGAGTTGGAGGAGCCTAGTGATGAAGCCTGCCCCGCGAATTATCTAGGGCAACTCCACCAAGCTCCGATTTCAAAGCTTGACCGATAAGAGAGAATGTATCGGCATGGTGAGGGGGCTTCCACTCTGGGGATTCCTTCTCTTGGTCTTGTGCAGGTGTGGGTGAGTTTAATTTGATTTTGGTGAAGGTTTCGCAGCTGTCCTGGTTTTGGGGGCTAAGTTTGAACTATAAAATCGTAGCCCGCTAAGGAAAATCGACCGGATTTCGTGGGGACTGGCAAGTCATGTATGGAGAATGGTCTCGAGTAATTTTGGCGGAGTTTTGTTAAATTTTATGTTCAACACCTCCTTTGACCAAGAGGTGGTGTGTTGACCTCATTTTTTGTGAGGTCTTTTCTTCTCTCCTTAGTTCTTACGATCTAGCTATAAGGTTTTCCGACTATCCTAGAGGACTAGAATCGGGACCCACCCCTTAGCACCCGCTACTTCGACTCCTCTTCGGATCCCACTGATGGTTGCAAACATCTAAATCACCTTAGAAGGTTAAGACCACCATATGGAGAACCAATAGTGAGCTCCTATGGTTGTTCAAGCCTTAGGGACTGGCCTGGTATTCGGTCCCGGTGAGGTCCGCTACACACCGCACTCACACACACCATCCTTACCCAATTCTCCCCCGGTTCATTGGAGCACTCATGTGGCTAAGTCCAAACCCCTATTTCTTTGGCTAAGAGGGTTGGGAACAACCCATGAGATGTTCAGGGTGGACATTTCTTGGTCCATGGCTCACTTTAAGCTTCATCATGATCAAAATTCAACTTTGCCAAAATGCCTAAGCTTTTGACATTGGGTCCTTCAAACCAACCTAAAATTACCTAATTTCCCCAAATTTTACAAAATTTCCAAAAATTACCCAAAATTCCCAAATATCCTAAAGATCATTTTGAAAAAACCCCCACCTTTTAAATTCATTAAAATACCCCAATACCCTCCAAATAACCTCTGATACCCTAAAATACCCTTTTGGCACAAAATTTCAAAATTTTAAAAATTCCTTGAAAATTTCAGAAAATCCCAAATATTCCCAATTTCATTTTATTCAAGTACCCCATAGCCGAATTTTGCCAAATAACCCAATTTTATCAAAATCCCCAAAATGACCCATTTTTAACCTAATGGACCCAATGTCACACCAAACCAACCCATTTGACCTCAATTTTGCCCAATTTCACCTCTAAACTTTAATTCAACATCATTACTATCAATATGAACCAAATTCAAGCCCAATTCTGATTCACATTTGAGTTCAATTCCATTTGAAATCCAAAATCCCCAATTTTGCCTAATTAATCCAAAACCCCAAATTAACCTAATACCAACCTTTTTTCCCCCAAATTTCAATCCTAAACTTTCCATAACATGCTCATAGAACCTATGCACCTTAAATTGCAATAATTTTAGCCTAAGCTTAACCTAAATCTATTTGAAAACCAAAATACCCCCATTTTAGCCTAAAGTGAATCCATGCCCTAAACCTACCAAATCGATTAGCCCAACCCTAAAATTTCTTCCCAATTGATGTCGGGAACTCTTCAATATACTATTCTGGCATCATTTTGAAATCCTCTAATTGGGTCTAAACCCCACCTTAACCCAACTTGGACCCAAGTTGATTCAACCTGCCTAAATTAACCAAAATGCCAAAATCCACCAAAAATCGACCTTCTAATCAACTCAAAACCATTCGATGTCTTCATGAAAGTTTTTCATGGAAATCATTTCTATAATGTTTCTCAAGACATTTAAACCTAAATCAAACCTAAACCCAAGTTAGCCTAACCCAAACCAAGTGAGCCAATTTGAACCTATGGCCTAATAAAACCAAATTGAACCAAGTGTGGCTAAACTAACCTTTCCACAACTCAATAAGTGAACCCTAGAACCACCCTAGATCCACCCAGCTCAAATTGTTAGCCATGCACCAAGGGTTCCTAATTTTATGATCTCTTCCCCTTAAGTGGATAAATCCTCTTTGCCTTACCCCAAAACATCCCCACAACTCGCTAATCACCATTAAACCTCTCCATGACTCACCTGACCTCGTGGGCTGCCTCCCCGACCTTGCCGGCCGGTCTAGCCGTAGGAGGGGGTCAAACCGAGAGCCACCACCCACCTAAACTCACCCAAACCTACCAAATGGCCACCTCAGCCAAATTAAACATTGGAGCCTCTACCCTCCACCTAAGCAACCGAATCCACCTCTTCAATTGAACCCAAACCCCCGCTTAATGACAATGGCCAATTAAACAATTCACCTTCGGGGCCATGAGAGAGGTGTTGAAATTTTTCTCACCGTAAGCCCTCCAAATTATTCCTGCAGGTTCCTCCTAGCCAAGAGAAGCTCATCTCCACTGTTCTCCGCCCGAATCCCCCTCACTGAGCCCACCCCTCGGCTCGAAAATCAAAGCGTAACAGACACTCGAAACATCACCAATTCCAAATTAACTCCTCCTCACACCTTCACCAGAGGTAAAGGAGAAGTTCCCCGAGCGAAAGCCCCCCTCTCCTGTGCCACCCGCCTGTTCCGCCCTTCCAAGCTTTGTGAGCGAGCCTGGTGGAAGTCAAGCCCGTGCATCCACCATAGCTCCGTGCTTCATCCTTAGCTTCCTTGGACTCCAACGAACGTGTCGAGCCTCTCGATAGAAGCTTCACTTCTCGCAGCCAAGGTATTGCCCTCTTCTTCCTCCCCAGCTTCCGCCGATTCTTCATTTCATTCATGAAGTCAATTTCAATGCATGTTAACCGTATATGGTTTTGCCTCTTCAAAACGTGTTCATAGAGCATAAGAACGTTGACTCGGTTAAGCATCTTCACATCCTGTTGGCTGGGTAGACGCACTCACGAGACACACCCGCCGTAGACGATGACCAAAAATCCGTCGATGGTTTGTGTATCGTAAACTAGCGGACGGCGCACGGCTGAATCAACAGACATGAACCGGTGCCACGTGGCTGCTGAGTCGATGCCGCGCCGAACCGGGGAGTGACGCGCGGAGTTCGATCCGCCGTAGTCGAGTTGGCGCCGACGTGGATAAGTAGGAAAATCCACTTTTCTTATTTTTATTTAAATACCAAAAACTTCAAAAATTGATATCTTTGCAGAAAAAAAATCATAAAAAAAAAGAAAATACTCTCTTGCTCATTTAGAAATTAGAAGAATAATGTGGAAAATAGAATCGATCTATTTCATTTAGGTATTTTATTTTTAATTAATTTAATACTTCGAGTATTTTAATTCTCCATGCATGTATACATTTCACCATGGCATGAGACCATAGGGCTTTTGTAGCCTCTGATCTTGGGAATATTCTGAATTTTCCAAGCCAGGCCAGTCCTGGCAAGTTATTTATTTTTCAAGTTTATGTCACCGTTTTTGTAATTTTAATTCCAAAAATTACATGTTGCCTATAAAATTCCAAGAAAATTTGGTGATATTACTTAGGACCAGAGGACCAGGGATAAATATGGTTTGAGTAATTCATTAAGGATAAACTTTAATTGGCCTAAATACTCAAAATTGAACTTTAATTAATTAGAGTTAATCACACATTAAAATGTCTTGAAAATAATTCTCCGGTGATCTTTAGGATATGGGGAACCTCACACATAAAAATTTAAAGTCAATTGGAAACGTTTAACCCCACTAAATGGATTAATTAAACCTCATAATCAAAATTAAACTTTAAAATTCATAACTCCATAATACATTTCCAAAATTCACAAAATTATTTTGGGACTTCTCCTATCATATATAAGAAAAATAAAATAGGAATTTTCTAAAATCTTCATTTTTAACCATATTTTAATATTTTTAATAATTAAAAATTAATAAAAATCACAAATATAATAAAATCATAAGAATGTCATATTTGGTCCCCTAATCACTTAAAGAACCAATCAAATATTTTTCCTAACTCTTTAGGTTAAGATATTTAATTTCAAAGCCTTAAAATACCTCCTTGAATTAAAAAAAATGCCATTTTCTAGCCTTCCCACTAAATTAATTCTAATAAATCAAAGAAAATCATAAAATAAAATTTGTTTCTCCTCGACTTTCGAGGTTAGAAAGACTTTTGGAAAATATAAAACCCATTTTTCAACTTTTATTTTATTTTATAATTAATTAAGACTCTAAAACATAAAATAATTATAATAAATAAAATATAAATAAAAAAATCACCAAAATTAATCATATCCTTCCGGTCATTATGAATATGTCATAATTTTACCAAGGATAAAAAATTTACCTTGGACATGTTGGTGAATTTTCTTGAAAATACCTATTTTCCATTAAAAATAATTATATAAATAAATTAAATTCAGAAAAATCAAATTTTCTCCTCAATGTCTTAATTGACATGTGAGCATGGCATAAAAATTTTATGTTCATTTAAGCTTAATTTAATGAGTTATAAAATAAATAAGCTTAAAGGGGCATAAAGGTAATTAAAAGATTTTAACCCCAATTAAAACTCTAGGTTTAATCAAAATAGGGGTAAAATATCGACTTTAATCTTCTCTCAAATGATTGAAACTTTGGGAAATCAAAGGGTAGGAACCCATTAATCACATTAATAAACTAAAAATGAAACTTTAATTAATCAATAATTTAAATTTCGAAGACTAATTAAAAATGGATTATTAAAATGTGGATATAAATTAAGAGGATATTGATTCTTTAATTTAAAATCCCTAAATTAATCACTTAATAATACTTAACTCTTAAACTTAAGAGGATGAATGAAAATAATAATTAAATGATTAAAAGTAAATAATTTTTAATTAAAACCAACATCATTAAATAATTTAATAATTGATTAAAACCTAAAATGTTAAATAATTAAAAAGTAAATTAAAATATTTGAAACTAATTTAAAATCATTTAAAAAAAACTTAAATCAAATCTGCAAATTTTAAATAATTTTAAAACAACTTATCTTGAAACATAATGTAAAAATTAAATTAATATAATTGATCCAAATTAAATCATCAAAATTTAATAAATAATTTGAATACCTCTTTTGACCTAAGTTAATCTAAAAATTAAATTAACATTAAATATTGATATTATTTATAAAAAAGCTCAACTTAAACATCATTCCAAACTTAAAATCATTGATTAAAGTTTCATAATTAAATCACATTAAAGTAAATCATCAACTTTACCCCGAATCATTAAAATCTTTAACAAATTAACTTGCCCCCGAAAGCTTTAAATTATTATAACAATTAAATGAAGCGTTAAGTGAAATGTCACTTCACTCATAGGATAATCAAATATCCTACTTGACTGAGCAAGGGAATAAAACTTAACTAAACCATTGGATAAAAAATTCACCCGTATAATTAAATTCACTGACCTCAAGATCGTCCCGCAGGTATTGAAAAGATGTTTAGGATTTATTCCAAGCACTTCCTCAATACGATGGGTAGTTTTAAAGAATAATTGAACTTAATTATTCTTTGATGAAGAAAATCATCCTTAACCAAAATCAAGAACCTAGACGTCATAAAAGATGACTAGTTATAGATTAGGATTTCGTAGACAACCAAAACCCTTCCTTTAGTCTTTACCTAGGTACTTGTTGAAACATTTAAATGCTTTAATATGTGCTTTAAAGTGTAGCTTGGAATGACGGGAAGACCTCGAGGTAAGCTTTTATGTTATTGCAATTTACTTTATTACATTTTCTTTACCTACACCGCGCTTTAATTTTCTCGCATGTTAAACAAGACCGTTGCATGAAAACCAAACTTTAGGATAGTCCCTGAACTGGAACCAAAATTAAAATTAAAAGTAACTACAAGATAAAATTCACCGCCACAAATTTAAAATTTAAAACAACTCAAAATTTAATCGGTAAATAACAACAAAACCATAACTTTAACTAAATTAACGTCTTGTCGGATGATCGGGAATACCTAAGATGATGTAACCCACGTGTTGCTAACGAGATTTCCCACGGTCTAAATGAAATTGTGGAACTCTTCAGTTGAGTTTAGCAAATTCATCTTGACTAAATGAATCCGATAAATATAACAATGCCTAAGGATGGAACCATGGGATCTTAACCAATGTTGTTATAATCAACTTTAAGATTTCCCTAATAAAACATTAAAGACATTTGGATTTTAAGATTTCTCTGAACCAAAACACTTCTCTCATCCTTTGATTTATGACTTCTAAAACTAAAACTTCGCAACAACAAGAAGCTTGGAGCATAGTGGGCAAAGACGGCCATCGTCATCGCTGAAACGAGTCTACTTCACCTAAACCATTCTTAGAATTAAATAACCAAGCCATAGGATTTCGAGGTAGTTTTCCTAGTGCAACATAAATCCTCAACTTTTCGTTAGGAATTTGCATGATCATGTTATGCAAATTAAGCCCTTAACAGTCTTAAGACCCTATAGTTGTTTGGTACGACATAAACTGCCGTCACATCTTCAGTGCCGTTCGTGTGATTTTATCATACGAATATAAGTCCTAATTAACTCAAATTGGTAGGATCGAAACATTAAATAATTTTCAAATTAAAGCCAAATAATAGAATATTTTCAAGTTTCCAAGATTCATCTTGGATCCTCAGCCTTCTCCTACTTCTCTTCCTTTGGACTCCTTAAAATAAACCGTTCCAAATTTGAGCTAATCCCTATTGAAATCTCCAAAATTCAATCCTTTGAAAACCTTAAACTTTGAAATTCTTGAGAGTAAAACCACCGATCATTATCAGAGTTTTCTTAAATGATTCCCGTCATTTAAGATGTAATTAACTATAGGGGTTGCCCTTATAGGGAACTTTAAGAACCCAGTAATATAAACCCCGTTTAATTCCTTTATATTGCCAGGGAACTTGTCGGCTTATAAAATTGGTTCGCACACCAAACAGATGTCACAAATCTTGTAGTTTATTTAATCAAGCCCTATCATCAAGGAGTGTATCTATTCGTTAGAACAGATACACGATTTGTGATACGACGCCATTTATATAATTTATTCGGGATGTGAGATCGGCTCGATTTCATATCTTAAAATTTTTCAAATTTAAAATCATTTTCAAAATCAAATGCTACTTTCTAAATTATATATATATATTTAAATCATAACCTAAAATATGCCGACATGCTTCGGCGCACTGGGGACTAGTTCCTCTCTCCATTTCGATCGGATGGTTTTACTTTCATAACTGAAGAATGAGTCCATGCCCCTTGTGGACTAAACTACCATTCTTTCCGTTGGCATACCACGTTCATTTCTATCTTGAACTAGTATAGTCAACTTTTCTTGGATTTGTAGCCACCGTTTAGACACTCCTAAATCGCAGAGGTTTTGAAATCCTCCTTTTGATACCTCTCCGAAGAGGCGAGGTAGACCCCCAATAAAGTTAGTTTAGGAGCGGTCCTTCAAGTCGAGAAATCCTACGAGATTTTCCTTTCCTTTCTAAGCTCCGGATCGGGTCCTTTACCCTCTCTAATCTCCTCTCATTTTTAACGAATAAACTAACATCCTAACAAACAAACTCTTTTCTAAATCATAAATGCATAAATAAAACTTAAATAAATTGTTTTCTCGATCCTTTTCAATTTCTTTCTTTCATCCTTACGAAGGAAGTACAATTCAAAGAGGCACAAACTTGCATCAGTGTATGATGTCTGCCCCGGTTGATTTTTCCTTTACCAATGGACTTGACTTAGCTTTCTACCAGACGAACCGCCTAGCGATGCAATCATTCGCTTCGGGACAAGGGCTCGACAA
This sequence comes from Papilionanthe hookeriana x Papilionanthe teres, assembly GCA_022702705.1. Lineage (NCBI taxonomy): Eukaryota > Viridiplantae > Streptophyta > Magnoliopsida > Asparagales > Orchidaceae > Papilionanthe > Papilionanthe hookeriana x Papilionanthe teres. Next base: position 152,870,095 of record CM040426.1, read on the forward strand.
TACCGACGTTATACCGATGTTACTCTTTTCGACCGATGAACAAAGTGGTTGAGATGGAAGAGCCTATGATTGAGTTTAACCTCAAGTCGACTCAAGAGTTCTTTACCCCCGTAGAGGGCCTCATGAAAGGAACACCGCCGTTCATAGGAAGTTGGATCAAGTACCCCTTAACCTGCCGCGTCTCTACCCCCAACGGTCCGGTCATTACTGCACCTACCCCAGTTTCGCCAAACCGAAAGGAAAGGAAGTACACGTCGCCTACGAGCCCGCCACCGTGGAGGGTTCAGACTTCGTTGTGATACCTTCTATTTTCGAGATAGGGTCCTGTTCTAAGTATAGGCCCTTAACCCGGACACAGAGAGGAGGAATAAAAATAGGAAGTTTGCTAAGATCAAGAAGGTCAGGGAAGCTGAAGCCGCTTGTCTCGAAGAAACTCAAGAGAAAGAGGAAGAACTCGCTTAATACTTACCACCGTTGGAAGGAACAGATTCCACCCTCTCCTCGTTGCATCCATGGCGAGATGCCGTAAAGACCGACCGCTGTGTTACCCCGGCCCGCATATTACAGTGACAGCAAGAAGAAGAAGAGCAAGGCTACACTATTTACCCAATTGCGCGCGGTAGGCGAGAAATTAGCCGCAAAAGAAGGATGTCCTATATCGAGATTCTCGAGAAGAATGGGACGAGTGCTAGTTATGTCTCGCCCGGTCCGTGAGAAGAGCCTGCTATTGTCCTTGAATGACTCATGAAAAGGTGCGGAGCTAGCGAGGAATACTCAATTTTTGCATCGTGTCTCCATATTAGGAGACACCACCTACTTACGCACCGCCGACACTGCTCCTGGCCCCAGGCCTCTGCTACAAGAAGGATGGTGTGGCGACCATTATTGTCGAACTAATACCAAGAGAATATTATGGAAAGAGAAGTCTCACGGAAGATCCCGCATCTGAAGAAAGTGCCGCAGTAAAAGGAACTCCCGAAAGAGAGGTTCAATAGTCGCCGACAACCATGAGATCGTCTCGAAAAGGCCACTCGAGGATGCTATAGGGGCAACTAAGAATGGACATCCGAGACCAACAAGAGAAAGAGGAGAAGAATTAAGGGATGAAGTGGATCGTCGGAATTCATGGATGAAGAGTATGCTGAGGTCAACATGGCTGAGACACGACATCATCAACTTCATAGGAGTTTCACCGCCTTAGAAAGAGACGAGCCAGAAAGTTAATGAGAGAACAAACCTTCGAGAAAGAGATGATACGATTTCGTATGGTGAAAAAGATGGAAGAGATGGCAGCCGCCTTAGCCACTCGCAGTCAAGCCCATTTCGAAAGAGATACTCGGGAGGTCATCCATATTGGCGTATGGAGGAAAAGAGATTACATATGTTAACGGAGATGATCAACAAGAAAGACTCCGCATAGAACATGATTCCCGAAAAGGATATTAAGAGCATGGTAGAACAGCAGGTGCGAGAAGCCTTATCTCAATCCAAGAGTGGAACATCTATTCGTACGGTGACCTTTACCCTGAAGAATTTGATGCGGTACTCCAATACCCGAAGTGCTTTGTACCACTTCCGTTTAAGACTTTTACTTCGCACGGGGAACCCCAAGCAACATGTCGGACATTTTCTTTCCAGTCTTCGTTGAAATATCGGTGGGAGCGACGCCACGTTTCCGACAGTTCATCAGTAGTTTGTCGTGGATCGCTCGACCGGTATGTAGAATTGCCGAATGGATCACCAAGAATTTTGGCAGAATTGGAAAATCTCTTCATTAAGCGGTTTGCCTGAGTTTTCCGCACCACATCACTATCGGTGATCTATTGGTGGAGCGACAAAAATCGAACGAAACTTTGGTGGATTACATACTTCGATTGAGGAACCTGAGCATGAAGTGTGAACCACAGCTTCAGGAACATCATGCGGTCGGTATCTGGCTTAAGAGTATCCATGGCTCGATAGCACTTCTCCTTAAGGGATTCACCATTAAGACTTTCAAGAAGTTGCTTAGCTAGGGCCGGGAGCTTGCAAGAGGAGGCTAACAACTAAGTTTCATCAATGAAACCGATAAGCAGAAGCCTGTGAAAGCATTCGAGAAGAAATCAGAATCGTCGCAACAAGGGACAAAGTTGCAAACAACCAAGCACATGGCCAGAGAGACCGCAACCGAGTTATCAACCACCGCAATAGACTTATCAACACCTCAGCACTATCACCACCGTATTTTTAGCTCGACCGAGCACAATGCCGCGGTACGATCAGCCATCGTCGTCCTGCCCACTTCTCGAAGGAACTTTTGAACAAAGAATACCCCTTCAAGACCGAGGTATCACAAGATGTTTCGCAAGCTGATGAAGAAGCCCGACTTTCGCCTGCCGCAGCCCGTGAAGCCCGAGGAAGTCGACAAGAAGGATCTTCTAACCTCATCGTCCCTACCACAGGATGCTCGGACATAAGATCAAGACCGGCTTCACTTTCAAGAACCGGTTGGAAGATAATCTTCGGGGAGGGAACATAACGATCCCAAAGGAAGACATGAAAGAACCCCAAAAGCAGGCTCCGTCAATGTTATCTCGACGAAGCCTATTGTTCCGATCGACCCGTAAAAGACCAATGATGATGGAATACGCTTTTGACGAAATCATTAAAAAATTTTTGATCACATCCACCACTTCGATACGCTTCAACTAAAAGTTTGAAACCCGCGAGCCGCACTATCACTCGTGTTTGAAGAACCGCCCTAGAAGGAGGAGAAGATCGGGAAGAAAAAGAAGACCGAGGCTCCGAAGGCTAGATTGGGGGTCGCTTTTCCTAGGATGGTCGTTTCCTCGATCTCTGCGGGAGAAATTCCTCGAACCTCTGACTTTGTATGATTATTTTCTCGCCCCGAAGGGATCTTATAATGATAAGAGTTATGGTGTTGGCTACATTTTGACTATTTCTAACAATTACGTAACTAACGACAACCAACCTTAATCAATCTCGATTTCGATACGAATAATGATTCTCAAATCATACAAAACCTTGATAAACATGACGAAGAGGAGGACATTCATAAGGATGGCTACAAAAGTTCAAGGAGGACGAGTCTATTTGTGAATTCCAAGGAGCTTCGATCACGATAGAGTTAGAACTATCGTACGGCCGAGGCAACTTCAAGAGCTACCATTTCGATTTAAGAGGAGACACCTGTGAGATTCGCAGGAAATTACCGAAGTTAATCTAAGAAGAGGAAAGTTCCTTTACCTCCGACATTGGGTCAAAAATATAACTGGAAAGGTGTGGTCGTCAGAAGAGCCAAACCTAGCGAAAGAATTGCTCCGTTCGGGAAGAAATTGAACAAATTTTGGTAACAAAGTGGACTATAATGTACAGTCTATCTTAGAAGCTACCCTCCAAACTAAGCATCTACGATGTACTGATCCTATCAAAGGAGATGAGAGAATCGGTCAAGGCCTTGCTTGATCCAGAAATTTATTTAGCCTAAATGGCTGGTAACGTCTATCCTTTAGGTTGATTCAAATGAAGCCAATTTTTGATAAGGCATCTCCTCAAGCTTCTTCTCACTTTCTTTTTCTTTTTATTTGGATTTCTTTTTCAATCATATATATATATATATATATATATATATATATATATATATATATATATATATATATATATATATATATATATATATATACGAACTTGTCTTCTTTACTAACCGGGAACTCGAAACACCTTAATGAGGAAGTAAAGCTTACTCTCATAGGAAAATTTGCTTTGGGGCATCCCAAAATGGAGCTAGTTAGACAGTACTTTAACTCCATCCAGTTTATGGGACAATGGCAGTTGGGACTTCTTGATGGAAGACACTTACTAATTCAATTGTCCACTTAGGAGGATTATGCACATTTGTTTGCCAAAAAAGCAGTAATTATTGCTCGATCCGAAATGAGACTCGCTAAGTGGACTCGATTTCAATCCAAGGAAGGAACCACCGTGGTACCAATCTAGTTTAAGTTTCCTGATTTACCAATCAGGTACTTTAACCAAAATTCTCTCTTTAATATAGCTAAAGCCTTAGGAACTCCTATGAGGGCTGATAACTCCACTGTCAATAGAGCCAGACCTGCAGCTGCCAGGGTCTTGGTGGAAAGAGATGTGACCTTACCTGAAGTTTCGAGGATTTGGGTGGGCTCGATCGGGAGGCTGCTGTGAGGAGGTTGTGATGGAGCGAAACCTTACTACTTGTAGTCAGCGCGGGATGTTTGGGCATTCTCTGGACAGGTGTTATAGATTGAACCCCCATTCTAGGAGGGCTGGAACCTCTAAACCTAGTATTACTGCTAGTTCCCCTAATCTTCTTGGTCTTGCACCAAATCCCTTGCTTCACAGCCTACCTCCCCTTGCCCCCGTACTGAGTTGCCACACAGGATTCCCCCCTCTCCGAGGTGCCCCCAACTGTGCCCCTCGACCTTTGGTGGCATCTCCTTCGGGGTCTGCATTCTCTTTCCCCTCTCTCGACCAAATTACCCATAATTCCCCACTTCCTTCCACTCTTGGCCATGACTTTGTTAATCTAACCCCCCACTGGGCACCCCACTCTCCTTCCATTGGACTCTTTCAATCCTTTGCCCCTTCTCCCCTTGTGGCCCCTACTCCAGAGCTGCTTCCTGGGTCATCCCATAATGGCCTTCTCCCCCTACTTACTCACTCTTCTCCCATTGAAGGCCTTGCCCAACATCATCCAATTATGAATTCTTTTGAACCTTCATCACCTCCAATTTTCCCTTCACCTCAGCCCTCCTCCCCTTTAGGTAGAATGAGGAAAGAATGTGACCCTATTTCAATTATCACCCCTCCTTCCTCCCTGCCTGCTGGTTCTAAGGAACAACTAATGGATGGTGAGTGGCATGTCATCTCCCCAAAGAAGAAGAAGAAAAATCATAAAGCTCTCTAATTGACAAACTCCATTCCTTCTCCTATAGAAATGGATAGCCTCCTAGCTGCTGCTCCAGTCACCAGAGGAAGAACTAGATCAAGATCTCAATCATCCATACATCCCCCCACCAAGAAGTCTAATGATTAATCTAATTTGCTGGAATATCAGAGGGCGCTTTCACCCTTATCTCTTAATAGGTTGATCGACCTCAACGGGAAGCACAAATTTTGGTGTATTGTTATGCCGGAACCAATGGTTCACAAACATCCCGATAAAATTCTTAAAAATTTCTATGGCTTCTCTCATTTTTCAAATCTCGGCAACAAAATTTGGTTATTATGCAGATCTGAAGTTACTTGGTCTATTCTTGTGGATGACAGGCAATTCAACCATACTTCCTTTAAGAAAAATGGCCATATTGATGAGGCTTCTTTTATTTATGCAGGGTGTTCCAAATCTGATAGATAGGAGTTATGGAACAAGCTCCACTCTATTGGATCTAATCTGCACCTCCCCTGGCTGGTAGGGGGAGCTTTTAACTGCATTCTGAATTCTTCTGAAAAACTAGGTGGGAGACCTCCTAACATAGCTACGATGAGTACCTTTAGTAACAATATCTCACAAGCTGCTCTCTACGATCTAGGTTACAAGGGACCTCAGTATACATGGAAAAGAGGAAGAATTTGGGAAAGATTGGATAGATTCTTGGTAAATGATTGCTGGCAACAACATTTCCTCTTCACTTTTGTCACTCATCTCCAATTTGTTGGGTCTGATCATAGACCCATACTTATTACCATTACTGCCCCACCCCAAACTACCTAGAAAAGCCCATTCAGGTATTTAAATATGTAGTCTACTCAGAACTCATTTCTGGAAGTGGTGGTTGATCATTGGAATGGTGTGCATCATTCTGATCCTTGGCTTAACTTATGCTTGCTCCACCAAAAAGTTGCTAAAGCTTTAAAGAAATGGAATTAGAATACAATGGGGGATCATTATAGGCCCATTTGTTTGTCTGAATCAGCTAAGAACTGGAATCATTATAGGCCCATTTGCTTGTCATCCGTTATCGGCAAAATTATCGGTAAAATCCTGGTGAATAGACTTCGACCCCATTTAGATAAGATCATTTCCCCTAACCAATCAGCTTTTGTTCAGGGAAGGTCTATTTCTGACAATGTGCTACTGGCACAGGAGTTGCTGTTGGATTTAGATAAAACTTGTAGGGGGGTAACCTCATTTACAAATTAGACATCAGTAAAGCATATGACACTATTGATTGGAAGTTCCCGATGGATGTACTTTCTGCTAAAGGTTTTTCAGGCGGTTACGCAATATGATTAGCGAGATGGCTTCGATCCACTAGCCATTCCATCCTTCTCGATAGGTCGCTCTTGGGGAAATTTTAAAGAAAGTAGGGGGCTCAAACAAGGTGATCCTTTGTCCACCATTCTTTTTATATTGGCCATGGATTATCTTTCCAGAATGCTTAACTCTCAAGCCTTCACACAACAACACCACACATATCATCATAGATCAACTTTGCATAACTCACATCTTATGTATGCAGATGATTTAATATTTTTTTCCAATGCTTAGAAGAATACAGTCAAACATTTAATGAAATGTCTCCAATTGTTTCAGTCTTCTTCTCGTATGAGCCTTAACTTACAGAAATGCCACATTATCTGCCCTTATAAACTGTCCATGAGCCTCAAAAATTGGATAAGGGAGTACACTGGTTTCTCTTATCTCACTTGGAAATCCGAATTATCTTGGGGTCCCCCTTCTCGAAAGGAAGAGTTAAGCAAACACACTTTGAATCCATCCTGCAAAAGATCCAATCTCAGTTGGCAAGCTGGTCTCATTCTTTCCTATCAAGTGGGGGAAGAATTACCCTTCTCAAAAGCATACTCACAACCTTCCCATCTTATATTCTGCAGATGATCTCCATGACTAAATCTACCCAAGTACGAGATGGAAAGAATTTTTAATAGGTTCTTATGGAGTCGGGAAAAGGAAGCGGATTCATTGGTCATCCTGGTGAAGGTGGCCAAACCTACTTGGGTGGTGGTCTTGGCTTAAAAGCTTGAACCATCTTTCCTTAGTGAACCAATGCAAGTTGTGGATTAAATTCAAAGCACAAAACTCCTTGTGGGCAAAATTCATGAAAGGTAAATACTACAAAGCTATACATCCCTCTCTTTCTACTAGGAAAATTGGGGATTCCAGAATCTAGACTGCCATGTTAAAAGTCAGGGATAAAGCTGATTCTTTGGTCACCTTGGAGCTGGGGCATGGTAATCTGTCCTTTTGGTTGGACAGGTGGTGTCCTGAGGAGTGGCTATCTCCTGCTCCTATTGTTCTGAAGGATCCTAATCTGAGTGTTGCTGATTGTTGGGATAATGGTTCTTGGTCTCTGACAAAACTATACTCACTCGGTCCAAACTTCTTCAGTTCAGCATATTACTTCAATTCTTATAATCACCCACAAGCCAGACAGAATCATATGGGCTGCTCACAAAAACCAAAGTTTGTCTAAAGCAATTTATGATAAAGTTGTTAACTGGTAGGTATTCCCTGGAGGTTCACTTATCTGGAATAAATACCTCACCCCATCAATGTCGTTCTTCAGCTGGAAAATGCTCCACCATATTGTACCAACTGATGACCTGCTTAAACTTAAAGGCCTGAGGGGACCCTCCATCTACAGACTGTGTAGAAAGGGTGAGGAGTCTGCTAGGCATCTCTTCTTCCATTGCAGCTTTTCTCAGCAAGTTTGGACTCTATGCATAAAGTATTTCATGGTAAATCTGCTAACCCTGTCCTGGCCTAATTTCTGGGACAATTGGTATGACTGGCAGAGGGCCAAGATGGGGTAAATTCCATTAATTCTTGCTTGATTCATTTGGAAATGTAGAAACCACTCAGCTTTTGATGATCACAAACCTTGTGCAATCAAAGTGGCACACAATTGCATCGGTTTTATCAGGAAGCTGAGTAAATGGAAAGGCTTCCCTCAAATATACCCCTTAAATACAGCAAAGAAAACGCCCCCCACTGCTATAACTTTAGTAACTTGGCAACCCCCCCAAACACCTTATATCAAAGCTAACACTGATGGTAGCTTCACTCCCTTGGGGGCTGGGGTGGGTGGGGTTTCTAGAAATCCAATGGGAAGGTGCATTCTTTTCTTCCAAATTCCAGTGGCTGCTAAGGATGCTCTTGAGGCTGATTTCATAGCTGTGTACTGGGCTTTCAAACTTGCATCATACTTTCATTGGAAATCTCTTATAGTGGAAGTAGACTCATCCACTATCATCACTTCTATGGATACGAAGAAGCCCTCCCTTGGCATCTTCAATTGTGGCTCAATAAAATCAACAATCTTAAAGACCAATGTATGCACCAATTTCAGTTCATATTCAAGGAAGGTAACAGACCAGCAAACTGGCTGGCAAGAAATGCCTTGGCTACTGGATTAGTGACATCTCAGCCTCCATCCCCACTCCCCTAAATTATTTGTTGAATGGAGATATGTTAGCAATTCCCAATATTAGATCCAACCCCCATACCTGTTGATTTACTGGTTTTATGGCACCATGGCTGGTTCTCTTTATCTCCTAGGTTTTTTTTGTATTCCCTTTATAGGAGTGTTTTGTTGGCTAGAGCTTGTTGGCTTGTTGCCATGAGGGTATGTTATTTTTTGGATCCTTATGAGAGGAAGGTCAAGATGTATCTCGTAAGAACTATCTTTATTAACAATTAGGGAGCCTCTGCAGCTCCTTTCCCCAATATACATACATATATATATATATATATATATATATATATATATATATATATATATATATATATATATTCTTTTCTTTTCAGGGATTATCTTTCAATCCTTCTTTTTCTTTCTTTTTCAAGTGAGGATTACTATATCTGGATAGCCTCTTAATAATTTTGAACTTCATTATCCTCTTCCTAAATTTGAAACTTGAAACATTCCTTACCTTATATGTATTTTATAGTTTTCACTTCATTGAGTTTCAATATTTTCTTTCTCAACTAAATACTTAAAAATTTAATATTTTAAAATATAGTTTTCCTTACTTTAAATAGTTAACTATATTCTTATCCTTTTATTCCAAATATTTAAATAAATCAATTCTAGTTTATTGAATTAAATTTACTACAGAAAATCATTTTATAATAATTTTTGAAAATATAAAATTGAGAACAATTTAATAGTTATATTTTTGTTTTTCCCTCCCCCAAACTTAAATTTTTATATCTAATCATAAAGGGTGAAAAGAAAATATACTATAAAATTGAATCATACCTTCGTGCTTTAGGTATTTCTCTTCTTGAAGTTCTACAGGTTCTTTTCATCACTTAATTAACCTGTACTGTTAATAACTTTCTCCATATATATAACATCAAAGAATTTTTTAGGTAAAGAAATTTTGAAATAAGTACAAAATACTCACACAATTTCTTACTACATTTAATTATACTTATTGAAGTACTAAGCACAATTAACACAACATCCACATACATTTCATTAATACAGTTACAAAGTTACAACCACAGTTTGAAATATGAAAATTTAAAGCTACACAAATTTAACTTACGCAACAAAGTTTAAATGTCTTACATAACATAATAATCTGAATACATAAACTAAACAACAATAATAAATTGAAGAAAATAAAATAAACACATAACATAAATATCTAATCATAAAGTCTAATCTTCAGCATCAAAATCCTAAGCTATATCCTCATCTCCTTGATCAACAGGTGGAGTAGGTTGTTAGTGAGTATAATGAGGGCACTCAGGAAATATAACATCAAGCTCTCCTCTCCTATAACAATTTTCAGCATCATAGTAGGCCATCTCAAATTCAGAATGCCTCTGGAGATATTCACTGTCACAATCATGCCTCCGCTCTAATCCTTCAATCCTTTGATCTATTTGCTCCAACTTTTCATCAATTTTCTTAAAACTTTTCCATTGCAGAGTCAGTTCACTCATCAAGTCATAAAGGGTAGGAGAACTATAGGTAGGAGGGTCATAACTAGTAGAGGGAATATCCCTACTAGTCGAAGGTGCAGAGCTCCTAATTCCAGATCTCAATCCTTCCTTGGATTCATAGGTTTTTATATTAGCCTTGGTAATGGGTTTCATAGGTTCAACCCATTCCTCATCATCTCCTGCCTCTACTCCAGGTAGGTGGCAGAGTGCATATATCAGACCAGGATATCTAGTCCTCCTCCACTTTCACTTTTTGCAATGGCTAATATGTTGTTATAAATAATACTTCTCACATTTATACTTCTGTGGTTTTGAATACAAAAATTCAGAACTGCTATATCTCTTGAAACTTCAATATGATGATAAGTGGGTAGAAAAGTAGAGCAAATAAAATAATGCCAAGCCTTAGAGGTTGCATTTAACATAGAAAGAGGGAAGTTTACCCGTTCTTGCTGCTTAAATTTCCAAGTCACTTTCCCATCAGTGAGAAAGTTAATCACCTCTTCCAGCGGTCCTTCCATTGTTCAAAATGTGTCGTATTCACTGGTATGAAGATCTTGTACTTCGTAGAAAGAATTAATACGTGTAGCATTAAAATCAACTAAAAATCCTCTAACCTTTATAGGTCCATCCTCTATCTGGGTTAAATTGGCATAAAACTTCTTTATGACTTCAACTACAGCTCTATTCTTATAACAAAAATTTTTCCATCTTCTCTCTTTGATTGTCTGTTCCACTTATCCTCTCGGATTCTTGAAAACTTTATCCTTGATGCATTTTCTCACTTTGATATTAAAGTTGTATCTTGACTGAGCCTTAACGTTCATAAATCTTGTCTCATCAAAATCTAGTCGTCTCTTTTATCGTGGAGCCATTTCTCGATCTATCAAATTTACAAAAATCTCAATTAAATCCCAAAATAATACTAGAATGACTTCTAAAGGCGACTTTAAAGTAATCAAAAATGAATTCCATGAATTTCTTCCAACTATTTTCTCCATATTTCGATTTTTCCAAAATTCCCAAATGTGAAAGAATTACATGGTGAAAATAAAAAATTTTTGCATGGGAGTGAAGCTCTTACCAAGGGAAGATGAAATCTGGTGTTAAAATGTGTTAAAACTGCTCCAAATCCAAGATCTCTCAAGCCCTAGGTTGGTTTTTTCAATGTTTTGAGGAAGGGGGCGATGAATAGTGACGGTTGACCGGTCAAATAAAGGTATTTTTTGAGACCTCGCCGTTAACGGGCAAAATCTCACCGTCGGCGGGCTAATTAATTCAAATAGTTTAAAGTCTCAGGAAAAAGTCGTCGTCGGCGGCGTCGAACTTGCTGTCGGCGGGCTTTTTTCAGAAATTAAAATTTTTAATATTTTATAATTTTTTTAATTCATTTTAAACCTCATTAATGTCCGATCAATCGATTAAATATATTTTACTATGATTAGATACTATTTTAATCTAATTAAATTCACACAACACAAAACAACACAAATTTTATATAAAATCCAAGTGTTTACAATATTCGTACACCATATTATAAAAAAAAGTATTTTCTCAACCTCAATACATAAAATTCAGCATCGCAATCCAAACCACAATACTCAAAACGCTGAAAACAAATAAATAATGCATAATCTCATATAAACTGAGATCAAATATCAAAATCTAAAATATCAAAAATGCAGATTACATAAAATTAAATTCAAACTGTCACAACACATAAACAAATACGAACGTCTTCTACTCGTCAGGATCACTGCTAAACTCATCTCTTATATCACCGATACAATGTAAATGAATGAATAGATTGTAGAAGGGTCTATAAAGAAATTCTTCAGTAGAATCTTCTTCTATCCATCCTTTCTTTCTCATAAGCCGTATGAAACTAGGCTCAAGATGTCCAGAATGATCGAAGTGTTCCTTCATCCTCCAGTCAATATGATCAAATAAATTAGAGATGTTATTAATTGAAGTCATCACGTTTTGTACCTCTTTTTCCAGTCCTTTGATTTTCCGTAAGATCAGATCAATTTTATCAGTCAAGGGCCTGATTGAAAAAGAACTCTGAGATGCTTTATCAACAATAAATGGCTCCATCGTTATCATCATCCAGTGTAGGAAACATATCAGTTGGATCTAAAGGTTTCCATGGCAGAAGTACTTTCCCATGCTTCATATGAAACTTGGTACTGACTGCATAGTGCAAAAATTGAAGAAGGATGTCCAAGCCCATAAATTGATCCATGAACAAATCAGACCTAAAGCAGACTTCACAATAATCGAACCAACATCAATAGGTAGTCCCACTTGAATACAATAATTCAGAATTGTTCACTCCTTAGAAACTTTATTGACCCTCATAGTGGGTAATAGTTTTGAAGAAATAAAGAAGTGCTAGTGTTTAGAAACGGGCTTTAGAAGTGATGCAGAAAAACTAACATACCCTTCTCCTCTTGTTTCCCAATCTTCCGCTTCATCAGTTAAATAACGATAGATCTCATTCACATTATTCCTTGTAGGGACAAAGTTGGAGTAGTGGAAAATAGGTGTATTCTCAATTGAATATAACTCATTAATTCTAGAAGGAGTGAAAGTTACCCATCTACCTCGCACATAGACGACTCCATTGTTGATTCCGTGTAGATTGGAATAAAATTCTTTCACCACAGGGATGACTACTGCAGAAGTGGTATAGCACAATACTTCCCAACGTCGTTGCACAATCATCTCCTTGATAGGCATTATCGAATTATCCACTCCTCTATTCACGAATCCTCGTACCTTGATCAATCTCTTTTGTATCATTACCTTATTGATGATTCACTGGGCCTCAGAACTGATAAAGTTTCTTCGATTGAACACTCGAGATCTAGGGATTTCATGGTGATTGGATGCCATAATGATGAGTTTTGTTGGAGTTTCAAATTGTTTTTTTAGGAAGTAGATAGTTTAGAATTCGAGTTCTAGGAGTTTTTAAAAGAGTTAAAACACTTAGAATTATCAGAAACTGTCAAAATAACTCCCTAAACCGTTCATTCACCGATCTCACCATCGGCGGGATTCTTAAATAATAAAAATTGAAGTTGGCGAGCAGAACTCGCCGTCGGCGGGATCGTTCTCGCCATCGGTGGCCAAGGAAAAATTTGCCCAGTTTTGCTCTGGTCCAAATGCTTTCCAAATTTATCTATGGATCCAATATCTTGATGATTATAAGGGTACATTCGAGTAGTAGAATTACAAACTAATAATAAATTAAACTGATATATAATCATTGCATAAAAATAAAGATAACTATGTGTTGCCTCCCATAAAGCGCTTGGTTTAACGTCGTCAGCCCGACCTATTCAGGGTGTTAATCAGGTTGACTAAACATTAAAACCTCTTTAAAGTTTGGTCTTTTACCCTCAAAATATGGTTTTAATTTGTTTCCATTTACTTTAAATCTGTTTCCAATCTTTGGATCTTCAATTTCAATAGCTCCGTATGTAAATATTTGAGTTATAGTGAAAGTTCCTAACCATCGAGATTTCCATTTCCCAGGAAATAATTTCAGCCTTGTAATGTACAACAATACTTCTTGTCCTAGTTCAAAATTCTTTTGGTTAATCTTTCGATCAAGCCATATCTTCATTTTCTCTTTATAAATTCTATCATTATTAAAGGATTCATTCCTTAATTCCTCTAATTCATTCATCTGCAACAATCTCTTCTCACCAGCATCTTTCAAATTATAATTAAATTATTTAATCGCCCAATAAGCTTTATGCTATAATTCAACTGGTAAGTGGCAAGTCTTTCCATCAATAAGTTTGTAAGGAGTCATTCCAATCAGGGTTTTATAAGCAATTTTGTATGCCCATAATGCAGTTACTAGTCTTGTGGATCAATCTAATCTACTAGGGTTTACAGTCTTTTCTAAAATTCATTTAATTTCTCGATTAGAAACATCAGCTAATCCACTGGTATGTGGATGATAAGCAGTCGATATTTTATGAATAATATTAAATTTTTCTGCCAATTTGTGAATATATTTATTCCTAAAATGGGATCCTCCGTCAGTGATAATCACTCTCGGCATTCCGTATCTTGTGAAAATATTTTTCATTAAAATTTTTGAAACACTCTTAGCATCACAACGAGGTAAGGCTTGTGCTTCAATCCATTTAGAAAAATAATCAACAGCAACTAATATATATGAGTTTCCAAATCAAGGTATAAATGGTCTCATGAGATCTAATCCCTAAACATCAAAAATTTCAACTTCTAATATAAAATTCAAAGGCATTTCATTTCTTCTAGATATATTACTACTCCTTGACATTTATCACAAGTTTTGATATATCTATAAACATCTCTAAATAAAGTAGGCCAATAAAATCCAGATTGTAAAATTTTATATGCAGTTTTATCAGTCTCGAAATGTCCTACAAACTCAGAATCGTTACATTTTTGAATAATCTGTTCAGTTTCTCCATAAGGCACATATCTTCTAATAATTTGATCCTTACATTGCTTATATAAATATGGTTCATCCCAAAAATAAGTTTTAGCATCATGAATAAATTTTTTCTGTTGTTGTAGAGTTAGCATGGGTGGTAAAATATCACTTACAATATAATTAACTATATCAGCATACCAAGGTATTTTCCTCTCATTTATATTATAAAGTTGTTCATCAGGGAAACTGTCTGTAATTTCATTATCAGTATCAGATAATTCACAATATTCTAATCTTGACAAATGATCTGCAATTTGATTATCAGTTCCATTTATATTAATTACTTCAAAATCAAATTCTTGCATCAGTAATATCCATCGATTAATCTTGGTTTAATATCCTTTTTTTGCAATAAATATTTAATAGCAGAGTGATCAGTATGCACAATACATTTAGTTCCAATTAAAAAAGATCTAAATTTCTCAAAAGCATATACAATTGCTAATAATTCTTTTTCTGAACTGTATAGTTAATTTCAGCATTATTAAGAGTTTTACTAGCATAGTATATGACTTTAAAAATTTTATCGTATCTTTGTCCAAAAACAGCTCCTATTGAATAATCACTGGCATCGCACATAAGTTTAATTGGTTCATCCCAATCAGGTGAAACTGTTATAGGTGTTGTGATTAATTTATCTTTTAATAATTTAAAAGCATTTAAGCATTCTTTAGTTAATTCAAATTTCTTGTCCTTTTCTAAAAGTTAGCATAGAGGTTTGGTAATTTTTGAAAAATCTTTTATGTAGTGTCTGTAAAATCCAGCATGTCGAAGAAAACTTCTTACCCCTTTCACTGTAGTAAGAGGTGGTAATTTAGCTATAACTTGATTTTTTGCAGGTCTACTTCCATGCCATTTTCTGAATTTTTATGCCCTAATACAATTCCTCCTGCAACAATAAATTGACATTTCTCCCAATTTAAAACTAAATTAGTTTTCTCACATAGCTCCAAGACTTTTTCAAGATGATCCAAGCATGCGTCAAATGATGTTCCAAATACAGAGAAATCATCCATAAATACTTCTATTCCATCATCAATGAATTTACTAAATATAGACATCATACATCTCTGGAATGTTACAGGTGCATTACATAGTCCAAAAGGAATCCTTCGAAAAGCAAATGTTCCATAATGACTAGTAAATGTAGTTTTCTCTTGATCCTTAGGAGTAATAGGAATTTGATGGTAGCTAGTATATTCGTCTAAAAAACAAAAATATTTGTGCCCAGCAAGTCTATCCAACATTTGGTCTAGGAATGGTAAAGGGAAGTGATCTTTCCTAGTGGCTGCATTTAATTTTCTATAATCAATACATATACACCATCCAGTAACTTGTCTGATAGGTATTAAATCATTATTTTTATTAGCTTTAACAGTCACTCCTCCTTTCTTAGGAACACAATGAATTGGGCTTTCCCAAGCACTGTCCAAAATAGGAAACATAATATCATTGTCTCACCATTTTTATATTTCTTTCTTGAATACATCTTTCATCATCGGGTTTAATCTCCTTTGGGGATCAACACTTTGTTTATGTTCATTATCCAAAATAATTTTGTGCATACAGATTGAAGGACTAATTCCTTTAATATCTGCTAAGGTCCAACCAAGCTTTCTTATACTTTTTTAGTGTATCCAGAAGTTTTTGCTCTTATAATTCATTTAACTCTGCCGATATAATGACCGGTAAAGTTAAAGAATTTCCCAAAAATGCATACTTCAAATGAGTAGGTAAAACTTTTAACTCAAGTTCAGAAGGTTTCATAATCAACGGAATTATATTCTTTTCAGCATTTTCCGTAATATCCAACATCTCAAATCTTTCTTGTATATAATCTAATTCTTCATTTTCTGCTTCTTCAAGTAATTCTATATTTTCTTTTTCTTGTTTATCTTAAAAGTATTCTTTAAAATATTTATTTCGCAGATGTTCAAGAATTTCCATTTTAAAACATTCATCATCTTTTTCAGTAGCAGGATATTTCATTGATTTTGCTATGTTGAAAGTTACTTATTGATCGTTTACTCTCATAGTTAATTCTCCTTTTTAAACATCAATCATAGGTCTTCCAGTCACTAAAAAGGGTCATCCTAAAGTTATTGGTATTTCTTTATCTTCCTCCATATCTAAAACAATAAAATCCACAGCAAAGATAAATTTATCCACTTTTACTAACACATCTTCAATAACTCCTTTAGGATAAGTCATCGAACGATCGACTAACTCGAAGAGTTACCGAAGTAGGTGAGACTTTTCCCAATCCTAATCTTTTAAAAATTGATAGAGGCATAAGATTAATGCTGGCTCCCAAGTCATATAAAGCTTTTCCA
Source organism: Papilionanthe hookeriana x Papilionanthe teres (assembly GCA_022702705.1). Lineage (NCBI taxonomy): Eukaryota > Viridiplantae > Streptophyta > Magnoliopsida > Asparagales > Orchidaceae > Papilionanthe > Papilionanthe hookeriana x Papilionanthe teres. The sequence continues at coordinate 152,886,878 of CM040426.1, forward strand.
TAAAATTTTTCTCTAATAGCACAAGATATAATGAAACTGCCAGGATCTTTCAATTTCTCAGGAAGTTTTTTCAAATAATTGCACTACACTCTTCGCTAAGTGCTACAGTTTCATTGTATGTGAACTTTCTCTTCTTGTTTAAAATATCTTTCATAAATTTCACATAATTGGGCATTTGTTCTAATGCTTCTACAAAGGGAATTTTCACCCTTAATTTCTTCATAACTTCAAGGAATTTAGAAAATTGCTTATCCTTTTCATGTTGTTTTAATCGCTGAGGAAATAGTGGTGGTGGTCTTTCTACAGAAATTTTCATAGGTATTAGTGGATTTTCTAAATCTTGATCTTGCTGATCCTTTTCTTTTTCAATTTCCACTTTCTCTTTTTCAATTTCCATTTCTTTTTGTACTCTTATTTCTAACTCTTTTCCACTTCGTAACTGTATCGCTTTGATTTGTTCTTTTCTATGGTCTTTAGGATTTATTTCCACATTACTAGGAAAAGTTCCAGGAATTATATTATTAAGCGCAGTAGTGATATGCCCAAGTTGAGTTTCAATATTTATAATTGCAGTTCCTTGATTTTGTAATTGGTTCCCTTAAATTTGTAGCTGATTTCCTTGATTTTGTAAATGCTAACCCATATTTAATATCAATTCTTCCATAGATAACTTCTTTTCCTTAAATTGAGAGTTATTATTAAATTCAGGTGGATAAGAAGGTTTATAATTAGAATTTCCTTGGTTAGATGAATTTCCTAATGGGTTTACTGAATCGTTCATCCATTGTTGATTAGTAGAATTGTTATTCCAATTAAAATTTTCATGATTTTTCCAACTAGGGTTGTAATAATTTGCATAAGGATTATTGGGTTTATTATTAATAGCATTTAAAGTTTCATAAGAAGGTTAAGCATCCACAAATTGTCCAGATGAATTTTCTTCTATTATAGTAGGAGAATAATTCATTCCGAAATGATCTAATTTCTTAGATATAGCAGCAATCTGAGAAGCTAACATAGATATTGCATCAAAATCATGGATACTAGCTATTTTTTTAGGATTTAACCTTTCAGAAGGCCATTGAAAATTGTTGGTAGTCATTTCTTCAATTAATGAATAAGCCTCATCAAATGGTTTTGACATTAATGAACCACCAGTAGCAGCATCAATGATCTAAGATATCCTACTAATCCATTATAAAAGTTTTAATAATTAACCAAACTGGTAACACATGATGTGAGTATTTCTTAAGAAGATCTTTAAATCTCTCCTAAGTTTCGTAGATTGTTTCTCCTTCAAACTGACTAAACGAGGTTATATCATTTCTAAGCTTTGCAGTTTTTGAAGGAGGAAAGTATTTGGATAGAAATTTTTGCGATAATTCTCCCCAAGTTCTAATAGATCCAGGTGCTAACAAATTTAACCACATTTTAGCCTTATCCCATAAAGAAAAAGGAAAAAGCCTAAGTCTAACCGCATCATTAGATACTCCATCATATTTAAAAGTAGCACAAAGTTCTAAAAAACTAGCAAAATGTAAATTAGGATCTTCATTTGGTGGACCACTAAATTGATTATTCTGTACCATTTGGATAATTGCATGTTTAAGCTCAAATGAATTAGCCGATACATCAGAGTTTTGAATAGTTAAGTGAATTTCATCTAATGTAGGGTCTGCGTATTCTCTTAAAGGTCTCGGTTGATTTATATTTTCAATTACTATATTATTTGCCATTTAATTTAAATTTATAATTTCTCTTTTCTGTTTTCTAATTTTTTTAATAGTGCATTCTAATTCTGAATCGTAAGGTATTAAATTTTCGGTTCCAAATTTACGCATACAAAACTTAAGTAAATTTTAAATAGTCCGTTACTCTAGTAATTATTTTAATAATTATTTATTTGTTACCTTAATAATTACTTTACTTGCCCGGCAATGGCGCCAAAAACTTGACAAATTCGGGGCAGAAGGTGTATAAATATAAAAAATATTTAACCAGTATAAAAATAATATTCAATAATAGCAAAGTTACCCCGTTTATCAACGCAAGTATGCGTATCGTTCAAGTAATACAGGGCTCTAAAGGAGTCCTAGATATAGATCCCACAGAGAAGTTAGAGATTATGAACTAATTTTTAGCAGATGCAATTACTATCTAGTATAAAGAACACTTACACTAAACTCTATTTTTGAATGGAAGATTACAATTTAGAAAAGTATCTCTCCCCTTGCTTAAGAGATTTAAGTGAGAGGATAATCAAATTAGTTAGAATTATATTGTGCCAAATAAGAGAATTCCTATTCTTTACCCTTTAGTCCAGACATAAAGAATATTGACTAAACCTATACTTGGTTACTGAATCTGCGGCTAGGCTGGGAGGATACCGGCTCTCACTTTGGAGCTCCCACGTTCCCCTCACCAGAGGGCTAACATCTACACTTCAGCACCCAAACAATAGGACCGAATTGAAGATTTTAGTCTGTCACTCTAAAATATCCAATTCTACGCTCGATAAATAATATTTCCCTATTTATTTGCACCCTCTTTTCAAGGCTTTTGCTTTCCCTGAATCTTGGATGTAATCTTTACTTTAGTTGTAAAATCAACATATTTTAACAGTTCAATTAGCCAAATTAAAAGTAAATTAAGATTCAAGTAAAAGACTATCACAATTTTTATTTAATAATTTAGGCACAACTAATTCAATTTTCCATTTCACAAAAATCTCAAAACAAGGTGAAAGACAGAGAAGACTACTCAAAATGCAGAGGAAGAATAAAACAAAATGTAGACTTCATATAAAATTAAAGTTATAAAACAACAGACAAAACTTATCTCAAATTTTCTCCCCAAGTAGATTCATTGAAGTTCCTCTGACTCTTCCTTCTTGTACAACACACTCAATTAAACTCACTAATATACTCTCTAGAACACACTCACACACTAAATACAATAATAAAACACTTAAAATGACAAACCAAGGACACAAAGAAGACACACATTCGGCCTAAAATCATCTCTATTTAAAGATGAAGAAAGATTTTCAATGGTTGCTTAAGCACCTCTTCAAAAAGCGTCCAGATTCAATGTATCTTGCTTGAACCTACCTTCTCGCCGTCGGCGGGCTCGTTGGCGCCGTCGGCGAGCTTCTAGAACTTAGGCCAATTGCTCAAGCTGGCTATCGGCATGCTCGATCTCTCCTTCGGCAAGCACCTTTATAATATATTCAAATTCTCTCGAGAAAAACACGTCGTCGGTGGCCTATTCCTCGCCATCGGTGAGCTAGTTCAATTTTTATCCTTTTTAGTCCTTTTCATTCCAAATTCGCTCCTTTTTCCATCTTTTTGCTCCATTACCTAAAAATCTTCATACCTGCAATAAAACATAGAAAATACCTTTCTTTAAAGTGCAATTTCATCAAAAGTTAATATAAAATTGGTATGAATTTTTCAATACATTTTTCTCTGGTCAATAGGCAGAGTTCCTATCCCCTTCCAAAAAATGAGTTACAGTAGCTTTTTGTGCAAGAAAGCTTTCTTCCATATGAATGGCCTTATTCAGATCTTGCTGACCTTGAAAAAGGACCTCCCAATTAACACGATGAATGATCCATAAAAAATAACCTATTTTTTTACGCCTTAATTCTTATCAAATTCTAAGGATATTATGCTTTAATGAAAGATATTTTTGTATTTTTTGATGTAGGTGATGTAGAAAGGTCCAAAAAAGGAAAAAGGAGCAAAAAGGAGCAAAAATGGAGAAAAATACAAAAATTATAAAAAAATATGGTCTGGCGCCTAGGCGCCAGAATTTGGCGCCTAAGCGCCACACTCGATACAAAACTGTCAAGTTTTTGACAACGTTTGAATGGTTATTTTGATGAAGTCAGCTGTTATTGGACATTTTAGAAGACTGGCAGTTGTTCCCTGATAGTAGGATATGTGATACAATGCATTTGGATGCTCCAAAATGGCTTTAATCGCGAAGAGGTGCGAGCCAAAGTGAAGAGGGGTGAAGAACTGGACGCGATGTCCGGCGCCTTGGCGCCAGACAGACCTTCTAGAAGATTCATTGAATGTGGACATGTTTTGAAGAGGTGCCTCAAGGCAACCCTCGAAGCCTATAAATAGGAGTTCATTTCTTCGAAAAACGTGCCCCCATTGTAACCCCTTTCTCTTATCCACTTTAGGATCTCGCATCCTTGGAGAGAGAAGAGAAATTTAGGGCCACTTTTATTTTAGTTTAGTGAGTTTATTTTCAAGTTGTTGCATCCGGAGTTTATTACACTCGTGGAGTCGTAGGAATCGAAGATCCGTAGAAGGAATATTTGAGATAAGTATTTTATTTTTGATTCAAAGTTTATTTATTATATTTTGTTGTTTATATTCAATATGTTATGAGTAGTTAGTTTACTTTCTTCCTTCCATTATGAAGAGATAAATAAGATAATATAAGATTCAATGGAAAATTGAAATGCAAAATATTTTCAAAACATTGTGATGATATTAATACCTGATCTTACTTTACTTTTAAAATTGGCCATTTAAATTGTTAAAACCCGTCAAGAGTTTTGAGACCTAGAAGGAGAAGAACTCTTAACTTATAAATGTCACATGAATCCTCGGGTAGTCGAAGGCCATGTGCGGGCTATTCAAGGTGAAGTGCAAATAAATAGGAAGATAAGATTTAAAGGGCGTAGAATTGATAAGTTTTTAGAGTGACAGACTAAATTCTTATAATTTGATTTATAGATAAGGAAAGGGTCACTGGTAGGGCCGACCATAGCCACCATTGGACATCTAGTAGTGTGAGTCTAGATTAACACATTCTACTAACAATACATCCGGACCTGATCTGTAAATTAGCCAATGTTCTTTGCGCCTGGATCAAAGGGAAAAGAATAGGAATGCTTCTATTTGGCAAAATACCATAAATCAAATTCTCCAACGAATATTAAATTATCTTAAAAATCTTAGATTAATTGAAGAGAAAAAAGTTGTTTGTTTTATATAGTTTTCACAAAATCATTTTCTTATTATTGTTTTCTTTATCTACATCTAGTAAATTAAAAGTAATTTATAGTTAGATTAAAATACAAAAAGATTTTTGAAATACAATATTTAAAAATTTATTACCATATTTTTTCCCCGTGGGATCGATACTGGGGTCTTTGTTTCAAAGCCCTATATTACTTGAAACGATACGTATACTTGTTTAGTACACAAAAAGTATATAAATTTTTTTTAAAAAAAATTATATTTTGCTATATAAACATATATTTAAAAAAAAGTATTAAACATTAACGGCCTAGCATTAAGTAGCAATCAAGTTTTATTTAATGTTATTGTCGTAATTAAAATTTGGTACACATCTATATAGCAAGTTATTCCAGGTCAAGTGTTTCACGCCTTTGCGAGAAATTAAATTTTCTAGCAGTGGTAACAAATCCTTGTATTTGGAAATACAAAAATCGGGTCATGTTTTTGGCGCTGTTTCCAGGGAAGGAATAAGAATAGTTATAGATTTTTAAATATTATATTTCCAAAAACATATATAAAAAAATATATAATAATATAAAAAAATATATAAATATATATATATATATAAAAATTTTATTCCTTGTTTTATTTTTTTATGCGAAGTTTTGGTTCTGAAGGATTAATACCATTAGATTCTGAACTAGAAAGAACAAATATAAAAATTAAAAAGGGAAAACAAATTCAAAAATATCAAGAAATGGCTACTTTACAAAATCCAATCGAACTTAATGATCAAAATGTTTATAAACCATTAAGGGATTATGCTAACCCTACAATTGATGAACTTCATAGTAGTATTCAAATACCCACTGTAGATGCTAATTCTTTTGAACTTAAACCGTCTATTATTCAAATGGTGCAAAACAATCAATTTGGTGGAACACCAAATGAGGATCCAAATTTTCACCTTGTTAGTTTTTTAGAACTTTGTGCTACCTTTAAATATAACAATGTTTCTGGTGATGCTACTAGACTTAGACTCTTTCCTTTTTCTTTAAGAGATAAAGCAAAGATGTGGTTAAACTCATTAGCAATTGGTTCTATTAAAACATGGGTTGAAATGGCACAAAAATTCCTTGCTAAATATTTTCCTCCTTCCAAAACTGCTAAAATAAGAAATGATATTACTTCGTTTAGTCAATTTGACGGGGAGACAATATATGAAACTTGGGAAAGATTTAAAGAACTTTTAAGAAAATGTCCTCATCATGCTTTACCTGATTGGTTAATTATTCAAACATTTTATAATGGATTAATTGGATCTTTAAAATCAATTATTGATGCTGCTGCTGGAGGTTCTTTAACGCCTAAGCGCCAGACAGACCTTCTAGAAGATTCATTGAATGTGGACATGTTTTGAAGAGGTGCCTCAAGGCAACCCTTGAAGCCTATATATAGGAGTTCATTTCTTCAGAAAAACGTGCCCCCATTGTAACCCCTTTCTCTTATCCACTTTAGGATCTCTCATCCTTAGAGAGAGAAATAGAGAGAAATTTAGGGCCACTTTTATTTTAGTTTAGTGAGTTTATTTTCAAGTTGTTGCATCTTGAGTTCATTACACTGTGGAGTCAGTAGGAATCAGAAGATCTGTAGAAGGAATATTTGAGATAAGTATTTTATTTTTGATTCAAAGTTTATGTATTATGTATTTTTGTTTATATTCAATGTGTTATGAGTAGTTAGTTTACTTTCTTCCTTCAATTATGAAGAGATAAATAAGATAATATAAGATTCAATGGAGAATTGAAATTCAAAATATTTTCAAAACATTGTGATGATATTAATACCTAATCTTACTTTACTTTTTAAATTGGTCATTTAAATTGTTAAAACCTGTTGAAGAGTTTTGAGACCTAGAAGGAGAAGAACTCTTAACTTGTAAATGTCACATGAATCCTTGGGTAGTCGAAGGCCATGTGCGGGCTATTCAAGGTGAAGTACAAATAAATAGGAAGATAAGACTTAAAGGGCATAGAATTGATAAGTTTTTAGAGTGACAGACTAAATTCTTATAATTTGATTTATAGATAAGGAAAGGGTCACTAGTAGGGCCGACCATAACCACCCTTGGACATCTAGTAGTGTGAGTCTAGATTAACCCATTCTACTAACATTACATCCGGACCTGATCTGTAAATTAGCCAATGTTCTTTGTGCCTGGATCAAAGGGTAAAGAATACGAATGCTTCTATTTGGCATAATACCATAAATCAAATTCTCCAACGAATATTAAATTATCTTAAAAATCTTATATTAATTGAAGGGAAGAAAGTTGTTTGTTTTATATAGTTTTCACAAAATCATTTTCTTATTATTGTTTTCTTTATCTGCATCTAGTAAATTAAAAGTAATTTATAGTTAGATTAAAATACAAAAAGATTTTTGAAATACAATATTTAAAAATTTATTACCATATTTTTTCCCCGTGGGATCGATACTGGGGTCTTTGTTTCAAAGCCCTATATTACTTGAAACGATACGTATACTTGTGTAGTACCCAAAAAGTATATAAAATATTTTCTTTTTAAATTATATTTTGCTATATAAACATATATTTAAAAAAAAGTATTAAACATTAACGGCCTAGCATTAAGTCGCAATCAAGTTTTATTTAATGTTATTGCCATAATTAAAATTTGGTACACATCTATATAGCATGTTATTCCAGGTCAAGTGTTTCACGCCTTTGCAGAAATTAAATTTTCTAGTAGTGGTAACAAATCCTTGTATTTGGAAATACAAAAATCGGGTCAATGATTAGCATAATCCATCTCCAGAGCTTTAACTTTATTTTCCAAATTATCAATGACTTGATCAACCTTACCAAAAACCATTCCAATTCCAACCGTTAAATTTTTAGCAAAATGTTTTTGATGCATCCATAATTTGTGACCAGAGCTATAAGCTGCAGAAGTTATCTAATTATCTTTAAGAAATTACTTATAACTTTCATGAAGTAGCCACATATTATAGAAACAAAATTGATAGGGATGCTTAGAAGATAAATCATTAGATTTCAGAAGAATAGGAGCATGATCCGAAGCAGTAATAGTCAAATGAGAAATCTCATAATGAACAATTAGATTGAACCACTCATCATTTGCAAGATAGCTATCCAGCCTTTCAAAAGTATAATCACTATGCCAAGTAAAAGGAAATCCATGAAATCCCAAATCAAAAAGACATGCATCCATAATGGCATTATTAAAGAAACTAATAAGATTTTGATTAGGAGCAGTACCACCTTTCTTCTTAAAAGGAGAAGAAAGCAAATTAAAATCACTCCCAACAGCCAAGCTTCATTATTATAAGTAATATTAGAAATAAGATTCCATCCAAAGTTCCCAACAAGCTTGTTTAGAACACCCAGCATAAATGATAGAAGCAATACTAAAAATCAGTGAGTTGTCTTGTTAAAATAAATTCATTTCATTCATTTACAACTACAGTCACTCTCCCTTTCTTAAGAACAAAGTGAATGGGACTAACCCAAGCACTGTCAGAAATAGGATAAATAATTTTAGCATCCAAACACTTTAAAATTTCTTTCTTTACAACTTCTTTCCTGATAGGGTTCAATCTCCTTTGAGGATCTGTCTTAGGCTTATGATTATCCTCCATTAAAATTCTATGCATACAAATTGAAGGGCTGATATCTTTGATATCTGTCAATGTCCATTCAAAGCATTTTTATAAATTTTTAATATTTTCATTAATTTCTCTTCTTGATCTATTGTTATGTATGAATGATATTATAATAGGTAATGTAGATGAGTTCCTTAGAAAAGCGGACTTTAAATGCGTTGGGAGCACCTTCATCTCGAGTTCAGAAGGTTATTCAATTGAAAAAATACGAGGATAATTATTTTCAGTAGTGTCTAGAATTTCAAAACTTCCCTGAACATAATTAGAATTCTCATTGTTTTACTCAGTAGATTTATCTTGAAAATCAATTTCATTTTCATACTTCAGCTCTTGTTGATTTGGTTTAGCTTCACAAATTTCTCAGAAATGGTTATCAATTAAATAATCAATAATAATCATTCTGTCACATTTATCAGCTTTACCATTTTCTGGATACTTCATAGATTTTAATAAATTAAAAGTAACATCCTGGTCATTAACTCTCATGGTTAACTCTCCTTTCTGCACATCTATCATAGCTCATCCTATAGCAAGGAAATATCTACCTAAAATGATTGGTATTTTTTTATTGTCCTCCAAATCTAAAACAATGAAATCTATAGTAAGATAAATTTATCCAACTTAACAAGTACATCTTCTAT